>NC_061157.1:11764725-11769725 GCF_022113875.1 Hydra vulgaris | reverse complement strand
TTATTAACCAACATTTCTGAAAACATAAACATATTATGGAGCTAGCTATAAAGGGAAATTTTTAATTTAAACACACAATTTTATTTTGGAAACAATACAAATTAGATTCATTCAATAAGATATTTTAGAATAAATACACATTGGCAAGACTAATTACATTTTTGGTATACTTCTTGCAAATACAACTCTGTATTTTTGATACTGTCTATATAATATTTAGGTAGTTTTTTATGCATGTTTCTGTACAGTTAATTTGGGAGTTCCATCGGGATCGTTTGGTAACTGAGGCATATGCCCTCATTTCTGACGCAACCATCCTTTAAAATAAAATAAAATAGTTATTTTTAAACGTTTTTATATTTTTTATACTTTAAAGTTTAACCCACAAATACAAAATAATGTTTACATGCGGTTGATGTGTGTTGCGAAAATATTTCTGCATCTAGGTGTGTTACTTTTTTAAAAGGTTTAAATAATGTGCAGAAAACCCATATGTTAAAAGATTTGGATACGTTTTTTTGATTGAATCCCTCGTTTGTTTCATCCTATTTTCATTATCTGTTACCACAGCGAGTATTTCTTTATTGTATGTTTCTTTAAGATCTTTAATGACCTTACAAAGGAGTTCGGTACAACACTTGGCTGTTTTCTTATTTGATGCACAATCAGTAATGCATAAAATTCAGAATTAAGTCCGTCATATGCACTATAACCAATAATGGGATCATTAGTAACACTACTCCATCCGTCTTGCATAATTGTTATTTTTTTCTTTTCTTGGGTAAGTTGATCAATCATTTTTTTGTTTACTTTCTCATAAACCTTTTCTAAGAGCTCTTCTCTAGGCATTTTACGTTTAGGTGGATTATATCCTGGTCTCAATAAATTAATCATGTCTGTAAATTCTTGTTTTACAGAAGTTTTAAATGAAACATTTGCACTGAAGAAATATTTTGCTAATTATATAAATTTTTTCTTTCTGTTCCATATTAGATGATATTGTGTACGATGACATAAACCTCTGCTTCTTACAAGATGCTACTTACAGATGCCAAAGAACTTTTTCCAACTTGAGATGATGGTCCAGCTATAAGAGCAGATGCACTAATATTTAAATCATTATTTGGTACATCATCACAATTTTATTTCAATATTTTAACAAATTAAGAATGTCCCCTTCTGTATGCTTGAGTAAAAACTTAAACTTTTTTTAACAATGTTTTAAATGGGGTTTTACTCTTTTTATCTTGTTGCTAATCCAAGTATGACAATAGTTACAAAAACTTTTGTACTGTTTTCAACTTCAGTCGCTTCATCCCATTCTCCAGCTTTCTTTCTTCCACTTCCCATCGGCAATTTGAATTATAAAAAATTATATTATTAAATCTAAAATAAATCAATACATATAGGATTATCATGAAATTTCTTTTATTTTGTTACATTTTTAAATCATTTTTGATAATTATAAATTTTTTTAAATTACAGTTAATAAGTTATTAACTGTATTTAAAAAAAACTTATTGAAAATAATTTGAGGTGTTGTTATAAAGTTTAAAATATATTTTATATAAAGTTAAAGTTAAAAATGATATTAGTTTTCAATATTATTAAACAAACAAAAAAAGTTTTTTAAATAAAAATAAAAAAAAAATAAAAACCCAAAAATACCCAAAAAAAACCCACTGGGCTTGGTTTTTTTAAAAAAAACTTGGTTTTTCTCCAACCCTGTATAATTTCCATGTTTTTTATAGTTAAGTCTGATGTGTAACCCATGAGAAATTACCTATATTGGTTTTAAGTTACAAATTTCCATGCAGATACTACATGGAAAAATCCATTCCACATATAACCTATGAATTCCACACGAAACCCATATAGAACCATGTGGGAAACGGTTTTTTTTTTTACTGAGTTACAGTAATATTACTCGATTATTAAGTTAACCTTTTTTCTTAAAAATATGCGTTTTTATTTTTAATAAGTAAAAAGTTTTTTTTTTCGCCACAAGGTAAAATTGCGTCCGTTCTTGTTAAATACTTATTGAGAAAAATAAATAAAATAAAATAAAGTTTTCCAACACCAGCTGGATGAATGCCTCCGTTAAATATTTTTCAATATTGTTAAATTAAAGTTCGTTCTTTTTTCGGCTTTTTTATTATTAAGCCCTAAAAATTATTAAAAAATCTATAACGTAAATTATTACTGTTGAAATAAAGAACCATTTTTTTGGAAAATTTAGAAAATCTCATGTTACTTTAAAAGCGTTAATATAAACTTAAAACTAAAATACTATTATTGTTATAAATTTTTTATTAAAGAACAATTGTTAATGTTTATCTAACTATTAAACGCTAATATTGTAATAACATGATAATATTGTAAACAAATTTATAAAATAATAATCCAACGAATAAAACGAAAACAAAAATTTCAGTATACTGCAAGTACTTTTTATAGTTAATGCAGTATTTCACGGAATACTGAAATAAAAATCATTTATTTCAATACTTATGGTGTACTAAAATTACCCTACCTTTACCCTACCTCTGGACATGTTTTAGGAGCAGCCGTGGCGGTGTGGTAGCGTACTTGTCTCAGAAACTAAGGATCCGTGGTTCAAACCCCTTTGTGTGCAAGTTTTGCGAAATCGGTTAGGAAGGAGACGTGAAATAAACAGCAGTTATTTTAGTACAACAATAACTATTTAAATAAGTACATACTATGGTGCATTCCATAAAAACTTTGAAAAAATTGTGATTTAAAAAATCTTTCTTTGAGTGTTTATGCCTGAAGATTATTATAATATTATATACTTTATATGTTCTAAAATTGATATAAATATAAATTCATAATTTAGTTATGAGACACCTTCACGCTGCCAAAACTCGGATATTTTCTCATTTTCTAAAATCAATAAAGTACATTTAATACTTTTATACTTTAAGTATATGTGATTGCAATTTTTCAAAAAAAAAAATTGATACGTAATGGGAGAAGGTAGATGCACTATCCCGACAATAGGTTTTAATGTGGGCCATATATGGCATTTGCATGTTAACCATATGCTTACCACTCTCCTTTTTTGGATAGCGTTGATGCGTCCCATATGTGGCTATATTGTTTATCCCACTAAAACCACGCTAAATAAGAACTAACACCACGCTTAGCCATATATTTACCACTCTCCTTTATGGGATGGCGTCGATGCGTCCTATATGTGGCTATAATGTTTATCCCTCTAAAACCACACTAAATAAGAACGAAAGCCACGCTTCATTTGTGCGTGAAAGTTTCATGCGGCCCACGTGTGGCAAGCACATGCTAGCCATATATTTACTACTCTCCTTTATGGGATGGCGTTGATGCATCCCATATGTGGCTATAATGTTTATCCCACTAAAACCACATTAAATAAGAACGAAAGCCACGCTTCATTTGTGCGCAAAAGTTCATGTGGCCCACGTGTAGGAAGCATATATTAGCCATACATTTACCTCTCCACATTATGGGATGGCGTTGGAGTGGCCCGCGTGTGGCTATAATGCTTATATCGCTCAAAACCACTCTAAAAAAGAACGAAAGTCCTATTACATTTTTACAGGAAAATTGGTGTATATATATATAAATATATATATATATATATATATATATATATATATATATATATATATATATATATATATATATATATATATATATATATATATATATATATATATATATATATATATATATATTAAAAATTTAAAAACATCAATTAATACGAGTTCTCTCAATACTATTGTTAATTTAAATTAACAATAGTATTGAGAGAACTCGCATAAATTGATGTTTTTATATTTTTAACATATATACTCTCACAGAAGATGACAGCATTCAAATCATATATATTTATATATATGAAAAATAATATGCTTCTCGCTTTTTGTTATAAATTCATTTAGAAACATGTAAGTATACAATAACTTTCCATTAAATTTATTTATTCATTCTTCTCTCGATGCATACGTCTACCACCACGATCAGCTAAGTTATGCAGTGCGGGGTGATGGCTTTATTGATATTTTTGTCTGTAGCATTTTTGCAATGCCTTCAAACAGCAACTAAAATCAGTTTATTGTTATTTATTATTTTGTTGATACAAAATAGTTTATTTATTAAGGGTTAAAGTCAACTTTATTAATAAGTATGAAATTTGACAAACGGTGAACTCTAATGGAATACTTTACTTACTTGCAATTAACTTTACAAAAGCTGCAATTGAATATTTGTTTGAGCGTTTTCCAGAACGACAACAAATCATTTGTAACTCATCAGTCATGAAAACATTCAAAATGTGTCGTACTATATCAGATATATATTTTCCTCCTGCTGTTGCTAGCCAGTTAATCTACATTCAGAAAAAGAAAGTAAACAATTTAAAAGTACACAAAGCTGTATAAATACATACATAAATATATATAAGTGATTACTAAAAAAAAATTCATATATGAATAAAAATTATTGAAAAATAAAATTTTATATAAAAAAATAAAAGTTAAATACTCTAATATTTAAATTTTGATTTGATTTTGAATGGGTGCAACCGGAGTTTTAATTTAAAAGTATTTAAATAATATTTAAGTAAAACTTGCAAAAATTGAGGCCATTTCTTCATCCTGACATTGCAACAACACAGCATCTAACTCTTTTATGTTACTTGATTTCTTGAATAAACTTTCTTCAGTATGACCAATTGGCATACGCTCTGTCTCTTAGTATGACCAATTGGCATACGCTCTGTCTCTTCAGTATGACCAATTGGCATACGCTCTTAATCTTTTTTGTCGCAGAAGTTTTTACTAAATCTAATCAAATCAAATTTTACAAGTATAAAAAAGAAAGACAAATTAATGTACTTTAAAAGATTTTTTATCTTTAAGTAGGTTTTCAATGTAAGAAAATCGGTATTCAATTGACTGTGTGATTGGTGTAAGGGTGTAGGTGGAGTTTTTGGTGTG
>NC_061157.1:11732225-11759725 GCF_022113875.1 Hydra vulgaris | reverse complement strand
TTTTTTTTTTTTTTTTACAAAATTATAAACATTTACAGATTTTTATAATGTATTTACAATAAGTAGAAGTCTTAACACACCTAGGTTTTTGTTTTTTATTTTATATATTTGCACTTTTTCTTTTATATATATTTATTTTTATCGCTCAAACATACTTACAACAGTTATAAATTGAAAATTATCAAAACGGTATGCCATATGATATCATGGAATATTCTAGAGTTTACAATGCATTGCGATAGAGTTATTATAATTGGTTCAAATTTTAAAATCAAAATGAGGCAAGATCGTGAGTTTTATATGTATGGCCCATATGATAGCCACATCAAATTTAGCACGTATTTAAGGTTTATGCCACATTAAGTGGAATAGTTATGTGAACTGCAATATGTGTTCCACAAGTGGGCCACACTTATCTTCATCTAATACGTCATTCATCAACTGTAATATATTTGTGCACTTTTAATCCACATGAAAGCACTATGACAACATGTGGGCCACATATTATTTTCTTGTCGGGATTTTATAACAAAAAAAATTCTAACCAAAAGTAAATAATTAGTCAAATTATTTCACGAGAAAAGTGAAAAATATATAAAAACTCGATTCTTATTCGATATAATTTTATAATTATTTATTTTTTAATGTACCTCTTGATAGTTTAAAACAAAACTTTATTATTATTTTTTATATCAAAAAAAATTGATTCCAAATTTTATACTTATAGTTGCGTTACGTCAGTTACTACTTTAAAATTTTTTCCTTTTAATTGTGTAATAATCAAATTACTTAAGTTATATATATATATATATATATATATATATATATATATATATATATATATATATATATATATATATATATATATATATATATATATATATATATATATATATATATATATATATATAGTAACAAAAAAATAATTTTGCTTTTATCATTTAGTAAGACACCAAAAGAAAAGTCTGCAAAATGGAGGAAGCAGAATCCAGAGCAAAACAATAATGCAGGTTATTCAAAACTTATAGGCAAGGATTAAAATTTCACTCATGAACACTGATAAGCAAAAGAAAATAAGAAATACAAAAAATAGCGAAAGACAAAAGAAGTAAAGAGGAAGAAGAGAACTGCTGCGTGATCAACAAATAAGACAAGTTTTTTTTTTGTCCTCAAGTCAAAGGTAAGTTAATGAAAAAAGTAAAAAAAGCCTTAGTTGGATCTCCTGAACAAAATACTTCTATTTTGGAAACAATAGCTAAAAATCAACCGTTTAAGTTAATTTACAGCAACTGTAAAATTGTATCAGATTATACGATAAAATTAGCGCAAAGTTTTTATCTCAGCGATGATATAAGTACAACATCACCAAACATATTAGACTTTATTGAAGCTTGTTAAGGCGGAATTAAAAAAAACTTAGTGTTAAACATTTGATCTATCCTATAAGGAAGTTTATGAAATGTTTAAAAAATAGAATCCAAGTATTATTATTGAATTAACAAACTTTTTTTACTTTAGATCATGTAATGTTTTGTCAATCACCAAAGTACCACGTAACGTTTGTATTTGCGCTGTTCATGAAAATATGCGTTTTAAATTAATAACTTAAAAACTTCATATCCTATATTTGATTATTTGTTGACAGACAATAACATGCACTTAAATTCCACATGTGAGAATCCGCTTAATGAGTGTTAAAACATTTGCGAATATTGCATGGATGCACTTAACATTCAAATATTAGAGTATGAAGTTGAGAGCTTAAATAATCCCGTATCTTGGCAAAAAAGAGTTAAAACTGAATTTAGTTAGATTCGTCCTAACGTTTATTGCAATATCCAGAAAGTTTCTAAGTCTGGACTGATAAGTGAATTATTATATGAATTATACGAACTAGCTCCGGATTTATAAATGTCAAGGTTATTTTGGTTGATATTGATGAAATTAAAACACACAATGAAGAGATTGGATTGTCAAAATTAATTTCTTCATTAAAATCATTACCAGAAAAAAACATTCAAACTATTATCAAAAAAAAGAAAGTTATTGAGAAAATTATTGTCAAAAAAAATCGCATCTTGTTTGATTTAAAATATCTATTTGTTTATTAACTAACTAAAGTTTATATTATGAAACTGTAATTGGAGCGGAAAGAGAATAAGAAAACAAAATTGGATTTTTTTTGGGTTGTTTGGTGTAATTGTTTCTGGTCAATGTGACAGCGTTTTACGGCCTTTACTCTCGAAATTTTTTTATATGAGAAACTTAAATATTAACAAAATTTTAAAATTATAGTTAAAGCAACCGAATAGTTTTTTTTGTTATTACAATTTTTTTTCAAATCGAAAAAAAAATCTTTGACGATTAAGCGCCATTTTATTTTGGCGCCCACAGCCTATGTTCTAAGGTTTACTAAAATTATATATTACTTTTGGTATACCAATTTTAATAATAATTAAATGTTATTTTATCTATATGGAAAGTATTTAAATTAGGTATGATATTTGCAAACGTTATATAAGTAACTAAGAATGCACGATATGTCAAACAAGTTAATACCATTAAAAATATAGAGTTAATCACTAGGTATTGGTACAATACATTATTTGAAGAATCAACTCTTTTTATAACTGGAAAGAAATAATGATAAATTAAAATCCAAAACATTTTTGAAAATATTTTTTAAGAACTATCGTCTATAAAAACTAATAATCTCCATCTTGGATTTGGTTTCGCCTAATCCATAGAGATTTTCTAAAGTATATGTTAAAATACGGGCGGCAATTTTCTTCTTTCCACTGTTTGTTGCCGTTTTTATTCTAGCTCTAAGAAACAATTATGAGTTGAAACTTCAACTGGTTATTAAATATGGCAGGCAATCAAATTTGCAGGGAATTGATCCTGTTATATATTGTTGCTGGTGTATCAAAGAATGCAATACATACTTGATTTTGGCAAAGATATAGCAAGATATACCTGATAGGTAGATATAACAAGATATTTATTGGTACCTTGATAAAGATATAGCAAGATATACCCTGGTAAAGATATAATAAAATATACCTTGGCTATATGTCGCAAGATACACCTGATTTTAGCAAAAAAATGCATCTTTCATCTTGGCGGGTTGAAATCAACATAAACTAGTTGTCTAAATGGTAATGAAGAAGTGTCCTTAAAATGTACTCGATAAATAAATATTAAAGAATAACGATAAAGAATAAGTTCCACTGATGCCAGTAAACACTTTGAGTTCAACTAGTTTAACACGTATGTGTTACGACACTTGAACTTTTTTTATTACCTTTTTGTCAGCATTACAGATGTAATGAGGCAAAAACTTGAGCTTCTTTTCCACCGCTGTGTCACTAATTAAATCGCACATTTGAACCTTTTTAATATACTTTTTAGTACGTGGCATTTCACAACTACAATTACGTAAGAATTCATTCTAAAATAAAAATCGAATTTGTTAAATTTATAATTATAACGTTATTACAAAATTTAATTTTGAAATAAAACATTTGTAACGTTTATAAAATGTACATTTTGTTGTAGTGAAGTAATCAATTAGGTATGTTTAATAGAGTAGTTTAACGCGCGGTGTCTACAAAGTTATAGAAAATCAAATACTTAGCTGTAATGGCTAATTAAAAAAAATGTGCAAAGTTAAAAAATTTGTTAATTTTTAACTTTGCACAATTGATGATAGCAAAGTTAATAACAAACACATTAGCATTGGCCTCGCTGACAAAATTTAGCACACACATTTAAAATTTTCACTTTTAGCAACGACGCCGTGGCGCAGGTATTCTACGCATTTAATATTTTAGTCATTTAGTATTTAAGTCACTATTATATATATATATATATATATATATATATATATATATATATATATATATATATATATATATATATATATATATATATATATATATATATATATATATATATAAAGCACCTTGATTACAAGACAAGATGTGATATACTTGGACTAACTTCACTAAATGACAGAAGAAAACGTGGTGACCTTATCCAAAAATTCAAAATTGAAAATAAAACTGAATTAATCAACTGGCATATTGCCCCAATATACAATTGCGAAAATAATAGCAACTACAGGTTTCTTTGGCGGGATCTAGAAGAAAATAAAAACCCTGCGGATTTAGAGGAGTAAAAACAAACGGCATAAAAAAAAGTAACTTGTGGTGGACTGTGGCTGATTTCATCCAACAAGAGGAATCCCAGTGGCCAACAAAGGATTTTAAAGAAATCGAAGACAAATTAATTCCTAGTTTAAAGAATACTTACACTTTGAAGGCTATTAAATCCGAAGAAAATAGCGATGACTGGCGTTTGGAACCAACCCGTAATTCAAGTTAGAGAAGGTTAACACAGGTTTTAGCCTGGGTACCAAGGTTCCAACATAACTGTTTTGAAAAATGTCCATCATCAGGAACACTTTCAATGGAAGAAATTAATGATTACACAGAATTAGTTATAAATACTCAAAAGAGTACATAAGTGGAAGTCTACGATCAATTGATATATAATAAAGAAATTTCAAAAACTATTTGCTTAATAAAATTATCGCCCCGAATAGATGAAAATAAAATGTTAAGATGCGACAGTCGAATAAAAAATGCTGAGTTTTTCTCATTCAATACAAGATAACCAATTATTTTGCCACAACATAATTACATAACCATAATAACATAATGTCACGAAGCAGTACAGCATATATGTGGTGTAAATATCTTGGCAAAGCTGTCTACAAAGTATTGGATAGTATCTGGAAGAGAAGAATTAAAAAAATGGGAAGTGGAGTGTGCAGAATGCAAGCAAAGAAAGACAAAAGAAGAAAATCAGCAACGTAAATAATGGCACCATTACCAACAAAACGTTTGCAGTTTAGTAAAAAGACCTTTGAAAGGTGTGTGCTGTTGGTTTTAGTGGTCCGTTCACAACCATTGAAGGAAAAGAGAAGAAACGGCCAAAATATTAATTACCCTTGTTTACTTGCTTGTCTTCACGAGCAGTTCACCTTCAAGTAGCGTTTGCGTTGCACGCCGACTCATTTCTAAATACGTTTTTCAGGATGAGCAGTTGAAAAGGAACGCCAAAAGAAATGATATTGGACATTGAAGGCAATTCTGTATTAGCAAACAAAGAGCTACAAAGTTTCACTGATCGCGTAAAGAAAAGTATAAATGAGGCAACAAGCCATGTTGGTATCAAATGACATTTTAAGCCACCAGTAGCCCCTTATATTGGAGGAGTTCATTAAATCATGATAAGAGCCGCAAACAAGCAATTTGTTCCCAACTGGGAAATGCAGATATTACTGATGAAGAACATATTACAGCGTTTGCCGGGACAGAAAGACTTAAAAACTCACGACCATTGACTTATCAATCGAGTGATTCTAAAGACTGCAGACCCCTTACACCAAATCGTTTTTTTATTTGGACAATTTAGGTGATAAGTTCGCCGCTGATGCAGTGGATATTATTTCATTCAACCAAAAAAGAAGATGGCGACGAGTCCAAGAATTAATAAAAAATATTTTTGGCATCGCTGGATGTAAGATTTGTTACCTATGCTTGGGCCACGAAAAAAATGGAATATCATAATAGGAAACTTATCGATAAGCGATCTGGTATTGGTGACCTCCGAAAATACATTAAGGGGCAATTGAGTACTTGGTCGGGTAACTGAGGTTTTCCATGGAAACGATAAGTTATTGCGTGTCGGCAATGTTCAAGTTAGGAAAGTTATCTTGAAACGTCCAATAAACAAGTTGTGCCCTCTCGAGCTGAATGAACCAGAAGATGTTGACCATTTGGTCAAAAAGGAGGAGTATGTTTACGAGGCTATTAGTGTAAAATGTAGTTTAATGTAAATAATATAGTGGTATCATAAACGTCTCTAAACGTCATATATTAACCTTAGAAATTTCCTTCGCTAATGAGGCAATTAGCGACTTTTATATATAGATCATTATAAAGTTAGAAAATACCTATATTATCTCTATTAGGAAAGTATTGTATGGTATAACTAATCGTGTATAAATTTATAAAAAGAAGCGTTTTTTGAGTTAGCTATTAACGTGCTAATCGAAGTATATAATGCTGAATTAAGTCACGTATTATTATTGTGTTTAATACGCCTTACGCGCTTTCACACGAACTATATACAATAATTTTGCTGTGAGCATATATTCAGCAAGAGTGCTCGATGAATGATATCAGAGCTATATAATTGATTTTTTTGACGAGGTTAAATAAAAAATAAGTACATAATTTTTACAACTAAAATTTTCATGCGTTTAGCAATCATCAGGTAAAAAATACATTATGTATTTTTTACCTGATAATTGCTAAACGCTAAAAAAAAGAGAAACAAAATTGTATGTAAGTTGAACATACTCCTTTTATTGTCTAACACAAATATTGTCACATGCTGCTTCGAAAACATCGTTATCATGTATTAAAAACCTTAAAAATAAGAGCATAATCCTTTGCTATGTTAGTTTATTACAGCATTATATTCCGAATGTTTGAAAATAATCTAAACAAAAGGGTTTATATATATATATATATATACATATATATATATATATATATATATATATATATATATATATATATATATATATATATATATATATATATATATATATATATATATATATATATATGATATATATATATATATATATATATATATATATATATATATATATATATATATATATATAAATATATATATATATATATATATATTAAACAAATTTAAAATTGTTTAGTTATGCTACTTTTCTATTAAACTTGAAATGATACTTATCATGTAAAATATCTACTTAAATTTTAGAATAGGAAATTAGCATCCAAAAGTGACTCGAAAAATTGAAAGATTGTTAGGAATATGATTCCAATTGTTATTGGCACTAATATAGAGAAGACAATTGATTGATCAGGTGCAAACAATAAGCTTGCTTCGATAGCAATGCCATTACAAATGTTGGGTAAGAAGAAGTTTTATTCTTTATATAACATTTAGTAGTAGTAGTTCAAAAATCTTTGTATGACATATGACGGTACGAAGGTATTAAACGGGTAGCTCTTCTTTGTACTTTCTCGATTTTGTCAATATCTATTTTTGATGATGGGTTACTGGCTGCTACCGTAAATTCTAGATGAGGTCGTACAAAGTTTGTATATAGAAATTTAAGTAGTTGCGGAGTCATGTGACTGAAAGTACGATATAACATGCCTAATACACGGTTAGGTTTGTTGGTTGCAAAGGTTGAATTGTTTTGCCATTTTAGGTCTGGCGTAATCATGATGCCTAAATCACGTTTTACTAAAGTCGATGCTAGTTCAACACTGTTATTGTCATTAGCTGGCATTGAGTAGACATAAAAGTTGTTTTTTTTACCTATGTGCATGGTTTTACATTTATCGAGATTAGGTTTCATTTTCTAGGTTTTACACCAATCGGCTATGTTGCTGATATCAGTTTGAAGCATTTGTGAAGCTAATGGGTGGTCTAAACGGGCCAGCAGTTTAGTGTCATCAGCATATATTTTACATGGATGGTTAACAATATCGGATATATCGTTCACAAAAATGATAAAAAGTATTGGACCTAATACGGGACTCAACTAAATACCTCAATCCATAAGGAAACATAATCGCCGATCATGATTCGTTGAAAACGCAGGTGTAAAAACGATTTTATCCAATTCAGGAGATTTCCAGTAAAACCATGTGCCTCAAGTTTGTAAATTAGTCTCTTGTGGGGAACCATATCAAATGCTTTACTGAAATCTATAAAAGCTACGTTCATAGATATCTTGTCAGATAATGCTTTTGACATCATGTCAATCGACTCCAACAAATTAGTCACACATGCTTTTTTATTGACAAAACCATGTTGATTTTTTGAAATAAGACTATGTTCGACTAAATGATTGACCATAGTGTCACGTAATATTTTCTCCATCACTTTACATACAACTGATGTTAAGGATAGGCCGGTAATTGCTTGGGTCGAGTCTACTTCCGTTTTTAAACAGTGGTGTTACATTAGCTTTTTTCCATATTTCAGGACAACACCCACTATCTAGCGACTTCTGAAAAATTGCGCATAAAGGTATTGAGAAGCTGTCGGAACAGTTCTTTAGCACATATTCGTTTACACCATCCAAACCAATGGTTTTATCAACTGATAAATCGCTCAGCTTGTTTTTAACCAGATCTTGCGTTATTTACGAGTATTTGCAGATGGCTTTAGTTCGTTTTATAAAATATGGCAGTTCATTATCTTCATTTTTTTGTTGAAAACACTTTGAAAATGATTGTTCAGCCGATTTGCAATTTCTATTTGATGTGTGATAGTGTCGCCATTGATTCCTTTTAAGGCTGTTATTGTAGTTCTAACATTTTGTTTGCTAGTAACATACTTGAACAGGATCTTTGGGTTGTGTTTCGATTTTATTGCTAAATCAAGTTCAAACTCACAACGAGCTTTATATATGAGCTTCTTCAATTGTATATTACACGCTTTGTATTAGTTGACTAGTTTAAGATTTTTATTTCCATTCGCTCTACATCAAAACCATAATTTATTTTTAGTTTTTATTTTACTCTTGATGTCGTCATTTATCCATTCGCTTTTACGACGAATTCATTTTGATTTAGTCACTGGGACATAAGTTTTGCATGCAGCCTCGTAGTGGTTAAGGAAAATGTTATAACAGTCATCAGTATTGCGTCCATTGAACTCCATCTGCCAGTTGATATTGTTAAAATATTCGGATATCTTTACAAAGTTACTTTTATGATAAATGCGTTTTTCAATGTTTTCCTACAACTGCAGCGCTTTTAACAACGTAATCCCATTGAAGTATGTGGTGAGATTTCTTCAGAGACGTTAAAGGTGCATGGTGAATAATATCGAGGACCCGATTTTCATTTTCGGCTATAATTATATTTATTTATTTATTTCGTCATATATAAGCATTTTACAATGTTCTCGTTTCCAAGTTTAATAAAATAAATCAAAATATAAAGAATGACAGGAGCAGGTAGAAGGCATAAGTCTTGTCGTCAAGCCCCTACAAATTTGCGTGATATATTTTTTACAAAGTATCCATAATATACAAAATATAAAATTTATATTCACTATATAATTACTTAAATAAATAAAGTAAAGAAATTTAAAAGATTAGCTTTACAAGTTTTTTCAACAAAAAAATAAATAATCATTTTATATAGCACGGTAAAAATAGCTATACTATAATAAGACTTCTAATATACTATAATAAGACTTCTAAAGTAAAATATAGAAATAAAATATATATAATAATTATTTGCATTTTTTTTTTTTTTTTTTGTGTCATTATCTCATTTTATACAAATACTCATTATATAAAGCAAATAAATATAAACTTTATTGTAATAAGATAAAAATACTTCAAAAGTTAAGTGAAAAGCAAAAAAAAAAAAAAAAAAACAGCAAGAATAACAAATAAGTAACGTAAAAAAAATTAAATTTTAAAACTAAAAATTTAAAAGTATGTTTGAATCTGTTAAGTCGAGCAAATTCTGTTTAACTACATTTTAAAAGATTGTATTAAGGTTATACTTTTCATTTTGTCGTTAAGAATTTTGTTCCATAGACGAGGTCCTCTATATGAAATTGAGTAATCTGTTGTTTTTTTTTAATATTGACTTATGTAAGTTAAAATTGTGAATAGAGCACCTCGTTAAGTATTTATGAGAAATAATTGAAAAATGATTGTTAAAGAATTTAGGAAGCATGTCGTTTTGATATTTAAACATAAATAATAGGTTTTGGTACAAATTTAACTCATAGACGTTTAAAGCTTTGATTTCACGGAGTAACGGTTTGGCGTGAGCACATTTATGCATATTACATATAACTCTACTGGCTTGTTTTTGTTTTATATATATTTTCTTTAATGCTGATGAACAAGTACTAGTCCAAGCAATGTTACAGTAGCTAATGTAACTATGAATAAAAGAGTAGTATATATCTTTTAAGCATTTTTTACTTAGTAGGTGTTTTGTTTTATACATAATGCCTATCGTTTTAGAAATTTTGTTTTCAACGAGCGTAATATGACTTTTCCAATTAAGATGTTCATCAAATATTACTTCCAGGATTTTCATTGACACGACTCTTTTTACATTAATTCTGTTTATGACTAACTGAGGAAGCTGAAGAGGCAAACTATCTGACTTAGATGGCTTATGAAATTAAACATATTTAGTTTTACTAATATTTAAAGAGAGTTTGTTTCCTTTGAACCAATCCTCTAGGTTTGTCATCTCACGATTTACTATGGTAAAAATTGTTTTAATATTGGAGTCGGAGTAAAAAATAGTAGTATCATCTGCAAAAAGGATTAAGTGAAGCATATCATTTACATAGAACTCCACAACTAACAGTTTCTAGCTTTGAACAAGATGTGGTAAAGATACTCCTTGTTTTGTATTTTTAAGGTAACTTTGAAACCAATTTAGGTTGATGTTTTTTACTCCATATTTTTCGAGTTTTTGCAGAAGGATTTTATGGTCGACAGTGTCAAAAGCTTTTGACAAGTCGATAAACAAGCCAAGAGTATAATTATTTTTAGCAAAGCCCTCTAAAATTCGATTTGCTAAATCAGTTACTGCATGATGAGTTGAATGACCTTTTCGAAACCCAAACTGTTTGATGAATAAGATATTATGTTTTTCAAGGTAATTATATAGTCTGGTATACATAATACGCTCGAGCACTTTTGAAAAACAGGAGAGAATGGATATTGGTCTATAATTAGATGATAAAGTATCATCGCCATTTTTGTAAACAGGGATAATATGTGCAACTTTTATTCGAAGGGAAAATACCAGTTGTTAACGACAAAATAAAAATAAAAATAAGAGGTAATTCAATAATATCATAAACAGCTTTCAGAACATTAACATTTATATCGTCAAATCCTGCACTCTTATTTATTTTTAGTTCATTAAAAGATGCTTTAAGTTCATTTACAGACAATTCAGACTCATCCATTTCAGAATGAGCTGTTTTTAAATATGACTAGAATGTTGTTTTTCCAGGAATTATATCAGCAGCTAAATTTTTTCCGATGTTTATAAAGAATTTGTTGAGATTTTCAGCAATTTCTTTCTCATCAAATATTTCTTTGTTCATATTGATTTTTAATCTCTTTGGAAGTGTCGTGTTTTTTTCTGATTTTGATTTTCCTGTTACTTCTTCAATTACTTCCCATGTTTTTTTACTAGTTCCTAAGGAATTTTCTAAAAGATTAGAATAATGATTTTTTTTAACTTGTTTTTTTAAGCTTTCAAAATAAATTTTATATTTTTTGTAATTTATTGCATTGATATAAGTTTTATTTTTTCAAAATTTCAAATAAAACTTATGTTTTTTTCTAGATGATTTTTTGAGATCATTCTAGGTTAGGGTTAGGGGTAGGGTTAGGGTTAAAATCAAGAGTGTTGTTCGATGTAATTTCATCAAGTTGAAAAGTGGGCTTAGTAACAAATTGTATCAAAAACGACTCGGTAAGGATGTCAAAAAAATTACTTGAAAGGGTATCTGTGTTGCTGATAGCTGGGATTCTGCTCGAATTCCAGTTAATCCCTGGCAAACTAAAGTCTCCACAAATCAACAAGCCGCTGTATATTTTAGACAGAAGTTCATTTGCTTTAATAATGGACGCTTCGATATTCTCGAGTGGATCTAGCATGTGTGGCCTGTATATGCAACCCAGAAGAATATGTTCGGAACCGTACGATATTTCGCACCAATTTGTATGTATGTTTATTAGGGTGATTGAATAAGCAGCTTTTTAAATAGTTTTCTCCTCAACCTTAAATGTTATCTATATAATAAAATAACACAAGATAAAAATTTTGATAATAGTACTCAAAAATGCAATATTAAATAAAGTTTTCAAAAATAGTAATCATTTTATATGAAAATTATTATATCAATAAAAATTATGGTTTTTTGATAAAAAAATCATAGTCGTTATTTAGTTTCTTATTAATAATTATTTCTTATTTTTTTATATAAAATTGTTATTATTTTTGAAATTTTTATTTAGTTTTTGCATCTTTTTAGTACAAGGTTGCCATAAAAAAAATTTCCATAACTGAACTTGTCTTATGTTTAAGCGTCTTATGAAAAATATTCTTTTAAATTTTATATTTAGTGTTATTTTATTATATAAAACAGGGTTGAGGTGCAGAGTAATAAAAAAATTATTTATATATATATATATACATATATATATATATTATATATATATATATATATATATATATATATATATATATATATATATATATTTATATTTATATAACGGGGCATCATGGCGAATGGGGCAAAATTTCTTTGCCTAGCCAAACCGCTCAATAAAATGTAGTTTAATAGATGGTAATAAAAACTGTATATATGGGTCATATTTTAAATAATGGTTTTTTTGTAAATATTGTCCCCGTGGATTTATTTACAAAAGTCTATTTTTACGATCTTTAAAATAATTTTTTTTTTTTTTTCAGTTTGGTCCTTACTATTCTAGACTGCGCTGCCTTTTGAATTCTGCAAAACTTTTATTTGGTACAACAAACATTTTTTAATATTAGTATAGTAAATGTTTGTGCAGCTGTTGTAGAGTATTATAGTCATTGATTGAGTTAGAATAATTGTGTCAGCAGGGCAAGTTGATCGGGGCAAAAAAACATGTCTGCCGTCTTGCCTCGTCATATTTTGTAAAATTCAAATATCTAAACCGAGTAAAACGACTTTTGTTTTTTCACAAAAAAAAACCATATAAACTAAAACACACACTGCATATATATATATATATATATATATATATATATATATATATATATATATATATATATATATATATATAGTATATATATATATATATATATATATATATATATATATATATATATATATATATATATATATATATACATATATATATATACATATTTTTTTTGTCTGTTATATATGTATATATATATATATATATATATATATATATATATATATATATATGTATATAACTCTTTATATATAAATATATATATATATATATAAAGAGTTATATATATATATATATATATATATATATATATATATATATATATATATATATATATATATATATATATATATATATATATATATAATTGTGTATAATTGAATAATTGTGTCAGCGGGGCAAGTTGATCGGGGCAAAAAAACATGTCTGCCGTCTTGCCTCGTCATATTTTGTTAAATTCAAATATCTAAACCGAGTAAAACGACTTTTGTTTTTTCACAAAAAAAAACCACATAAACTAAAACACACACTGTATATATATATATATATATATATATATATATATATATATATATATATATATATATATATATATATATATATATATATATATATATATATATATATATATATATATATATATATATATATACATATATATATACATATTTTTTTTGTCTGTTATATATATATATATATATATATATATATATATAAAGAGTTATATATATATATATATATATATTTATATATATATATATATATATAATATATATATATATATATATATATACATATATATATACATATTTTTTTTGTCTGTTATATATATATATATATATATATATATATATATATATATATATATATATATATATATATATATATATATATATATATATATATATATGTATATATATATATATATATATATATATATATATATATAACTCTTTATATATATATATATATATATAACTCTTTATATATATATATATATATATATATATATATATATATATATATATATATATTATATATATATATATACATCAAAGGCATCATTATAAGGTAGATAAAATCCAGAGGGTCATCCTCGGTAGCCCCAATCTGTAAAAGATTGGGGCTACCGAGTTTATTATAGAATAGAAAAAATTGCTGAAATATTGTTCAAGGAATGTACAGTAGCGTGCAAAAGTTTAGAAACACCTACTTTTTTTTCAGTTTTTAACGCATAACTTTTTACAAACTTTCTTAAATAACTTGAAATTTTCACTGAATGTGCTCTATATTATTACAATTCAAAATCCATTTCATTAACATTTTAAAACTCACAGGTCAATTAATTTTAATTGTTTTTTGAAAAAAGTTTCCATATAAAAGCAAAATAAATTTTCTTTTTTTGGTTGGTTTTCTACCAAATAATTGCCGGTCAATGTACTCCCAAAGATGCTCAATGGGATTGAGATCTGGGCTCTGTGAAGGCCATTGAAGAACGTTGACTTTTTTTGATTGAAAATATTCCTAAACAGATCTGGCACAATGCTTTGGGTCATTATCTTGTTAAAAGATCCAATGGCGATTCATTTTGTCCTTTGCATGGGGCAGCATAATGTTCTTCATGATGTCTTAATAAACTCTCTGGTCCATAATACCATCAATGCGATGAATGGGACCCACGTTGTCACGACTAAAATACTCCCAAACCATAACATTTCCTCCTCCATGTTTAACAGTAGGTAACTGATATTTTGGATTGAATCTGTCTCCTACTGGACGTCTGACCTATCTAATTTCGTCACTACTGAATAGCATAAACTTTGATTCATAGGAGAAAAGGATCTTCGACCAGTCATTAGCTGTCCAACTGAGATGATCTCTCGCAAACTTTTTTCTGGTTCTTAAATTTCTTGCAGATATAAGAGGTTTCTTAACTGCACGGCGACCATACAGATTATTTTGTCGTAATCTTCGTTTAGTTGTATCAACACTACAGTTTATGTCATGAAACTGATGCATAATTGAATTAAGTTCGACAGCAGTCATGCAAGGATTATTCCTGCAATACCTTACTAATATTCTATCAGCCTTTTCATTTGTAACTTTTGGTCTTTCAGAGCGAGGCTTGCTTTCAATAGATTTGCGCTGACGAAACCTTTTCATAATGTGACATATTCCTGGTTTATAAACATTGTAAAGTTCAGAAATCTTTTGGTAAGTTATTTTTTTTCTCACGGCTTTTATAATAATTTCTTTATTTCATCTGAAACTTCCTTAGCTTTTCCCATGCTTTTAAAATTTCAAAACGTAATTGAATTATAAAACTTCTAAAATATTTTCTCAATTAGTTATACTTTATTGCTTTTAAAATATCTCAAGTTAATTCAAATAATAAATTCCAAAAATTTGACCTTTTATTATGCTTTTGTTTACAAAAACTTGATATAATTGCGGAGTATTATACTGTTTCTAAACTTTTGCACGGAAGCCTTTTTAAAAAAACAATTATAATTTTAATTGTTTGACCTGTGAGTTTTAAAATGTTAATGAAATGTAATAATATAGAGCACATTCAGTAAAAATTTCAACTTAATTGAGAAAGTTTGTAAAAAGTTATGCGTTAAAACTGAAAAAAAGTAGGTGTTTTTTAAACTTTTGTACGCTACTGTAGCTGCAAGACATAAAAACACTAAATAATTGAGTTTACTTTCTCCTATTTATTATACTTTTTAATATAATCTAAACTCTAGACCCCAGATAATATTTAATCTGCCTATTCTACCTCATGTCTATTAGCAACCTGAGAGTAAACAAACATTACATAAAACAATCAAAAAAATTATTATTAATTAATAATTATCAATATGTAATAAAATTAAAACGTTTAGTGGACATCTCCTTGAAAGATGTTCCACCATCAGTGTATGATTTATATTTCCCGCATGTATTTTTTGTTGATGTTACCGGATATATTGAAAAAGATACTCTTGTGTGTGATGAACATATTTTAGACAAATTTTTAGAATCGATTCCAAAAATAAAAATTACAATATATTTATTTTTATTAAAATATGTATATTTATTAAAATATTTTAAAATATTTTAAAACCTTTTGAGCTACTTGTTGGTGTATGGAAGAGGTTTTCAATTGTGGAAATAGAGATATCTTTTTCTGGTATTTGGGTCATTGAGCGCTTGCGTTTTATAAGCTATATTATTCATAGCATAGTATTATTCGATATCCGTTATCTGGCCGGATAATAACATTATCCGGTTTTCGATTAATCGGATATTTCATGTTATTTAGAAATTTAAAGATTAAGAAATGTTATATTTTTTAATAATTTAATGTTAATGATTTCTATTAAATGATGATATTATTATTAATAATAATAAATCATTCAAATACTATTAAAATTAAACGCAACAAATGCATCAGTTTATCACTCATTTAAAAATTTGTTTCCATTATAATGAATAAATAGTAACATTTCTCCACGTTGAGGCAATAGCTTTGATATAGTCATTTTTATCTAACATTTCGAAAATTTGAATTCAACATGGATAGTATAATTTGTCAATCGATTTATAAATCAAATTTCACATATTTGGATAAGATAAAAATCATTATGAATATTTATTTAATAAAATAAATTTACTAACCACTTTTCTCTTCAATTTCTAAATCACTTTCTTTAGAGTCAACTTCTGTATTATTCTCTGTAGTTGAAATAAATCTTATCATATCTTGGGCCACTGATTTTAATCCAGATTCAAATAAAACTTTCACTATTCTCAAATTTGTCCAGCTGTGCTCAGGAGTTGACCATTGAGCAATATAGAAACTTAATAATTTGTATTTATGGTGGCCAGTACAGAATCATATTTTTCAAATCCACCCAAGGATACGGTGCAACAGTTTTAACTTCTTGGTTGTTCTCAATAATAACCAGCGCTGACCAATGCTGACTATAATTTATTTCGGTAAAGAAAAAAACAACATTATTTGTAAATAAACAAAAACCAGTTTATATTATTTTTATTTTATTAACTATTGTTTCATATAAAAAATATATAAAGAAAAATGTTATATTATTAAATTAAACAAGTTAAAAAGAATAGTCTTATTGGTATTATATTCACATTAAATAGCTTTGTTATGAACAGAAATGGGATAATTAATAAACACTCTTTTGAAGTTAACAAACTGTCTGGTCGCATCAGGCTGCCAGAAGACAATTTATTTTAAATTGCCTCTTGACTTCATGGTAAATTTCTTAAAACTATCAAGAAGTATTTGTTATAAGTTATAAATAATCTTGTATACTTACTTTTCTTAAATTATAATAATTACTATAAATAAACAGCTTAAAACTTTAACTTGCTTAGCAGTTCCAGCACTATTTCATAATTATTATGAGAGAAATTTTAGAATTATTGTTTGGTTTTAAGTTTGAACAAAATCAATAAAGTAATAATCTTATAAATAATGATGTAAGATGCATAATCAGTCTCCACTTTAAAAAAACTGTGATATAAATATGTTTTTAATAAAATTTTGATTTTAACATTATTTGATAATTAAATTGAAAAAGACTGTTATATTCTTTAATTTATTTTAATTTTTCAAAAGATGGACAATGATTTGGACTAAGATTACAATATACACAGTATAGACAACAATAACTGCGAAACATGTTTCATTTAGCTTTTTAAACTAATTTAAAGTCTTCTAGAAGAGGAATTACAATGTAACCACTCTTGTATGGTAAACTTGAACATTTTCAAATCAAGTCTGATTTCTGTTTTTTGCAATAAATAAAGTGAGCATTTTTTTTAACATTATAAATGTTTAAATCTTTTGTTTTAACATTATAAATGTTTAAATCTTTTGAATTAATAAAACAATGGAAAAAAAATTTCAAATGTAAATCATTATAAAACTGACATCTGTAACTTCCATCTTATTTCTTTTTAGTAATATATACAATGCCATTTTTAACCAAAAAGCAGGAATCTTTAAATCCTACATTGATCTTAAATGCAAAATCCTCTTTTAAATAAGATTCATCTTAAGGTCATCAAGCCTATTTG
The DNA here is from genome assembly GCF_022113875.1 of Hydra vulgaris. NCBI lineage: Eukaryota > Metazoa > Cnidaria > Hydrozoa > Anthoathecata > Hydridae > Hydra > Hydra vulgaris. The sequence goes on along the minus strand of NC_061157.1, from coordinate 11,741,745 downwards.
CAATCTGGGAAACTGGGTTACGCTAACCACGTGCAAGAAGCTTCATCTTTTTTAAACTAAAATTTTCAAACTAAAAGGCAAACACATCATGTAGGTTGGATCTAAAATGCTCCACATCATCAGTGATGTGTAATAATGAATGTACATAATACAAAACAAAAGTATTACCATAATGTTGCTTTGCAATATTTACAAAATAAAAAATTAGTTCTTCAGCTGAAGACAAATCATCTAGACAATTGCCACTCTTTGCACATTCTAATGGCCAGAGATAAACTTAAAAAATGTTTAAAACATTCTTTGCTGAGAATGCCTTTTAAAACAACTATCCCAGTATAAAGAAGAAAACTTCTTAACTCAGTTGCTTTCCACCTATCCAAATCTGAAAGAGATCTGGGTTGACGAACAAAGTCAGTTGGCAATTTGCCATTCAAAGCAACTAAACGGTTAGACAAAATATTTAGCTGTACAGAGGATAGACGGCCTTTAAAAACACCTTTAAATGTTCCTTTATAAAAGTATAATATTCGTCGCATGACTCCAAGACAAACCAAGTGCATGTAATCAAGTGAAAAATCTTTTATAATATTAAATGGCAGTTCAACAAGAGGTGTCTGATTTAACTGATGACGTTTGCCTTTCTTGTCAGGTTCACTATATTTGTTATCCCGAAACAACTCATTGGTACGCAAAACAACTTTATCGTCTCTGTCATTAAACACAATTCGATGATCTTTACTTGAACCTTTTATGGTACATCTATCACATGAAACTTACCCAGTGTGTTGTACTATACCTTTTAACAAAGATCTAGCAGGTGCATCACATGTGAAACAAAATATAGATATCTCATAGTGATTGCCATTCGTTTGAACGGGTTCAGCAATAAGTTCTTTTAACTTTTTTATATAATCAAACAGAATAATTTTAACGTTTGGTTTTTTGCTACCACCAAAAACTCTGACAACCATAGGATTAAAAACACCAAACTGGACCAAAATTAGCCGAAGTTGATTGGTGCTTGATTTGAATAATGGGATTCCATCAATATTTATTTTTAGGTTTATTTTTTTTGAATTATGATTATGAAGATCTTTCTAAATTGCTTTTTAGGCCGAAATAAATATATTCTCCATGATTGTTTTGTAATTGAATAATATTTCATTTTTTTGTGCCTAATAACGTACGGCAATCTCTGGGCAAGGAACATCCGTTTTCGATAAAAATTCTGATCAAATCATTTATACATTGTCTTGTCAAAGAATGTTTTAAAGCTAAAGATTTTATATCTCCCCAAAGTTTTTTGTCAAATCGATATTCATTGTCTAATTTGGAACTAATTGTACTATTTTTACAAAATTTGAACACTGGCTATAATTAGGGCTAGCCAAACCGGTAATTCGGTTTACCGGTTTACCGGTATATTAGTTAAAAATTATGTTAGAATTTACCGGTAATTTTCAAATAATTTACCGGTAATTTGGTAAAATTTTATGGAAATTCTGAATAAATTATTAGTAATATTTTTTTCTAACTAAAAAAAAAAATTCTACAAAAAAGCTAACTTTTATATATTATAAAAAAACAGTTGAAATCGCAAAAAATTAAGAACTTTTTAATGGAAAATAATTTTGTTTTCTTGCAATATTGCAATATGCACTTCTTAAAAAAAAATACAGCCTACTTGATTGCTTTTTCTTAAATTTTTGTTTTTTAATAGAGAAAGAAAAATGTTTACATGCAATTAGGATTTGCTTATGTAGTTTATTTATAATTACAGTAATTAAGGTGCTGTGTAAAAGATCAGTTTCGGATAATATTTCCGAAGAAAATCAAGAAGTGGCTATTACTGAATTTGAACATGGTGAAGATGAAGAGGACGATGTAATGGAAGATATTGGGGTTTTTGACGTTATTGAGGATACATTAACTACTGATTCATCAATTCAACATGAAAGTATAGGTTCAATAATAACAAAAATTCGAAAAATTGGTGTCACGTCCCGTAGATCACCAACAAAAAATGACATCCTCCAAAAACATGTTAAGGATGAATTTAAAAAAGAACTTACGCTAATCATTGACACAAAAACACGGTAGACCAGTATGTTGATAATGTTAGAAAGTATTTATGAGATTAAAAATTGTGTTCGTAAGAGTCTAATCGATATCAAATTCGATATAGATTTATCAGAAAATGATCTTAATGTTGTATCAAATATAATAATGGCTTTGCATTCTGTTAAAGTAGCTGTGGAAGCTCTCTGTTCTAGGGACACTAATCTATATGTTGCAGATTTGACAATTAGGTTCATGTTGGATGAACTATGTAACCAAAATAATTTCTTAACTAATGAATTGAAACAAGATTTAATATTTCAAATAAGTGAGAGAAGAACCGTATATTCTGATATATATTCATATCTTCATGAACCATGTCCACGTACAGCTTTAAATAATGAAAATAATTATGGCGTGTTTAACACAACAAGTAAATTGGTTATGGAAAAAAATATTGTAGAAATCATTCAACAATTTTTATAAAAAACGATTTCGAAACTACTGAGGCTGAAGTTGTGCAAGTGTATGAAACTGAATCAACTAGTGAATTTTTTGAACGGTTTTGTCAGCAGTGTCAATGAAGTCAAGTCATCAATGTCAAGTCAAGCAATGTCAATGAAGGAAAGACATCAAGTCAAGCAATGTCAACGAAGGAAAAATTTGATTTAGTAATAAAAAAAAAATGATAACTATTGCTCACGAAAAGATTAGTGATCCGAAGACAACATCCGGTCTTTTAAATATAGTCAGGAAAGAAATGGCGTATTTCAAGGAACAAAATATTAAAGGAAAATATTTAAACAAACTCCAAAAGTATATTTCAGCAGTTCGCCCAACCAGTGTAGAGTCGAAAAGAGCTTTTTCTGCAGCAGGTTTAATTGGCACAAGGTACAGAACAAGTTTAAACGACGAAACATTAAATGTAATGTGTTTTTTAAGAGCTTACTTTAATAAATAATTTATGCTCCTTGAAAAGAATTGACTATATTAATTATTTTTATTTGAAAAATGAATTTCTCTTTATGTTTATGTTTACGCTAAAATACAAAAATGTTAATGTATAATAAATGAATTAATTATATTTTATTATATAAAAAAAATCTTTTTGATTGTTTAATTTATTTATTTTTAATTAGGATGGACCTGTAAACTGATGCTGTTTTACTAATATATTCATTTGTTATGCTTTTTGTTGTTTTCAGTGTTTAGATTATTACTATTTAAGCCTTTAGAAAAAAAACCGGTAAATTACCGGTAACCCGGTAATAATTTTTTTTTTACCGAATTACCGGTTTTTTTAAATATCAGTAAATTTACTAGCACTAGCCATAATCATTTTCAAAATCATTAGCATTATTTGTTTGTGAAGAAGCACCTTCATACTCAGATAAGTTATATTGAAGAGGAAATATATTATCTGAACACGAATCATTCATATTTGCGGCATCACACAATATATTATTCTGATTAACAAAAGGTTCAAAAACACTGTTATCCCCCTCTTATCCAACTTCATTTGACAAGATAAGTACAGAATTTCTTAGCTTACGCCAACGTCTTAGCCTTAGAAAAAAGCAAAAAACATATAATATATATGAAATTCTCAAAATATATTAAACAAATATGTTAATGACAAATAAATAAATAGCTGCTTAAGGGAACCGGAGAAAGTTATCTTAACAAAAAGTCGATCACTGTAAAACATAAGCAGTAGCTATAAGAATAGCTATACGTACGGTAGTCTACAAAAAAAAAATTCTTTCTTTGTGGACTGTAGTCTGAAAGCTATATGCCGATGCTATATATATCAATATATAACTATACAGACTACATATTTCTTTTTCTTAATAATAAGAATAACCTTTATGTATTCTACGTAGAATATAAATCTTTAAATTTTAAGCAGACTATATATATATATATATATATATATATATATATATATATATATATATATATATATATATATATATATATATATATATATATATATATATATATATATATATATATATATATATATATATATATATATATATATATATATATATATAAATATATATATATATATATATATATATATATATATATATATATATATATATATATATATATATATATATATATATATATATATATATATATATAAGGGGCGGACGCAGGTTTTTAATTTACCCCGTCAAAAAAATGCGCCTTACGCCATGTTGTAAGTGACGCAACTACGCCCACAAAGCAGATAGAAAAAATCAGGGGGGGAGGGGGAATAAGTAAGACTATGTAGTTAAGGGGGGTGGGCAAATTTTCTTTTCGTTCGATCCAAACGATTAAAGGGGGTGATTTACAGGTTTAACGATTTTTAAGCAGGCAAGCCGAAAAAAAAAGAATTTAGACTACTCAATTTTATGCCACTTTTAAACAGCCTACCAAGTTTACTTACGTTTTTACAAAATGTTCTTATAAAAAAAACATCTAAGGGAGGCCATCGCTTCCATAGCCTGCCCTCTATGTATCGCCTAAATCCTCCTGCCCTTGGGCTGGAGGATTTAAAGGGATTTTCTGTTTGCTATTTCATTGAGAAGCTCATATCTTAGTTTTACTTTGAAACTTTTTTTCTATATAAATATATAATAAATATATAAACCAACAAATGATTGTTTCGCCCAATATCAGGGCTCATCAGCATGTCTAGGAACATATTTATTCCGGACACGGACAATCAGAGAAAGAAAAATTAAGAACTGAAAAGAGAAAGACAAAAATACAAATGGATTTATATACATCGTGAAATAAAAAGTTAAATATATTCTTATATAACAAGATTAAAAAAAAAGACATACCAAGTTAAGCTTCAATAACATAAAAGAAGATCATTTTTGATGAAATAAAAAGAAAGCTAATGGTTTCGACAACTACAGCAAAAAACTGATTTAAATGGCACAAAAACTTATGAATACTATTAGGTTGATTGAGAGAAAATTTATTTGAAAATATATTTTTTATTTTTAATTTTGTTGCTAGAAAATGGTATAAAGAGATGGTTAATGTTTTCTTCAAAAAGAGATGGTTAATGTTTACCAATGGTCAAAAAGAGATGGTTAATGTTTGCCTGAACTATGATCACTAATCATATAGCTAATCCCAAACAAAAGTATGGGGTTACATTTAACCCGTCCTGTTAAGGACACTATTAAAGTCTTGGCCTTTCCAGGGGTTTCCATGCCTATTTGTTAGCTGTTATATGAAGAGAGGTGATAATAGACAAAAATTTCAAAAGTTGTTGTTGTGTTATAGAATAAACAGTATAGACACTAATCATTGAAATCAAGTCATCTATTTTTTTATAGAAAATCTATTGATAACATTATCAATACAAGGAACAATTTCTTGATGGATATACATTAATGTCAAACCGTTAAGTCGATCTTCTGACATTGTTGTTCTCATATAGTCTTTTAACCGACGCATAACAGAAAAACTCCTCTCACACTCACATGAAGTAACAGGAAGTGTCCCAAGTATCCTTAAAGCTATCTTAATATTTTCATATCCAGAAAATGATATCGATTTAAGAGTTAAAGATATATTGTCAGAAATAGTCCTAGAGAAACTTTCCCAGTATTTTTCCCAAAGAACTAGTTCCCCATTCAAGACACTGATATTAGGGAAATCATCTATATAAAAATCACAGAATGTTTCAAACTGCTTCCTCCAACACAATTGGGTTTTGGGTCTTTTAAGAAAGGAAATAATATTAAATAGAATAATTGATAACCCTTTATATGCAGCTACAGTTTCTGATTTAAATCTTGTAGATATAGATGTAGATACATGATCTATAAGAGGGATAGTAACAGGTCTTTTGAAGTATTCTGAAACAGACTCTGATGGAACATTAGAATGATTTTTGAACAGAACAGATTCTTGGTTTTAAAACAAAAATTTCACCTTTACTTGAAAGCAAACATGCTGCTTCATAGCAGTTATTATGAAAACTATCTATATCGTTTCTGATGGAAATAAATGTACTTTTAAGAGCTGTAATAAGGTACAAACTGTCTAAGATATCAATAGTTTTTGATTGCAGTAACCGAGTAACAGGTAAAGTAAAATCAAAGACACGTGTTGTCACAACTAAAGTAAAGAGGAATTGAAAAGTGCCAATGGAATTTAAAAAAGTAGAAGATTTGTTTTGTGTGTCTTTGTTAACAGAACTCTCAAGGGAAGCCATGATACATAAATTATCGAAAATAGATGAATAATGCTCAAGAAAAGTGTTTAAACCATCTATACGCTCAATCCATCTAGCTCTACAGATATCTTTTAATTTTTTTTATGCGTTTGAGGTTCTCGCTCTAAAATGTTAGCTTCTAAAAACTTTTGTCTATTTTCTGAATAATTAAAAAAATAAGAAAGTTCGCGAACTTTATTAAAAACCTCTGAAACTAATTGGACATTACACGATTTAATTTAATGGGAGTAAGTGGTGAGATCTCTTGGTTAAAAAATATTTTATACTTTTCAACACCGAAATCTGGGTAACAGGAAACAATATTACAAGAAAGAACCGATGATAAACCTAACAAACATAAAAAACCAGCCCATTTCTCTGTGCTCTCACAGTTTGCAATTGCTTCAGCTTTAATAATATTATTATTTTCGAAGCCAGAATCTAATGCAGAATGAAATTTTGACATACACAACAAACTTTTGAGATTAATAAAATGAAAACTATAATCAGAAAATATTTTTGAAATTAAAGAATGCTTACAGTAATAATCAGCATGTATATAAACTTCAAGGGATGTTAAAACTCTTAACACATCCATCAGTGTATTGTCAGCAACAAAAATTAATGATGCAGAGCTGTACATACAACTTCCAGATGCTTCAGACCTTAAGAAAAAATATATATATTTACTTCATGTTTTTAAGAGCTAAACTTCTTTTATCAATAAAGTTAAAATTGAGTAAAAAATCTTTGCTTTTTAAACAAATTCATAAATCAAATCAATAGTCAAGAATTCAAACAAACCAACAAATGATTTTGACATGTAGGAGTTTAATACATACATCATGAACATATTATATTCATACATGTCAAAATCACTTGACGGTGTTGACACTTATTAAATATTGATTAGTCAACGAGATTTTTTTATAGATTAGATTAATACGGTATTTACAATAAATATTTTTACAAAAAAGTATTAAATTTTCTAATAAAATACAATAAGATAATTATTTTTGAAAAAAAAGTAAATTGACTTACCTTAGAGAAATACAATGCATTTTATTGTCTTTTAAGTAAGAAGGGATACAAACTTCGGCACATATATTTCTTCTTATTGACAATAAGATGGCACAATAATATTGTACCCTTTTAAAACGACTTAAAAGACCTTCGTTACTAACCATTTTTTTATTGTTGTAAATAAATGTATCCAATAAAGTTTCATAAAAAGTATTTAAATCGACAAGATTATCGGTTTTAAATCTTTTAAGTACATCATCAATCAAGTTGTAAGCCATGCTTATACGTTAAAATTTTAAGGAAATACTTTGTTTTTACAACGGAGTTCTTTGAGTTCCATGAGTTCTTTTGAGTTGTTTATCGATCTTTGCAACCAATCAAAATACTGCTGCAAATGCTGCAAAGGATAGTTTACACTAAACATATTTTTTTTTTTTAACGAATCGAATTGCTACTTTTAATAGCGTAAACCAATGAACTTATCCAATTCTCATATCCTGCAAAGTAGAGTTTACATTAGCAAGTTTTATAAAATAATTTTCTTATATCCTGCAAAGTATAGTTTACATTAGCAATTTTACAATAACAACATAAAACACTTTTTCAAACGTCTGCAAAGCATAGTTTTTACTGTAATCTTTTTCTAATTATATTTTCTAACAAAAATATATAGATCGGCAATTAACTTTAGGCGGGCGTTAGACGTCATAATACTTATATTTATTTTTGTTTTTTACCCCGTCACTTGCAGCACTTGACGGGGTTTAAGTCCGCCCCTGATATATATATATATATCCGTTACGTTACGCAATGATGATGTCCTGGGGACGTCCTTTTATATAATAATTTATTAAAAGACAAAAGGACGTGCTAAGGAAGTTACATTTACGTACCGGGACGGACCGACCTAAATGTAACGTGCTTAGGACGTCCTTTGGACGGTGCTTGCTCACTGGGTAAGCTGTAAACAATGTTATAACTGGGCTTATGAAAGTTGCTGTACTGTCATTGGCAGTTTCACTTGTTATGGCTGCCAATCAGAAAATCATCAAAGTAATACAAAAAGCAAAAGAAAATAGAAATGTTTTAAAAGACTTTTAAGTTTCCTGTTGATGCGGAACAAAAAAATATGTGTTTTATTATTTTTTTGTTATTAAGTTTGTATTACTGGTATCGAGTGGGTTTTATTTCACATTGTATTACAGTTTTAAGATTTGTATTGAGAAGTTATAGTTTTGAGTTTGTTGTTGTTTTCATGTTATATATATATATATATATATATATATATATATATATATATATATATATATATATATATATATATATATATATATATATATATATATACATATATATATATACATATATATATATATATATATATATATATATATATATATATATATATATATATATATATATATATATATATATATATATATATATATATATATATATATATATATATATATATATATATATATATATATATATAGCAACGGAAAAAAAACAGAAAACTTTACGTTGAATTTGTGTTAATAAGCTAACTAACAATGAATTTAAAAGTACACGACCCGGAGGTTATCCACTGCATTAGGGTGGTAGCCCTTCTACTTAAAAGATCACATTCAATAAAAAGGATCCTTTGGTAGAATCTACTTTGCCATTATTTGATGGATGATGGACTGATGGAACAAAAAATTTATATAATTGGCTTCTGATAACTTCAAAATCACATGTTAGTTTGCAAAGTAGAGTTACTACACTTGAAGAAACAGTTAGACTGAAAGACGATGAAATAAATGAACTGAAAAATAAACTTCTAACTAATCAACTAACCAATGTTCTCAGCTCAGCAGATATTTGGTCAAGTTTCTTAAATCCTGGAAGAAAAGCCTCTAAAAAATCTTTTATCATGAGATAAAAGATCATTTCGCACTTAAATGACAACTCTAAAGGAGTTGTCATTTATTCACAGAGTGGAGTCAATCCACAGAGCAAAATCAGTTCCACAAAACATTGTTCTGGGAATATCGATTTAAGGATCTTTTCTGTACACAAAACAATCAAAGAAATTTACTAGATTACAAATGTGTTAATTATGAAGCTATAAGTGAAGCACTTGATATCAATTGGCAAACGAACTTCTCTGAAAAAGACGCTAACCAATGTTATAATATTTTCATTGACTATTATAATAAACTAGTT
>NC_061157.1:11572225-11727225 GCF_022113875.1 Hydra vulgaris | reverse complement strand
ATTTTAAGTATATCATTGATAAACTTTACACCTAGATTTTAAGTATATCATTGATAAACTTTACACCTAGATTTTAAGTATATCATTGATAAACTTTACACTTAGATTTTAAGTATATCATTGATAAACTTTACACCTAGATTTTATGTATATCATTGATAAACTTTACACCTAGATTTTAAGTATATCATTGATAAACTTTACACTTAGATTTTAAGTATATCATTGATAAACTTTACACCTAGATTTTAAGTATATCATTGATAAACTTTACACCTAGATTTTAAGTATATCATTGATAAACTTTACACTTAGATTTTAAGTATATCATTGACAAACTTTACACTTAGATTTTAAGTATATCATTGATAAACTTTACACCTAGATTTTAAGTATATCATTGATAAACTTTACACCTAGATTTTAAGTATATCATTGATAAACTTTACACTTAGATTTTAAGTATATCATTGATAAACTTTACACCTAGATTTTATGTATATCATTGATAAACTTTACACCTAGATTTTAAGTATATCATTGATAAACTTTACACTTAGATTTTAAGTATATCATTGATAAACTTTACACCTAGATTTTAAGTATATCATTGATAAACTTTACACCTAGATTTTAAGTATATCATTGATAAACTTTACACTTAGATTTTAAGTATATCATTGATAAACTTTACACTTAGATTTTAAGTATATCATTGATAAACTTTACACCTAGATTTTAAGTATATCATTGATAAACTTTACACCTAGATTTTAAGTATATCATTGATAAACTTTACACTTAGATTTTAAGTATATCATTGATAAACTTTACACTTAGGTTTTAAGTATATCATTGATAAACTTTACACTTAGATTTTAAGTATATCATTGATAAACTTTACACCTAGATTTTAAGTATATCATTGATAAACTTTACACTTAGATTTTAAGTATATCATTGATAAACTTTACACCTAGATTTTAAGTATATCATTGATAAACTTTACACTTAGATTTTAAGTATATCATTGATAAACTTTACACTTAGATTTTAAGTATATCATTGATAAACTTTACACTTAGATTTTAAGTATATCATTGATAAACTTTACACTTAGATTTTAAGTATATCATTGATAAACTTTACACTTAGATTTTAAGTATATCATTGATAAACTTTACACCTAGATTTTAAGTATATCATTGATAAACTTTACACTTAGATTTTAAGTATATCATTGATAAACTTTACACTTAGATTTTAAGTATATCATTGATAAACTTTACACTTAGATTTTAAGTATATCATTGATAAACTTTACACTTAGATTTTAAGTATATCATTGATAAACTTTACACCTAGATTTTAAGTATATCATTGATAAACTTTACACTTAGATTTTAAGTATATCATTGATAAACTTTACACCTAGATTTTAAGTATATCATTGATAAACTTTACACTTAGATTTTAAGTATATCATTGATAAACTTTACACTTAGATTTTAAGTATATCATTGATAAACTTTACACTTAGATTTTAAGTATATCATTGATAAACTTTACACTTAGATTTTAAGTATATCATTGATAAACTTTACACTTAGATTTTAAGTATATCATTGATAAACTTTACACCTAGATTTTAAGTATATCATTGATAAACTTTACACTTAGATTTTAAGTATATCATTGATAAACTTTACACTTAGATTTTAAGTATTTCATTGATAAACTTTACACTTAGATTTTAAGTATATCATTGATAAACTTTACACTTAGATTTTAAGTATATCATTGATAAACTTTACACTTAGATTTTAAGTATATCATTGATAAACTTTACACCTAGATTTTAAGTATATCATTGATAAACTTTACACTTAGATTTTAAGTATATCATTGATAAACTTTACACTTAGATTTTAAGTATATCATTGATAAACTTTACACTTAGATTTTAAGTATATCATTGATAAACTTTACACTTAGATTTTAAGTATATCATTGATAAACTTTACACTTAGATTTTAAGTATATCATTGATAAACTTTACACTTAGATTTTAAGTATATCATTGATAAACTTTACACTTAGATTTTAAGTATATCATTGATAAACTTTACACCTAGATTTTAAGTATATCATTGATAAACTTTACACTTAGATTTTAAGTATATCATTGATAAACTTTACACTTAGATTTTAAGTATATCATTGATAAACTTTACACTTAGATTTTAAGTATATCATTGATAAACTTTACACTTAGATTTTAAGTATATCATTGATAATTTTTACACTTAGATTTTAAGTATATCATTGATAAACTTTACACCTAGATTTTAAGTATATCATTGATAAACTTTACACTTAGATTTTAAGTATATCATTGATAAACTTTACACTTAGATTTTAAGTATATCATTGATAAACTTTACTCTTAGATTTTAAGTATATCATTGATAAACTTTACACTTAGATTTTAAGTATATCATTGATAAACTTTACACCTAGATTTTAAGTATATCATTGATAAACTTTACACTTAGATTTTAAGTATATCATTGATAAACTTTACACTTAGATTTTAAGTATATCATTGATAAACTTTACACTTAGATTTTAAGTATATCATTGATAAACTTTACACTTAGATTTTGAGTATATCATTGATAAACTTTACACCTAGATTTTAAGTATATCATTGATAAACTTTACACCTAGATTTTAAGTATATCATTGATAAACTTTACACTTAGATTTTAAGTATATCATTGATAAACTTTACACCAAGATTTTAAGTATATCATTGATAAACTTTACACTTAGATTTTAAGTATATCATTGATAAACTTTACACCTAGATTTTAAGTATATCATTGATAAACTTTACACTTAGATTTTAAGTATATCATTGATAAACTTTACACCTAGATTTTAAGTATATCATTGATAAACTTTACACTTAGATTTTTAGTATATCATTGATAAACTTTACACTTAGATTTTAAGTATATCATTGATAAACTTTACTCCTAGATTTTAAGTTTTAAATATATAAGTTTACATATATGTAAATATATATAACATATTTAATTCTAAAAAATAAATGTACTCTCGTTATATTTTGAAGTTTATTAGACTATATGTAGAGCCATAGACAACAAAGTTTCGATACATTAGTTACATACATTAGTTACAAATAAAAAAACTAAAAAACATGAAATTTAATTTAAGGAACGGGTACAATTTTAATTTTTGGCTAATCTTATTTGAGAATGTCTTTCTGATATTTTTGCCAAAAAAATATCCCTTCATCTTCAACCTAAACCCTCTATCTGGGAGCAGTGTCTGAATTACTTTTTTATGACTTACTTTGGTAAATAATTTTTATTTATAAGTAACTTTTTTATGTTAATTATTTATTTTAAATACTTTTATTTGTGAAAATAAATTACTTTTTTACGCACTTTTAAAATCTACTTTATATAACTAAATTTTAGATGCAATGTAATTATTATTTGTCTATTTATTTTATTATTAATTTAATTTTAATTGTAAATATACTTAATATTTTAGTTGTAAATATATTTAATATGTTTTAAAATGACTTTTTTACTGAAAGGAAGTAAAAGTTCTATCCCTTAATTAACCTGAGCCCATATTTTTGTTAAACCAGGTGTACTAGCTGTTGTAGGTTTAAAACTATTTTTATGATTAAAATAAATTTTGAGAGTAAAGAAAAAGACAGAATCCTAAGAGTTAGTTGGATTTAAGACCTGCATGTACTCCCCAACAGTCCAACGTTGCATGCACTTTTGACTTTGTACGCGTCCGCGCTACTAAAAGTTTTAGCTAGCTTTTTAGAGCTGGTGCTTTAAAAAATAAGTGCAGTTATTTGTGTGTCCAATAATTAGTAAAATTTATTGAACCGGATAAGTTAAAAGTTTTTTTTTTTACTGAATGTGCAAATAAACATTCCACTTTTCGAAACTCTTTTTTTTTTCTAGAAAAATTCCTTTAATCGAAAACCTTTTTTTTTTAAACTAATTTAACTTATCGAAGTTTTTTTTTTTCAAAATTTAATTACCTTATTAAACCTTTTTTTTTTTTTTTTCTAAAATAATTTAGCTATTCGAAATATTTTATTTTTTTCGAAACTAATTTAACTTTTCGAAACTCATTTTTTTTTCGAAATTTATTTAGCTTTTCAAAATTTAACTTAAATTTCGAAATTAATTTAGTATATTTTTTGTTTTCGAAATTAAAATGAGTTTTTGAAATAAAATTTAAGTTTTCGAAATTATTTTAGCTATTCGATAGGTTTCGAATTTTTTTACAAAATTCGAAAAAAAAAAAATTATTGATGACGTTTTAATCGAAAATTTTCGAAAGTTGTGTTTTCGAAAGTTAACCTTAAAAAAACGGGCGGATAATCAACATCCGAATGATTAAAAAGACGTCGTTATGGGACGTTCAAAAAACGTTTTTGAGTCACGTGTGTATAAATTTATTTTTCAATGAATTGGTTCAAACGTGACTAAAAAAAAACGTCTTTTAAACGTTTTCTCGGGACAATAAACCGAATAAAACGTTTTTTGAAAGACTGAATAAAACGTTTTTTGAACGTATTTCGTCCGACAGTGCCCGGTAGGTAGGATGGTAAAAATGATTCGAATAAATTCCAATTTAAAAAAGGTGTCAAAGTTCTGAAAAGAAGACAAAAAGGTTATTGCTTTCACTCGGTATTTGGTAAAGTTTGGGTTGATGGTAAGGCCTTTCAGCCAAACCAGAAATGATCTGTATTTACGGTAATAGATACTAGAGATGTCTTGCGCATCCATCTGGTTGAGCAAAAAGGTCTAAATGATGTTCCATTTTGGTGTTTATCTTCGCTTTCATTTGAGACCATTAAACTTGAAAAGTTTTTGCAAGCCAGATGTTTCAGAAGACATGGAAGCAGCGCCATGGTAGCATTGTCCCCGACAATTTTCAAGCCTTAAGCTGGAACGTCTTTCCTAATCAAAAACAAATGCTTGCTTTTAGTTGTGGTAGTCTCATAAACAGTACGGAATTATATCGATACCTATACAATTTAAAAATTCATAAAAATTAGTAAAGGAAATACAACGTTTAAAGAATTGTTGGTTTGGCTGATAATACCTGCTCTTTTCCTGAGTGTTATCTGACAATTTATCCATCATGAATCCAAGGAAGTCCCTTTTTTTATTGTGTTTGATAATTCACGTTGGATAACTAAAGAAATATCCAACAAAATTTCATTTATGAAATATGGAGATATTCACTTGTATTTCTCTGGTCGATTCATCAATTTTTTCAAAACCGGTACATCCATAGACCTCAGTTTTAAAAGCTGGAATAGATATGAAGACTCCTTTGTCTTGCCTTTGACGGCCATGCCTTGGCAGCCGAGAAAAATCAGACTAAAAAAAATGGTCGTGAGCTTTTTTTGCGTCCTTCATATCTTATGAAGGACACTGAAAACTGTAAAATCTGACTTGCTTATCAAAATCATTTTCTTAGTGTCTCGGTGATAATGGCTAGCTTCATGATGGCGAAACTTCTCATGAGCTTCCATCTAATTATTAAATCCATTAATAACAAATCGTTATAAATGGATTTAATAATTATAATGTTGTAATTAAAAACACTGTTGCAATTAAAAACAAAAATGAGAACAAATATAAAAGCATCGCTTGCGTATTTGTTCTCATTTGTTTTCAATGTTCTAGCTGCATTTTACTTTTACAAGAAAAAGTAAAAAGCAGCTAATTAAAAATTTACTCAGAGTAAAAGTTACTTACAACAGCTGTTAAAAAAGTAACGTACTTTTTAAACAGTTGTTGTCAGCAGGGCCATCCGTCCAGGAGCGGGGGTATCTAGCCCCCCTAAGCTTTTTATTAGTCGGCAAATTGGACACTAGAGTCGGCAAAATTGGATTTATAGTTGGCAGTGGGCAAATGACGGAAAACGATGGACCTTTTTTTTTTTTTTTTTTTGGTATGTTAGAGGGCAAAAAAATTTTTTGGCTTTTGTCGGCAAGAAACAGACACGGCACCCCCCCCCCCCTCCTCTTTTAAATCTCTTCGGAGCGGCCCTGGTTGTCAGTTATTTTTCATAGCACTTTGTATTAAAGAGAAAACGTAGTAAAACTTCGATTTAAATTTTCTTTTAAAATTCTTAAAAGAAGGACTAAAATTCGAAACGTTAGCAGTGAACGTGTTTGAAGTCTTGATAAGTTCATGAAGTTATAGTCAAGTGAACTCACCGTTACTTTGAAATTTGTATGAAATAAGCTTCAAGTCAACTCCACCAAAGTACCTTGTCTAATTGGCTTTCTTTAAAGATTTTTTAACTGATGGTTCTTTTTTTACTTGAATCTTAAAAATTAATTTAAGTAATACAAAATCTACACAAAAACTAAAATTTTTCTTTTTGGATTTTTAAATTAAATAACTGTTTTAAAGGCACTTGTTAGGAAAAAGTTGCCCCATAGTTTTTTAAACATTTATTTACAATGGTCAGACGTTTTTAATGTATTTTCGAGTCATTTCAAGTTTTAAAAGAGAGAATTAAAAAATTTTTTAAAAACCGTTAAGTGATAATATAAAAAAAGAAATAAATCATAAGCTTGCATGAATACATAATATTAAAACGTATTCTAATATATTCACTAAAATAAATTACAGTAAATTCGTATTTAATGTAAAAAGCCATTCAAAAAAGCTATTCAAAAACTCGATAAGTTTTATTCGCTTAAGAGTCATTTTTTGTAAGAATCAGGCAGTCAATGGAAGTGACCTCCTCCAAATTGCTTGAATTTTTTATATATTGATCAGAATATAGAGAAAACCTGTTAGCGAAAAAAAAAAATTTCAAAAATGTTTCGTTCACTCGGGATCTAGGCTTAAATTTTTGAGATTTTTTTAAAAATTTTTAGAAATTTAGTTTTTGCCACCGTTGAACCCATTTTTTTGGCAAGGCAAAAAGTTGCACATAGCTTTTGTAGTTAATATCAGACGTAACCCAAAAGCTCTCTCCAAAAAATATAAAAAAGTTGCGTGACACTGTGCGGTTGGCTAATTATCATAGTTCAAAAGTACAAAATCAATCAGTTTTGTCAATTTTTAATCGGAGTTAATTCTAGCGGCGAAGTGTTGTACACAATTTTTCTTTTAGGATTTGAAATTATCAAAGGTATTGAGTCTAAAAATGCAAAGAAAGTTATGTGATACCTAAGGCCTATTAATATATTAAGGCTTGAAATTGGAAAAAAATGTTATAGTATACTTACAAAATGAGCTATTACGGCAGAGGCGCTAAGTTTTGTAAAAATATAATCATGTTAAATGGTCAATATAAGATGACCCTAACATAGTTTAAAAAAAACTTATGTGATCTTTAGATATTAAGTTAAAAATAAAGGTACAAATTTTTAATAATGATTAAGTACGAAGAGATATTTTTTTGGACACACAGATGAGGTTTTCGCTCACAATGAAATTTCTATCATCCAAAATTAGCAATTAGCATTACACAAAACATTGCACGTAATGTTAAGAAAAAATTTAAGCGTTTCTGACTATGATATAGAAATCATAACAATTGAAATAAATAATAATAAAAAACAATACATGATCAGAAGTGAATTATTTAAATTTACGTCATAACCAAATAACTTGTGGTGATCGAATCGAAGAAGAATCGCTGATATCACGATTGTGGAGAAACAAGTTAGTGGGCGGTTGTTTACTTTACCATAAAAATGTCTTAACTTTATTTTAACGATCTTTAAAATTTGCATAAATAGAGTAGATATTTTATCATTGCTATTGAGAAATAGGTACTGCATAAATAGAACTTGTTTTTAGTTGAGTATGGAACAAAACAAATATTTTTATTAAAACTGTTGTTGCTTTTCAAAAGGAAATTGTGGATCATTCAAAAAACATAAAATTATAAACAAAATGTTCTACATTCATCAGCTGGGAGATGTTGATGTTAAGAAACACCTCATCAACTTAAAGGTGATTATGTATTTTAAATTTACGCAGACTGTAATATAATTTTTATAATTACATACTTTATAACTTCTCTGCAATAAGATTTTGAGACAAAGTTCTTTAAACAAAAAAAAAAATAGCTCTTTTAATTAATTCCTCACTCTTTTATTAAATAATCACTAAATTAATCACACTCTTGCAATATTGTATTTTTATAATAACAACAATGTATTTCAAACTTGTAAACATTTTTCGTGAAGAGTCAGATTATAAACAATGCTTTAAATGACACACTTAATAATTGTTTAAAAAATTGTTTTTAGGTCATGCGATTAAACGATAATAATATTTGGGAAGAAAATGGACTTATTGCAAATAGACTTAAAAGAAATCTTGAAAAGGATGAACAAATATGTGCTTATCACCGGTACACGTTTGGTATTGCATGGAGTCCTCCAAAAACATGCTTTCATCCTCACCATCTAAATATAAAAGGAAAAAAATCTCCCGCTTTAAGGGCGTCACCAATACATGCCGTCATATCAATGTCAAAGCGATACAATGAAGTATTTTCAGTTGGTGCAATGCTGTGTTTTACCCATTTAAAGCAAAAAACTGCTTTATCTAGAGTCAACGAAAACACCAATTTATGTACAGAAACACAAACACAACAAGAACAAACATATATGACATCTGCTACTCCAGATGAAGAATTTGATTCCGGTAAAATTAATGTTTCACAGGAGATTTTGGACGAATCTCTAAGAAGCCGTGAGAGTGTAACTGAGGTTCTTAATGCAAGTCCAATAAAATTTAGATTAAAAAGGAAGTTCGAATATCTGGAAGATACTACTAAAGATAAGTTAAAACGCAAGTATGTTCCCCTAGAAAACTTATTAAAGAAAAAATTTGCGGAAGCTGTTGCTCCTGGACAAGAGGAAATACTTATAGATTTTCTTAACAGTAAAAATGTTGATGAAATAAATAGCTCTCTCCCAATTGAAATTATTCGTGCTCAGAAAGTATATAAGCAAAATGATTCCATGGGAAAGTTAGTTATCCTCTCATTATTAGACCATAACAAGTATACCAAAAAGTTTATAATGAACACATTTGAGTGTAGCAAGAAAATGGCATGCATCTCATAAAGGGTTGGCATTTCCAGAGAAGAAAGTATTCGTCCGATCTAGTCTTGATCAAACAAAGTGTGAACATTTCTTAGACTTTATATTTACAAGCGGTATTTTGCATGATGTTGCTTATGGAATAACCAAATTAAAATACGACAGCGGTGAAGAACAAAAGATAGTGCATGCAATACTGACGACAAAATATAGCCACGCTATCATGTTCTATCGAAAAAGTTGTAGTGAAAACAATTATATACCATTATCTGATTCAAGTTTGTGGAAAGTATTGCATGCAATAAAACCTTCAAGTCGAAAAAGCTTATCTGGATTAGATGATGTTACTGCTTCAGGCATGAATGGTTTTCAAACATTACAAAAATTGGCACAAAGATTTAGTTCTAAATCTCTCGAAGCTGCCCTTGAAAAAGGAAAAAGGTGTTTGAAAACAAGTTATCAAACCAATTGTAGTGTCAATGACTCAAACATTTCTTCTCATAGCTCAAAACATGCCTTATCAGATCCATCTGAAAAAAATCTTCAATCCAACACAGAGATATCAGAAGTGGTATGTGCCGATTGCTATGATTTGTGCAAAGCTATCGAGATGATCAAAGAACTAACAATTCAAAATTCTGACGATGCTGATTCTATTTATGATTTGGAAATTGCTGTAAAGGACGTATTCAACTACATAAAACACCTGATGAGAGATTCTCGACAGAAAAGGGCAAAAATCGAAGCTTTTAAGCTATTAAACGATGAAACTGCTTTCTGGCTTAAAGATTTTTGTCAAAAAATTCTTCCGGTTCAATACAGAGAGGGCCAAAGAGAGTATTTTGGCAAGAAAGGAATGAGTTTACATGTGGATATATTCTTCATAAAAATAGCAGGAAAGTTATTCAAACGTGTTAATTTACTTCAATGTATAGGTGTGATCAGGGAATAGGTGATGTTGTTTCGTTAGCCACTGCAGTTTTAGACCAATTCAGAATTGATCAACCGCATATCAAGAAAATGTTTACCAAATCTGATAATGCCGGCTGCTATCAGGGAAATCTTTCAGCTGAAGCAATCGACAATGTATGCAAAGAGAGATATATAAAGTTGCTGAGATATGATTATAATGAACCCTGTTGTGGAAAATATCAATGTGACAGGGAGAGTGCAGTTGTAAAGACAATTTTAAGGAGTTACGTTGACTCTGGTAATAATCTTTTGACTGCTGAAGATATACACAAGGCTATGCATTATAGTTTTGGCGCTAAAGATGCAAAAGTAGCAGTTGCTCAAATTAGCAATGATAAAGCTGTAGTAACTGGACCAAAGATTAAGAACATTAGCAACTATCACTCATTTGAGTTTAGTGAAAAGTATGAAGATGTAGTGTTATTTCAATATCGGTGAGGGAATTGAACAAGAGTATGGAAATCTTAAAATTCAACCCTCGATTAAGTTGTTGTGGCCATATAGCAAAACAGATAATTCAATTAATCGTAACAAGTCACTTAAGGAAAAACAGAAAAGAAGTGACAGGCAATTATATTCATTAAGATTTTGCACTGAAATGAATTGTACTTTATCATTTGAAAGCGATGCTGAGTTAGAAGAACACATGCTATCCGGTCTTCATACAGTTCCGAAATCATTAACATCATTGGATAAAGTTCGCAACTCGTTTGTTCATAAGATGAAAATTACTTCACAACTAAATATGCCAATTTCTTCATCCTCTAACAGTGCTTCCGTAAAAGACAAACCACATTGCATGAACATTTTTCTATTGCAAGGTTGGGCATTACCAGTTCGAAGTTCTTTTAGATTTTCAAATCAGCAGAAAGAACTGTTGTATAAATACTTTATTCGTGGAGAAGAATCAGGTAATAAAATGAGCCCTGAGCAGGTTCACATGCAGCTGAGGAGAGAACTTCCGCCTGATCAATATGTAACTAGCCAACAGATAAGATCTTTATTTTCAAGGTAGGCATTGTTGCTATCAAAACTTTTGTAAATTAGATTATGTTTCTGACTGTTAAATAGTTCTTTTACAAATATGAAATTAAAATTTAGGTGAAAGTTATAATTTTGTGTGTTTGTTTACATATGTTTAAAAATGTGTACAATTGATATTGTTATAGGTTTAGTAACCTGAAAAGAAAAGATAAGCTGGTAGAACCGACAACAGAAAATAATGAAAATAGTCAGGTTAACGATAACAAAGAAGTTTATGGCGAAAATGATGACTTTAATCTGACAGGAGACAATGAAGATGATAATAAATATGAGGAAGACATCGCCAATCTTGCAAAAGAAATTTGTCTTGTATTGAAAGTGAATAATTGGGTTGCTGTTGCATATGAAAAACAATGGAATATTGGATATATTGTGGAGGTAATATTATTCAAAGTATATATTAGTTTCAAGTTTTTATTTTGTTTTACAAAACAGTGCTCTAAAATAAAAGAAATATAAATAAAATGTAAAAATAATTTCAGAATGACATTATATAAGACTTTACAAGTTTTATTGAATGTAAGCAAAATTAAACAAATCATAAACTCTTTATTATATTATTTTAAATGTTGCGCTAATACTTTTAGGTATCTATAACTGGGATCAGAGTTAATTGTATGATTAACGGGCAAGAGAAGAATACTTTTCGCTGGCCAGTTACTACCGAGGAGATAAATAACCAAACTGATAAAATTATCTGTTTAGTAAATGCTCCTTTTCTAATCAGTGGTTGTGGCGATTATTCATTATCCGAAGAAGACTATAATACAGTCATATCATTATTCTTAGAGAAACTTACTGCAGCAGAGTAGAAATTATGTGTGATGTGGTGGATAATGTGTGTAAATGACTCTATTAATAAATGAAAAACTAATTTTTAAATGGAAAAACATTTAAATGTTTGATTTATGTTTTATTTAATTAGCAATATAGTTATCTTGATGTTAGATTTTTGTTCAGTTTTTAATTCATGTTATATCATGCGTGTGACAAAATCACACGAATTTTTTTTATTATTATGTTAGGACCTTTTTGTATTGACAGTTGGATATGTTTACATTTTTACAAAACTAAGCGCCTCTGCCGTAATGGTTCATTTTGTAAGTATACTAAAACATTTTTTTAATATATAATTAAGGCCTAAGGCCTTAATATATTAATAGGCCTTAGGTATCACATAACTTTCTTTGCATTTTTAGACTCAATACCTTTGATAATTTCAAATCCTAAAAGAAAAATTGTGTGCAACACTTCGCCGCTAGAATTAACTCCGATTAAAAATTGACAAAACTGATTGATTTTGTACTTTTGAACTATGATAATTAGCCAACCGCACAGTGTCACGCAACTTTTTTATATTTTTTTGAGAGAGCTTTTGGGTTACGTCTGATATTAACTACAAAAGCTATGTGCAACTTTTTGCCTTGCCAAAAAAATGGGTTCAACGGTGGCAAAAACTAAATTTCTAAAAATTTTTAAAAAAATCTCAAAAATTTAAGCCCAGATTCCGAGTGAACGAAACATTTTTGATTTTTTTTTTTTTCCCAGCAGGTTTTTTCTATATTCTGATCAATATATAAAAAATTCAAGCAATTTGGACGAGGTTACTTTCACAGTTTCAGGAATTTGCCTGATTCTTAGAAAAAACGGCTCTTAAATTTAAATTTAAAATTAAATGCTCGAAACAAATCTTAAGGTGAGTTTCCACTCATCCGTTTTTCTACGGGAAAGGGAAAGGGAACGGAAAAATAATCACGTGAGCATGCGCAGTTTTCTTTCGGACAAATAAAAACTCTTATTACGAATGCTCACGTGATTATTTTTTCCTTTCCTATCCCGTTCCCGTTGAAAAACGGATGAGTGGAAACTCGCCTTTGTAAAAAAAACAAAACCTCAGTAGTTCAAGCGTTAATGACATGGTTTCTTTTCCTGGTTTCTACTGATATAGTTGACACGTTTCTACTAATTTACACAATAAGCGCATCTTTAAAATTATTTATTCTTTACCAAAAGATAGCGGCAAACCTAAATTTGAAAAATCCCTAAAAAAAACTTTAAAACCTTTAACAAACTTCAGTTTTAACACTATAAAAACAAAGTAGTACTAATAACTCGGTTGCGCGAGTTATTTTTAAACCAAAGAATTGAGCTAGATTATGGGTTCTACTGGGTTAGAGATCAGTCCTGCCCTAAAAAAATACACGTGGATAAGACGGACCAGAAACTATAGATTATTATTAAAAAATCTTTCATAACGTCTTTTCTCATTATCGTCAAATGTCCAGTTTTGAAGCATTTCTGCCCCACTGTGTGTTGCTAAAAAAATTATTTTAAAGCACTATTCTACAGAGCACAGTGCTTTAAAAAAAGTGCATTTAAAATATTTTATTTTTGTTTATTTTTTTAAAATATGCGCTTTTTGTTTATGCGCTTTTTATATATTTAAATACAATTTCAATTTTTTCATGAAATTGCTGTTGATTACAAATTGTAAAACATTTTTTTTTTGTTGCACTTATTGAGCCCTTTTGTGTGAATTAGTGGAAATGTGTCAAATACATCAGTAGAAACTAGGGAATGAAACCAGGTCGAACTAATGACGTTCTTTTTTTTTGGAGGATTTGTTTTGAGCAAATTTAAACTTAATAAAACTTATCGAGTTTTTGAGTAACTTTTTTTAAGTGACTTTTTATATTAAATACGAATTACTGTAATTTATTTTAGTGAATCGATTAGAAAACCTTTTAATATTATGTATTCATGAAAGCTTTTGATATTTTACTTTTTTACATTAACCTTTCCGGTTTTTTAAAAAAACTTTACTCGAAATTGCTCGAAAATACATTTAAAACGTCTAGCCATTGTAAATAAATGTTTAAAAAACTATGGAATAACCTTTTCCTGTCTAACAAATGCCTTTAAAATAATTATTTATCTTTAAAATCCAAAGCAAAAAAAAATTAATTTTGTCCAATTTTAAAGCTTTCTGTCCCCACTGTGCAACGTGAAAAAAATCTTAAATTGAGATCAAAATACTATCTGAAATTTTATTTTATCAAAAAAAAAGTTTTTTTTTATAAAAACTTAATTATTATTCTATAAAATTTTTTGTTTAAGTATTGTACTGTTTTACGTTTTTTTTGTTTTTTTTAGTTTCTTATTATGGTGTTTACTTAAAAGTAGTACTTGTACTATATATATTTATTCAATAAAATGTAAAATCTATTTCAGAATGCATTTGATTTGATTTGATAAGCTGCTTGATAAAAACATAAACTTAGCAAATTAATCTTGGTAAAACATCAGATTAAAAAGTTAAGATCTATACATTGATTGCAGTGGTTGGATAAATTTAAAAAACTGCAAACAATACCATGCCTTGAATAAACGATTTTTGATAACTTAGCAAATTAAAACAAATAAAAATTTTGATTATAAACCTCCTGCAAACGATACCAGATAGAGTAAAACTTAAAAAGTGCAAACAATATTTTGCTATAAATAAACGACTTTAATTAGATTTTTATTCCATCTTTCCATTCACTCTTAAATTTTTGCCACCATCTAAGTACCCTACTTAGTTCAATTACTTCAAATTACTATTTTTCACTATTTCTACTGGTGCGGTGATATTCTAAGTTGCGGTGATATTTTATTGCACTAAACATTTGGGGTTAACAATTTCTTCAAAAATACAGAACAATGACAATAACGATAATGGCAAAAATTGAAAAGATTAATAATGGAAAAGATAATGGAAAGATTGACGCAGACTCCTTAAGTGCAAGAAGGAGGAATTTATTGGAATTTCTGCGGTCGAAGTGCAATCTGATATTTCGACACTTTCTTTCTATACCGGCTTTCCCAATATCGATATTGGAGTTCTAAAATTTAATATAACACCAAAAAATGTAGAAGGTACCATTCTAAGTGGTTCAGAACCACACCTAACAATACCTGATCATGAAAACTCTAGCAATCATTATTTTTGTTAAATGTCCAGTAGCGAAATTTAGAAAAAACAATAATAATATTACAATTAGTTGTCTTATAGTAAAATGAGACAGAATTAGAAAGATTTATTAAAACAATTATTAGATGTAGTTTTATTTCTTGCTGAACGTGGATTGGCATTAAGAGTTATATTGGAGATTCAAACAATGGAAATTTTCTAGGATTATTAAAACTTTTAAGCTGTAACGATCCGTTATTAGAAGAACATTTAAAAAACTTAAAGCAGGCACAAAACGTAAAGCAGAGATTGCATGCACATTACTTATCAGTAGACATTTTAAAAGAATTTATGTCATACTGTGCTGATACTTAAGAACTTTAAAGAGAAACTATAAAATTTTACTTCGATTCTGCGCATATAGAACAAACTACATTCATTTTATGGTACATTACTATTAATTTCAACAAACTTGTAATTTTGGAAAGATTTCTTGCATTTGTTGACTGCATTAAGAATATTGGAAAAGAAATTTTTGTAGATTAATATATAATATTAACGCTACAAAGGTATAATATTTCTATAAGTGACTGTCGTGCACAAGGATATGATAACGGATCCAACATGAGTTGATCATATAAAGGTGCACAATCTCGGATTTTGAAAATTATTCTATTGGCAATATTTTCTCCTTGTGCATTTCATAATTTAAATTTATGTGGTATTCATGTAGCAGAATCTTGTATTCAGGTTGTAAGATTTTTCGGCTCTATACAAAAATTATACAATATATTTAGTAGTAACCCACCGAGATGGGAAACATTAAAAAATAATACTCGATATTCTTTGGACACTATGTAAATACACGCTAGTCTGCATAAATTGAAAGTGTTAAAACATTTGCTGAAATTGTTAATTAAATTAAAAATGCAATAGATTCTGTTTTGGAATTAAATTTAACGTCGGAAACTCGATAAAATCTAAACGGAGTAAAAAGGTATATGGAATCTTTATAAACGGAGTGAAAAGGTATATGGAATCTTTATAAACGGAGTAAAAAGGTATATGGAATCTTTATAAACGGAGTAACAAGGTATATGGAGTTTTTATAAACGGAGTAAAAAGGTATATGGAATCTTTATAAACGGAGTAAAAAGGTATATGGAATCTTTATAAACGGAGTAAAAAGGTATATAGAACCTTTATAAACGGAGTAAAAAGGTATCTATGGAATCTTTAGAAACGGAGTAAAAAGGTATCTATGGAATCTTTAGAAACGGAGTAAAAAGGTATCTATGGAATCTTTTGAACGTTTAATAGTAGCAAAAGTATGGTACAAATTTTTACACCTATAAATTACCGAAGTAATGTTTTAAAAGCTCGCAATGCAACAATTAATGCAGAAATAACCAATTTGTCATGCCTTTTTGTTGAGATAGTTAGCAAAATATTTTAAATGGATGTTGATTGTTTGACACATCTTTTCAGATAAAAACAGATTTTTCAGGGAAAAAATATAATAAAAGGAAAAAACATCACACGAGTTAAAAAAGACCCCGACAACAGATTTTAGAGTTATTACTTTCTATGTTTTCATGGATAGCATCATTGAAAATATGATAAGAAAATTTAATACAGCAAAAGAAATAGATTCTTTATTTAATGTATTATGGTTGTTCTGTGACTTAAATGATCAAGAATACAAAAAAAGTCTAAAAATTTGCAAAAAATGTATAAAAATGATTTCGATGATTATCTTACAGATAAAATACTACATTTAAAATCAATTTATGATGCCAATATATATAATATTTTTCTTCAGCCCGTTGAATTATTAAATAAAATTATTATTTCTTTTTATTTTGATTCACGTCCCTAAGATTTTGAAGGCCACTACAGTCAAGGAGGCTGCTTTAGTTGCAGTTACAGCCCTCTCTCAAATCTATATCTCCGAAACACGAACCTTGACGAAAAAAGCCGCTGCGCTGAGAAATTAGTTGAGCACGGTACAACCAGGGACGTGGTGGGAATTATGAGGCCAGCGTTACACCACTAACTCATTTTTAAAAAAATAAAAAACATGTGCTGTTTTTACACACAATAACAACAAAACCGTTTTGCACAACTCCAGTATCAGTTACCCAAGCAGAAAGATTGTTTAGTGTGTTTAAAAGAATAAAAAACGTCTTAAGATTAACTTAGGAGGAAGGCTCACAAAGCTCTATTATGAAACAGTATTTAACATTTTTTTTTTATCTTTATCCTAAATTTTTTTTTTTTAATGTACATAGTTTTGACTTTTAAAAGACTCAATTAATTTTCATTTTTGATTTTTAGAGGCAAGAGCGCGTGTATAGTGGTCCATGTTGTATGGATGATCATAACAACCCGTTAGGAAAACTTTTCCAAGACCCAAAGTTTTTTTTCGGCGGCACTGATACTGATTTTTTTTTAAATCTCCCAAAGGAGGATTTGAACCCGCAACTTTGTGAGCTGTGCCTCTAAAGAAGAACGTTATAAATTTTGCAGTACTAAGCTAATATAAAAATTACGCGGAAAAGTAATTTTTTCCGTACAAATAAAGATAAAATTTGACAACAAGAAAAATGATGAAAAGTTCTAGTCAAGTGAAAGAAAAAATTATAAAATTTATATTAGTTTGGGCAATTTTAATTTATTAATAAAATTATTAATGATTAATAAATCACACATTACGTAAAATATAGGAAAAATAAAAAATCTTAACTATATAGTCTTTTTATTTATTTTACGTCATGAACTACAAAATAAATATTAAACTTGGTGAAGTAGTAAAAATTACAATAGGTAATATTAATTTTCATTTTATAATTAAAATTGGCATCATTTAGAATATTTTTTACTTCTAAACATTTTTTTAGTAATTTATTTATAAAGTACAAATAATTTACGTTTTATTCATTAAAAAAGTTCTTAAGAAATGTTTTTATGGTTCATTTTCAGTTAACTATTTTATTGGTTGACTTGCCTTTACTGATAAACGGGGACTTTTTTTAAATATAGACTGCCAACATTTCACAAAATGATTTTGAACTAGAAGGATACTCCAAGTTAATTGTATAAAAAACGTAGTTTGGCGTGTATAACACCAACAAACTTTTTATTTAGCAAACGCAACACCTTCAATGGATAGAAAATCTTCACCTCCTTAATAGTAGGCTGCAGGTTGCATGTCAGCCATATCTGGCATTTGCTTAAAACTTTTTGTAGGAAAGTCCTACAAAATAAGTTAAACTTTTAACTAAGCAGAAAAAAATTTTTTTTACTCCAGATTTTGCAATTTAATAACGATTTTTATTTTATATTTTTGAATAATAAGGCTGTTGATTGCCGATATAATTTGATATTTTTTAAAAAAAAAAAGCTTTCGATCAGTCTTAAGCAGACTAGAAATACATTTCCATTAATATACATCATATATCATTAAAGCAGCCGTGGCGCTGTGGTAGTACACTTGCCTCAGAAACGTAAGATCCGTGGTTCAAACCCCACCTCTGGGCAAGTTTTGCGACATAGGCGTGAACTTCTTATTAAATGCTTTTCCGCGGTGATCTGTGATAAGACCGTATGGACTTCTTGAGGAACCTAAAATCAACAATAGAAAAAAAAAAAAAAAAAAAAAAAGTCAATATATATATATATATATATATATATATATATATATATATATATATATATAAATGGTTTAAACAATCTACTAAATGCCAGTAGTTGCTTTTTCAACAAGAAAAGTTTTCAAAATAGTTCAACCACTCTTTATCGTAGTTAAAATATTATAACTAGAATAAAAAAGCTCAACTTTTTTATTAATGAACTAAGTATAATTTATAATTTTGTATTTTTTTTACAAACTTTAGTGCTAATATTCAATAAAATATCTCGCTGTTTTTTTGTTTTTTTTCGCCATTATTTTTTGACTCTTGAAAAATGTAAATTTTTTGCTCAAAAACAAATCTAATTAATTTTTTACGCGCATAGAGAATTAAAGTGCATGATTTTATATAATGATTTACGCGCATGGAAATTAAAGATTTATGATCTGTATCAATAGTTACATATTATTCTGCAAAGTAAATGGAGTCGATAAGTAGCTTTTCATAATTAGAAGGGTAAAAGTCAACGATGTAAAAAAAAGGAATTAAAATGTTTGTCATTGATGTTTTTGAACCAATTTATTACGTTTTGTGTTCCACTGATTTAAATGCAAAATATTTCTTAGCTTGGTGTAAATATTGAATAAAATATATTACTTATTCTAGCAACTTCATTCTTAGCTGGTTCATACGTGGGTTGTTTAAAAAATTTAGTTTATGGTCTCTTAATGTTATGAAACAATAGGGAGATCTGTTTATATTGATTTTGTAAAAACATCGTGATTCTTCATAATAGTTTTTCCTTCTTTAGTAATGTGATTTTTTATGGTTGGTTTTTTATAATTAGATGTAGTAGCGTTCATTAACAACTTACTGTATTCTTCTTTTAATAAATAACTAGCAGTAAGCAACCCGTAATACACGTTGTTAGTAAATAAAGTTAAAAAAAAACCGCGTATGGAAAAGCCTAGAAACTACTTTAAAATAGAAAAGCCTAGAAAATGACGTAATTCGACTAATAATATTAAATTAGCGTATTAATATTATTAGATAATTAATATAAATATTTTATAAAAATATATAAAAATTTTATATAAATTTGATGTTTTATCTGCGTAAGTATAAGTATTTGTTGATTTTCGAATAGAAGAAATTTTTCTCAAAATTTTTCAAATAAAAGAAATTTTTCTCAAATTTTTCGAATAGAAGATATTTTTCTCAAAATTTTTCGAATAGAAGAAATGTCTCTTTTTTTTTATTTATTTTAGCAGCTGCATTAAACTATCCTAAACTGTATGTTTTTAATTAGTTTGAATAAACCACATTCAAACGGATACGTATCTTTAATCTATCGTAAACAGTTTGGTGTGTTAATATCATAAGAATTAGAAGTGTTATTATTAATATCATTTATACCGTTAGACTGGTTATTTTTGAAGAAAAAAGCTTCCATCTCATTCTTTTTATCAATATTTCGGTTTTTTTTAACCAATCACAATTTTCAGTCTTTATTTTATGGTCTATGTATATTTTTTATTGAATAATTGAAGTTTCTCCTTTTTTAACAACTTGAGAAGAGTGCTTAATAGAAGGAGCAAAACTTTTTTGAAGTTGTATACTGTTGGAAATATAACTCTAAATTTTAAGAAATTAGACCAAATTATATTAAAATAACTTAAATGAAAAAATACAATTTTATAATGGAACTTGAAGTTTCATGCCTTCGGCAATAAAATGAAACTATTAAAAATTAACTTGAAGTAATTAAGAGTTATATTGATTCGTTGTTATGGAGGGGCAATTTAGCCAGCGTAACTAATTTTCTTTTAAATTATTTTCATTGTAGCACCTATTGTTTAATATATATTAAAATATATCTGTGCATGAAACAAATTCAAAATAACCTGATCTGGTTTATTTAACTATTGTAGTGATTATATCAAACTAAAGTACTGTATTTAAATATGCAAATATTATCATATGGTGAACTTTTGTGCTGTATTTAAGTTATCGAATCTTTCTAATTGTAAAAAAATAAATCTTACTGAAACCAAAAGAAGTTTGTAATCAAGATGGTGAAATTTTATCAAAGGAGAGTACAGAGAAATGAATGAATGTCATAATCAGAATTAGTAGGTATTTTAATGTCCTCCACACTCAAGTTTGAAGCAACCATTTTATGACAGGTGAAATATTCTAATATAGGTTTGATTTACTTTTATAACATTGAATATATAAAAGAATTAAATGTTCAACATTTCCTTATTTTGTTAAGGAAAACCTGCACCATTTTTTTGAAAGAATGGTACTGATTGGGTTCCATCATTAATTTTAGGGCACCAAAAATTTCAATTTGAAGTTTGGAAATTTAAAAAACTTAATTACCACACAACAATTGATCATGGTTAACAAGTCAACTAATATGTAGTAGCGATACCGCAGTCTCCGCTTCTATGTCCCATTTTTTTTTGATGAAATCGATTTTAAAATTTAAGGTGGATTGATACTATCTACTTCAGGTTGAAGTATTTTATTTTAATGGTCGCAGCGAACTTGTTGCAACTATGCCTTTAGCTTTGAAATATTCAAAAATAAATTATTTGATCTACGCGCGAGAGCAACAACTTGGTCAAAATACAAGCATAATTATACTGATAAGTTCCTAATAGGTGTAAGCTTACTAAGTATGACAACACTTGTTTCCTAACAGAGTGTTGCTAAATTTAAAAACGAAAGGTTTTCTGGAGATACTGTTTATTAAAATGTTTTTTTGATTTATTTATTTGGGTGGAATTATTATAAATATTTAATTGGAATAAATAAATAGGTAAAACTAAAATGTATTAGGAAAAATATACAGTATAAAGTTTTGTTGTTGAAATACAATGTATTTTTCAATTTTATACACGCTCATTTAAAAAAAAAAAAATGTTTTCTTTTTAAAATAGAAGTTGCTTTATATTAGGTTGAGTTATTACAAAAATTAACGCATCCCAAAAACCACGCAGTCTTTTTTTCAATATAGCTGGGCTGATTTGAACCAAAACATAAAAATTATATGAAGTAGAATTTTCTAATGTTGTTATTGACTTAGTCGGCTAAATTGACTAAAAGACGACTCGTAAAAAGTCGAATTTAGTCGATTAAGAAAAAACGAATTGTCAGTTTAATCGGGTATGAAATGCTATTTAATTAATTTGGCTTTTTCCCGTGCTCTCTAATAATGCAGTAAAGACTTCTGGGAGCACCTTAATAACTACAACAACAACAAAAATTACATCTTATAAAACTATCGGTTGTGTATTTGCTCCATTAACATTTAAATGGTATTGTGTTTAAAAATAGAAATTAAAAATAAATTACTTTATTTTTATGACAATTTAATTCAAATGAATTATTCCTATATTTCAACTAAATTTTTATTTTTATGACAATTTAATTCAAATGAATTATTCCCATATTTCAACTAAATCGACTTTTATTCAATTTTAAAAATGTATTAGTCAATTTTATTTGATTTAAGAAAATATATTAGTCGAATTATTCAATAGTCGTAACAACATTAGAATTTTCTTTATGTTCAGACTAATGAGTTAATAAATCAGTTCTGCTATTTTTAAAGCAAATAAAATTAAATTTTTGTAAAATCAAATTTATAACTTAAATTAAATTTTTGAGCCTTCTTAAAAAGTTTCACTGGTTTTTGAAATCAACTTTTTCAGTAAAAGTACCATAAAATATATAAATGTCAGTCTAAGATTGCAAAGTTAATAAATGCTAAGATCACTCAGAATCATGTATAATCCTTCTTCAAGAACAAATTCAAAAGAACGAGATGCATTTTGTTTCACAGTTTGATAATTATCATTTTCAGAATTTAAGTCAATAGGGCGTTTAATTTGTTTTCTTAAGCGTTAACAAACTCAGCTTGAGCTGAAAAAAACATATGAATTTTGGCCAACTATTAAACTTCAAACACCCAGCTGTGCTGACAAAAGGCATATACCATATTCCTGAAGTGATTCGCTAATAAACTGAACGCCACATGAAAGACCATCTGATTGATCATGAATTTGACCTACCGCTAAATTATTGATATAATAATCACCTTTCTTTCCGTCTTTAACTTCTTGAATCATAATCATACTTAATATTTTTTTCTGAATCAATATTAAATTCAGTTTTAATTTTTTCAAAAACTTTTTTATTATAAGCACATTTCCATGCGTTAAAACGTTCTTCATTTGGGTGTGTAACGCCAAGCCTCCATAAAACGCGGCAGTATAATACAAATGAAATCTAAACAAAGCTCTCGTTAAATGATCTGTATAATATAACATTGGTATATTGACATCACAGCAAGTAGTAGTACAACAAACAGCAAAGTTTTTTTTAATATTTATTTTGCCTTCTACAATAAATACAATTTTCATATATATATACAACAAAATAAAAGATATACATTATTGTCTAAAAGACAATAATGTATTAGTTTAAAAGACATATATAACTGACATCCTCACATGGAGTATAATCTTGAGAAACATTTTTAGACGTTGTTTAAAACTATAAGTATAAAATATGTTATTATACTGGTTTAAAGCTGAAATCTTAGTTTATAAAATCAATAGGATTTTTAATGTCGCTAATAATTGGCATGGGAATCGACCTGCTCCTCCTATTGTGTAATAAGTTACATCACTTACATTACATATTTAGTTTTGAGAATGTAATTTGGTAAATCTTCGAGATGTTTATAAATAAATCTTTCTTTTTACTCATCATAAGGATAGTAATAAGGTCCACCTCCTTTTCTTGGTTTTCTAATATATTGCATTATCATTGACTAAAGCATATTTAAAGTAAATAAAATTTAGAACATCATCTGGTATTAAGTATAGCCTCGTTCCTGGCTTATAATAAGAATTTTTTATAATTTAGCGTCTTTTATTTCTTATAGTACGTTTTTTTTTCTTTTTATATTTATCAATTAGTCGTATGATTAAAGCTCCAGCAGTTATAAGAATCCATAAGTTTTCTGCAACAATCCGACAATTTTAGAACCTATTATAAAAAACCAATATAAAACGTTACCTATAATGAAAATTGCGTCTGCAGTTTTTAAAGCTAACCACTTTAAAAAGTTTGTAAGATGGTCAATAGCCTTTATTTTTTCTGAGTCATTTTTTACCTCCCTAATCATTAGTCTTTTCTTTATTAACTACTGAGCTAGATAAATTATCACTAAAACTTTTAACTTGCGCATATATAATTGCACTAATTCAAATAATTAAAGTAGATATTGCCTAACTTTTTTGAGTAAAAAGTATTTTTATTTTTTGTCTTAAAGAGAGTCTATCATCATAATGAAGTTTACTAATAAGTTCTCGAATCCTATGGTATTGGCTATTAAGTTTGCTTGGAAAAAGCAAACATATACCTTTACATATGCTTTGTAAATGTATATGCTTTGTTAAGATCTTGCAAACATTCGTAACGGTTTCTATTTTCCATCTCTAAATCACGTTCTTTTTCTTATTTTTTTGATTTTAATTCAATCTTTTATTTTTTTAATAACGAATCCGACGCTCATGGTTTGATATATTATTTGTAGACCATCTATTCTTGTACACATCCCGCTTAAGCATTGCCCAAAAATCGTATATAGCACGAGCTTCTGGTAAGTTTGATGGATTGTCTTTTTTTTTGAACAAATGGTATCTTCTGGGTTTTTAACCATTTTGTTACCAAATTAGCATAGTGAGATGTTGCTAAATTGGGCCAAAAGATATACTTGGTGTCTCGATAATATTTGTTAATAAAAGGTTGGAAGCGCTTTTGTAAACACTCTTTTAAATAGATCTCTTAGTTTACCGCTTGGCCAGAAGTAACAATGTAAATAGATGTGACCCCTCGAGTGAAGATTGCCACCCATACAAGTCATTTTTTTTCAAATTTTTCAACATCATTATACTTTACAATGTCTGGTATCAAATCATCATTTGAATAGTATGTATTATTACCAGCCAGTATGCTATTCGACAAAGTAAAGTATGACTCATCGTCAATAATAAATTCATGGATGCAATATTTTGAATAAAGTCGACCACATTTTTGGTGACCCTAAAGCCTCTGTTCAGGAGTTCTGCTTATTCTATTTTTTTCTTTTATAACAAAGAGTAGGTTTTTTAAAGCATTTCAAGATTCGTCCGATGGTGTTTTTGCTACAACCAAGTCTTCTAAAAACCTTTGAAAGTAACACACCTCTTCGATTGTTAAACATTTTCTGTAATTTGATGTGGTTGCTTTTTGTATTAAGAGTAGACCTTCTCCCACTTCCGGCTTTGCAACCCAATGGTTTATTTTGATCGTAACTGTTCATGTATCTATAAATTGTAGTTTTTGAGTAGCCCTTCATCTTAAAATGGTTCCAAACAACGTATTTTCCATCTTCATGTTTTTATTTATAAAAATTATACACACGACTTTTTAGGGCTCCTTGATTTGGCATTTTAAATTGTTATCTAAGCAAAAAATAATCAGAGAACTGGTATGCTAATTGAAAGAGGAAAGATAGAGCTTTCGTTTGATACCATATACTAATTATTTTATCAAGCTGACTAATTAAATATCGCTAATTCAAATTAGTCTCAAGATTTATGGAATAAATGTTATCATTCAAAGCTTTGAATTTCGCTTCAATTTTTTGTTAACTGAATTCTGTAAGGTTTACTAGTTCTCGGCGCTACACCATCAAAGATAACGTCGTCGTCAAAGCAGTAAAATTAGTCCATAATACTTTTTATATCTATTTTAAACTCTTTTTTCCCAATCATTTCAAGTTTTTTATAAAAAACACCATATGTTTTCATTATTTTAAATTTTGCTTCTAGATCATATTCTTGAACAGTAATATTTTCTTTATCAAAAACGCCATTCTAATTCTTTTGTTCTTTTTGAAGGAATAAAATTTTTTCTCCAGGTTCATATGAGATTTCAGGAAGTTCTATGTCCATTTCTGGAATAGCTTCAATTAGATCAATATCAATAAATGATGTTTCTGCAGTTCCATCAGGGAGTAAAAGATCAATTTCGCCCGGGTTGATAGTTTCTGTCATCTTATAGGAAATAATATAGTCTTCAATCAAGTTATGGTACTTTGTTAGACCTCAAGCCGAGGGGTGGCCCTTAAAACAATGTTTTTGGAAAAAACTTGCTCTTGCCCCTTTAAATCGTTCTATAAAATACCAAAATACCAGGTTTAAAATTTTTCTGAAAAATATTTTTAGGGGTAGACCCTTAAGTAGACCCTCAAGACCCTTAAAAAATTGATGGGTCCCTTATTTTGAGTACCAACCTGGTACTCAAAATAAGCAAAATTATATAAAAAATTCAAAAATTGAAAGCATTATTTATAAAAATAATTTTTCCAGATATAAATGCATAAAAACTATTGTTTTTAAACTGAAAATAAAATAAGTCAATCCTTTAATTTTTTTTTTTTTTTAATACTTTTTTTAAACATGTTTTTTATGTAAACTGATTACTTGTTTTGAATTTTTTATAAAATTTCGCTTCTTTTGAGTACCAAATTCACATAAAGAGGTAATTTTAGTTCAATTAAAGGGGTAAGAGAAGGTTTTTTTTCAAAAATGTTGTTTTAAAAGCCACACTACCCTCGGCGTTACTTTACCACAATGTATGCTGTCCGAGGTGAAAGGCAAATCATTACGGTAAGTTTAAATCCAGCAATACTAGCAAATCCATCAGGTCAAACTTTTTTAACTCGTTTTCCAACTTTGTAACCGTTCATGACAGTAGTACGAGAGTTAGTCTTTTTATGCTGTTGTTCTCATTAGACGGACAGACCTTACAGCAAATCTAGGTCAAAGCATTTTTAATAAACTTACAATAAGAATGCATGGTCAGGACATTCAAAATACTTTTGGCTATGGTGATTATTAGAGTGTTCTAGATTTATTTTTACCCTGATCAGTACGAGCTCCTCCAGACAGTTTAATGCAATGTATTGATGAATAAGCTGATCCAGCTATTTTAACTATTTGGAGATCTAGATCTAACACTGGTTCAACAACTGGAGCTAATGCTGCAATATCACTTGCATTTGAGCAAGATCCAGCTCCTGCTTGTTAAAAGTATTGCACGCGTCTTGATTTTGAACTGTTTTATAGTCGAGGACCGTTACACCCTTCATCATTTTCAGATCAACTTCAATATGAAATAGTTTTCTCTGACTAAATTTAAGTTACTATTTTAACTGATACTTCAGCTACTTCAAACTTTGTTTTAAATAATTTAGCTTTGCAGTATGCTCGTTTCAAAACTGGATCTCCTGCTTGTAAAGCAAGGGCTGTAACCACAGTGCCACGGCCGCACAAATACTTATTAGAAGAACAGCTGGTACTGGACTAGTGGATACTGTTATGTTTCTTGTTATGGGTGCAGTTGCCAGGTTCGATGGAGGTTGTTTCTCTCAAGTATTCATATTAACTAAAAAATATAATTAACAAATACATTCAGCAAAAATTTCCATTCATGGATCGGCCGCTTGATAGCACTAAACCATGGACGGATAAATTTTTCTGAGGGGGTTGGAAAAAAGCAAGGAAGGTTGACGTCAAAATATTTCCCTACCAGGTGTCAAAAAGTTTCTACGGAGGTGAAGTGGTCAGGCGGCGTCAAACCTGATGCCGGAAATGTTTTACTAAGGTGATGTCGTCAAGTGGCGTCAAACTCCCATTTTACTACTACTACTATGCTGATCAACAATCAGGTAAAAACTACTGCACTTGAATATGCATGCTCCTATATATACAAAAAATTGTTTTGAAAGCAAGCATTAAAATGTAAAATTCTTCAATGTTAAGAAAATAAAATCTATATGTAAATTATGGTTCTTATATTAAGCAGATGAACTTTGGCCAAATTATGGTTCTTATACAATAAATTTATTGAATAGTAAGTAGCAAAAGTTACCAACAAAAAAAATGCAATAAGAAAGTGGAAGAGTAATGTCCTCTTAAATATCTGCTTTTACATGCTCCTACAAGTATTAAAACATTGAATAAGTGTATTATAGATAAAATTATTGGACAAAAATCAATTCACAAACAGTAATAAGTTCAACAAGCAACAATTAAAAACTCAATCAACTTTTCTAATCAAGAAAGAAAAAATTGGAATTAAAAATTAACAGAACAAGCATTTACCATAGTCTGGTGATACAAAAAATTTGAAGATTCTTTGAAAAATTGGCTAATGCTCAAAATTGCAACAACAAGTGATGTTAACACATGCCCTTGTCCAGCTGAGGTCAATTCATTTATAGCTTGTTGCATTTCTTTTTGCTATTGCAAATAATTGACAATTGTCGTTGATTTTATTTTAAGATTTTCTTCAAATAAAAAATATAAATGTCAACACCAGTCACTTTTTTAAAATGATATAAAAACTAAATGGGTTTAAATAAAAATGGCTAATTAGCCACAATAAAATTTTCATTAAACTTTATCTCACTGTAGCCTTTCTATATTCTCGACAATGAAGAAGGCAGGTTATGGTGTCTTAAAGCAACCCCATTTTATCACCCAATATGCTTGTCCTCACTTTTTTCATTTTTATTTTCATCAATATTTGGAAGCCAATTAACGCAGCCATAAAAATATCTTGGCTTGACTTTATCGTTTTTTGTTTGTTGATTCATTACAAAAACTTTCTGCAGCAAAGTTTTGTTTTAATAGATTTGGTGCTTGTAGTCTGTTAATATTTTCAACGTTTAACCTTAAGTTTTTTTGCAACAGAGCTGCATCCTAACCTCACTCTCTAATTTTCAAACTTATCCTCAAGAGAAATAAGAAGTTTTCTTACAATTTAAAATATTCTCCAAGTTTGTACGACCCCCTTATAATCTTTATAATATCTTATAAATAACCCTGATGATTATATTTTGTGCTTTGACAAAAAAGAAGTATTTTGGTGGAGTAAATCTATGATTTCAGTTGGCAGCTTTTTCTAGGGAGCTTTGATAACACCTACCCAATTTTTTGAAAATTTTTTATATTTGGTCAAAGTTTTATATGAATTCATAAAAAATTTCTTTTTTGCCTTAATTACTTTTAGCTTTCTTAAATGGAATGAAAAAAATGGTCTCGTTTTTTGAGTTATTAGAAGCTGCCTCTAATGGTATCGTTGAATTTAATACCACACAAGTTCGATTATTTTGTATCTCATGCTTAAAATTTAATATTCAGGTCGAACGTTTTTATAATTTTTTAAAATGACGACTGAATTAGCAACAATAGTGGGTAGCTGGTTTTAACATCATTTCAATCATGCCAACCTGACGCAATAAATGCTCACTTACTATCGTTGGCTACTTGGTTACTTGTTGTTCAAAGCTCTTTATATAATATAGATCTTTTAGGTATTTGATTAAAAAAATTAATCTTGTCTAGCGTTAAATTCAAAGATATTAATAACAGCAACTTTAATAACTAAAAAAATGATACTATTCTTTTCATTTTTTGGTGTCATTTAAGAAAGGTTTAAGTAATTAAAAAAAAAATTTGAAAGTTGTGACCATAATTTGGAAATCAGTTTTATTGACACGTGACAAATTTTTAGTTAAACAAAAAATTTAACTACCAAATTTAGAGAGATTTTAGTATATGTTCCAATCCATAAACTTTCCTGAAGTTTTTTTTTTATTAAATGAAAAATAGTTTTTCTTGATAAAGTTTTAAAGACTGTAGAGAACTCTTACTTCAATAATAACATTGTTCGCCTTTTTGATAAACTTTTTCAAATTGGCTAAATGAATGTTATATACTTGTAAATACTTTATTATAAGTTAAACTAAAATGAAAAATTAAATTGTAAACGGCATAAAAAATAAATATACGTCTTCTTAAATCATTTTAATAATATTAGTAAAGCAGACGATGATTTAGATGTATGGTGAATAATTCGGAACCATTTTTTTTCATCGAAAGCAAATTTCGGACAACGTAAAACGAAAATTGAGCAGCCGTGGCGCAGTGGTTAGAGTTCTGTCTCAGAACCTAGAGGTTCGAGGCTCGACGCCAGCTCTAGCCCAA
This sequence comes from Hydra vulgaris, assembly GCF_022113875.1. Taxonomy (NCBI): domain Eukaryota; kingdom Metazoa; phylum Cnidaria; class Hydrozoa; order Anthoathecata; family Hydridae; genus Hydra; species Hydra vulgaris. The sequence goes on along the minus strand of NC_061157.1, from coordinate 11,697,354 downwards.
CAAACGACATAGAAATTTCCAGTAGCCAGATTCGTGATATTTAAGGGTTAGCCGAATTTAGATTTGATAAAGTGCAGTGGATTGCCTAAAATTAATATTCTATTATCTATGCGTCTAAAGAACAAAATATCCCAAAAAATCCAATATAAACAAAATGAATTGAAATAACTTGAAATAACCAAAAATAACCATGAAGTTATTATTTTACTGTTTATTTACGTAAAATTACCGTAATTTATGGGAAGACACCGGAATTTAAAGCAAAGCTATGCTAAATTCCAGCAATTTTATATAACTAGTTTTTAGCAAAAATTACTTATTTACTTCAATTTTACTTTACATATTTACCTGTTATTATAATAATTACAACATTAAATGTTTTTAAAATTAAAAAGTTAACTTTAATTCTTATTTTGCAGGGTCTGCAACAACGAACAAGCGGATAAACAAAGGTTTGCATCTACAACACGACTGAAAGATTTGTTCATTTTTCCACGCATTGAAACAATTTATCTTATTGTTTGGACGAAAAAGGTTTCACAGCATCGTTCCTTGGGATATCGGCAGGTTTCTATAAAAACACCGTCGATTAAACACAGCAGGTTTTCTAAATTTAACTGTTTTTCAATCATTTTACAGTTTTTTTTTCATTTCATTTTATCAAGTGATCAATAGTTGCATAGCAACAATGCAACTTTTGATAGATTTTTAGTTTTAAAATAATTCAAATTTGATAAAATTATTTAAATACATGTTCTTTTATTTAATATATATGTTTTTACTAATGCAGGTGATAGAGATGACGATGTCTAGGCATATCCTAAGGCAACCGCACGGAAAAAGATAGCGAACAGAAAAGTTCAGCTTAAATACTTCGTTTTAACTTCTTATACTCAGCAAAGCTGAAATATCACCAAGACAAATTCCAACAGGAAAGAGAAAAATGCGAAAGAAAACAACTACGATTTAATTTTTTTAATTTAATTTAATTTAAAAACTTTATTTTTTGTTGATGGTTACAATAGTTTTAACAAAAATAAAACTAATTAAAATTTGATTTGTTAATGCTGTTAAGCGACTCAAAGAAAAAAAAGATAAAAAGGTATTGGCTAAAAAAAAAAAATTAGAAAATTGTCCCAACAAGTCCATAGCAACAACAAAAAGAAGTTCATTTCATTATCACCTGAATTGCAACCATTGGTTGATCCCTAGAACAATACTGACTAATATGTACTAAATATTTAACAATATTTTTTTATATAACTAAAAATGCATACAATTTCGTCTTATCTATATAAACTATTTTATTATTTTTATTTAAGAATACTCAAATCGCCTTATTTGTGATAAGATCTAATGGTCTTTTGAGCTTTACCAATAAAAACCAGTAAAAAATTTTAGCTTTACCAATAACGTATAAGTGTTTCTAGCAGGATTAGAACTCGCAACCCTTATACAATTATTACCATGCTCTAATCACTACGCCACGGCTGCTTAATATAAAAATTAACTTATGATTGGGGCAAAAAGAAGACAATATTTGTCATATCACTACGGCTCGTAAGCATTGATATGTTGAAACTATACTTTATTTACACATTTTACAATTACAATTGAGATTGATCTCAGAATCCAGATCAGAATCAAGTCAGAATCTAGGGAGAAAGTTTGCATTCACAAAATCCCCATGGTTTTATACTTTTCTAATTAAAATGGTGCAATTGAGCATAGATATTGACTAACGAGATTTAATCTCATTCACCTGTATATAACGCCCCACGAAAGTATAAGTTCTTTTTTAATTTGCACAGTGTGCAACTTTGAATCAACATGGCGAGATTGAGTTCAAGTTAGTGAGAATCAGTGCATTTGACACACTGTACAATTTCTAATGGTACTGTGGAATACTCTCATAAAATCTAGATAAATTTACATAATTTTGCAGCTGAAGGAATAAGCTATCTAATGATGTATAGTTCAGCTGTGCAATTCTAATAATAGCCTGTCAATTTCAGTGCAGATGTGGGTGAAGTTCGATTAAGTTATCCTACGATATAAAGGGACCAAAATAAAGTGAGCCGATTTTGGGGAGCGTAGAAACTTTGCATAGTGCTAACAAGTATATCCTAAGCATAATCCTTACCCTGACACTAAATGATTGTTAGTTAAAGTTTAAAACTTATTGATGAATTTCAGTTATGTATAAGATAGTAAAAAGACTTTATTAATCCATCACTCTTACATTTGAAGTGAGGTAGCAAAAGGTTGTGGGTATTTTATTTTTCAGGAACAAATCACCGCTATTTTTTGCAAAACGTTTTTATTTGACGTAAGAATAAAATTCTAAAGTTTGGAGTTTCCACAACGCCTGAACATATCATATTTGATATAGAGAGTAAATCTTGTAGCGTCCATGACACTTTTCAATAAAAATCAAATAAAAATTACATTCAGCAATAATTCCGAAAACAAAGTGCAGCGTACTAACAGCTTACAAACATATGCAGTATAAGTTCTAGACGCTAGAGGCGTCAAAATAGTTGAGATAAGTGAACCTTTCAACGTTAGATTGACATGCTTTTGTTTCAAGCGTATTTTTCGAGTAGTTGAGATTTACAGCTGTATTTTCAAATAACGGCTTTAAAATTTTTAAAACGCATAAATAAAACGATGCACAGTAGGGGGTTAAAAATTTGTACAATTGAATAATATTTTTTTTTCAAAAGTAAAAACTTATTTTTACAATTGTACAATTAATTTTGATAGTTTTTTAAAATGGAATCAAAAAAAAAATTTAGAATTTTATTATTTAATATTAAAATAATTAAAAATTGGTAAAGCTACAATTATTTTATTTAGCAGCTAATTTTTTAAATATAAATTAATTAACCCCCGAATTCTCGTGTAAAAAAAACAAATTAAGAAACGGGTGGATGGTATTCAGAAAGATTGCACGCTTGATTGCTCTATATTGAAGCCATCGTTTCGTTATGATATCATTTGTGCATAGGTTTTGCAAAGACCTCAACTAGCAAAAAACGTGCAAAAAAATATTATTCTAAATAAAGAAGTTAAATTCCAAAAGTTCTTAATTTAATGTAGTTTTTACATTTAATTTCTTTGACACATCATTACGCATACATCTATGTTGGATAGAATACAAAGGTAATTTTCTTAAAGGCTTGACTGGTTTTAAAGCAACTCGTATTCCGTTGTTAATTACGGAAGTTGCGTATCGATGACTCCAATTAATAAACACTAATTAACGATTATCATAATAAGTTTATTTATAATGTTTTTAGCAACATTATGACTTTTAAATTTATTATTCTTTTGATGTTTTGTATCATAAGACAGGAATAGGTCGGGGGGGGGGGGAGGTTATTGGGTTGTGTAACTACGCTTTTTAAAATAAAAATGTTAAAACGCGTAACCTAAAAATATTTTCATTAGTATTTATATAACCTTATTCCTATAGTTTTACTTATTTTTAGCTCTCTGTGACGAGTCACTATTATGAGAATAGCAGTTCAGTATATTTTCATTCTTACACTTTGTGGATCTTCACATGGAACATCCAAAGGTAATTAAAAAATAAAATCTACTTAAAAATTTTTTTTGAGATTATTTAAATGAAGTTTGATTTTTTATGTAAAAACTTTCGTGTAAATTTAAACGGTACTAACTAGATACTATTTTTACTTTATTTGTTTGGTCATAAAAACTGTAAAAACACATATATTATGACATACTATATGTAGATATAATATAAGCTTTTTATATGCTTTTGATAAAATTCTATTGAATAACATATAAACATGTTTATAAAAGTTGTTTTTAGACTAAAAGTTTTAAAAGTAAAAAAAAATAATTTTAAATAATTAGTAAGAAGCCTAAAAACCGGTAAAACAAGATTTTGTTGACATTGTATTTTATAACTTTATAATTTAATAAATTTTGCTATAAAACTTATTAACTGACATGCATTTCAAATACTTCAATTACTTATGAAAAATGAGATATATGAGAAATGTTTATAGGGTTAGATATATTTTTACATGGTTGCATTTATGTAAATTTCTATATTTACATATATGCAACCATGATCCTTCGAGTGCACAATTTATTCAATTACAATTTTATAATTATAATAATTGAGAAGATTTAAAGACAGTTATTAATTAACAAAAAAAAACTTTTTATTACTTTTATTACAAGTATTATATATTTCAGGTTTCAACACTTATAAAACAATAAATTAATAGTAAAAATGATTCTGTAGCTAAAATTATAAACAAAATCTAATACTTTTGAATAAATAAAGAAATATCAATGATAAATAATGAGTTTTCTCAGTAGCTAAAATGATTTGGACCAACCTCGGTCTAAAGTTCAGCCTTCAATGCATTTTCATTAAATAGAACTGAATAATTTGCAGGTGGCTCATTAAAAGTTGACGATTCTAAAGCATTGTTATATCATTACATCTTTTATTAAAAACAAAAGTTTTAGTAATATCTTGATACTCTTTTTTAGTTTCTTTCTTTTCATTACTGAGAATAATTACAAAAAGAATTTAAATATTAAATTTTTTAAATTAAAATAATTAAAACCTAGTTTGTTAAATAATTATTTTTTTTCGCTTTAAAAATAATAATAAATTAAATAGTTTTCTACATTTTTTTAACTTTATATTTAATATGTTTAAAAGTTGATATTAAGGTGTTATATAATGGTATAAAATTGGTTAATAATACAAGTCTACTGCATAAATAGAAAAAAAACGCGGGCGATTACAGATGGCGACCTGTTCTCGTAATCAGCAACCGTTTAAACTTTGTCGCATAAAAAAACACAAGAAAACAAATATACAAATAGCCAATGACAACGTAACTTTTAGCAACATCTAAAAAAAGCTTTTAAAACAATTTTTTTTGACAGAATTGCAAATATACACATCTTTGTCTTTTACATATTCTAATACGTTGATTTATGTGTTAATGTTGTTGCTCTTTAAAAGATGTTTTCCTTCATTGACCATATTTTTAATAAACAGTTTTTTATATTATAGTTGATAAAAAAACCGTTAGTAAAAAAGTAACATTTTCAATAAAGTTTTTTGTATCAAGTATTAGTTTTTTGTATCAACTGTAAGTTTTTTGTATGAACTGTACACTTCGTAATTTATAATTAATTAACATGTTAACAGTTTACTAAAATTTAGGCATTTCAACCCAAAATATTTTCAAAGTCGTTTTATTGGAAGCCTTTTAGTCCAGGAGCAAGCCACAATTTTTTTCCTTCATTTTATATCAGAATTTTTAACATGCAGCTATAAAGCAGCATTTACTAAAGTGGTTTTTCATCTCGTTCATATTGGGGACGTTTCGTGCCAAGAAAAACTAGAATTTGTCCCAAAATGACCATTATTTTACCCAAAAAATCAGGGCAAATAACTTTACAAATTAAAAATAGAATTTCAAATGATTAAGAAAATGTGAAATTTAACATCAAATTTTTTTGGGTCAAATCCCCCTAAAAACTGTATATTTTTGGGTCAGACCCCCCTAAAAGCTGTAAATTGGGTTACTTATTTAATTCAACATTATCAGAGACCAAATGTTCACAAAATGTATTTATACTAAAGCAGTATTGAAATAACCCACATATATAGATTTCTTTCACACAATACATGAGAAAAAGATGGTAGGTATCATCAATCCTATATCTTATAACATAAAATTACGGACGGGTTACTTTGGGTTTATATTTCTTAAGAATTAATTTTGAACGTATTTCATCAACAGAAGTAATTTGTTTGCATTTTTCATATATGCATATAAGTTCCCATAAATGCATAAATGCTTTAACATATTTATTAATTACCTTAAAATATACTTCAAAAACATACTATATAGAACTCATTCTATCAAAGGTTTCTTGTAAGATGGGATCTTTCTCAAGAATTTTTATTGTGCGGACCATTCCTAATTACTATTAAAGCAATTTGTATTATTACATCCTAAAAAAGAGTTGTTTGCTGGAAGAGACTTTGATTTTTTCCCAATTTTTTGAGTTACTGATTTATTTTTATATAACAAAAAAAATCTTTGTATAAAAACTAATATCCAGCCACACCTTCACATCCTGGTTTCATGGTATTCCTGGTTGAAGCCAAAAACCTAAAGCAATTATTAAAACATATGTATCAGTCATACACACAATAATGTTTGATGGTCCAGTAATCAACTTTATGCAAAAGGTTAATCTTTATTAGCCATTTCATGGGTATAATTATATAGTTCTTTAGCGTTTATAATTTTTCATTATTGTGAAACATAAATCTTTATTTATGACAACAAAATACTTCATTTTTGTTGTTTTCAATTACTTCATTGTTGCTCCATCAGCATGACAAAATGAGAGACGGATGGGTGTAAAAAAATATTTAAAAACTTCTGCCAAAGCAACCCTTCTTTAGAGCAAGAGAAATAAGATACTGCCGAACAGTCCGCTTCATGCTTACCTTAGCTAACTTGCTGTCTTTTCCATGAATTATAATTATTCCACTTTCAGTCGCAGATTTACTTTATTTATAGGCTCTTCAAATCTTTATGATCTTTCACTAAATTTTTCAATAAATTTTTTCTGTGCTTTGCATTCTATGTTTATAACATTTAACAGGAAATGATTAACGTCTTCGTGTATAGCTTTTACAGATCCGATGTTGAACAGACATCTTTGATTATGTTATTTTAAAAAAGAACCGTTTTCTCTTACATAATTCAAAGTATTTTAAATAATTTACATCTTATAAAAAATGTTTCGCATTGATGAAACTAAATATCGAGTTTTGCTTGATGTTTTCCCCCATCCAATTTGTTAGCACGTTTTGAAACGCTACTGTGACCCCAATGATAATGGATTATACTCAAAATTTCCGATAGATCTCATAAATAGAATTCTTTTAAATTTGGTTTTAAATCCTGCGACATCTTTTTTTATGACATGCCTAAATTATAAATATGCGTGAAATGATAAATGTGTGAATAAAGTTGAAATCACTCTGTGCTCATCTTTGCCTTCCAGATATTGAATTTGTTTGTGAGGTTTTTTTGTGAAATTTTTTTTCTCATTGGAACCAAAAATAAATGAACTTTTTTTTCATATTAGAGCAAACAAAAAATGCATCTGCATTTCGTGTTTGTTCTTATGTGAGATCGATATCGGAAGACTTTAAAGAGACTTCCGATTGGAAAAAGTTCCTTATAAATTCTTTAAGTGTGTATTTATTATCTTGAGAAGGTTATCATGGTGCAGCATTAACCAACAGATATATAATTAAGGTGATTGAGGGTAAAAAAATAAAAAGTTTGCTAACATACCAATTCCCATTAACTAACATACAAATTCCAAATTCACATTGCAAATATTTCTTAAAAATACTGATAAAGGTTATTCATCTTTACATAGATAACCTGTATTGTGCTGTTAACTCAACTTTGCCAGCTTCTGTATCACATGCATAGTTCTGATAATTGTTAAAAAAGTAATTTATTTTATTTGATATTTTACGGGTTTTTTTTCCTTCTTTTTTGATGTAGTAAATTAAGCTACACTTGAACTATATCAATAGAATTAGTATTATCTAAAGTTAGAAAGTATGATTTAGAGTGCAAAACTATAATTCATTGCCAACTTAAACAGCTGATGTACACACTTGCTAACCTTTTCCTGAAAGAAATGGTTTAAGTAAACTTTTTTGAACGTTCGTTTAAAATTTATGTGGATAAACAATCTTTTTTAGCTATGATTTGGCATTTATAAAAATAGCTGTCAATCTTTTAGCGGGACATTTGAATTCCATCACACCCAGATCAGCGTAGATTCTGATGATAAATAACAATCTATCATCCATAATATGTTAACCTTTTTTACAACAGCCAAATTTTGATATTTTTTTTTATATATTCTCTCTTATTGGAATCGCATCTAAAGTTAATATTTTTTGCTTTTTTCGGTACGTTGCAATTTTTAACTACAAATAAAGTAGCCTCCTCAACTATAGTGGCCTTTATGGCCTTGGGGAGTTAAATGAACATTGATGAAAAAAATCTTAGGGTTGAGTCGTATTTTATGTACGTAAAAAAAAAATTTAATGTACGTAAAATTTAAAAAAATTTTATGTACGTAAAAAAAAAAAGCGAAAACGCTACTAAGAATATTTAAAGTTAAAAAGCGCTTATGCAAACTTTTAATTTCCTTCTTTTTTAATTTCCGCAATAAACAAGTTGCGTTTTTCACTTAATTAGTTTACGTACATACGACTCGACCAAATCTGATATAAGAATCCCAGACTTTGCCCTAACTTTTAATGTTAAATTTTTTTTATTCATTTTATAATCATTATATATAACATAAAATGTATAGGTAGGCTTTTTTTTCTCGATCAAAAAAGAATGCAAAAAAGCGAAACAGAACTAGAAAGATAATTTGGTTCAACCCCATATAGGAAAAATGGTCCCATTAAAATAGAAAAAGTGTTTTTAATATTGCTGGATAAACAATTCCAACCCTGTAATAATTTACATTAAATTTTTAATCAAAGTACAATAAAAGTTAGCTACAGTTGTACAAAAAAATGTAGAAAGAATCATAAAAGGTCAAAAAAATATCCTTTGTTAAACAAAAAAGAAATTCTAAATGAAAAAAGTTGCAAGTGTAAACAAAAATATGGTTGTCCAATCAGTTGAAAGTTTTTATCAAAAAACGCAGCGTTGAAATGTGTTGTTTTTCTGTACCTGTACCTGTTGAACATTAACAGAGGTTGAATGGGAAAAATGATTTGCCAATCATAATCATGGTGTCTTTGAATACTTTTCATTTTGAATGCAATCGTTTAAAATTAAAAAGTATTCAAAAGACACCATGCAGTCAAAATACATATATGAATTGGAAGATAAAAAAAATAAATGATTATATATTGAACTTGTCTTTCTTTAAAACAGCACCTCCATATAATAATATTTCCATAAAATTTATATTATGTCTTAATAAAAAATTTGAAATACTTATACATGTGAACCAAGAATGTTTGTTAAATAAAAAATTCGAATTGATTTCTAAATGCAGGCATGAAAATAAGTTTATCTTGAAAAACTAAAAAAAATAAATGAACTTAAAAAATAATTATAAATTGTCTTTTAAATACTAAAGAATTCTTTTTATAGTGTCAACATATTCCATATTTGTGGAATATGTTGACAACTTATTTTGTTGTTGGTAATAAATTCAACAACATTTCAAGATTTATTTTAAAAAACAAATTGATTTATAAAAAATCATTTTTCTTCATATGATTAAAAAAAAGTTTTATTTTTAAATTTATTGGGTGGAAATACATTATAAATAATAAATTATATATATGTGTGTGTGTGTGTGTGTGTGTGTGTGTATGTGTGTGTGTGTGTGTGCGTGTATATATATATATATACATATATATATATATATATATATATATATATATATATATATATATATATATATATATATATATATATATATATATATATATTACTTAATTAGTTCCATATAAATCAGGAATAATTCAAAATAATATTATTTCTGTTTTTAATTTTTTTATATAATTTATATAGTGAAGCGTGATATATCCGACTTGAAGAATGATCCGATCCTTAGTTCTATTTTCGCTTCTGATAAGGAAAACAGCAGAAAGGATAGGTCAATCATAAATGATCACCATGATAGTAATTTAAAAAAACAATTGTTAGAGAACACTGATAAACAAAAAAGAGATGCTGACTTGTTGCCAGAGTTGATGACATTAAATTCTAATAGCAACAATAATGAACCAATTATCAGTAAACCTATACCAATACCTGATAATGATCCAGCTCTTCTTGTTCTGGATACATCACAATCAGCAGTCAACCCATCTGCATTGTTTGCTAATTTTTTACCACTTACTTCTGATGCTCAGCAAGGTTAGTCCCATCCTGCTAATGACCATTTTTCATGTGTTAAAAGACAATATTTAAAAAATCTACATTTGTGAGTATATTCAAATATATATACTGGAACACCTTGTACACATTTAACATGACATTACTCAAACTTATTATATAAACTAATTTACAAATTTCTAATACACATGTACATTATGCAACTACACCTTTTATTTATAAGACTAATAACATATAAAAATTAAAACATGGACACAAAGTAGTATTTAAAATAAAAGGTTTGTTTGGTGAGTTTAGTGCTACTGATTGTCAAACTTTCATCATGTTTTCTTTCTCTTTCATATTTTTCTTTCAATAACACAACTCATACACAAAGGTTATATAAATACACCTTGGTTGGGTTCAATATGCTGTACTTATGCTACACACACATTCTGTATTCACCTTTTATGAAAGAATTATCTAAATCATTTATAATATTATTGTTTCATTATTCTAGGATCTTTTCTTTCTTGGTATCCATGGAGTGGCAAAGTCAATACCATTTCTAATAAACCTTATACAATGAGTAAAAAATCTGTATTGCCTAACATCTTTGAAGATATTAATATTCCTTTGACTGGTAACTAATTAATAATACCATACTGAAAGTTGATGACAACTGATATATAATAAATTTATATAACTGACTATGTATAAACATATATATATATATATATATATATATATATATATATATATATATATATATATATATATATATATATATATATATATATATATATATATATATTTGCTACACACTGCGACTTTGGTTACTGTTTGAGTGCTCTTGATCTTTTTGTTCAAAAAAGTTTTACACAATATAACAAGTTTTAATAACAAGTTTTTTACAACTACTTGTTGACACTGACTTAAACTTTTAATAAAGTTGGATTAAAAAGTAATATCAGCTATTCAGGTTGATAACTTAATTTTTTTCTTGTTTGATGTTTTCTATGCTTGTTATACTTCTTTATTGTTTGTTTTGCAGTAGATAAGAAAGATGATGTTCCTCATGTTCATCGTAGTTCTTTTCCAGTACAACTTAGAGTTCATTCTCCCAATGAAAATTTGTTGGGAATAGTTCCACATGTTCCAGAATATGGTAAAATTACTATTAATAACATTTTATAATATATAATGTATAATAGACAGATTAATTAACAAAATAGAATACAGTTTGAGGCTTTCAATTATTTGATTTAAGGCGAAACTGTTGCTTCAATACAAACAGCTAGAAGTTTAGTTGAAAATACTAGAAGTTCAATTCCACATCCTTCAGACAATTTAGCAATCAAAGCTCCAGAGGATGAAGTTATTGTGACCAAAAGCATTATTCCTAACACTATATTTACAAATATACCTGCACCAGCAGCAGTTGAAAAAAAGTCTGTTACCAATGAACAAAAGCGTCAATACATTCCTACAATGCAGCTAAACAATTTGTTTTACCCACAATACCAACAGTATCAAGTTCCACAATATTCGAACTATTTGCAATATCCAGCAATTAATGTTCAGCAGAGCCCAATAGTGCAACCTATGTATCCATCAACAGTTCAAAGTCTGCAACAGCAAAGTGCTATTTCAAGTATAAATATATTATTACAAAGATTAATTTGTATTGTTTATAAAAAATGTAATGATGATGATCATCATGATCATAATAAAAAGCTTTGATCATCATCATAATCGATGATGATAAACATGATCATAATGATAATGATGATGATCATCATTATGATCATGATATAACAATGAATAGTAATAGCAATTTTATCAGTTTAAATTTTTTTTAGATGAACCTTGTACCGATCAATATCCAATGTGTACAGCCTTTGCAAAAAACAACTACTGTTTTAATTATCCAGATCTCATGAAAATTCAGTGTCGCAAATCATGTGGACATTGTAGTAAGAAACTTTTTTTATTTGTTTTAATGTTTATTTCTATTACAATAAAAATGTTCTTTTTTTTTATTAATGGTTAATATTCTTAAATACTTTAGTTCCATCATTTACACCTGTGGAAACAGTAGTTGCAAATGATACCACTGCAAATGTTGAAAACCAATCAAAATCAGCTGTAATCAAAGCAGCAAAAGGTAGAGATTCTAAAAAATCTAATGATAAAGGTTCAAAGTTAACAGAAAAAGTAAAAAAAGTAAAATCAAAATGTAAGTTTGTTACTATAATTCAATAAAAGAAAAATTATTTTCAAAAGTAAAGTGTTAGGTTATTATTTTTACAGCCAAAATAACAACAATTGTTGTGCACAAAAAACCAGATGAGAAGTTGAAGACTCAAACTATTAAGCATAAAGAGTTTGATGGAAAAGCAACTGTTTCAACTAGCAAATATAAAAATGAAGGAATCGATGAAGAAGATAGTGGCTCTGGGTCAAGTGGTTCTGGATTAGATGCTGAGGGTGAAAGTGGTCTGAGTGAAGAGTCAGGATCTGGAGTTAATACTGTGAACACAAAATCTTTTAATGTCAGTAAAATCTTAATAACAAAAAATAATACAAAACCCCACACAACCGTGAAAAAATTGGTAGATGCAAAAATTCAAGGTACTGAAAAAAAGAGCAGAAGAAGCAAAATACCTGATAAGAAACAGGTTTCACATCCAGGATTTAGTGAATTCAAACTACCAGTAAAAAAGAGTGTTATTCCTGTCTCATCACTTGCATTAGCTGATAAAAATGGAGATGATATAGATAGTGGTTCAGGTGACTCATTGATTGAAACTGCTTCAACAAAAAGTAAAATTGTTTCAAATGTAACTGAAAAATCATCAAGTCAGCAATCAGCTAAACCACTTCCAAAAGTATTAACAAAAGCAGTAAAGAAGAAAAACTCAAAAAACATTCTTATTAATGTTCCAAAATCTAAAAATAAAAACATTGGGCATGCACAAAATGTTTCCATAATTGCAAAACCAAAAAGCAAAACAAAAAAAACCAAAAAACAAGGAGTAAATATTAAAATTGTTCATAAAGAAAAAAAAAATAAAGCTAAAACAAAAAGAAACCAACACAAAATTTTAGGTAATTTCATTTTTCTTTATAATAAAAAACATTAGATTTATTTACAAAAAGTTTTAATTTTTTTTATTAATTTTTTTTTTACTATAAGTTTTTCGAATTATTTCAGTTGTGAAGAAAAACAAGGGAGAGAAAAATGTGACTGTTAAAGTTGAAAACAAATCAACAAAAAACAAAACGAACATCAAAAAGAAAGATGAACAAATAATAGTTAAGAAGCAGGAGATAAGCCAAAGACCAGAAAATGCTAACTCTGCCATATTTGCAAGCAAATATCCAAGGATTGATCTTCGTGCAATTGCTAATGCATTGGCTAAATATGAATCAGCTGCTTTAGAATTAGCAGGTGAATACCCAAAACCAGCACAATTTGACATGACTGAATATCAAAGATCAAGTATACCTCATCCAGAAACTCTTTATGTAAACAACATTGAACAAAATATACAAATAGCTGAACTTGTTACTAAAACTGAACGAGATAAAAAAAATATAATACCAAAGTATTTAAAACTTTCCACTGATGTCTTCAAAGATGGAGATTCCTTTCTTGATACAGAGAATGCTGATAGCCTTGATTCAGTAAGGCGGCGATTTGAAATTCCAGGAATAGAACCAACTTTAAATGATTACTATTCTGAAACTGGAAAAATCAATCCATTTTCTTCAAAACAAAACAGATATAAAAAGAGCCAGATTATGAAGATCAAAACGATGAATACATCTTCAGATCCTTATGAATACTTGAGAAATATGCCTCCTGGGGCTTCTATGGAACCTATAGAAGATCCAAGAAAGCGTTCAAATATTCCATCGGATCATTCGTTTCCAGTTTTTCTAATGAAAGTATCACCTGCTGACCAAAAATATAAACCAGAAGAAGGTAAGATATATGAAGTCTTTCAAATATTATATTCAAATATTCAAAAAAATATTAAAATAAATTTGCATTTTTAGTAATAACATTTTACATCAAATGTGTTAATTAAAAAAGATCTGCTGCCATTTTTTAGTTATAAAAAATATTTAGTAGCTTTAATAATAGTTTGATGCATTTTATTGATCTTTGATAAAAACCAGTTTTTATGGCTATGTCCTAAATCGTTGCTGCAATACAAGACTTCTTAAATCCATTTTTGCTGTTCTGAGAAAAAGGCATTTAAATTTATAAATTGCTGCAAATTAAAACATTAAATACATTTTTTACTGCGTTTGATCTTTTTGATTAAACCTAATTGTTTTTAGTTTGTTTATAGCCAATTCTATTATTTTTCATAATATAACAAAAAAAAAATTAAATTGTACACAATTCACAAAGTTATATTGACTTGTAGTTATATAGATGGTATTAAAAAGATTTGATATATGCAATTATTTAACAATTACTTTCATATTTTATCAAGTTAGTTAATTAGTGCTAATAATCAAAATAATTTTAAAATAATCATTTAGCGATGGAATCATTAACATGTAACGAACTTGAAAAACACTTTAAATTAAATAAATAAATTGATACAAGTAAAAAAGTTTTTTATTTGAAAAACAGTTATTTTTTAATGTCTAGCTGCTGCTAAATTAATACTTTTTTTTTTAATGTTAATTTACTTCCTCAAGGCAGGAAGGTTACTACAGTTGAGGAGGCTATTTTAATTGTGGTTACAACCCTCTCTCAACTCTATAACTCCGAAACATGAACCTTGAAAAACAAGGTCGCTGCATGGAGAAACAAGCTGATCGTGTTACTACGAGGGACTTGGTGGGAATCAAACTCGAAACTTCTTGCTTATAAACGAGAGCTCTACTACTACACCACTAACGCAGTTTTTTTTTTACTTTCCTTTTATATTTTCAATTCACTTTACTTTTATTTTGGTAAAAATTATAATACTGTTTTGGAATATAACCTTTGTTGCTTAGGGGGAAAAGATCCTTTATTTTCAGTGCACTAATACCTCTTGGAGCAAGATACATCTGCTTTTGTAAGTGTATATCTGTTGCTGGTTTTGTGCAACCAGTAGTTGTCATGGTTTAACGCCGTAAATACACAGTTATTTTTTTTAAAGCTTTTAATTTAACAACTGGAAATGTTTAAATATGAATGATGACATTTTGTTTCTATTCAATTGCTATTTTTCTTTGGTTTTTGTGGCAACAAATTAAATCCTTTCTTGTGGCAACAAATTAAATAATTTTCTGTAGCAGTTTTTTTTGCCATTGCTGTTTTTACTATCTGTGTGTCTGCTGTATTTAAAGTATTAAGAAACATGGGTGCAGATTCACATTTCAAGAACATTATTTTCTTGACATGGAAAACTGTATGTAAATGTTCAAATTTTTTTTCTAATTCCAAGTGCTCTCTTTTCCTTCTTCGTTTTTGTTCTTCTTTTATTACCCTTGCCACAATGTATTGTCACTTATACACTTCACAATACACTTCACTGACCAATAGGAATTAAATAATTGTTTACGTTATTGCTCTGTAAGGTTTTTTATGCACTGAAACAAGCATTTCTTACCACATCCTTTTTGCATTTTCTTACCCTACTTGCTTTTCTTAAACACTACTTCTTTTGCTTTATTTAGACCACTCTTTTTTACATGAAATCTCTGACCTGTGTTTATCTTGAATTTTCTAATTATTCCTGATTGGTCCTTTTGTTTTTTTGGCGTATCACATAGAGTTGGAATAAGTTCTTTAGTGCCGAATTTTCCAAGTTCAACAGGTTTAAATTTTTCACAATCTCTGAGGTTCCAAAGTATTACTACACCAATACTAGTTTTATCAACATCAAGTTTTTCATTAATTTTGTTAAAAAGAATCATCCAAAATATTTAGGTATCTCTCCGTAAGTAGTATTACTCCCTAAAATAATATAATCATTTATAATGATTATATTGCTTTTAGAGAGTATTATATTGATTGGTACTGTTGATAGGTCGTAGTTTAATCCTGTAAAATAATGTAAAATATAATGAAGTCATCTCATTGAAAATATTTCTATTATACTTTTTTTTTACAATAATAAAATGTACTTAACTCAATTACTAACATATATATATATATATATATATATATATATATATATATATATATATATATATATATATATATATATATATATATATATATATATATATATATGTATATATATATATATATATATATATATATATATATATATATATATATATATATATATATATATATTTACTTTACAGCCTCAAAGCGAGGAAAAGTTCACCACTTAAATGCAGAAGGCTTACCTATTGATGATAAAGAGAATGGAAACAATAATGCTCCTATAACATCATCTCCAGTAGAAGATCATCATGACACTCAACAAAATTTTGTGAACACTGCATTAGTAAGTCCAATGAATATACCTTCGTATCCCCAAGCCATGCAGTTTGTTCCCCCGCCTTACATGCAACCTGGGTTTTTTCAGTATCCAGGAGTACCAGCTTTACCAGAGGAACATGCAGCAGTTTCTCCACCAATAGGTTTTACTGTTGAACAGCTCACAGCACCAAGAACAAGTACTGCTTTTGCACATGAAGATCAAGTTGAAAATCAGCCAAAGGATTCTTTAAGTTAGTTTTCATTTTTTAAATAAAATGTAAATATTTTTAATCCCTTTAATTGTATTTTATTTATTTTTATTCAAGGGAGCAAAATGCTAAGTGCTTTTTTTACTGTAAAAAATGGAGAGGGTGTTTCAGATGAAGGATCTGGCGCAACCTCAAGTGATAAAATAGGAAAAAGTAAGTTGTTTTTTTTTTACATTTTAATTTAACATAAGATGATTTTAACTACTAAATTATGTTTAAAGTTTAATTTTAAGCTATTCACTTATTCATTCACTAATTAAGATTGTAAAAAAATTAACAAAAAACGCAATCTCTGTTTTCCATTTAGAAATAGGTCATATTTTGACTCTCTTTTTTATACTGTTTGTGTTATTCTTCATACATTTTATTGCTTGACTAGCAAACTCTACTGTAGGCAGGTACATTATTTAGGGGTTGGAAAAACTATAACTCCAACTTTATTTTCCCATTCTATGTCAAACAAGAAGCTTCCTAAAACATTTAGAAAAAAATTTGAATTTTTCTGACCTCCCTAGAGGTATAAAAATTTTGAAAAATTTTAAACCACTTATTCATTAAATCGCTGTCTTAGTTGGAGCAAGGATCACCAGGATCAATTTTATTTGTGTGACTACTATTAGGAAGATAGGTACAAATTTTCAGCTAAAAATTTATAAAAATAACATATTAAGAAATATGATCTGTTAAAAATTTGCATTTATCAAGATTCCTTTACATCTTTTAATCGAATTCAATTCAGGGTGACCTACATCAAACAGTTTCATTTCTAGTGCCAATAAACTTTTTTCATGCAACTTTTGTATTTTCCTTTTTTTGGAACATTATGATACAAGTTTCTTGCATATATTTCTTATATATGGGTTTGGCTATTTGTAATAAGTTTTTTTTTACTACAGTATGGATTAAGCAGAAGTCATGTGGTAAAGCATAAGTGGTGATGGTATTTGTCTGACAGTTTTTAGTGCTGATTCTCATTGAAATGCCAATAATAATTGACGCGACCTGAGAAGATGTTTATTAGTTAACCACTTCACAAATTAGATTTCACACTAATTAACATTAATTAGCATTTTTTTTCATTCTTAAGCCTTACATTGTTTCTCTTTATTACATTGTTGTATGCATACTTTTTATTTTACAGTCAATATTTCAATTTTGTTTTGATGATATGTTTATTGTATATCTTTGTTCATAGTAAATGTTTATAAAAAGTGTTTTTATTATTATTGTAAGTATTGTTGGAGTGCACTGTCTGGATTATTTTTGTCATGGTATTAGTATATTTTTTAATACTCTTCTTTTAATCTTTATTTTTGTCTTGAAAACTGTCTAAGCAATCAATTTCTTATGTTTATTCTGATATAAATATTTCAGCATTTGAAGGTGTTGATATTGCCATTTTAAATTTAAAAAGTTATTAACTCAGCATAGTTTCACAAAGTTTATTTCCACATAGGTCCAGCATTGCAAACATTTAAAAAATATTTTCCTAAAATTGTTCTAAATATAAAATGTTAAAACTTCTAGGGACATCCGGCTAATTAAAATATTTTCAAAATTCTTTCTGGAAGTGTCTGATATAACAACATAAAATGGGAAAATAAAGTGGCAAAGTTGTAGTTTTTCTGACCCCTAAAAAAGTTTCTGACCCCTAAAAACTGACCTGCCTACTCTACAGTTAATAAACCACGCACAAACATTAACTAAAACGTTTCCTGTTCTATTTTTTGTTTGCTATTGTTGAAACCACCAGGCAAGACGCAACAAAAACATTATATGTCTTTACAGTTAGCG
Organism: Hydra vulgaris; assembly: GCF_022113875.1. Lineage (NCBI taxonomy): Eukaryota > Metazoa > Cnidaria > Hydrozoa > Anthoathecata > Hydridae > Hydra > Hydra vulgaris. The sequence goes on along the minus strand of NC_061157.1, from coordinate 11,678,881 downwards.
TTTGTGCGTTGTTTGACTTTTAGATATCTTATCTAAATAATTTAAAAAAGAAATTTTCATACAATTCTAGATGATTTTGGTAGACGACAAAATGTCTGGCCCAGTGGTTTCAAGAAATAGCCTTACGAAAACTCCAACTGAGAAAAATAGCTTTTAACAGAATAGAACTTTTACTCATAAGACTTCAATGAAGTCGCTACCTGGCTCTACAAGAAGACAGTTGAAGGTTTTTCACGCAGCAGTAAACACTAATGCACATAACTCATTATTTTTTAAACTATTAATTGTTATACAAATTTGTTAGTATTGTTAACCTTATTATTTGACTCACATTTTAGTATTTAGTTGTTTGTCTTCAAATAAATATTGTAAAACTAAATTTTTTATACTGAAATATATTTATATCGTTTGTAAAAGTTTTTTTTTTTAAATATCTCTAAAAGTAATCTGAAAGTACAGAAGTATAATATATATGATAGTATATATCTTGTTTTTGTTGTTGGCATTGAGAATACCTATACTATATCTGCCTATACTTTTAAAAAATATCAAGACAACTGGTGTGTAGGAGGAGCTGGAAAAAGTCTTTTTATATAAACTGAGTTTACCACAAATTTTTCAAATATTTATAAAGTATTATAATGTAATGTAGATTTTTTATATATACAAAGTTTTTTTTTACTTTTTTCTAACATAATTTGAATTTAAAGCTTTTTATTTAATATTATATAATTAGTCATAACAATATAATTCTACTTTTAATTGCAATATAACACATTTTAATAAGGTGTAAACACAATTATAACACATTTTAATGTGTAAACACAATTATAACACATTTTAATATAGTGTAAACACAATTATAACACATTTTAATAAGGTGTGTTATGAGGTTTGTATTTATTTGTTACAGAATTTTTTCACGTGTTCTTAGCTTGTGGTTTTTTGTTTGTTTGTTTTTCACAGGCAATTTAGGTGAGACAGGGTCAGGCGATGGTAATGAAGATGCACAAAAGCCAGTTATATCACTTCATAACCTTCTTAAAAATGATTTACTGTTATCAGATGATAAATCATCAAATATTGGAAAATCTAGCAGTTTCAAAAGCCCATCAAACAACCAACAGGATCCCTCTGCAAATTATTTGCGGTCTAACTTAGCAGCGCTTACTCCAGAGAGTGGAAAGTCAAATACTGATGAACAATCTGTTATGTCTGGTGAACATGCAATGTCTACAAAAATGAGAAAAACTCAAGAAACTAACTGGATGCGTCCGAATCCTGAGTCTGAACTAGCATCAGCATTACCTGAATCATACATAGATTCTTCAGGTATAGCATCATAATTGATACATTACTTAAAGTTCTAGAATTAATTATTTTTATTTTATAGATTTTTTATATACTTAATTTCAACTACAATTGATTAGAAACAAAAAAATAAGTTTTTATTATATTTACTTGTTATTGATATATTATTTAGTTTTTATCATATTACTTATAATATTACTACATAACTGGTAAATCCTTGTCTAGCCAATTATTCACTCAGATTTCTAATAATAATGTAATTTACTAGAATTTGATTAATAATAGTAATATTTAATAATAATGTTTCCTAAATTTAACTTTAAGTTACATTTAACAGAAAGTAATTGTACAAATGATTAGTACTATCAGTAATTTTTAAACGTTTCAAAATGTTAAATAATTACTGTTTATGTATTATTTAATGACATACATTACTTAAATTTTATCATTGCACAATATTAACAACAGTATTGGATCTACAGCAGAAATATTAGAGTTTAATTCAAAAATTACATTATGACTGATGGTTCTTCTGACAGAGATTTAATGACTATCATTTGCCCAAACCTCATCAAGACATACTACTGAAGTGAGTTACATAAATTATTTACATTACTAAACATTTAAACATATATTTTGTATTTTTGTTATTTATTTGCATTATTTGGTTGGACTCTTGCTTTATTATATTTTTTATAGTAAATTGTTTTTTTTTGTTTATTATTTAGATTTGAACAAAGTTGAACATCCATCGGAAAGGGAGTTAGAAATAGTTCCTAAAAGGAAAATAAAAGGAAGTCATTTAGCAAAAAAAGTTCCTGGAGATGCCCACTTTTCTAATTACTTGGTAAAAAAACACAGCAAAGAAGCTTTTGAGAAACACAGTTTTCATCTGTTTAAACCCTTGCATCGTTTTAATGAAAAGAGTATAAACCATCTTTTAACAAAAGTTGAAGAAGACGCAAATCTAAGCTCTAAGTTTAAGGACCATAAATTAAATATTAATTTTAATAAAAACCCAGCTTATCATGATAACAGAAATGAATATGATTCTGATAGATATTCAATATTTGACTCTCAAAAGTCAAAGATTAAGCATAAATTGGCTTATTTTCCTGTGAAAGGAAAGCATCTCAGTAAATTTATCAATAGCAGTAATGTTAACTTTAATATACTCTTAAATCGAAATTTTCCTCATAAGTATAATTCTTTAATAAGGCCACTTAGTATAGTACATAAAACAAGTTTTCCTTCTATATATATACCTCCTGACCGTTATTTTGAAAAATATGATCCGGTTTTAAAAAAAAATCTTATTCAGCATACATTAAAGAATATCAATTATGGTAAAATGAAAACAACATCAAATAAAGGTAACTTTAGACACCTTTTTAATAAAGTTCATACTAGTCAATCTTCCCATGTACGTCCTCAAAATTTGATTGGTCGAAAATATATTGAACAGCCTGCTGATCACAAAGCAGTATTAAAAACTTTTCTTCAAAGCCAAGCAAAAGGTTCTCTTGGTTATGCCTTTTATGATAAACTACTATCAAATGGTTATTCAAAAAAAATAGATTCAAAGAGAAGAAAAGTTGCTGCAAACAGCAAGAGTGGTAAATGTCATTAGAAGGCTTGTTTGCAAACCCTTATAAATCTATATATACTAGATATCAATATTAAATTTATTTATTTTGTGAATGAGCCAACAAAAAGATAATTTCTTAAGACTGATTATAAGTTTATATTTATCACTAAATTTATTAAATATTGTTTTATACATTTTAATCCCAAATTTAGATTTTTAGTTGAATTTAATACCTCTTTTTTTCAGTTCCTTCAAAGGAGACTTCTAGCCATCAAAATTCATGTGAGTTTTTAACTTGACGATGATGATGATAATGATGATGATGATGATGATGATGATGATGATGATGATGATGATGATGATGATGATGATGATGATGATGATGATGATGATGATGATGATGATGATGATGAGGATGACGATGATGATGATGGTGATGATGAGGATGATGATGATGATGATGATGATGATGATGATGATGATGATGATGATGATGATGATGATGATGATGATGATGACGATGATGATGGTTATGATGATTGTTTAACTTTTTCTAGGTTTGTTGTTCTCTAGTTTAATCATAATAAACTTTTTAATAATTTTTATTGTTTTATTACATAGTGAACCAAGCATTTTTAATGGAAAATGCTTCACCACGCGATCAAATACCATCAAAATATATTACAACCAAAAAAGCAATAATGCAAGCAGATATGGTACGTGGACAACCAACATCTGATATAACTAAAAAATTTATCAACCAAAAAAAAGTTTTGAGTAAAAACTTGTTTGAGAGTTTCCCATCCCAAGATATAGCCATAACTCATCTTAAAGATGATATTGATAAATCTATTCTTATGGAATTTCCTAAATCACCTTTTTCTTCTCACAATATAAATAGTTTTGCTAAAGAAGCTAACAATCCTTTAAATACAAAAAGTTTTGTAAACAAGAACTTATTAATATCTTTGAACTCAAAATCATCTCAAAATAATCAAAACAATGGATATTCTAACAGAGATAAAATACCAAATTTTAATAGAGATAATATACAAAACAACATTCCATACTTATGGAGACAGTATTCTAACAATATAGTTCCGAGTATTTCTGTTGCTTCTGAATCTCCAGATTTTCAAATGCCAGTTCAAGTTTCATTTAGCAAACAAGAATCTTCTTTACTTTCAGCAAAAGTAGGTTCTGCAAAGTATGAGCAAAACCCTGTAGCTCAAATTGTAGCAAACAAGCAATTAGATGCTGGTTAGTATTTCAACCTTTTTATTTATAATCATTTTATTCAACCTTTTTTGAAAATGAAATATGAAAAAGTTTTACATTTTTCAGTTACTGTCATTATCTTTATTATTACTTTTAAGGTGTATAATGGTGTCTATACTTGAAGAAATAGTAATACAAAAAATATAATAGTAATAAAAAATGAAATGTCTTACTAATGTGATTACACTTTTTTGTTTTTTTGCTTCTTTATTTATTCCTATTGTTTATATATTATTATTATTATTTTTTATATATTATTATTCTTATTGTTTATATATTCTTATTCTTATTATTGTTTATATATTATTATTATTATTATTATTATTATTATTATTATTATTATTATTGTTTATATATTCTTATTCTTATTGTTTATATATTATTATTCTTATTGCTTATATATTATTATTATTGTTCATATATTATTGTTATTCTTGTTTATATATTATTATTCTTATTGCTTATATATTATTATTATTGTTTATATATTATTATTATTCTTGTTTACATATTATTATTATTAAATAATAATAATATAACATATAAACAATAATAATAATATATAATCAATAATAATAATATATAAACAATAATAATAATAATATATAAACAGTAATAATAATAATATATAAACAATAATAATAACAACATATAAACAATAATTATAATAATATATAAACAATATTGTTTATATATTATTATAATTATTGTTTATATGTTGTTATTATTATTGTTTATATATTATTATTATTATTGTTTATATATTATTATTATTATTATTATTTATATATTATTATTATTATTATTATTATTATTGTTTATATATTATTATTATTGATTATATATTATTATTATTGTTTATATGTTACTATTATTGTAAATATATTATTATTGTTTATATATTATTATTATTATTGTTTATATATTATTATTATTATTGTTTATATATTATTATTATTATTATTGTTTATATATTATTATTATTATTATTATTGTTTATATATATATATATATATATATATATATATATATATATATATATATATATATATATATATATATATATATTATTGTTATAATGTTTATATATTATTATTAATGTTTATATTTTATTATTATTATTATTATTGTTTACATATTATTATTATTGTTTAAATAATACAAACCTAAAATATTTAGGTTCTTTATTTATTTATTTTATTATTATTATTATTATTATTATTATTATTGTTTACATAATATTATCATTGTTTAAATAATACAAACTTAAAATATTTAGGTTCTGGTCAGAATTATCTTAATCAAGCTGGGGTTTCAGTGCAACCTTTATTGCATAATACAATGGAATCAAAAAAACAAACAATATCACAAGGGGTTCGTAAAAACCTTATAAAACAACAACCAGATCTTGATTGTGGGGATGATTGGGAAGGTGCTCGCGGAGATTTTGGAACATTTTGTTATAAAGAAATTAAAGTAAAAGCTACATTTGATGATGCCCTTGCAGAGTGCCGAAGACTAAAGGGAGATCTCTTTAGTATATTAAATGCTTATGAAAATCGATATCTTCAGGATAATATACATGAAAGGTTTTGGATTGGTTACAGAGATAAAGGTACAATTTTACAAAGAAGTTTTAATTTTTTTATTTTTGTTTTTGTAGCAACAGCAAAAAAGTTAAAGTTTTCAATTTTTCACTGCTTGTTTATATATATTTTTTTAACAAAAATTTCTAGATCAATATAATTTCACTTTTTCTTTTTCGCTTAACATAAGCACATACATACTGGCGAGAGAAAAAAATAAACAGAAACAAATATTTTATTTAATAGGTAGCAAATGGGTATTCTTATTTTCATTTAACTTAAGTGTTATTTTATGAGCTTATGTAGCTATAATTATGTATATATAAATATAATATTAAGGGAGTCGTATTATTTAAGGGTTTCATATTATTTAAGCATATACAGAAGAATTCAGTTTAAATTTCAGTGGAGTAAGAAGTGTTAAAGGTTTTGTAATATTTTTATAAGACAAGAAGAAAATAAAACGGCAGAATATATGTATAATTTTGCATTTATCAAATTATGCAATTTTTTTTTGTTAACTGGCTTTTTTTTTACATTTATTAAATTAATTGAAAAAATTTTTTTGTTTTTGTAGTATTCTTTATCATTTTAATAGAACAAAAAGATACTACTACTGGTTACTGATTTAACACTATTTGGTGTATTACGTAGATTTAATAGATTGTTTTCTCTTTTATGAAGGAATGCGATTAAGCAATGAGCAAAAAAGGATAAATCATGGGGCTTAGTAAATCAGGGAAATTAATTAGACAAAAACATGGAGTTTATGAGAAAAAAGAGTATAAATATTAGTGTTGGTTATGTTCATAATATTATAAGCAAATAAAAATGGTATAAAATGAAAAAAATGTTGCTAGAAACAAAAGATCTGATTCATGGTCTGATGAATCAGACCCAGAAAACTAACTGACAAGTATAGTTATAAATTAGAAGTTCTCAAAAATAGAACCTAAACAGCTGAAATTGTGAACTCTTTTTTTTTAGATGTTCTTATGGTAAAAAGGTTAACGGTGGATTAGACATAAGTCTTGCGGTTAGGCAAATCACAGTTTTGTCTGTACTTAAATTGCCCACAAATGTGCTATTTTATCTTGGTTGCCTTTACAAAACATTGAAAGGAATTATGGTATGCAATTGTTTTTCTGTTAAAGCCATGGGAAGATTGCATAGGGTCAGCAGTGGATTTAAAGTCAATTCTAAAAAATATATCAAAATATTACAAGAATCCTTATTACCAACCTTAGAAGAGTTAAATGTTGATGAAATAATATTTTAACAAGATAATGCCCCATGTCATAAATTCCTTTACATTTTAAATTGGCTGGAAGAAAATAATGTTCCCAATTGAGAAAATTAGTCTGCACAATGTCCTTAATCTCATAGACAGTTTGTGGGATTATGTTGATAAGGAGACAATTTCCATAAGAGGCAATTTTAAAATTTTTGAAATATTTATGGATAGCTATCCAAGAATCCTGGGCTTCTATACTAGATAGATTTTTAATAAACTTCATGAATTTAATGTCCCAAAGATTGAATGAAGTAAAAAAGTATAGAGGGAGATTTACCAAATATTAATTTTGTGTGTGTGTATATATATATATATATATATATATATATATATATATATATATATATATATATATATATATATATATATATATATACATATATATATATATTTTAAAAATATATATATATAAACAATTTTATAAAATATATAAACAATTTTAAAAAATGTATTCTACAAAAGAGTGCTCAATATTCTTAAAAGAACAGAGCAATTATAAATTAGTAGAAAATCACTTAACAAAAAAATTTTTTTATTTTACACTGTGTTTCATCCACAAAGACTCATCAGAAAAAATATATATTTTTCTGATGAGTCTTTGTTGATGAAACACAGTGTAAAATGAAAAAAAAAAATTTGTTTAGTGATTTTCTACTAATTTATATATATATATATATATATATATATATATATATATATATATATATATATATATATATATATATATATATATATATATATCTTTTATATATATATATATATATATATCTTTTATATATATATATATATATATATATATATATATATATATTTCTTATCTAATAGAAGGCAAAGAGTGGTAATTTTGCTTTTACTGACAAATAGTCAGTAAAAGCAAAATTAGGTGGTGTTTTATTATACTGTGTCCAAACAACGCTGGAAAACTAAAAACTTTCAAATGATGTAAAGGGCTCATGAAGAGTTGGAAGGATCACAAAATTTAATTCTAGGGATCAAAGTTTATTGCATCAAAGGGTAAGGGAAAGTACTAAAATTAGTTACCAAGAACTGTCAACTGAGTTTAGTAATAAGGCTGGTTTTGTTTGTGTTAGTTATATCAAAGTTGCAATAAAAAAAGTATTGAATGTTATGTTTCTGCCAGAAAACCGCTTTTAAGGGTAACAGGTAGGATTAAAAAATATGAGTGGGGTTAAGAAGACTTCACTGGTTAGTAAAAGATTGGTCTAAGGTCATTTTAGTTATGATTCAAATTTTGAGGTAGTTAATCATAAATCAAGAATTATTGTTAAAAGATTAGCTTCAGAGAAATAAAAGGAAAGATTTTGTAAAACAAGAGTTCAAGGCTGTGGCAGCTCAATTGGTCTATGTGGTTGCATTTCTCATAAGGGAATAGAATTTCAAAATTTATGCAAGGAAAATCAACCAATTATTTACAAAAATAGCATGGGAAATAAGCTTTTATTTATTATTGCTTTATCGTTTTATTGGAAGGCTTAAAAACACCTAACTTTTCAACAGGATGGCGCAACGGCAAATACTACGAACTCGGTGAAAAAGTGGTTTTGAAAGCAGTATAACTCTTCTACATTGGGCAGCATAATACCAGATCTAAGCCCCATTGAAAATGTTTAGTCATGGGTTAACAAGAAATTATTAAAAGGAATTTAGAAAGCGTTGTGCAATTGAAATTTGCATAAAGCTTTCTGTAAAAGCTTATAACAAAATTCGAAAGGATTTGTGTATTATGTTTTGTGTTATTACTTATGTTTTTGCTTGTTTTGTCATAAAAGTTGAAAGCTTTTACTTAACAATCAATTAATTTTCTGTTAAAGTAAATGTATGTTTTTAAATTTCAAATAACTTTTTCTTTAAAGAATCAAGTGTTGAATTTTTTTTTTTTTTTTTAATGTAATTTAACTAAGAAATAGCTGGGGAAAAAAAGATTTTTCTCAGGCTTATGTTCTTTAAGGCTTATTAAGCTTAAGATAGATCTTAAAATGATAGAAATGAATTTAGAAAAAAATTACCTAAACTTTAAAAATCAAGTTTATATTTTGTTAGCATCAATATTGAAAAAGTTTTTTTTTTTATAATTTAAAGTTTAATTTTATTTAAAATTTTTCCAATTACTAATAAAGCAATTATCTGTTAAATTTTTATTTGTAGAGAATTTTGTTTTCTTGATTATTCTTGGGTTAGCCATTTTGAAAAAAAATTTAAAAACTATAGGCTGAACCGATGCATGAATGGGTTCTGAGTCACAGCTTTTAAATAACCATTTAAAAACTGTGACTCAGAACCCATTCATGCATCATAAGAACCCATTCATGCATCATAAGATGAACAAAAGTTTTGTTCACAATTCTCATCATTTTATGACAAGGGTTTCAAACAAAAGTGAGATTTAATTTCAGTTTACAAGGGTTGTAAATTGACCAAACCAAAGATGTATTAATGTTTATCTTAAACCAAACATGTATTAGTGTTTGTATCAAACTAAACATGTATTAGTGTTTATACTTTCAAAACCAAACATGTATTAGTGTTTATACTCTCAAAACCAGTCATAACTAGCGATGTACACGAAAGCCGTTTTGATATTTTTTGATTAGACTTTGATATATTGAAAGATTAAACTTTTTTCTTTTACCTCTACAGTTCATGCACTATTTGTGAGCGCTATTTAATTTGAAAAAGTTGAAACATTTGTAAAGAAAGCTTTGAAACATTGTAAATAAAAATTTTGTGTATTCAATTTTTTTTCTGAGCCTTGCAATAAAGTAAAGAAAGTTGGAACACAGGAATAATTTTTTTGGATTTTGTGTAGAATAACATACTCTTACAATATTATGTATAAAAAAAATTTTAAATGTTAGGTATGGATGGTAACTGGAATTGGACTGATGGTAGTAAGAGTATTTATACAAATTGGGCTAATAATGCAGATGGTGATGACAGCAAACGATTTGATTGTGTTTATGTTGAGGCTGACCAAGGGTTGTGGAAAGATGCACCTTGCAATAAAAAACAACCTTTTTTATGTAAAAAGAAAAAAGAAGGTAAGTTTATTATTATTATTTAAGTTATAGAAATTAAAGTAGTATCTCCTGATGATTAAACATTCTAAGTATTAAGAACATTTTTCATTATCAATCTTTTAGTTTGTCCAAAAGATTGGAAAAATTTAAAACTTAATTCAGCTAATGGTTGCTATAAACTTTTTGAAACATCTTTGGGATGGGAAGATGCAGAGCATGAATGTGAAAAAAACCATTCACATTTAGCAAGTTTAACAAGTGAAGACGAACAAACTATGGTTTATCAGGTACATTGTTTTTGTATATTGTGCTGATTCAAAATCTTATAAATTCAGAAGCTTATATATTTAAAAGCTTATATATTCAAATATTTATACATTCAAAAGCTTCTAAATTCTGATCTAAATGTCCAAAAGTTTATATATTCATAAGCTTAAATGTCCAAAAGCTTAAATATTTAGAAGCTTATGTTTGCAGAAGCTTAAATATTCAGAAGCTTTCGAAAGCAGATGTATATTAGTATATAAAGTATATTCATACTTTTTTTATATATATATTTTACAAATCAAGTATTTTATAATTATTCTTTAAACTATAACTCTATATATATCTATAATATATTAAATTGTTATTTTTTTAAACTTTGAAAAATCAAACTTTTTTTATTTTTAAGGTGCATTCATCAAAGTCTTTTTGGATTGGGTTTAATGACCGAGAGAATGAAGGAGATTGGATGTGGAGTGATAGAACAACCTCTTCATACACAAATTGGGCTGAAAGGGCGCCTACTAATGGTGGACTAAGTTGTACTTCAATGATAGATGGTGGGAAGTGGCATGATGAACCTTGTGGAGAAAAATATAAATTTGTTTGCAAAAGAAAAGGCCCACAACCAGAGAAAACTGAAGGCATGGATAGTGATGGAGTATTACTTCCAGTTGCTCGATTAATGATGAGACCTGAAACCTCTCCAAGCCATATTTATGATGACATAGCAAAAGGTGGATTACATCCAGGTAGGTCTAGCAAATAAAAATATTATATTTAAAACTAAATATGAATTTTGTTTACAGAGGATAAAAGGTTTTTTTTAAAAAGTATTTAATATTGTTATAAAGGTACATACTATTGTTATAAAGTTATATAATATTGTTATTAAAGTGAGAAGCCTCTCTTAAATCATAGAAAAAATTAGGCCAAGCAGTACCAGCAATTTAATTTATGTACCTAAGTGACTTATACCCAGGCTTGAATTTTAGAATTTGGTGTATTATGTCAAATAGTAGAATTATTAAATATTATAAATTATTTAAATATTAACTGAATCATTAATATTCTTCAGAACATAATTTAAAATTTAAAAATTATTTTAGTGACTCCAAAATTTTTTTGGCCTCTGTTGAAGATTAGTAAATCTGGTCTAGCAGGCAATAGACCTATGGCAGCTCATGGTGGTGTTAGAGTTGTGCCTGGGGGTGTTGCTTTAGATGGTATTCATGGCTTTTTGGATGGTGGAGATTTTCATGGAAAGTGTCTAGCAGATCCTAAGAAATGTATTAAAGGCTTCACAATAGCAATACATGTAAGTTTTTTTTATCACAAATAAAACTTTTTTTTATTATTAATAACTCGAGTACAAAAGATTTTATATTTTTTATAATTTTTTTTTAATACTTTTTTGTTAACCTTTTAGATAAAGCAATTGTTTTTTTTTAATTTTTAAACTTATTATTTCTTATAAAGTTGTTGCGTAATCCTTGTAAAAAATAAAGCTTTTTTTAAGTATAATTTAATTTAAAACATGTTCCTGAAATATTTTGCACATGTTTACTTGCTGATAATTTCTAATGAAATTTTTTGTTCTTTTATTTCAAAAAATTCTGCACAAAACATCAAAAAGCATTTGTTCTACTTATCCAAACAATATATTGATGTCTTGTGTTAGTTCACAGTTTGTTCCTAGATTGTTTTATGATATATTGAATATTTTCTAGATTTATTTTGATAAAATTGTCCGGCAGTACAAAAAAGAGCATTGCGTAATTGACACATCTGGAGGAGGTAAAGGCTTCACAATTTTTATTGCTAATAACAAACTGAATTATAAAGTTGTTACAGATGAGCAAACATGGCATCTTCAAACAGATCTCACTGTAGAAATTTGGGAACAAATTGTTATGACCTGGCATAAAGATAAAGGATTATCTGTGTTTGTTAATGGAGCCTTTAAAGATTCAGAAACTACAAGTAAAAAGTCTGTTATAGTTTCTAATGGACCCACACGTTTAATTGTTGGCAGAGAAGATAAAGATAAAGGCCCATACTCATGTACAAAGTTAGTTAAAACTTGACTGTTTTTTTTTTTTCAGCATGTTTTTCATGTGTTTGAGCTTTATATATTATGTGTGTGAGAGATTGAGCTGTTTTATACATTATTCAAAAGATTTTTACAAGTCTTGTGGCTGTTTAAAATAAAAAATTTATTGTATATCTTTTTTCAAATATAATATATATCATTAAAAAAATTTTAATTTTTTTTAGGATGGTTGTTGCCTCAGTTGCTATTTTTACCAAAATGCTTTCTATTGAAGATGTGCCTTATGCATTCACTTATGGAGATACTGTGGTTGCAAGTTATCGATGGCTAATGTCAGGTGTTCAAGAATCAGTTGTTCCAGGTGCACCTGAAATTGAAGTAAAGAATACCCCAAGTATATCAATATTTAATTAATGAAGTAATATTTATTATACATACATACATACATACATACATACATACATACATACATACATACATACATACATACATACATACATACATACATACATACATACATACATACATACATACATACATACATACATACATACATACATACATACATATATACACACCCTTCTTGTTCAACTCAAAGGCAATGTTTTTTTTGTGTCTGTGTAGATTTTATGTCAGGTAGACAAAAAAAATATTTTGTTAAAAATTATAAAAGTTTTGCTGACATAACAATTTACCTAGTAATAAATTACACAAAAATGCATGTAAATTTACTGTTGAGAAAGATATATCTATTACTGTCAGCTTGATGTTTTACAAGTAGTATATGTTGTCTTAGAGTAGGCATACTTTTTAAATTATTTTCTAAATCATTATGTATTGTTCTGTTTTTTTTTTTTTTTTTTTTTTTGATTTATACTGATTTGAAGATTAACTCTTTATTTATAACTTGAATTTAATATTATTTTTTATATGTATATATATATATATATATTCAAGGCTCGAATTAAGTGATCATGAATCGCAATATCCAGAAATATTTCTGGTCATTAAATTTTTAGTTTATTAAAAACTGTGAACACTATTTTAATGAAGCGGTCAATTTATCATATAGCAAAAGTTAATAAAAAAACAAAACAATAAATTTACTACTGCAAAAATAATAACTGTCAGAACTTACATATTTATAATTATTGTTTTTTTAAACACTAGCTAATTTAAGGATTATAAATAAGAAAAAAATTATAAGTTATAATTATTAGTAAAGGTCCAAAAATTTTGCTTGGTAATTTAAAAATCAATCAATAAGAAATTATGCTGAAGCTATTGTATGAAACATTAATATCAATTTTTGTTTAGGGGGAAAGTTTAAGGAATTATTTATTTAAAATTTTAAATGTTTTAAATTAGAAATCAAGTAGTTGATAATGAAAATAATAATAAAAAGATATTTTTTAAATAATCATAACAGTTGTTTTGTTTTTTGTCTTTATAAATTTTTAAACTCCTCTGTCTTTATAAATTTTTAAACTCCTCTGTCTTTATAAATTTTTAAACTCCTCTGTCTTTAAACTTGTATACATTTCTGCAAAAGAGTTACGAACATTTAATTTATAGGAAAACATTGAATGAGATTTAAATAAGATATAAAAGTATCTTATTTAACGATTTCTTTTATTTAAAATATTTTATCACCACTAAATTTCTTTGGACTGTTGTCGTATATGTTTATTTTTTAATAATTATATTGTACTTTATCAAGCTTTATTTTTCTAGTTTTGAATTAAAAATGAATTAAAATATAAAAGTTTAAATCATAATCTTTAATAATAATGAAAATAATAGTAATATGGTTAAAATAATAACAATATGGTTTTACAATAAGTTTTTATAACATAATTCAAGATCAATATAAATATTTATTTATTGAATAACAGCTATTGAATTTATCAAATCAGAGTTTCGATCACTAAATTCAATAGCTGTTACGATAATACGACCGGAAGCATTTCAAGATATTGCAATTTGTGATACTACAGGCAATTTGTTATGTTTATATCTCTCTTGATGTTCTTCAAAAAAAATTTAGTGTGAGAATGGCATAAAATCTGCCAAAAAAGTTGTCAATATAGGTTCTACATATATAGTTTGTTGCCTATTTGATTGGATTCAATTTTTTTTGTGTGTGTATTTTTTTAAATTGTTTTTACTGATGGTAATTAGTATAATATTTTATTATTTCATTTACTTTTTAATGGTTTTAGTTGTTTTATTGCTATATATGGTTTTAATATTAAAATAATAATATTTTTAACATTAATTTAATGTTAATTTTTTTTTTATTATTCAGCCGATATAGATGGAGGTATATTTATTGATGGAACAAAAAATTGGTTAGAAATAGATGAGTTGGATCCAATGATTAGTGATGTTTACTCTAAAGCTAAACATGGTTTTGCAATTAGTTTTAAAATAAAATTTGATCAAAGGGTTAGAGAGTACAGAGAGCCACGCTATGTTATTGACTCTGGTGGTCATGTGGGTGGAATTAGAGGTGTGTCTGTATTTGTTGTCAATGACAACTTATACTTTCAAGTTATTGATAGCCCTGATGAAGATGTTTTGATATGGAAAGTTCGAGTTCCTGTTTACACGGTTCGATGGCAGCGAGTAATGATGAGTTGGAGGCTCGACAAAGGTTTGTGGGTATATTTAGATGGAGCTTTTCGGGGGTTTACAAAAACACCTATAACCTTGCCAGAAGAAATTAAAGAAATACCAAAAAAGTTAGTTGTTGGTAGGAAAATCATAGGGCCTGATTATGCAGGAGCACAATTTGCTTTTGGTTGTTTAGCTGTTTATGGTCGATACCTTTCACACAAAGAGTCAAATTTGGTTTTTGGTGGAGCTGACAACCCATTTCCTGGCATTATTAGAGAAGTGTGGAAAAATTTACCAGGAGAAAATATTACTGTTTTAGAAAAAAATCCTGATTACCCAAACAACCCAACAACAATTGAAATAATTGAAAATTTCGATGCTCCGTTTAATGTTGATAATGACTATGGCTCTAAAGTGAAAGGCTATTTCATTGCACCTGAAACTGGAAACACAACATTTTATTTGTCATGCAGTAAATCTTGTAAGTTGTTTTTTAGTGCTGATGAAGAATCAAAAAACAAGACTGTAATAATTTCTCTTAATAAACCAACATGGCACAATCAATGGAACAAGTAATTCTGTTTTTATTTTTTTTTTATAGTTTTATAAGTTTAGTTTATTAATTTACTTAAATATTTCCCTTTACTGTTATATAAGTATTTTTTTCTTATTTTGCTTTGGACTTGTGAATATGTTTTAGGCAATAATTATTTTGCTTGAAAATTTTAAGCTTCGTTAATTTGTTTATTTGTCTTTTTTTTTTAATTTTAATCTTTAAATGTTTTAGATATGCTAACCAATCATCAAAAGAAATTTATTTAGTTGCTGGGAAGTTTTATTTTCTTGAGGCAATTCAGAAAGGTGTTGATGCAAGTGATTCACTTAGTGTTGGTGTTCGTATGCCTACTGGAAGATATCAAAGGCCAATTAGTATTGAAAATCTCCAATGGCGTTTACCAGGTAATTTATTTTACAAATAACTGACAGGCTTAAAGTTAAATGGTTAATTAATCCAAACTTTTTAAAAATGTTTGTAGGATTCTGTTTTAAGCATTGATTTTTAGTTGCAAATATTGTCAACAAAGAATTTAGATTAGCTTTATTTTTGGGCTAATTGGCACACTTATGCCATCCAATTCCAAAGCCAATGGTATTTTTAGATAGATAAATAATGTGTTGCTTAGTTAGGATTTTAAAATTTTAGAAATATCTATATACAACCTGTGGTTGTCCTTGACTAGAGTTTGCTTTGCTAGCATGTTATGCTTATTTAAAAAAAAAAATTGAAGGCATAGAACATGTCCAACATTTGCTATAAATGTCCCATTTAAACAGTTGTATTATGAAAGATTAAGAATTTTCAAGCTAGCTACTTTGATAGCAGAAGAATACGCACTGATTGCATACAACAGTATAAACATGAAAATAGTTTAGACCAGGTACTTAACCAGAAATTATCATTTCACAATACAAACACTTGCCATGAATTTTTAAAACAACATTTTTATCAACAGAAGTTGCTAATTACTGAACTAAATTTCAACAGCATTCCAAAAATGTATTAGTAATTTTAAGAGCACCATTGACAATAAAAATCAAATGTTTAAATTTACAATGGCTGACATATTAGGCCTGATCTGGTTATTGCAGAACTTGTTTTCTGCACCAGTAGGCTTTTCAGACTAGAAGGGCCTTTTTTCTTATAGTTTATTAAAGTACTACTACTATTAGCTTTTTTTTTGAAAGATTTATTTACAGATTTATTTTTTATTTATTTACACTTAGTAAAGAAAAGAAAATTTTAACTCCATTTTTGTTTAGGTAATCAACATGCAGGTTTAATCAGAGAAGTGTGGTATAACATACCTGGTTATTCTATATCAGATTTAACATCAAACATCAACTTCCCATCTAAACCTTCCAGTACAGAAGTGCTTGATAAATTTGATGCTCCTTTTAATGTAGATGATAACTATGGCTCACGAATATCAGGGTATTTTCGTGCTCCTGACACTGGCGATTACAGGTTGCTTTTTATTTTACTTTTTTATATTTCAATGTTTCATTAAGTTGGCTATTATTGTTAATAACAATTTGTTTTTCTAGGTTTTATTTGGCAACTGATAGTAGTGGAGAACTTTGGCTCAGTTCAGATGATAGTGAAAGCAATCTTGTCAAGCTAATTACACTGAATGGTTGGACTGATCATAATCAGTGGCTTAAGTATGTTATTTGGTCTTCAAATCAAAATGACATCTTTTTTTGTTTAATGATTGAAAATTTTTCAATTGCATTATATATTAGTGCATTATGTGTGTATAAATTATGTATCACTTTCATTATCTATTACATTATGTGTACATTTATTACACAATTGCATAATTATGTAGCTTTGTATGTATTGTTTTGTATAATTAGTTATGTATCTGTAGTTATGTGTCTGTAGTTATGTATCTGTAGGATCTCAAAAAAGTTTTTAATTTAAGGTATCCTGAACAGAGGTCTGAGAAAATATTTCTTGTATCTGGTCAGTACTACTTTATTCGTGTTTACATGAAAGCAGATAAGTTAGGAGACTGTGCATCTGTTGCTGTTGAATTACCAAGTGGTCATTTTGAAGGACCAATTAAAAAGAAACATCTATCTTGGAAACTTACTAACTCTAAAGAAGGACCTGGACCTAAAGAGATAATTGAACGTATAAAAATTAATTTTCTTTTTTGTGATATAAATTTGACAAATAATACTTAATAAATAAATATGGCAATCAATAAATTTTCTTGAGTATTTTTAATTAAGTTTTAGATTGACCTAAAATTTACTTCTATCTTTAGTGAATTATTTAACTGTTTAAATTTAATTGTTTAATTATTTTAATTTAGTTGTTTACTTTCTTTAATTTATTTTTTTTTAGCCCTACCTAAGCCAGTTGGTTTGTTTGCTTTAAATGATGCCTCAGTAAAGGACATTTTACTTCCAGGTGAAAACAAAATAATTCTTGGTGATGTTGATCTAACCTCAGGACCAACAGGTCAGTTGTTAAATACATTATATTTAAATGTATTATTAAAATTAATTTTAGATTACTCAAATAAAAAAATGTATACAATTTTTTAGGCCTTAAAGATGACGCATTCTTGTTCAAAGGGAATCGTTCCTCATACATTGAAATACCAAATGATGGAAAATTAGATGTAAAACACTCTTTAACAATCCTGGCAAATATATATCCAATGGGTGAAGATGGTCCCATCATTAATTTTAAACGAGATGGTTGGGGAGTTCATTTATGGCAGTTTAGTAAGACACAACTTTTTGTTAGATTTGTAACACGTGAAGGAAAAATGAGTATGCAGCCTTTGGGTACAAGAGTGTTACAAGTCAGTGTATTTTTTACTCTTTTTTATGCTTTAAGTTTTGGTTTTTTAATAGTAATAATGCTAAATATATTTAATATTAAATATATTATTATCAGTTTTTATTAAAACCTTATAATGCTGAATTATTAAATTTAACTAATTGCAATTAGTTACTTTATATTAATTGCAAATTAATTTTATTATTGAGTTTGTTTTTACCAGCTCAATAAATGGAATCAAGTTGGTGCTACTTATGACAAAAGTTCTGGTGTAGCTCAGTTATGGCATGATGGGAAGATGGTTAAAAGCAGAAATATAGGACAAGTAGACCTTTTGACTAATGCACCTATTAGACTTGGTGCCAGAGAAGGTGATGATCGTTTTTTCAAGGGAAAAATTGCATGTATTCAAATATATGACAGAGCTTTAAGTGCTGATCAAATTGGTGAAGTTAAACACTGTCCAAAACAGAGTAAAGGTAATACTAATAAAGGTATCACTAAAATATCACTAAAAAGAATGACTATAATATGGATGGTTAAGTGCTAAACCAGTCTATATAGCAAAACTAAAAAAAGTTTGTATTAAAAAATGATTTATGTAGTATTTCTTTTCAAACAACAAAATATTATTGTTAAAGTTTTAATGTGCACTGGGCACCTTTTACATTTAGTTTGTTTGGTGATTTAGTGTTCTGCTTTTGTTAAAAACTTTTAAACTTTTCATGCAACTATTATTTCAACATGTTTGTTGTATAGGCTGGTTTGGCGCAAAGTCATCCATATTACCAAAGAATATCATTTTAGAATAACAACTAAATAAAAACTAACTTTTAAATAACAATTTATTTATCATATACTTAGTTTTAGTTCATTAGTTCATGATCATCTTAGATTCATTAACATTTTTATGTAACATGATCTAACTAACAAGTATCTTTGATCAGGTTCTCCAATCGACATTGATGATTTAACAGTATTTGCTCAAGGATCTGGTATTGGACCTCGACTTGAAGGTTTATATTTGCTTCATAACTCAAGCTCTTTTTTAAAATTTACAAAAAACAATGTTTTTTAAGTGTTTTAGTCTCAGCCTAGTTTTTTCCAAGTAATTTTTTTCCCTTTGAACAATCCTGTTTTTAATCTTTGGACTTGACATCCACTTAGCCGCCTGCAAACAATAACTTTTTTCAAATCACTCTACTTCTATACATTCATACATTGTGAACTTTATAAAATATGAAAAGTTTTCCATTAATTTTAAATTTTTTTGATAATTGCCTTTTATAAAGTTCTTTGAGTTATTATTTTTTGTTTTATTTATTTTTAAGTTCTTCAAATTTCAATGAATATTTATTTAGTTGACTCACTTTTTTTACTTTTGAAAAAAAAAAAAAAACATTTTCTTTGCTCATATCTCACTTGCAATTGTTAATCCTTTTTACTCTAAACTTCCCTTTAAACAGCTTTTAACTTTAATGACTAATTATATTTTTTAATTGCTAAAAAAAGTTTTTTTTAAATATAATATCAACCTGGGCCAAAAAAAAAGTAAATAATAATTTAAAAAGTTAGACTTTTTTTTTTTTTGAAATATTATTTGTATATAAACTATATTTTAGCTACAATTTTATTAATTTTATTATATTTTCTTTTGATTTTGAACTTAACAATTTTAATAGTTAAAACTTTGTGTTTTATAATCAAATCTTTTAATAAAATTTTAAGCTTGTATTAATGACTATTTTTTATTTATATATTTATAATATAAATCTGATATTTATATATTTATAATATATATCTTAAAATCATATACTTACACTAATCATGACAACTTTTTAAATCTTTTTTGAGATTTTATATTCACGCAACAGGTTATAATTATAGATATTGTTTGTATTTATATCATTTTTATTGCACAATTTTGTATTCACACAACGTGTTACTTATCAATATTGTTTGTATTTATATTATTTTTATTGCAAAAATTAGTTTAATGGTTTTAGCAAATTTATTTTTAAGAATTTATACACTTTTTTACTTTAGAGTCAGAGTCAGTGGAGAACAGAATTGGTGAAGACACTGAAGAAGAACTTATTGGTATGGTTACCATGGAAACTAATCCAGCCAAAGATAAAGTTGGTTCTGAGAAAGAAAAGGAGGATTTAGATTCAAAAAAAAAAAAGAAAAAAACATTTAAACTTTTACAAAACTAAAAATTAAACAAATTACCAAAAAACTAAAAATTAAACAAATTACTAAAAACTAAAAATAAAACAATAACAAATGAAACTTGAACAAAACTTGAAAAAAACTTATTACCAAAATAAATTTAAACTTTACAAGTAAAGTATACAAAAAACAAATATTGAAAACAAAAATGAAAAACAAAAAAACATTTGGACTGAAAATAAATAAACAAAAATTTGACAGAACTCTAAAAACTCCACAAGTTATTAGACTCCTTTATTGACTCTACCAACCGCATCTTACGTTGTGGTTCTTACTAACATACTTATGTTGCAAAAATATCTTCTTAGATATTTTTCTGTACAGTTTTTATAAAATATTGTTTTTCTTTCACAGCAATTTTTGAATAATTAACAATTATTTGAAGAATTTACTTGAACATAAACAACTTAGTTAATTATTATGTCACCATTTGCTATATTGATCTAATTTAAAAAAAAATAATAGAAATAAATAAAAAGTAGGATCAAAGGTTTTTTTTGTGCTAAAAGTAGTTGTTATTGAAAAAGTTGTCTGTGAAAAAAAAATGATGTATTAACACATATACTTTCAGGCATCCTTAAGGTAACAGGAGCCATTTTCTTTTATGTTGTGTTTGTTATATATATATATATATATATATATATATATATATATATATATATATATATATATATATATATATATATATATATATATACATTTATATTTTATAAAGATTTCTTTTTTAAGTAGTTTTAACAGAATCTTATTTGTTACTGAACAATTTGATTTTGTAATTTATTGTTAAATACAACACTTTACAAGACAACATTACAAATGCACGAAGGTCACAAAAATAAACTTTACTTAACAAATAAAACAAAAATGGTATAACATTTAACACATAATGATTTTGACTTCAATACGTTGAGTTCAATCTTTATCAATATTTCAAATAGTTTCATATTTCATCATCTGATAACTGAGTCTTATTTTAATCTTTGTAGTTCGGTCATATTTTAAAGTTGGAAACAGTTCTATTATTACAAATGAGAAAATGAGTCATTTTTGAATTGGTATCAATCAATTGGGGGTCATTAGTTGTTTTGTTTTTAAATTTTTTTCACTTTCACCTAATCACAAAGTATCTCCCAGGAATACTATGACATATGACATTTTTTTACCTGGATTCACTTTTATCTTCAGCTGAAAAATAGATTCCTTACAAAAGAGCAGTTTATTATGGACTTTGGATGCTGATTAGGTAATGGATAGGTAAGGAAATGGACACTCAAAAAATGCATCACCTAAAACACATCCATCTTAAATAGGACATGACACAAAACATACACAACGCAAACAAAACTGATGTATCTTTTGAGAGATTCTAAAATGTTGTTTTTTTTCTTTTTTATAAAATTGCAGTCCAAGGAGAAAGAAGCAAAGGTGAGATTCATTGGTGCTGTGTGATGATTTTTTATTTCAAATACAAAGATTTATTATTAGTGAAGTTTGGGATTCAAATAGTTTTTCGACTTTACTATCCACGAAAGAGTTTTAATAAAATGAGCACAACAGATGGGTTAAAAAGTTTGTGTTTTTTTTATTTAGTAACTCGATGCGATCCTAGTCCTTGTTTGAACAGTGGTGAATGTATTGATGATGACAAAAAAATTGATGGTTACAAATGCATATGTACTAGTGATTTCACAGGAAAGCATTGTCAAGGTAAAAAATGTTTTTTATTATTGTTTTTATGAGAACAGTTGTTGTTTATTTGGAATGGTTTTGATTTATAAATCAGAAGTTTTTGATTTTAAGTTGCGAATAAAAGTTTTGATTTGCATTAAAATAATGTAAAACTTGAGTATTTAAACCCAGTTTATTAGTGGGTTAAAGTTATCATACTCATAAACACTGTTCTTTATAGTAAGGGTTATTGTTATTTTCAATATAAATATTTTAGAAGGTAGTTTATCATTTTGTTTATGCTTGTAAGTGAATAATATACTTGCATGTTCAAATATATTATTTCTTTTATTTTTTCTTTTTTTTTTTTTGAATTAAATAATTATTTTAGTAAAGGTTATCATTGCAGATTTACTGCATAAGAAATTGCGTTTTTTGCTAAAAGTTAAAACAAAAACTTTTATTTTTGCTGGAATTAAAACCCAATCAATTACTTTTATTCAAGCAAGAACCATTTGGACTATAGATATCAAAGGACTTTGAAAAAAAACCTTACTTGAGAAGTGTTATTTTTTTAGGTTGTTTGTAAAAGGTCAGTAAAGGCAGGGAAAATCTTTTAAATTTAGTATCTGGGAAAAAAACAGTATAGGAACAAATAAAGCAGCTAAGATTTAAATATCTATTAAAATTTTAAATTTTCCATAATTTTTTTTTTTAATTCAAGTATCAAAACCTGCTGCAGAGAATCCTGTAATGAAAAGAACAGTTATCTCTTATATTAAAAAAGATGAAGAACCAATAAAACAAGGTAAATTATTAGATATTAAATATTGCTTACCATATACTTTCTTATATTTTTTTATTTAAATGTCTTTTATTTTATTATTGCTTAGTTTTTTTGTAGCATAACAGCTAAAAAAATAATAAAACAATATAAAGATAAAACATAAAATAATATTTAATGCAATTCATTGTGTAATATGGACAACACAAGACCATTGAGAGTTTATTTATTATTGTAAACAATTAACATTTACTGTTAGTAGTAAATTAAAATGATGATAAAAAGTGAATCATTTAAAATGATTCTACTCTTCATTTCAAAGTTTTATTTTTTAATTTTCTTTATAAATATTTTTATATTCCAGATACTATTTTATTTATCAATAAAAAAGTACATGTTAATTAAATTAAAAAGTATATATTAAATATACCAAATTTCAACTAGTTTATAAAATTTGTAATTTTAAATTTAAATTGAAGAATACTCATTCACTGTTATATATATGATATATATATATATATATATATATATATATATATATATATATATATATATATATATATATATATATATATATATATATATTATATATATTATATATATTATATATATTATATAATAAATATTATATAGTCATTTACTATTTATATATGATATATATTATACATATTATATATAGATAGTAAATAATATATATTTTTAAAAAATGCTTATTTTTTTGGTTAATAGCAACAAGCAAAGCAGATGAAAGTTTGTTATTATATCAAAAGATTGGTTGTTACAAAGATGATTTTTTAAACAGTGATTTAAAAATAAAGATATCAGAAATAAGTAATCTTACTCAGGACCACTGCGTTCGGGCTTGTGCCAGGGAAGATAACTCATCTTCATATTTTGGTTTGCAAAATGGTATCTTTTGTTTTTGTGGCAACAAGTATGGTAAATATGGTAAAATTGCTGACAGTTTTTGTAATAAAATGTGTCCTGGAAATTCAGAAGAAAATTGTGGAGGAGAATTTGCCAATAATCTGTTTTTTTTTGGACGAAGTAATTTTATTTTTTATTTATATAAGTTTTTGTTTTATTTGTTTACAAATTTTTTCTTTAAATTACTGTGAGTGAGAAAAGGTTAAGATAAGATTATGTTTGTTTCATTTCATTCTAAAGGGATTATCTTTTTCCAGATATTTCCAGAATTTCAGATATTTTGTTAATGTTATTTTTTCCAGATATTCAAATAGTTTTTCGGAAATACAAGTTAAAATATATTTTTTGTAACTTTATCATCAAATAATTACAAAAGTAATGGTATATTACAAAAGTAATGGTAATTCATCAATTATTCTAGGCTATATTCAGTTTGAATAAGAATTATTTGCACACATGTACTAATAATTTTTTATTTATACATGCAATTTATTTATTTATACATGCAATTTAAATTATAAATTTTTTAATATAAATTAAATGAATTTGTAAACCCTATTTAATCAAGTATTGAAATACTTTTCTTTTATATCAAAACCTTATATCAAGCCTGTCAAAACCTTAACCTCTCAGTCGATGTTTGTAGACTCCACTGCCCTTATCCCTATTTAATTCAGTTGATGTATATAAACTCCACTGTGACTACAGCAATAACAGTCAATTAATGTTGGCATTAATGCACTTATTCTATGAAACTTTGAAAAAAAAAATTATAAACAACAATAATAGTTAAAAAATATAAAACTGCTTCGAAAAAAAGATTAAAATTAAAAAAAAAAACTTTTATATGGTGGATTATAACAATAAACAATTTTTTATTTTTCAAAGTTTAATTAGTTGACTAAATTTTCTAGGTATTTCTCTAAATTTTCTAGGTATTTTTCTAAATTTTCTAGGTATTTCTTTAAATTTTCTAGGTATTTCTCTAAATTTTCTAGGTATTTCTCTAAATTTTCTAGGTATTTCTCTAAATTTTCTAGGTAATTCTCTAAATTTTCTAGGTATTTCTCTAAATTTTCTAGGTATTTCTCTAAATTTTCTAGGTATTTCTCTAAATTTTCTAGGTATTTCTCTAAATTTTCTAGGTATTTCTCTAATTATATATATAAATTATAGCATAGTTTTGTTGATTTATAAAAAAATTTCGTTAATTTTAGTTTTAAATGATATTGCAGAAAATATTGTGTAGAGAATATTTATTCAGGAAAAAACTTTTGTTTGTTGCTCTTTCTTTTATAAACTTTTCCTAAATCACCTCAATTGATGCTTCAATAGTAGTCTGCCATCATGTGTTTGTCCCAACGTCTTTGGTAACAATCTTTAATGATTTTCCAACATTCCATCTTAAACCAAGTTTAAGATGGAATGATGGAAAAACTATTTTAAATAACAGTTTAATTTCATGGTAATTCTCTTGCAAACTAACAGAATGGCTGATTCATATATAACAAAAAATATTACTATTGTTTAAAAGGCAATATTTGATGCTTCACTTTAAGATAAACAGTCTACATTCTGTTGGATTACAAGCATAAATGCCTAACTGTAATAGGAGACCTGAAATATCATTACAGAAAACAAATAAATGAGTTTCCAAATAAAATTAGCAAATGTTTCCTCTCTTATTCTAAACTAGAGTCCAATTTCAAAGCTGTCAAGAAAATTTTTTCCATTAATTGAGAGGCTAATAGTTCTGCTGCTTGATTATAATGTTGTAAATCATGCACTAAGTTATTCAGCTCTATCTGACTAAAACACTGAAGCAATTTCAAATGTTTCACATTAGAGAAGTTTTCTGAATCAGGTATAAATTCTTCCGTTTTGGTAGCAGACAAGCTTTGTTCATCATCTGATAAAAATAAAACCTTTAAAAATTGGAATTTAAATCTTTTCAAGATGTTCAATTGGTCTAATAGCAGAAATAATGTTGGCTATTTTTTGCTGCTTTATATTTCCAAAGCCAGAGTTATTGATAAGGCAAAAAAGCAGTTGTCAATGTAGTTTAGTGGTTCTCTCAACAACATGGGGACTCCCATGGTATTAAGAGAACCACTAAACCACAAGTAAATTTTTCTTTTTCCTTTTGTCCAATCTCGAAGACTTTCTCTTCAAATATGGCACACAGTATGTGGTGCATACTTATTTTTGAAAAATTTAAAAATTAAAAATTGAAAAAAAAGCTAGAGCTTGCCGACAAAACAAAGTTCAGATTTGAAATCAGCATTAAAAAATACATGAAAATCAGTTTAAATACCTCATACAACAGAAAGGTTTTTCTTCTTGTAGACATGATATTAATGATTCTGTATGAACAGTATAATCTGTATAAATAGAAGAGTAACACAAGTTTTTATCAATTTGCTTTTTTTAAACAACAAACTACAATAGTCCAAAACAATTAAAGTGAAACAATTATGACTTTTTAAATTTATTTTATTTATTATTGTTATTATTTAACAAGATTTTGTATTTAATTATTTTAATTTTTATTTTTATTTTAACAATGATAATAAATAGCAATTAAGAGAAGCTTTTGTTTAAAAAAAAAATTTATAACATAAAATTTATAGTCTTAGAGATGACACATTATATGTGTCATCTCTGAGACTTACTTATTATTCACTTGATGTGTCATCTCTGAGACTTGCTTATTATTCACTTGATGTGTCATCTCTGAGACTTGCTTATGTGTCATCTCTGAGACTTACTTATGTGTCATCTCTGAGGCTTGCTTATGTGTCATCTCTGAGACTTACTTATGTGTCATCTCTGAGACTTACTTATGTGTCATCTCTGAGACTTACTTATGTGTCATCTCTGAGACTTACTTATGTGTCATCTCTGAGACTTACTTATGTGTCATCTCTGAGACTTACTTATGTGTCATCTCTGAGACTTACTTATGTGTCATCTCTGAGACTTACTTATGTGTCATCTCTGAGACTTACTTATGTGTCATCTCTGAGACTTACTTATGTGTCATCTCTGAGACTTACTTATGTGTCATCTCTGAGACTTACTTATGTGTCATCTCTGAGACTTACTTATGTGTCATCTCTGAGACTTACTTATGTGTCATCTCTGAGACTTACTTATGTGTCATCTCTGAGACTTACTTATTATTCACTTGATTCTCTAGATTCTCTAACAAAGTCAAAAATATTTTGAATCTTTTTTGAGTTGTAACCTAAATTAAAACACTGTTATCAAATTTATTAGAAAGAAAATAAATATCAATAAATTATTTTGATAATAAATTATAAAGTTATGTGTTGCAAAAAATTATATGTTATATTAACAAATTTAGATTTACTGGAAGTCTTTTTTTTTTTTTTTTTGGCTATTTTATGGCGGGTTCAAATTAACTATATTCTGATCCAAAATAGTTTGTTATAAATTTATGAATATTTACAAATTTATGTTCAAATGAACATTGCACAATATCCAAAAATGGTTCCTTTCATAATCACTTTTTTCTAGTGCCAAAATTCAAAAATTCGCTTTATTTGAAATGATTAAAAAAAAAAAATTTAATTGTTGTTTGTTAGTATTTCTTATTTAACTATTTGCTGTTTAAAATTGTTTGATATTAAATAGGCAAAAATTATACCATAAAAACGTTTACTGGAAAGCAACAAGGTGCTGGAACAGATGCTAAAATATATGTTGAGCTGCTTGGTGACCGGGGAAACTCAGACTTTAGACAGTTAGATAATGCCATTGATAAATATGAACCGGGAAGGTATGTACTAATTTTATTTGTCGCTATTTTCAATATTCTTTATACATTTATACATTTTAAGTACTGATTTATATTTTAGCACTGATCAACAAACGTTTGCATTACCTGATCTAGGTAACTTGAAACGAGTGAGAATACTGCATGACAATTCGGGATCAGCTCCAAGTTGGTTTCTTTCTAAGGTAAACAGTAAAGGTTGTATAATCGCAAAATAAATTACGTTAAATCATGAAATGTTATATGTGTAATTAAAAATGTATTGTTTCAATAGTTTCTAGGTAGGATGTAACTAAGATGATTCCAAATAACTTTTGTTGCAACGTGTTCAGAGGTTTTATAAAAACTATATATCTTCTGTCTCATATTTTGGTTTCAAGTAATGTATTCATATTTTAGATTCAACTAGTATTTTGGCTGTAATTTTTTTCTAGAATTGTTTTAACCCATTTGACTTGACAAATTACAGCATCCAGTTTTTGTTTAAGTGTTTAACTAACTTTGTTAACTGGCTTAGAGCCAACTGGTTAAGATACCAGCAAAGTTCTTTTTTTCGCAACTCTTATCTAATGTGTGCCAAAGTATCGCAAACATCCTTTTCGTTTGCCTGGCTGAAATCTTTTTAATATTTTTTTTGCTATTTAAGAAATTTACTGTTTGTTTTTTTTTGTTTTCTGTTTCAGGGGTCTGTTTTCAAAGTTTTTGGTTTGTGTAGATCTTTTATGTTTAAATTCACCTCATTGTTTTTTGTTTAAATCCATCTCCTTATTTCGCGTTTTTCAAATGGTATTTTGTAGAATATCATCTGCACGCTATTTTTACACACTGAGTCATATGATTAGTTATACAAATTCTTCTTTTTTAACTTTATATTGACTTCAGTGAGCGTTGCCACAGCAAATAATCAGAAAATGCTTTTTGCCATAGCATAATCAAAATTTTATGCCACAGTATAATCAGAAAATGCTTTTTGATGGTCTAAAGTAAAGTTTTACTGCTGGTATCTTATATTTTTTTACAATTCTAAAGGAAACGCTTTTCTTTAGGTTCTTGTTTTTTTATTATTATATTGTTTGTTACTTATGTACTAAATACGATGTTCATTAATTTTACTTTCTATCCGTTTTGTTAATAGATGATATTTTTCATGAGGCTATTAAGTCTTGTACCTAGGGCCATATAATTTGCTTGTACCTAGAGCAAAATGTGTTTCTCTGATAAAGATATTTTTTGAGGTTTTTCGTGGTTTCACGAGGTTTTTCGCGGTTGTTTTGGGATTACCATTTTACGCGATGACTTATTTGTCAGAATTATTAGTCTATTTTATTATTAATGTAAGTGCTGCAATCAGATTGTGTTACTTAACATTCAGAACTGTTTTTGTAATTATCTAATATGGATTAATATACTTTAAAGTGATATATAACGATATATGTTATTATGGAGTTAAACCTAATTTTCAGAGAGTTACAATAGCTGGTGGTCCTAGGTACAATTAAAAAATGCTTGTTGTACCTAGGGCTACTAATTTTTATACCCTTTTAAATGACAATCTTTGTTTTTTGCTATACTAATCTAAAATGAACAAACAAAATAAAGTACACATCTATCTCTAATTAACTAAAAGTTACCTATATTAAAAACTTTTGAACAAAAGTCAAAACTAAACTGGTTTAAAACACAGTAAAACCTAAAAAATAAGTTTAGCTTCATATACTGAGTATTATATTGTAAATAGCAAAATAAATAAAATACTTTTTAAAACAAGTTAAATTATTTTTTTAAACAAATTTAAATAAAAAAAGATAATAATATTATAACTATTGTAAACAAAAATTGTCGAACATGTTACATCATATCGACAGCATGTGGTTGATATTTTTAATGATTAAAAAATCATTGAACTTAATTTAAAATACAAGAAATTGATTAAATTGTCTTCTCTAAACTGGAACAGCTGACTTTTATATTTTAAGTCATTATACCAATATTAATACAAAGTATAGAGATAACTAACAACTAGTATAGAGATGTGATCATATCAATTTCACCAATTTTAAACAATCCAGGGCCTTGAATTGCGGTATTGAAAAAATCTGGCTCTAGGTACACGAATTTCTCCTGCGCAACGTCATTTGAGTTCGTATTTTCCTTTTTTTTTTTTCTTAAAGCTCCATATTTTTTATCCTTTTTGATCTCTATTTCTTTTTAATATTTGTGATTTTTTTGATCTTTTTAATCCTTAATAAGAATTTTATTTGAAAATATACTTTTTTTAAAAAAATCTTTCAACATTACATTTTAGGTAGAGGTGACGGACGAACTAGGACATACTGAAGAGTTTCCTTGCAATGACTGGCTAAGCGAAACGCAAAGTGGCGGGAAGTTAGAACGGGACTTGTTTGCTAAGTCAATAATTTTCAAACCGTCGTAAAGGAACGTAGATCTTTTGTAAGACTTATAAAACTCAAAGGTTTTATTATACGTTCAAAAAAGACCGAAACCGTTCACGGTTTCACAGACAACAAAACTGCTAAAGTGAATACAGCGTATTAATAAAAAGAATGTATCAAAGATCATAAACTTTATTGCTCCTGTGGTTGCATATACTGTTAAATAAAAGGAAAACCACTGATGAAATCCAAAGTACATGAAATGTTTTTTATAGTGTCCTTGTAAATCTTGTTTCTCTAGACTTGTAAATAAAAATTTTTTATACACGAAACATGCAAATATTTTATGCTACCATTTGTACATTGTTTGTAATTTAAATACATATTACTCTTTTAAATTCTTTTTATTTTTAAGATTTAACGATCACACGTTTCCCAATATATAAAACTGAATGAAATTTTTTTTTTTTTTTATGAAGGA
Organism: Hydra vulgaris; assembly: GCF_022113875.1. Lineage (NCBI taxonomy): Eukaryota > Metazoa > Cnidaria > Hydrozoa > Anthoathecata > Hydridae > Hydra > Hydra vulgaris. The sequence goes on along the minus strand of NC_061157.1, from coordinate 11,648,208 downwards.
AAAAAAAGCTGTTTTTCAGTTTGTTAGATAATTAGTTTATACTTAACATCTCATGGCGTTGGATGAGGTTGTTTAAAAAGATGTTTTTACTATTTTCGCTATCTTCTTACGAATGATTGAGGCGCTTACCGAAGGCAATGGAAAGAGCATTTGTTTCTTGTTTTCATCTCTACATAGTTCTAAACCAATTAACGTTTTTATTTTGCTCTAATTCATGTCACTATAATTTATGTAACTTATATAATGTTTTTTTAGATATCTAAGTTAGAATAATTCTTGATTATGGAAAAATAACACACCGAGGCAGGTTGACTCAATCAAATTTATTTAAAGACTTTACACTTAAAAAAGCTTGGAATCTAGGTAGCGGTTCAACCCTCTTTCCGTAAAAATATCATAATAATCAGACCAAATTTGAAAGTGTGGAGTTTTTTTTACAATTTTTGATAAAATATAAATTTTTTACAATTCTTTTTTACAATTTTTGATAAAATATAAAAGATAAATTTTGATAAAATATAAATTTTATTAACTCATTTTTGAAAATCTTTAAAATCCCCTCATTTTGGGCGGAGTTTCGTCATGGTCATTACTTTGAACGTTAAAAGATTATTATATAAAACTAAAAACCTGTCGGTGAAATTAAATTCTAAAATTTTTATTTTATTAACTCATTATCCTCACGTTAGTGAAGGGGAGGGGGTAACCGTTTTGGAGTATTTTTGTTCTCAGCCTCCAATCACCGCAATTTTTTCCAAAACATTTAATTTGATATAAGCATGAACATACTTAAATTTAGAGTTTACATAATACTTGAACGTGTAATATCTGTAAAATCAAAAAATCCGGATGGCAGTTTCTTGAATGCACAAAACAGTATTTTTAAATTTAGGATGCCGAGACACTCATTTACCACAAGGTTAAGTAGTTGAGCAACACACCATCATTAATTCCCTCTGTCAGTTTTGGGATGGCTGCTAACATTTTTTCTACGTTATCACTTGTGCATGTCTTATCGACATTCAATGAAAGGCTTACAATCTTACTAACTGCCTTGTCAAGGAGATGTATGTCTATTTTCTGCATTTCTACTATACAACAGCAGCTTCCAGCCAGGGTCCAGTTCTTTGAGGTATAGTGAAGTATCGAGCCAAGCTATGGATCAAATTTTCTCAACAAGGCGTCACCTCAGAAAACTTTCGCTCTCTTTGTTATCAAATCATCGCTACGCTTCTATGTAAAATAAATGTGGATTACGCTAGCTACGCCTCTTAGTACATTTTAAATAAGTGTAGGTAAAATAAGCATATTTAGCATTTTTTTAAATTTTAAAATGGTTGTTGACTTTTATTGGGAAATCATAATTCACGTCGTATTTGTTTTTTTAATATAGTATATCATAACAGATAGATACATCAAATATATATAATGCTACTGAACTAATCACGAACAATATTCATACCACCTACATCATACCTATCAAATTTTAATTTGATTTTTTAATTTATATTTATGCAGTTTGTTATATACTATTTTGAATAAAAATATAAATAGATGAATACTCAGGTGGTTCAAATTTAGGTCAAAAAATTTTAGCGACTAAAGTGGAAGTTTATAAGGTGCACAGACCCTTGTTTTATATATAGAATTTTTTTTTTTTTTTTTTTTTTTTGAAGTTTACGGATGGCACACGGCCTAAAAGTACTTTTTTTTACCCTTTTCTGACGTTTTTCGATCCCCGTGTGCCACCGTTAATCATTATTAAATTCAAATTATTTTTTTTACATATTCTTGCAAGGACCTATACAAAAAAATAAAAAGGCACTCTAACTCAATTTATTTTTTCAAAACTTAAAAAATGTCCTTTAAAAATACCTAAGAAAAATTTTTTTTTCAAATCTAATGAATTTTCTATACACGCAACTATTGGTTTATTTCAAAATAAAAACCAATTTTATTATAATTTATTTACATAAAATAAAAAGTAAAATAAAAAATTATGCCGAAAATTCTTAAAAAAAAGAAAAATAGAGGCCAAGAAATATTCTTAGTTAAAAAAACTAGAAAGATTCTATCATCTATTCAATTTGCAACTGTAGAAGAAGTTATACAGTATTATCTTTACTTACGTGAGTCCAAACCATCAAATTCTCTCAAAAACTTAGTTTGTGGTCCAAACAAAGGTTCTACATTTACACCGAATTGTCCAGATTCGGGAGAGAACTGCTGCGTTATATCTAAGCTGAAGGTTTCATGGAAACTTGGTGGATACAGAACTCGTGACATACAATGCTTTTTACCGTAAGTAAATGCCTCGAGTCTGTTACAAGTGAGTCAAATGACGATTCTCATGAAAAAGAGCAAAGTTTACTACTACCTAAAGATATTTTAAAGCGTACAGCACTAACTGCTGCAGGAGAAGGTCTTTCTATCAATCAGCACACTGCTATCATAAGCAGTGTTATAGCAATTTCAGGAGGAGAAATAAATTTGTTGTGTCCAAATCATCATCTCTTTGAGCTGTAGATAAAGTAATAAGTTCGGAAGCTCAAAAAATTAGACAGTATATAAAAGACTTGACTGACTCCAAATATAAGCTGATTTCTGTTCACTTTGACGGGAAAATATTTAAAGAATATACAGATAAAGTTTCAGTTACAAGAGAAAGATTAGCAGTGATTAGTGAAAGTGAATGGGAAAACTGAGCTCCTAGGTATTCCTCATATTGAGTCAGGTTCTGGGGAAAATCAGTTTAAAGCAGTTTATAATCTATTTTCCTTGCCTGTAGACATCATATATTGGAAAGACATATTACCCACTTTACCAAGATATATCCCAGTAGTAAAACGTCTGGTCCAGAAAACCAGCTCTTTAAACACCTGAAATCTGTCTGGAATGATCTTGAAAAAGACATTGTTGCATTGAAGAGGATTGAAACTCCAAATGGAACTTGGATAAATAAACAACATCTTGAGGCTGAAAAATTCTACAGAGATGTAATAGATAACAGGATCTGCAAAAAGGTTAATTACATTTTTGTAGTAGCTTGCATAAAATAATTTAAACAATCTGTATACACAATCATAATAAAATAAATCATAATCATAAATAAAAAAAATCCTTTATTTTTAGAATGGTAAATCAAGAAGAATTAGCGGAACTTTCTTTGATGGTAGTTTCTCAAAAAGATAGGTTCATATTTCGTATTCCTGGTCCAATACATCATGCAAGATTCATGTCAAAAGCGTTGTATTATCTCAAAATGTATTTAGCATTGGAAGCTATTCCAAGTTTATCAGAAGAAAATAAAGAGGAGGTTTGTAAAATGACTGTCGGTATCTTTTACATTCAATGGTTTCTTAGAACAGTATTGGCAACTGCTGCGCCATAACAGGTTAAAAATAATCATTATAAATAAGAAAAAAGCGTAAAAAATGATGAGTTGATTTTCCAATTGATGACTTAATCTAATATTGTTAAACATATTTTTAGGATATGAAAGCTCTGTGGCAGATGAAGAGGTTCATGGATATAAATCTTCTTGGAGCCACTTTAGCAATAAAATCATTTGACAGACACAGCTGTACCTTGATCCTGCCTTAGTTGTGCTTGCATTAGCAGATAAAAGTTGGTCAAACAGAGAAGATATTGCCACATCATTGTACAATAAATTTCCCATCAAACCAATAGTGTATCCACTTGAACGTGTAATTTTTACAAGATCAGCCTCCATCTCTTTGTTCTCTAATAACTGGGCAATCTTGGCTCAACTTTGATAAGATGCGACATGGAAAGGGTGAGTTGCAGTGGCTAAAGATCCCCTCGCAGTTTCGGAAGTTTAATGATTTTTATCTTGATTTGAATTTATTATTAAATCTCTAGATGTGGTTAACGATTCGTCAGAGAGGACTATAAATCTAGTAAAAGAGCTGATTGGAAAATCAACGAAACAGAAGAAAAGACAAGATTTGTTCTTGTTAAACCATGTTTACAAAAGAAATTAAAAAGGGACAAAGAAAAAAGATTTAACATCAAATGTAATTAGCAGTATTTTAAAATGCTGATTGTTGGTTATTTAATCAAAATTTAAAATTACGCTAATTTTGTTTTTATTTATTCCCACTTTTCTACCTGTAACTTGTAATAAAGTTATATTATTAGGGAAGTGGTAATCCAACTTCATCTAGACTTATCTCTAAGTTTAACATCAAAAATTATGTAATACATTAAACTAGATTTTGTCATAAAAATACCATAGAACTATTCGTTGAGCTTTTAACTTCCTTTTTTTGGGGAGGGTGGCAACTTTACATGGTCATAACTTTTGAACGCTACAATATTATTAAATGAAATTTGAAATCTGTCGATAAATGTAAATTTAGTTCAGAATAACAATAGTATACATTTGGGCAACTTACTTACACCATTAGGGTAGGGGGGAGGCTAAGTTTTACGGTTTTTTTAGATTTCAGGCTCCGATCATTGGAATTTTTTTAAAGCATCACAATTTGATATAAGTATAGGTATACGTAGTGTTGAAGTTTTTTTCATGTCTACATATTATTTATCACAAGCAGCAACAAAAGCTACCGCGATCACTGAAATAAAGAAAATCGTTTTTTTGTCAATATTTAGCGACTTTTCTATAAGTTTTTCAGTGTTGAAAAGTAATAATACAAATAGAGTGCCTTTTTATTTTATTATATAGGTTCTTGTAAGAATATGTAAAAAAAAATAATTAATAATGTTTAAGGGTGGCACACGCGGGTCAAAAAATGTCAAAAAAGGGTAAAAAAAAAAGTACTTTTGGGCCGTGTGCCATCCTTAAACTTCAAAAAAAAAAAAAAAATCCTATATATAAAACAAGGGTCTGTGCACCTTATAAACTTCCACTCTAGTAGTAAAAATTTTTTGACCTAAATTTGAACCACCCTAATGAATACCTCGTAAGTAACAACGTGAATTTAACGCTAGTGTTAAATACTATCACAGCGCTTTTAGTAAATTTTTCCACAAATAGAAAAAATATCAAACTGATATTGAAATCATTATTAACATTACTTAGTAAAAATACTTTACTCAAAGATTGGACCAGGAAACAAGTGGTAACAACCAGGAAACAACTGGTACATATCTATTAAGTCTGTATTTTTAACTCTTTTTGAACATTTCTCAGTAAGATAGGTAGTCATCTCTTGAAAAATTGTTTCAATGGTTTAATTGTCTTTACTCTGTTTGCTAAAAATAAAACTGATTATGAAGATAGTAAATATAAAGCAGCAGCGTGATGAAATTGATAAATCTAATTTAAAAAAATTATTTCATGATAAACCTGCATAGAGTAATTGAGTTTGTAGTTACACCAAGTCCAAATGAAAATCGATAAGACTTCGAAAACGCGTAGAACACGTCTCCAGGGAAAGTTTTAAGAACTAAAAATGTAGAGGCGACATAAAAAAGAAAAGAAAAGTGTATCAGCAAGAAAAAAGAATCTGCTAAATATGCAACACAACATCTTAGAACATCTTAAAAACCAAGTAATCTTTGCATAATTAAAATAGAAATGAATAAATAAGAAATTTATTCATTTTATAGATTTAACGCAGGTTTTGCGTTATAGATTGAACCAGTTTCAGAAACTTGATTTTTCATCTTGTTTATTTGATCTTTCCAAACGAAACTTTTATCAAGAACTACAGCTAAAAATTTCACTTCACACTCACTTTTTTACGATCATCAAAAATAAGTTTTAAAATTTTATCTGTTTTAAAATGACAATGGAAAGAGGTAAAATTACCTTTAAACTTAGTTTTTGGATAAATTAATATACATTTTATTTAATCATTCATTGAGTTTTAGAAGTTTTAGGGGCCATCCATAAAGGACATCACCATTTTTTAGCCAATTTTTGACCTCCTCCCCCCCCCCTCCTTTGTCACCGGTTGTCCTTTTTCCCTATACCCACCTTGAAAAGGACGTCATAAAATCCTGAACCCCTCCCCCCTATTTTAACTCCAAAAAATTTATTTCATCTCGCAATGATGTTTGAATCTGCTGCTACACCTTTGAAAAATAAAATTAAAAAAATTCTCATACATTATCTTCTCAAAAACACATGTTTAATTCCATGTTAATTAAACCTAAATAAAAAATCTATAAAGTTATGCCCTTTCTGACAACCTCCCCCGCCCCCTACTCTTGTCCTTTTTTGTCCTTTTTAACTCGACCCCCTCCCCTCCCTCTCCTATTTGGATGACGCCCTTTATGGATGGCCCCTTATTTAGACCTTTTAAATTGTATTTTAATATAATCATGGCAGTAAAATAAATTTTTGTCGCCAGCAAATATATTAAATCCAAATAAAAGTAAAATATTCTACAAAATCAGAATCTTGGTTCAAATCACTAATACGTATTAAATATAAAAATAATCCTCATATTATTCCTTGAGGGAATGCAACAAGTTAGAGTAATATAGTTTTTTGATTGCTAAATAGTGTATATTGTTTTTTTTTAGATAAGGAGCGTTTAAATCGATTTTTGTTGTTGTTGTTGTTGTTTTTTATAGAAGAGTTTTTTAATTTTTCTAATAACTGTCAAATACCTTTATAAGAACCATAAAAACAATCATCAACTGCTTCAAATATCTTAATAAGTCAAATGTCTTGATAAGATCGATAAAAACATTTAGACTACACGATCGTTCAGACTTACTAAATAAGTTGAAATCTATTACACGCAAGCGCAGTAAAATATGCGTTTTTCCAGAGTTTTAAAAATGGCTACAGATATCGAATATAAAAAATTTGTCATTGACAAAAAGCTAATTTTACTCATTTTTGGCTATTAAATATGCATTTAAATGCATATTTAATAGCTAAATTTAGCTATATATTAAACGTAAATTATTATAAAAGGAACTTCCAGTACATAATGCAGTGATTCAAATAAAATAAAAAACCTCTCAAATTAAATAAAATCTAATTTTGAGCGTAACAATTTATTATTTTTTACTTTTTCTGATAGATGAACTTTTTAATCTGTTTTGGAATATGTTTACTAAATTCGTATTAAAGATTAAAAAATATTTTTTCAACGTTACCATCTTATTAGCTGTTGCTAGGGTCACAGTAATTAAATTTATGTGATGTGAGTTATAATATATATATATATATATATATATATATATATATATATATATATATATATATATATATATATATATATATATATATATATATATATATATATTCAGTCATCAATATTGATAAGTAATAATTGTTGCAATAATTATTATTTACAAATTTATTGAAATCATGCACTGTAAAAACAGTTCGTGAGAAGATATCATCTAAAATGAAGATATCGTCTAAAATACTCTAACTATCGACGGTGAAAGGCAGACAAGAACCCCTCTTTTCTGACAACATTTGCAATTATAGCTGCGCCAGCCAAATTGAAAAGCGTGAATAAACTGTACTATTAAAGTCTACATTTAAAACAATTGAGTGAAGGTGCGTTTCCCGGTTTCCAACTACTCGATTGGTGAAAAAATTACGTCTTTCATAATTTTTTTTTGCCGGCTAGTTCAAAGGCATACCTCCTTGTTCTTAAACTATGCTTAGATCTTTGATACGCTGGTATGGTTAGTGGCGCCAAAAAATTGATTGAATTAATTTCATTAATTATTTTGTAATGCTGTATAAGATCCATACGCGTGCGACGGTTTTCAAGGATAGTCAAATTAAGCAGTGTTAGACGTTCCACGTATTTTAGGTGGCTTATTGACTTAATCCATTTTGGGGTTCGATGCTAAATTTTTTCGATTGTATTTATCTCCGACGAAATATGGAGACTAAGCTGGGACGGCAAATTCTAATAATGGTTGGATATAAGTAGTAAATAAGAAACGCCAAAGAGTTAAACAACGACTTCTGAATTCTTTTTTTAAATTTCTTGTTAACACACCTGTTAAATGGCAAAATCCATTTTTAGACCATTTAACAGGTGTGTCAAGATCTTTTTGAAGATATAGTGCATCAGACTTGATAATACCTATGATCTTGCTGTCGTCTGCATACATTTTTATATGACTAAAAATTAAGTCCAGTAAATTGTTAATGTAGAGCACAAAAAGGAGCGGGCCTAAAACCGAACTCTGAGGTACTCCGCTGAACATGGGGATAATGTAATATCTGTTTTGACACGTTGTTCTCTATTTGTCAATCAATTTTATATCAAGTTATGTAGTTGACCGTAAATTTTATATGCTTTAAGTTTATATGAGAATCTTTTGTGCGGTACCTTATTGAACGCTTTTGATGAGTCTGAATAAATTACGTCTGCTGTTAAACTCTGATTTATGGCATCTGTAACAATATCCCGTGATTCTAATAGGTTTGTCGTGCACCCTCTGTTTTTGACGAAGCCATGCTGAGCCGGAGTAATAAGTTTGTTTTTGTTACAATACTGCATAACACAATTGTGAATTAAACCTTCTAACATCTTACAAGGTACCCAACTAGCCGATAGTTGCTTGCCTTTAACTTACTTCCTTTTTTGAATATAGGTGTAACTTTTATTTTTCTTCATTGATCTGGAACAAAGAATGTTAAAATAGAAGACTTAAACAACATGGTTAAAGGGACAGAAAAAGCTTCTGCTCAGTTTTTCATAACTCTTGGATGGAATCCATCAAGACTTGTTGCTTTTGAAGGATCAAGTATTTTATGAAGTTTTTTGCTGCTTTGTTATACTCTGCTCTAATAAGTTGGTGTGATCCTGGTCCTGCTGACACATATTTACCCCAGAGTTTACTTTTTTTTTACGCTTCCATGACCTCACTAGTAACCCATAGGTTTTTATTTGGCTGGTATGGTTTTGTGGTACTTGGTATGTAGAATGAAGTAGCTTCAGTATATTTTTTTAGTGAAAACCTGTATTTTTTGACCTCAGATATTTTTTAAAATAATGTCTCCCCGTCAAAACATCTAATATAATTCAAGATAAAAGTGTAGTTTGAATTGCTGAGGAGTTATTTGTGGTTCATTGTTTGTTATTGCTGCTGCAATTGAACCTACAATAGTTAAGTGAGCTTGTCCCTCCGGGGTTGACCCCGAAGGTTCAGCATGAGTTAAAAAAACTAATTTGTCTGGTTTGTTGGTTATAATTAAGTCCAAGATGGACTTTGGTTCTTTAACACGTAAATTTTGACACTTATCTTTCCGGTCCTGTTTCGTGAAAAAATGCTCTACCCTGCAATAGAAGTATATAAAGCCTCAGTAAACCACGTCTTAGCAAGAAAAATAAGATGTGGGCGGTTATGCTTGGTGGTTAATTGTATTCCGGCATTCAGCTTGTCAATTTTCGTTTGATTTAGTAAGCATGGATTTGCCCAGAAATTGATGTTACTAAAAATCTTTACTGAACAAGTTTTTGATAATTCGGGCTGATGAGATATGACAGTAAAACGTCCAATTGATGGTCAAGCTGGGTATTTTTTTTTTTTAATTGAGGCTTGATGGTTGTACCGGTTGGGGTTGTTGAGGCTGATTCAGGGTTTGTTCTAGCTGTAGATGGGGGGAGGGCGTGAGCTTTCATCAACAATATTTGTTGCGATTTGTGATCTTGAGGCATTAGCAATAGCGTCTACAACGTACTTGATGTTGACAAAGACTGATCTTTGGTGAGCAGCTGACTCTTGTACGTTAATTGGCTTAAAGTAGTTAAGACGTCGATGGATGACGAAACAAAATGGTGAGTCGAGCAGCTTTAATTTTGCGAATTCATCATTGTGAATGGTGAGTCGAGCAGCTTTAACTTTGCGAATTCATTCAAAATCCCTGAAAATACTATTGAAAAAACTTGTTCTAGGCATAAAAATTTTACGAACGTATATTAAAACTAATAACTACAAAAAAAAAAAAACCTAAAAATTAACTTTAAAGCAAAGTATATATTTGATTTTATTTATACTTTGTACATGTCTTTCAATATATTAATTATAACAAGCCATGTAACTATATATTTATATGTACCAAATACAGCTCTTTTCTCTTTTTGATTATCTATTAGCTTTTTATATGTGACTCTAATGCCACAAGAGACTTTGCTAAACTGAAATTTTTTTTATAAATTAAGTATACAAAAATATCGCAACTAAAAGCGGTTTCTTGATGACACGGTCTTCTACAATTATTCCGCGTTCTTTTAACTGCGTTGCTTTTTTATTTATTATTTGCACTGAAAAAATTTCCTATTATATGTACGATATTTCATTTTATACATTGTAAACGAATCAGTTTATATTATGATTACGTATTTGTAAAATTTTGATAAAAGAAGGATAAACCAGGGTATGCAAATCAGAGTCTTTGACTGCGACCTGCATGAGCTTGGTTCTGTGTTGCGTTTTTTATGATTAAAACCTCTGACTCTCACGATAGTCGAGGTGTTGATACCAACAGCTCTGAAGAAATTTTCGGCTGCCTGTTTATTTTCGTCATATTTCGCGACGTTAGAATTATCTTGTTCTATCTCCACTTTCTGAAAAAAATTGAGCTAATGATAGTGTTGTGTTCCTCAAAATAATGTCTTTCTACTGAATTGAAACCTAAGTTATAAATAAAAAAGTTGCGGAAAAAACATAAGTTATAAAAGTAAATTTATACGCCGTCTCCTAAAGTTTTTGTTTTTTAAATCGTTTTATCTCAAAACTAAAAAATGAGGAGGTAGAACAAGATAATTCTAACGTCGCGATTTGTATGAGACCTCTAGTCCTACCACTATAAAACTTCTTTTTGCTGTGTATTTGTTCATGTGCTACTTTGTATTTGTTCATGTGCTACTTTGTATTTGTTCATGTGCTACTTTATTGAGAAATAGATTCCGATCGTTTTTACCTTCATTAGATTTGCTGCTAAAGAGTGATGAGAATAGTACTTGTTGAGGTTTTTTTAGTTCGCAAGAGATTTTTGTAAGGTTTCGTTTTCTGCTTTCAAGGTCAAGACTTTGTTTTCTAGAGTTGGATGCGCGCTTTACAGCTAAAAATCTGCTAATTTTATATAGTCTAGTTGCTCTATTTTACCGAGTCCTGTGCTTGAGAATCCTTCAGTTGTACTAACCAAATTTATTTTCGTGGACATACAGTGCCTCAAAAAATTATCCGACCAAACATTTTTTTAAATATTTTACCTAAAAAAGTTAAGATTAATAAAAATAAAAGATGTTTTTAAATAGATTTTATTTATTTTAGTGTAAAGTATGAATCACAAAGTTTTCAGACTTAAAATAAAGGAACTTAGGTCGTTTTTTTATTGTCAAAAAATAATAAGGTATATAATAACAAAACAATTATTTTAATACTTTGCAGGGCCTCCCTTTGCTTGGATTACAGTTTCTAGACGTCTAGGCATTGCTTTGACTAAAGATTTTGTTTCTTCTGGTTGAATCTTTTCCCAGGCTTCTTTAATTGCCACTTTGAGATTATCTTTTTTGGAAAATGACCGATCTCCAATTTTTTGGTCTAAAACTTCCCACATGTCCAATGGGATTAAGGTCCGGTGTTTGTGCGGGCCATTCCAAGATCTCAACATTTTTTTCAGCAAACCACTCCTTGGTTTTAGTGGCACTATGCTTAAGATTGTTATCTTGCTAAAATGTAAATCAGATCCTAGCCAAAGTTTTCGAGCAGATGACTTCAAATTTTGCTTTAAAATGTTTCTGTATTGCTCCTGATCCATTATAGTATCAATAAATTGGAGTTTTCCAACATTCTTCCAAGCCATTGAACCCCATACCATCACGTAACCACCACCATACTTGACAGTTCCTCTCACGCAGCTTAATTTGTAGACTTCTCCGGCCTTTCTCCAAACTTTTTGGGCTCAATCAGATGACTTTAAGTTGAACTTTGATTCGTCGCTCCATAGGATCTTTTACTAGAAACTTAACGGCATGTTTTTGAACTTCTTAGCAAACTCCAATCTTCATCATGTGTTTTTTACTCAAATACAAGCAGCGCCGCCGAGAGCTGTAATGCCGCCTGGGACAGCAATCCTGATTGGCGCCCTTATTTATCAAACTTTTCCTATATTATATATGAAGGACCTCTTTTTTTTTTTTTTTTTAGACACCTAAATTTCATTTGGCGTCCCTTAGATATCTGCTGCCCGGGACAAACTGTCCCGGTGGCCCCTCCCTCTCGGCAACCCTGAATACAAGTCGTCCTTGAAATCTCTGGCATCGGATACGATTTATGATTGTCTTATGGGATAATTTAATTCCATAATTCTCTTCAGCTAGCTCAGCCAGTTTTCGAGCAGAAATGAAGCGTTTTTTTTACTTTATATAATTAAGTTTCTATCAAAACTTTAAGGAATCTTTTTTTTTTGCGACCCTGTCCTTCTTTTCTGGCTGTTGTTCCGATCAAATTATACTTCTTCATTATGTCGGATACTGTATTATGAGGAATTCTAGTCTCTTGCTGCACCTGACGACAGGTTTTACTCTGATTGACTAGATTGACAGCTAAATTTCTCTGAGAAACAGTCCAGTGACGTCATTTTACTTAAAAAAATATGAAACCTTTTTTTATACAAAACTTTTTTTTTACTACAAAAAAACAGTTTTTTGTTATGCAATTTAATTAATTTGTATAAAAATTTTCCAAAATATTTCAACAAATTTTACATAAAGTTAATTAAACTTACCTAAATAACGCTTGGTCGGATAATTTTTTTACAAGCCTATTCAATACTAAGTTTTTTTTAGGACAAATAATAAACCAACTGAAGCATGAATCAAAAAATATGAACGCAAAATAACATACTATTCCCAATAGAATTAAAATGACAGACAAAGTAAGTATCGCTATTCGTTGTTTTTAGTATAATTTAGAGCGTAAACATTTTTTTTTGTGAAAAACTTGTTTGGTCGGATAATTTTTTGAGACACTGTAATCGACAGCGTAAAAATAATTTTAATAAAGTATATATATGCATATGGGCACGGCGTAATATATATACATATTCCACGGCGGAAAATGAAAAAGTTCAAATTTTATTCTCTTTTTTGTCAACTTTTAGCAAATGAATATTGATGTAGACACATGAAAGTTTATTTAAGATATACCTTTAGTGCTAAAATTAATTTCTTTAAGTCATTTTTATGCTTCTGAAAGTTAAGGAAGTTAGTTTTTCTTATAATCGCATGATAAAAAAAGTATCATTGTAAAATGTTATTTTAACCATGAATTTATTTGCATAATCAAGATTGATTTAACGTGAAAATGGGGCTAACATGTTCAAATTATTGTTTGTCAGATTTTATACTTTAAAAAATAATTATGTCTCAAGAAAATAACGAAAGAATCTAAACAAAAAGTTTACAAAAACATGATAAAGTTGTGTTTTTTTCCAAAATTTAGTTTTAAAACTTTAGTTTTTTATAATATATGCGAAACAGTGTTAAATAATACGTTTTTACATTGAAGGTTTTGAATAACGATGCTTAGTTAAAGCACATTTTTATCTTAAATTTATTAAGTGTTTATGTGTTTACGTACAGTCCGCGCCAAACGAATAGCACATGCACTAGTTTAATAATAAAAATAGGTGTATGAACGTATTAAATTTAATACAATAATTAATACATATTTAACACAATTTAATTCAAGAAATAAAATACAAATAAAAGACAATATTGTCTTCGCTTTTGCTTAAAACATGTAAAAAACAAAAAAAGAAAAATTAAAAATAAATTATGCCAAACCTATTGGACACACATAATTATACACGTCAATAGCACACACACCATTTCAGCAGGTTTTAGAGAATACTAAGACGTAGAAACGAACCTAATAGTCAATCTTCTTACCTTTCTTCATAATAACCTGAATGCAACGCTTAGGCAACGTTTGAAGCAAAGATTGGGGGTTTTTGTTCCATTCCATCTAGATGGCCATTTTTAGTTCCGTGAAGTTACTTTATTGTTTTCCCTTTTTATACTCGTGACGAGACAAGCAACCCCAAATGTTTTTAATTGGATTCAAGTTGAGTGACAACGCTGGATGATCAAATAACTGGATTTCATATTCCGTCACAAACTTCATCACAGTCTTTGCCGTATGTATCAATGCGTATCAAAGATAAACGTATGTTTTGTGTTTACGCAAGATAACGCATGGCCATATAGCATTAAGTAATCAGAGAGTGTAATAATATAGCTTTCATTTGTTTGTTTCCCTTCAAAGAACTTCAATTCAGATGATCCAGCCTTGGAAAATGCACCACCATTTTTTCTGGACAAGAAAGTCTAGAGCTTTTTTCATAAGTCATGCCAATAATATTGATACCCATCTGGACCATCATGGCTTCATGTAACGTTCTTTGTATCGTACGTAATAACAAATCAATATCCAGCTGGGTGTGTATCAATCAGGCACTATAGTCGGTGTTTAAAGCCACTTGTTGTATGTTACGTTTGTCACGCTTGGTTATTTCAAAGACTTTTGTTTGGATTTTGTTTTCAAAAATGTATTAGAATCCTTCAAAATCTTTTCGATCACCTTCCAACTTCGCTGTATACGTTTCGATATCTCAGACGTTGATAAATTGGTAGCCTTAACTGACTTGATCATTGGGACTTCTTCAGCATTTCTTCACATATGATGGCTATTTGGTCTACGTTAATATATGTGTCACTTACCTAGCGTTACCAATTAGTCTGTTGCAGTCAAATGCTAAAAAATGCGGATAGCACACTGACGTGTGCTATCCGTTTGTCATAAGAAAATATCATATTATCTATATTTTGACGCGGTAAAATATTTGGCATCAAAAACGATATGTTTTTTATTACTTCTCTGATTATGACTATTTTTAGATATTTTTATGTTTTAAACAGTATAAAAAGAATAAAATATATTATATTAATAGTGTGCAGTGGTGGATTAAGACTTCTTGGGGCCCGGGGCTATTTCTGTTTTTGGAGGCCTTTTTATGGGCCAGAGTCTTAAAAAAAAAAAAAAAAAAAAGTCCTTTAAAATTTTTGGGGGCCTATAAATTTGCGGGGCCCTGAGCTATAGTCCCCTAGCCCCCCCCCCTTCCCTTGATCCGGCACTGATAGTGTGTGCTATTTGTTTGGCGCGAACTGTATTTACGTATTAAACTTGTTACTTGTTTATTTTAAACTTATTACGCGTAACGTATGTTAAAACTACACGCTTTTATTAAAGTTCTGACGCTTTTTCGTAAACAAAATGAATTACGTCATTAAGTAATTTTATTTTAATTGAACGTTGGTTTGACAAGGTTCTAACTGAAACTTTTTATATTAGGAGAATTTAGAAAAAATATTTATATATATATTTTTTAATGTTAATTAAAATTATTTATATTATTGTTTTTTTTTTTTCTTTATGTATTCTTATTTTGGTTGACATATACATATACATAAATAAATAAAAATAAGAATTATATAAACATTTTTATTCAGACATTAAAAAAAAAAAAAAAAGGTTAATTTGGTATTTTCCTAAAATAAAATAAAAATCAGTTTAAACAAAAATAAAAAGTTTTTTATTTTTGTTTTAGTTAAACAAATCGTGCGTAAATGCAATTAAGTGTGGTCATTAATAAAGTACGTCACCCTTTATTTGTCAATTCTTAACCCCTTCCCTCGTGTCAGAAACGATCAGATATACCGTCTTTCTCCTAAACTGTGATAGCAAATTTTACGTCAAAGATATTTTAAAAGATTTTAATGTAAATAATTTTGAAGCATTTTAAAAACTAAACCTAATGAAAATAAGGCAATACGCATAAACGTAAGAAGTGTAAGTAAAAACTTCGACTAACTAAAGATTTTCTAATTTAAATGACTAAAATAATATTAGTAGTTAAAATAATATTAGTACTAAAATAATATTAGTACTAAAAATAGTATTAAAAAAGTTGTAATACTAAAATAATACTTTAAAGTCGCTCTTGTTGTTGCGGAAAAACAGTTTTTGATTTTGAACTTTAATAAATGCTATAAAAAATCACTCAGGAAAAGTGCCACCAGTTTTTTAAAATTTTCTTTGTTAATCAATTTAAATGTTTGAGTTCAATGTATTTGCAACTCATTTGTTACGTAAGTCTAACTCTAAATAATAGATATAAAAAATCCACAATAATAATCGCTCGTCAACGTAAGTTAAATATATAGTATCAAAAAAAATCAGTTTATTTTCCTTAGCCGGTCACCTCTGATAAACTTTTATATATTTTTTAAATTGGTATAGAATTCTCAACATCTTGTAAAAGTTTCTAATAGAAACCGTTTAACTGATTTGCAGAGATCTGACCTAAAAGTTGAAGCAATTTTTTATATCTTGTTTTCCGTGTAACGTAAGTTAGTGGCATTTTCCGTAATAAGTTTGCCCTCTCTTTTGGCCAGACTCAAAAATTTTTTAGCTTATTTTATTCTTTTGACTAATAGCTTTCATAAAAAATAGCAATAAGTTTAATTTATAGTTTAAATAGGCAAATATTTGATAAAGTTGTTGCACGTGTAACGTTGGAATCGCTCATATATATAAATTTTTCTATGTATATATAGAAACTAGGGCTGTACCGGATTTAATTTTTTCAAATCCGGCCGGAGCCGGCTTTGCCGGATTTCTACTGACAGATCAGGCCGGAATCGGAGCCGGAGCCGGATTTCAAAAGAAAATACAGGAGCCAAAATCCTGTACATCTCTACTTAGTGTTGAGCATGGTCAACAACGTGGACTATTCAGAATACTAAGTGACTGCTTTTTTCTGTTAAACTTCATTTTTGTTATTTAAAAAGTTTTATAGCAATTTCTATATATAAATTAATAGAAATTCTAAAGAAATTCTATAGGCCATATGTTTTAAAAGTTTATAGTAATTCTATTGAAATTTTTTTCCGGGATTTTGTCACTCCGCCACTGTAGTGGATCATTGTGTCTATTTATTTCTGGTTCTTTCGGATATTTCCTTAGCTGAGTTTCAATGCCTTATAGTAATTGTTGTTTATGTGCCCTGCCATCAGCGGACGTAGACTGAATAATTTTATCAATAAATTGCCAGAGTAATGATGATGATGATGTAGAAAAATTATTAAGCCCGGCTTATTTTGATGGATTTTCTTCACTTTTGTCAACCTTCTGTTCAGCATGCTCAGATTGACTTCAATCTTGTTTTTTCAGCTCTCAGTGTTGCCTCTAATGAGGAGAATTTAGTTTTAAATTGTGAGTCAACCAGCCTCGTCAGTATATAAAGAGGTTTCTCTTTTCAATGCTTTTAAAACGCTCATCCAATCACTTGATTAGGGTTGACATCATAGTCTTTATACCTGCATCATTGTAGAATATCGTGTGTCTTCCCTTCAGAATTTTTTGTTGCGTTGTTGTTTGAAATTAGACTAAGCTTATTAAATTATAAAGAAATATGAATACAAATACCAAAACAAATATGAGGTTCATAAAATATATAATTACAAAAAAAATTGATTTTTATAAATAAAATATTAGGTATACATGTAAACACGGGCAAAAAAAATGTAATAAATATTTGACAAAATTCAAAACTCCGGCTAAAATTATGCCGGATTTGCTAAATTTTTGCCGGAGCCGGATTTGGGCCGGATTTGTAAAAACGGCCGGATTTCGGCCGGAGCAGGAGCCGGAGCCGAAATCCGGTACAGCCCTAATAGAAACTATATATATTTCTTTCGTAGATATAATTAAATGCACTACAAATAAAATAATGGTTATAAATTTTCCGAAAATAAATTTATTGATTAATAAATAAGTTATGGATTTTGTCAAAAGTACAAAAAAATATAAAAAATAAAAGAGAAAAAATGAGAGAAAAAAAAAAATGGTGAAAAATTCTCAAAACTTATTTGAATAGAACAAAGACTTTAGAAAATATCAGGTACCCACTGTTGTTGGCGGTAAGTTAAAAATTACGAGAGAAGAAAGTTAGAAAGATTTAGTAAAACTGATAAAAGATAAAAACTAAAAAAACTTTTAAAACTCTGTAAGAATATAAGCGAAGCATAAATAAAATCTTGGTTTTAACAATTTTTATAATAATAATATGTAAGTAATGGTATATATAATAAAATATAAGTATAGGTATATATAAATATTGCTATGCAGTTACAATAAAAACTGTGTTTTATTTGCACTTATGCCAATGTTTGTAAATTTATTTGGCCCCCTTATGCCAGTTCGCACTTATGCTAATTCGCACTTATGCCAATGTTCGCAAATTTGTTCGGCGCACTTATGCCATTTCGCATATATGCCAATGTTTGCAAATTTGTTCGGCGCACTTATGCCAGTTGAAATTTATGCCAGTTTGCACTTGTGCCAGTTTTTGCAACTGCTTTGCACTTATGCCAGTTCGCACTTATGCCAATTCGCACATATGCTAGTTCGCACTTATGCCAGTTTTTGCAGCGCTTCGCATTTATGCCAGTTCACACATTTGCAAATTCGCGCTTATTCAGCCTCTCGGTCAAACGTAGTTATTATATAATACTATTATTTTTCAAAGTAGAAAAATAATTAATAAGCCATTAAGATGAAGCATTAGCAGAGAAAGAAATATTAATTAGAAATAAAAAATAAGTGGGAAAAGAAATAAAAAAAATACTAAAAAAATTAAAATTAAAAATTTTTATTAAAAATTAGAAAATTTTAAAGGTTCTCGATGAAAAGACTTTTCTTAGTCAACTGCGATTTTCCTTACAACTACATAGTACTATTAATATATACTAGCAGTAAGCAACCCGTAATACGGGTTAATATGTATTTTCAACGACAAAGTCAAGCAAATCCCTAGTAGCCCTGTGGTGCGACGGACTTGCGTATATTTTTTAAATGCATGGGTTAATAGTTTACTATTTAATTATTATTAGTTAATAGTTTACTATTAACCAATGCATTTAAAAACATTTTATATTATAAACTACGAATTTTTAAGTTTATTATTGTAACTCGATGTCAAACACGCATGCGTAAAATAGTTAACGCTCTTTATATATTACCGACTTTACAAAATCAAAACGCCTACCGCAACGAGAACGTAGAAACTATGATTTTATAAGTTGTCGTTGTCGTAGCCGTTTTAAGTAAAATATCGTTACGAAAATTACTATGAAAACGTCACTTAATTTAATTTTGTATAGTTCTAATAGCTCTGTATGATTTTCTCTATGATTTTTTTTTGTAAAAAAATCGTTTTTGTTTTGAAGTAAAAAATTCGTTCGTTGCGACATTACAACAAAGAACCATGGTTTAAAACCATTTTTTTTATGAATAAATATGATAAAATTATCCCAGGTCCGTAATCAATTAGTATATATATATATATATATATATATATATATATATATATATATATATATATATATATATATATATATATATATATATATATATATATATATATATATATATATATATATATATATATATATATTTATACAGGCCCGCCGCAACCCTTTATGAGGGGTCAAAACTTATCTAGCGCCCTGTCATATTGATCTAATTCAAAAAAGTTTAGGTACTGTCCAAATACTGTCTTTTTATTTTTTTTGTTAACTAAATTCACTTTAAAGGCCGAGGGAGTAAATACAGTCGAGGAGGCTTCTATTTATTTTTAAAATAAATTTGAAATAAAAGTAAAAAAGAAGCACAAGTTGATAAGTTACTGAACTTTATTACATTGCGAGTATTTATGAGTTTTAAATATAATAGATATTTTAATTGATTCATAAGAATTTGACTCTACGGATATAATTTAAAGCAAGATTTGGAATGACCTCGTTGTAGCACAGATTTTTTGTAAGATTGTATTCAATAGATATAACTAAGAAATTGGTAAGCTGGTCTTGACTTATTGTAGATCTTAATGTTGTCTAGACTAAGCTTACTGAAAGATCTCTCTTTCGGCAATGGAAACGAGAATCGTGTTAAAAATACGTAACAAAATTCCTATTGTTTCGAAGATTGACTCTAGACCTTTTTAATAGATTCCATTTAACAGCTTCATTGATGTGAGATTTGTTGGATTAAAGTATCGAGAGCGGTGTTTTTCAGCCGTTTTTCATAACACCTTAGAGTAAAAAAAATCAAAATCGACTTTTTTAGAAAATAAGCTTATTTAGGTGCCTGCAAAGGTTATTGAATAATTGTTTTTAAAGAACTTTGAAAATGTTCATACAAATTATAGTTTTTAAAAAACTTTCTTGTATTATTATTTTTAATTGCGTTTTTTTCGAAATACGTAAAAAGCATCTAAAGGCGTTTTAAAAAACGGGTACAGTGTTAAACACATTAACCTCAAACTACTTTTCATCGTTTTCGTAGAAATGAACTTCATTCCTTGCTTCTTTGTAAAAGGTTTTCCTCTTCCTTGTCCTTTTTTGAACTAACTTTGACTAAAACCCATAACTAGCTAACCCGAAGGTAACCAAATGTGCTTCATTAATTAATTCGAGCCAATCTAAATTCATACCGCTTGTACTTGTAATATTTTTTGCATTTTTGTTTTACAATGTATCTAGTTTCACAAAATACTTCATTTTATATTAGGTTCACATATAATAAAATGTAAAAATAAAAAAGTTGGTAAATGCTGTTTGTTGTACACATAATACAAATAAATATATTATTAGGCATAAATATAATTATTATTGACTTATATTGATTTTTTATATTAATATATATTATTGAAGTTTTTCGGGATTTTGTTTTCAATTATAATTTTGGTTTTACTTTCAGTTTTATTTTAGTGTAAGTTCAAATAATTGTTGATATTTAAAACGAACTTTTTTAGTAAGATTTTCAAACAATTTATGTTATCTAATTTTGTAATAATGGCATTTTTGGATATCAGTTTATTATAGAGATAGGGACCGCAATATGATTTAGGAGTTTAAACAAAGGTTTAGCATGAGTGAGTTTATCTTTTTTATAGACAATTCTAATGGCATGTTTTTGATGTTGATAAAGTGATTTTAAATTAGATTTATGGGTACTGGCCCATGCTTTATTATCATATGTATAATAGGTATGTACATGGCCTACTTTATTTATACGGCCGGATATTTTACATTTTGAAGAAAAAAATAGAAGGCCAGTTTTCTGGAAAAGTGTTTTTAAGAAAGCAGCTTTGGAAGTTCAAAAAGATGGTTAACAAATGTTGCGTCGTAAATTGTCGTTCAAATTATCATAATTATGGTGAAGTATCTACAGTAGTATTTTCGTTTCCAAAAAATGAAGAGTTAAAAAAGTATTGGATTAAATTTTTAAATAGAAAAGATTGGACACCTACTAATTTTTCCGTTATATGCATCAAACATTTTGAAAAAAAAATATTATAAGAAAGGTAATAAGAATCAACGTTTTAGATTAATAAAAAATTTAAAGCCTATTCCAACTATTTTTGAATGCACAAATTTGACTGAAGAAGGTTCATTACAACTTATAAAATTTTCTAATTCATTAAGAAAATCACCAACTAAAACAATATTTCAGCCAGATCAATATGAACAGTTTTTATTGAATGATTTGATTAATAGCTTTAACGATATTACTGAAGGTTCTGCTCCAGATGGTTTTTCATTCTTGAAGTATGATGATCATGTAATTTTTTATAAATTGAGTCATAGTACTTTATCTATTCCAGAGGTTACAGAGTGCATTCGTGTAAACAATGAGATGCATGTTAAATTATTTTACAGAGGTTCACCTCTGCCATTACCTCAGTGGTTTTGTCAAGGAAGAGATTGTCGTTTATCTTGTAAAAGTATGCTTCATAATTTTCCTACCTACATTAAATCACAAGCCGAACAATTTTCATCTGTATTGACTGAATTACAGCAAATTAAATATATGAAAAAACCTATTTATTCAGCCAATATTATAAGGTATTCACTGATATTACGATATACTTCTATGCAGTCATACCAACTTTTGCGTGAAGAATTGCCTTTACCATTATTATCATTACTTAAAAAAATAACTAGTGGAAATATTGATGCTCTAAGTTGTGCAAAACGTTTAAAATTAGAAGGTAAGATATCTCAAGACATTTGCTTGATTTTTGATGAAATGTACTTGCAAAAATGTGAGGAGTATTTTGCTGGAGAGATGATTGGTAGTGATGAGTCTGGAGAAATGTATAAGGGAATAGTTTGTTTTATGATAGTTGGCCTGAAACAAAACATTCCATATGTGATCAAAACGTCTCCTGAAAAAAAAATCAATGCTGAATGGTTGAAAGAAGAAATTTTTGAATGTCTTCGTATTTTAACTGAATGTGAATTTAATGTTAGAGTTATTGTGTGTGACAACCATTCTGCTAATGTTTCTTGTTTTAAAAAAATCCTTTGTGCATCGAATCAACAAGCTGAAGATTTGTTTTTTATTTACAATCTAAAAAAAATTTACCTCTGTTTTGATGTTGTACATCTTATTAAAAACATCAGAAATAATTTGTTATATTGCAAAAGATTTTTATTTCCAGATTTTAACTTTAATGGATTTAAAGATCCTATAATTGTATGTGGGGGAGAAATTAAATGGAGTACCTTCCACAGTATTTATGAAAAAGACCTCTTTCTTGATGCTGGTTTGCGTAAAGCACCAAAAATAACAATGAAAGTGTTACATCCTGGCAATTTTAAACAAAATGTTTCTTTAGCACTTGCAATTTTTGATGAAACTACATCAGCAGCGATTCACTCATATTTTCCAGATCTTAAAAGTAGTGCAGATTTTCTTACATTATTTAACAAGTGGTGGGTTTTATCAAATTCTAAATGTCAGTATTCAGCATGTAATATTTTAGGTAATGCAGTCGTTTCTGGTGATAAAAAACCTGAATTTCTTCGGGAAATGGCACATTAGATTGAAGTTTGGCAATCACAAAAGATACCAAACTGTGAGAAGTTTACTTTAAGTGTTCAGACAGCTGCAGCACTAATAAGAACACTTAATAGTCATGCCTCATTGATCAAGGACTTGCTTAATGATGGATATCACTTTGTTTTAACTGCGAGATTTCAAAGTGACCCATTAGAAAGGAGATTTGGACAATATAGACAAATGAGCGGTGGAAGATTTTTGGTAGGTTTAAAAGATGTCACTATTTCTGAAAAAATATTAAAAATCAAAAGTATAGTTAAAGAAAGTATTAACTTCGATGATAGTTTAAAAGTGCCTAAGTCAGAAAATAATTTAACAGATTGGAAAAACTTTCTTCTTGATATTGATGAAGCTCAGTGTACTCCAGAAATCATGACACTTGCACCAGAAAGTAGGGAAGTAGGTGCTCATATTGCTGGTTATATAGCAAAGAAACTTAAAAAACGTTTTGGTACATGTTGTAAAGAATTTTTATGTTGTGTCAATATTGATGAAAGCAATCCTGATCATACTTATTTAACAATTATTTCTAGGGGTGGTCTCACTATTCCTTCACCATCACTTTTGGATTATGTTTTATAAAAGTAGTCAATCATAGCAAAGGATGTGCATCCTTTGCTATGATTGACTACTTTTATAAAAAAAAAAAAAATTAGTTTACATACACGACAAGCTTTAGTATATTTGTTAAACCACTTTTATGACTCTTTTCAGACTTTTTCTTGTCCTATGCATGAGAAAACTGGGATAAAACTTGCTGGAAGAATTGTTGTTAACATTTTTCTTAATAATAAAAGAATTATCTCTACCAGTGAAGTAGTTGTTGATCATGTAAAATCTTTTAAAAAGAGAAAATTTGAGAAAATTTAATAAATTATATATAATTATTTTATTTTTAAATGAAAAAAGAGAAACATTTAAATATTTTTTATAACTGTTCTTGTTTCTTACATTGTTTTTACTAATACTAAATTTTAAAATAAACACTATTTATTTCTTAATAAATGTTCGTTTAATATCTAAAATTATGAATAAATACAACTTTTGTGGACTTTTTAAATGTAGAAAGTAAAATAATATTGAAAATGTTCAAAACGTATTAAATTTTTGAAACATAACGATTTTAAAAACTGGTCTTTTATTTTTTTCTTCAAAATGTAAAATATCCGGCCGTCTAAATAAAGTAGGCAATGGTATGTATAAATGAAAAATAAAGATATTTTAGATTGGGATAACATTGGTCTAGCTTTGTATAGCACGCCAATGTTTTTTGGTTATTTTAGTATTTAAATAGTCAATATGGGCTTTCCATGAAATATTTTGATCAATAAGTAAACCTTGAAATTTAGTTGTTGTGGTTCTTTCGGTATTTTTGTTTTTTATTCTTAGCAATGGCAATATATTTGGTAGTTTTTTTCTTTTTTGATTTGGATTGAATAAGATGTAATTATTTTTTTCTGTGTTTAAAGATAGTTTATTAGATTTTAGCCAAATATTAAGTTTTTCGAGTTCAAAAAGTTCTGTAATTGACGGGGATGAATAAAATAAATTAGTGTCATCTGCAAACATTATGACATCAAGTTTGTTTGAGGCTTTCGGAAGATCATTAATGTATATTAAAAACAGTAATGGAGCAGGATTTCATGATCAACAGTATCGAATGCTTTTGATAGATCTATAAAGATTCCTAGAACGAATTCGTTATTATCAAATGAATAGTTGATGCTATTTACAAGATCTATGATTGCATGTTTGGTTGCATATTGTTTTTGAAATCCGAACTGTTTTTTATTTAAGATGTTATTGTTTGTTAAATATATGTACAGTTTATTATAAATTATTTGTTCAAGAAGTTTTGAGAATACAGGAAGGATTGAGATTGGTCTATAGTTGTTTAGTAAATATGGTTCTCCAGTTTTATATATAGATACAACTTTTGCAATTTTTAATTTCTCTGGAACGGTTCCTGTTATAATTGAAGATTTAAATATTTCGAAGAGGAGTTTTTTTATTATCGGAAAGATATTCATTACTACATTGCTAGAAATTTCATCAGTTCCTAGTTGTTAATTTTTAGAGAGTTTTTTGCATTTTCGAGTTCTTCATAGCTTAATCCATTAAAAATTAGTTCACTATTTAGATCTGTAAGATCTAAATAGCGAACTTATTTTCAATGGATTAAGCTATGAAAGCGAACTAATTTTCAATAAAAGTAATTTTCAAAGGAGTCATTTGTAGTTAAAATTTTAGACGCCATGTTTGGGCCTATGTTTGCAAAGAAAATGTTGAAGTGTTCGGCAATTGAGTTCTTATCATAGTGTTCGGTTTCATTTATAATAATTCTATTTGGTAAACTATTTGTTTTTTTGTTTTTTTTTCCCGATTATTTCTTTCATAATGTTCCATGCTTTTTTCATGTCTCCATTTTTTTTTTTTTTGAAGTAATTTAGACTAGTAAATTTTTTTAGAACGTTTTTTGATTTTTTCGAAAAGAATGTTGTATTGTTTATAAGTAGATAAGTTATTCTCATTTCTGTTTTTCAGATATTTAACGTATAGCTTTTGTATTTTTTTTGAAGATTTTTTAATACCGCTGGTGATCCATGGACAGCTCAAATATTTTGATTTGACTTCTTTTTCTTTGATTGGAAAATGGTTATTATAGTGCTTTAGAAAAATATCTGTAAAAGTATTATATGCAGAGTTTGTGTTTCCAAGGTAACATTCTTGATACACTTTAACCCCGAAAGTTATCAAAAATGTTATCAAAAAATAATTTAGTAATCGGAAACTGATTGTATTTTAAACAATCTATGTTTAGGTCCCAAATACAGAATAACTTTTTTTGTTCTTTATTGATTTTGAGAAAAATTTCTTCTAGATAATTAGAAAAAGTTTTAATATTACCTTCAGGTGGTCTATAACAGGTAGAAACAATATTTTTAAACTTGGAGTTAATGATTTCTATTGTAAAGACCTCACTATCGGTATTTGAAATGGAGTGGTCTTTTCTTACTTTTATTGCTTGATCATTCCGAACATAAGTTGCAATCCCTTCTCCTTTTTTGCATGTTTTTCTTTTAGAAGGTAGTAATTTATAATTGGGAATTTGAAAGTTAGTGTTATTTGGATTGATTCGTCAGAACACCAATTTCTGTTAGACAAATCAAACTGAATAAATAATTACAATCAATTAGGAAATGCTTAAGTTTGTCAAAATTTTTATTTATGCTTCTTATATTTATGTGAATTACTGTAAAATTATTTTTAATAGTTTTAAGTCCACTTTTAAAAGTTTCAGCTATAAAATATCGATTATCAAAGTTATTTGAAAAATATGCGCCTATCAGCGTTAGGATGGTTCAAATTTGGGTCAAATATTTTTTACGACTAGAGTGGAAGTTTATATGGTGCACAGACCCTTGTTTTATATATAGGATTTTTTTTTTTTTTTTTAAGTTTAAGGGTGGCACACGGCTTAAAAGTACTTTTTTTTTTATCGACAGACTTCAAATTTAATTTAATAATATTGTAGCGTTCAAAAGTTAGGACCATGTAAAGTTGCCACCCTCCCCAAAAAGAGGGGGTTAAAAGCTCAACGTATAGTTCTATGGTATTTTTATGACAAAATCTAGTTTAATGTATTACATAATTTTTGATGTTAAACTTAGAGATAAGTCTAGATGAAGTTGGATTACCACTTCCCTAATAATATAACTTTATTACGAGTTGCAGGTAGAAAAAAGGGAATAAATAAAAACAAAACTAGCGTAATTTTAAATTTTGATTAAATAACCAACAATCAGCATTTTAAAATACTACTAACAACATTTGATGTTAAATCATTTTTCTTTGTCCCTTTTTTATTTCTTTTGTAAACATGGTTTAACAAGAACAAATCTTGTCTTTTCTTCTGTTTCGTTGATTTTCCAATCAGCTCTTTTACTAGATTTATAGTCCTCTCTGACGAATCGTTAACCACATCTAGAGATTTAATAATAAATTCAAATCAAGATAAAAATCATTAAACTTCCGAAACTGCGAGGGGATCTTTAGCCACTGCAACTCACCCTTTCCATGTCGCATCTTATCAAAGTTGAGCCAAGATTGCCCAGTTATTAGAGAACAAAGAGATGGAGGCTGATCTTGTGAAAATTTTAGAGAGTGAAGAGTTTGATAAGAAGTTTATTGTATAATGATGTGGCAATATCTTCTCTGTTTGGCCAACTTTTATCTGCTAATGCAAGCACAACTAAGGCAGGATCAAGGTACCAGCTGTGTCTGTCAAATGATTTTATTGCTAAAGTGGCTCCAAGAAGATTTATATCCATGAACCTCTTCATCTGCCACAGAGCTTTCATATCCTAAAAATATATTTAACAATATTAGATTAAACATCAATTGGAAAATAAACTCATCATTTTTTACGCTTTTTTTTTATTTATAATGTTTATTTTTAACCTGTTATGGCGCAGCAGTTACCGATACTTTTCTAAGAAACCATTGAGTGTAAAAGATACCGACAAACATAGCCATTTCACGAACCTCCTTTTTCTTTTCTTCTGATAAACTTGGAATAGCTTCCAATGCTAAATACATTTTGAGATAATACAATACTTTTGACATGAATCATGCATGATGTATTGGACCAGGAATACGAAATTTGAACCTATCTTTTTGAGAAACTACCATCAAAGAAAGTTCCGCTAATTTTTGATAATCCTCTCTTGATTTACCATCCTAAAAATAAAGGATTTATTATATTTATGATTATGATTTATTTTATTATGATTGTGTATACAGATTGTTTAAATTATTTTAAGCAAGCTACTACAAAACTGTAATTAACCTTTTTGTAGATCCTGTTATCTATTACATCTCTGTAGAATTTTTCAGCCTCAAGATGTTGTTTATTTATCCAAGTTCAATTTGGAGTTTCAATTTTCTTCAATGCAACAATGTCTTTTTCAAGATCATTCCAGACAGATTTCAGGTGTTTAAAAAGCTGGTTTTCTGGACCAGACATTTTTCTACTGGGATATATCTTGTTAAAGTGGGTAATATGTCTTTCCAATATATGATGTCTACAGGCAAGGAAAAGTTGTGGCCTTCCCAGCTTATCGGCCATTCTTGTTATAACTCCTTGGTGCTTTCCGGTGTTGGAAGCTGTAGTATCAAAGTATATTCACTGTATATGATGACTAAGACCAAGAGAATCTAATAGATTATAAACTGCTTTAAACTGATTTTCCCCAGAACCTGACTCAATATGAGGAATACCTAGGAGCTCAGTTTTCCCATTCACTTTCACTAGTACTGCTAATCTTTCTCTTGTAACTGAAACTTTATCTGTATATTTTTTAAATATTTTCCCGTCAAAGTGAACAGAAATCAGTTTATATTTGGAGTCAGTCA
The DNA here is from genome assembly GCF_022113875.1 of Hydra vulgaris. NCBI lineage: Eukaryota > Metazoa > Cnidaria > Hydrozoa > Anthoathecata > Hydridae > Hydra > Hydra vulgaris. The sequence continues at coordinate 11,619,840 of NC_061157.1, read as the reverse complement.
GCTGATTAGCAGTGTGCTGATTGATAGAAAGACCTTCTCCTACAGCAGTTAGTGCTGTACGCTTTAAAATATCTTTAGGCAGTAGTAAACTTTGCTCTTTTTCATGAGAATCGTCATTTGACTCACTTGTAACAGACTCGAGGCATTCTGGGCTTAAAGAAAAATCACTAACATCACCTTCTGAGCTATAAGTTGCATCTAAAATTTTCTCTGATGATTCACTTTTAATTTTTTTTTTTTCAGATCTTTTTGCAGACTTTTTGAAGCAAGTATCAGAAATGCCTAGACAACCTTGTCTTTTTTCCTTCTGCATTTTCAAGAACATAATGTCCATACATTTACTTTCTTCAGTTCTTTTTCTATGCTTTTTTATTTCATCAATCATGATTTATATGTCATGTCCTAACCAGAATACCCTTTTAGATTCTATTAATAAGTTTTCTCTATCTTTTATTGCTCCTGGTGTTGATCTGTTTCTTAGCGATTGCAGCTTTTTTGTATTTCATTACTACAACTTCGACTTCTTTCCTAAAAATAAGACATTAAATAACTGTAAAGCTAATTTAGATTAAGATTTCATAAATATTACTTACCGTAAAAAGCATTGTATGTCACGAGTTCTGTATCCACCAAGTTTCCATGAAACCTTCAGCTTAGATATAACGCAGCAGTTTTCTCCTGAATCTGGACAATTCGGTGTAAATGTAGATCCTTTGTTTGGACAACAAACTAAGTTTTTGAGACAAGTTGATGGTTTGGACTCACGTAAGTAAAGATAATACTGTATAACTTCTTCTACAGTTGCAAATTGAATAGATGATATTGTCTTTCTAGTTTTTTTAACTAAGAATATTTCTTGGCCTCTATTTTTTTTATTTTTACGAATTTTCGGCATAATTTTTTATTTTACTTTTTATTTTATGTAAATAAATTATAATAAAATTGGTTTTTATTTTAAAATAAACACTTTACCAACGTTAACAAATTTTGTTTAATGTCTTTAAAATAGCAGATGTTGAGCATTGAGCATGATTATTACATTTGAACAATGAGATCATACAGCTGTCATTGAAATAGTTGCGCGTCTTTACACGCAACTATTTCAATGTGAAATAATAAAAAAATTCATTAGATTTAAAAAAAAATATTGTTCTTAGATATTTTTAAAGGACATTTTTTAAGTTTTCAAAAATAAATTGAGTTAGAGTGCCTTTTTATTTTTTTGTATAGGTCCTTGCAAAAATATTTAAAAAAATATAATTTGAATTTAGTAATGTTTAAGGGTGGCACACGCGGGTCGAAAAACGTCAAAAAAAGGTAAAAAAAAAAAAAAAAAAAAGGACTTTTGGACCGTGTGCTACCCTTAAACTTCAAAATTAAAAAAAAAAAAATCTTACATATAAAACAAGGGTCTATGCACCTTATAAACTTCCACTCTAGTTGTAAAAAATTTTTGACCTAAATATGAACCACCCTTGTATATATTATTATGTTTTAATTTGAAATGTATGAAAGTTAGATGTTTGCATACATTTTCGTTCGCATTTTCATATAAAAAAAAGTGCTGCAGTTGCTGCAAAAAGTGTTACAATGGCTGCCAAGGGTTCCGTGTCTAACATGCTCGAAGAGGCACTACTATTATTAAGTTTGGCAATAATATATAGAGATAAGAAGAAATTGAAAAACACTCGATAAATTTAAAATAAGATACTGAAAAAAAGCATGTAGGAGTAGGGGGGGGGGGCATGTAGGGGTAATTTTGTTCACAATTTATGAAATATTTTACATTTTTTCAAAATATTCAGATTTGACCTAAGCATGAACATAATTAAATTTGGTTCAAAAAAGATTTTATAAACGTTTTTTGTTCAAAAATACTTTTATGCAAATCAAATACTGCAGGGCATTTTACAGAGATGTGAAATTTTGCTTGAGTTTCGCACACCTGAAGTTTTGTGGTATGTTTTACTTTAAAGTATTATTAAAGAACTGTCGCAACTATATGTTAAAAAATAAGGAATAAGAAATAGTTTATACAATTAAAAGTCAATTTATAAAAGAATGTTTTCTCAAATTGATTGTTCTACAAAATAGATTTACCAAGCATGAAATTAGAAGTTATACATTTTTATACTGTTTAAAAAAATGTTAAAGAGATTAATTGCAACATTTTGTAAAAAATATTTATTTTAAATCTATAATTTATAATATATATATATGTATATATATATATATATATATATATATATATATATATATATATATATATATATATATATATATATATATATATATATATATATATATATATATATATATATATATATATATATATATAGGGGAAAATGGGGTAAGATGACGAATGGGGCGACATAGCTTTACATATAGCAACTCAACAAAAAAACTTAAAAATGGGTGAAAACAAAACTGTATTTACATCTTGCATTTTTAAACACCAATTGGTTTTTTTAAATATTATTAACGCATTTTATTGGCATAAGTTTTATTTTTGCGCTTTAAACAAAATACCTTGCTTTCGGTTATTCATTATGAATGGTGTCCTTCCGGTTTAATTTTTTTAGAAATATTTTTTTGTGATGCGTGTTTATTTTGTGTTTCTTTATTTACATTAGTTGGCAGATTTTAAATTTTTATAAAATTGGAGTCATAACAAGTCATCTTGCCCCGGTCACGTGACCAGATCGCATTATTATGAACTTTTTATTTTTATTTTTATTTCAAATTTTTCTACTTGCAAACTGAAAATTCATGCAGGCAATTAACCGTTGTGATAACATGAATATACTGACAAAGTATTACTGCTTCATAACTGAAACTGTTACTCTAAAGTTTTTGAAAATTTATGAAATTGCCTTGATTAATAAATAGTTTATCAAGAAATTAGCTTAACTTGATTCAAATAAATGGAGATTTTTGAATCAAATCTCGAATCCCTTTTCTGATTTGATTCAAAATATCGAAGCATCACATGGCTCATAATAATATATGCATTAGAAGTTGACAATTTAAAAAGCTTCTTGAATATATCAACAACCATGGTTCCAAACTTGTGATTAAATCTAATTATTATTTATAACTATTAATTACTAATTGGAAAATTGTTATTTTGTTTATAATTACAATTAAATGTCGTTTTTTCATTCAGGGATTCTTTTTTGTTAAATAAAGCATTATTATGACCTTTTATAATTCTTTCCATATTTTTTGTGAAACTGTAGTTAACTTTAATTGCATTTCGAATAAAAAATTTATTTAATTTATTAGAGGGCGGGAGATGCTTATCGACAAATTTTAAAAACACTTTTCTTAAACACGTTAGAGGAAATATTTTTGCTATATAGGGGTAGGTGTTGAACCAAATTACATTTCTAGTTCTATTTCGCTTTTTTCTATTCTTTTTTTCAGGGTCTAATTTTAGTTCAAAGTTTTGAAAACCATTTTTTTTGTGGGCATCTTTCAAAATTCGTTTAGAGGAATTGAACACATTTTTATTAGAGAATTTTTGGTTTAGCCTGTTATTAATTGAAATTGGGATTTGTTTTAGAATTTGGAGTGGATGATTTGAATATTAATGTACAATAGTTCTTCGTTTGGTTTTTTGAAAGACTTATATGCATTTTCAGAGAGGTTGAACATGAGATTAAGAAAATTCATAATTTTTGAATTTATGTTTCTTTCAATTTTAAGAAGAAAATTTTTATAATATTTTTTCAAATTATATTGAGCTTTGGACCAGATTTTTTATGGATAACTATTAAACCATCGTCACAATAAAGGCCTAAAATCAATATTAATGATTGATTATTTTGCTTAATAAATCTAAAATATATAATCTAACAATTTCAAAAATTTCTGTTCCATCATAACTGCCTATTGTTACATCAAAGCAGTGATGTATGTTTTTCTTTTTAAGTTTCTTTATTAAAATAAAATAAGGTTTTTCTGCAATGATTGCATTTCATTAGAATCTAGATTTGTTTCTTTTATAATTTTTTTTGAAGTAAGGTTCTTAATCAAGTAAAAATGAAATGTTGCAGAATTCGACGGAAGTTCTGCTGCTAATTTGTGACCCACATTTAGAAAAAAACTATTTAGATATTCAGCTATTTTAATCTTATCACTGACTATCTTACCATCAATCAAAGGTTTTTTTGGCAAATTGCTTTTTGTACAGTTATTATTACCGACTCTTTAATGGTATTCCATGTTTTCTTAGCATTTCCAAGGTTGTTTTTTTTTAACAAACTTCAATAACAAAGCTTTTTTGAGTATTGTTTTGTTTATTCAAACAAGTTTTTATATTTTTTGTTTTTATAAGTTTTATTTTATAGGAATTTGTCGTAGAGTTTTTGTTTTTTTCTTGAGGACTTAATTAAACCTTTAGACATCTAGACAGTTAAAAGTGACTTTTTGTTTATAACAACAACTTTACCTGGAAACACTTTTTCATAATATTTACAAAGTTTACCTAGAAACAGTTAGTAGGCATTGTTCGCATCGCTTGACTGCAATATAAGATTTCACTCAATATTGTTTTTTAGTAAATTTTTAATTTTTTGTAACGAGTTTTCATTGATCTCTCGTTTGTATATTGGCGATTTAAGAGTGGTATTGTTTGGTGCTATTTTTATTATTAGTAGCAAGGTAGGAAAGTGATCTGAAAGGTCTTTCTTAACTTTACCCGTGCAAACATGAAAATTTTTAGTTATCGACTAATGTTGAAGAACTTTTAGTTATTCTGGTTGCTTTAACACTGGACATCAAAAAATGTTTTTTTCGTTTTTGTATCTAAGAGCAGTTTTAATCAAATTATACTAAATTTGGGCCAAGGGTGTAGAGTCGTATAAAAAAATTACCAACTCCGTCACCGCCTCCAATCGTTGAAATTTTCAGAGGACGAATCCAACTCCAAAGCTAAAATTAAAGCTAAAGCTGAAATTTTTTTTTTTAATTCTTTAAAAAGTATTACGCGATAATAATGAAATTACAAATGTATGAAAAACTGTTTGAAGGTTAAATATTTTGTAGATGCTCGTGAAAACCGAGAAATTTTACTATTGGAGTCGGAGTCGTGATTTTGTTTAGCGACTCCAACTCTGACACCGCTACAAATGTCGCGACTCCGACTCCATGTCTCCAACTCGATGACGACGACGTCGAGGACACAACGACGCCTTGTTTTGGGCTGAAAAAAAAGAAAATGACAACGAAAATTTTTTATTAGCTTTAGTTTCTGAGATATACAAAAGCAATAAATTTTTATTTCAGTTAATTTGTAATAAAACAATGTGACATATAATTTACATATCCTAGTAATATTTAAAGTACATTTGATTTCTTTATTACAGATATACTCTAACAGTTTTAAACAAAAAATTATGATCATCAAGCTAATAGGTATAAAGATGATTATGGGGTATGTCACGAGATTGTGATCTTTTTTCTTTCCTTTTGTAGACTAGTTCTGGAGCATCCCTACTACACAAACCAGCAGTAATCTGCAACAATAGCCTCATTCCAACGACCCCGATATCTTTGTTCCATTACAGAAATAACTCGGTGAAACCTTACCCCATGTTCATCACTAACAGCTCAACAACTGGGTGAAGGGGGAAAAAGTGTAGGTGTGAGTGGAGGAAATGAATTATGAGGAACATCATACATTCAAATTGATGGTATTTTTGAGGAAGTACTGTTACTAATTAAATGTAGTTATCATCAATTTTGTTGCCTAAAAATCTAGAAATCACTCCTTTAAAAGCTTCCCAAGTTTACTTTTCTTGTCTCTTTAAAACTTCATCAAATGCAGAATCCTTCATAAGTTGACGTTTTTCGCCCAACAAAAATATCCTCACGAACTTTTGCATCAATTATTTTTGGAAATTTGTTTCTTAAATACCTAAATGCATGTCCTTCTTTATTCATACCTTTGACAAAATTTTTATTAAACTTAACTTTATATCTAATGGTGGAAGAAGAGCATGTTTTGGTTCTAGGAGTGGTTCAGCAATAACATTTGTTTCACCTATGTCTAAATTTTTTGCAGGCCAGTCTTCTTTTATATAATTTGAACTTCTGTCTCTACTGTCCCATATACACAAAAAGCAGCAGTATTTAGTATACCCTAATTGCATTGCTAAAAGTATAGCAATGACTTTTAGATCACTTTTAGATTCTATTTGTGTTCATTGTAATTAATTAAATAGGTCAAATGGCAGATGGAAAATTCGCATATTTAAGTGTTCCTATTTACTTCATTAACAAACCAGCCCAAATGGGTGGAGTCAAGCAGAAATAGCGATCATTTGTATAGTTTTTAGGCTCTGTCCGTACCATAGGAACAGCAAAACCCAAATATCTTTTTTATTTTTCAACTATTCATATCGAAGTAATGCTGGTAAGCAGTCTTCACAAGAGGTGCCATAGTTCTTTTCTGTGTGGAAAATTCTATTTCACCACAAATGTAACAAAAGTTGTTCATTAAATTTACACACTTCTTTGGCATGTTGATTTGTCAAATTTTACACTAGTAAATAAAAAATAAAAAAACTATGAACAAATTAGACCAGAAACTTTAGCAAACACACATAACTAATATCACAAGTTTTAATGAATAAATAAAACATTATGGATAATCAAAAACAGAAAAATTACATTTTTTCAAAATATGCAAATCTAATTTGAAAGAAAATTTTTGCTTTTATTTCTTAAACTAGAGATACTATGTCATTTTTAATGCCATTTTTGAACTCAGCAGGTGGAAATACATATGAAATAACTAATTTTGGTTCCGAAATAAAATCACTGTTGGGCAGTGTAATTGTTGGAATGAAACTGTGCTCAAGTAGAGTATCAACAAAATATTTAACATTATTATTAGAAGTATGCTTCAACAAGTTTATGTTTTTATCACCAACTATGTAAACATGCTTTTGCGTGTTATTAATTTTGTTTAAGAATAAGCTAAGATGAGTTTTGAATGTTTTAAAATGACCATCTGGTTGTCTATAAATTATTTTTATGATTATGTTTTTAGAGTTTTTGTTAACTAATTCTATGCATAATGACTCACAATTTGTTTCATTCACACTAAGATCCTTACGCAAAATAAAATCGGTTGAATGGTGGATATAAACACTTACGCCTCCTCCAGCATGAGTTTTAAGCGGTTGATGAACAGATGTATAGTTTTTTAATTTAAACTGTGCATTTTGTTCACATCTACACCAAGTCTCTGTAAAAAAAAAAATAATGCTAAAATCGTGTTTTATTTCGTCAATTAAAAATATAAAGTTTTTAAAGTTTTTGTTAAGACTTCGGATATTAATATTTAAAATTGAAAATGAGACCTTATTTTGACGAAAATACTTTGCAGTTTAGCAAGTATTTTGCATAGGTATGTTTAGCACTGAGACTAAAATTTTCAGAAAAATCTTTTAATCGCAAATCGCCCTCCATTTAAAAATTTATAATAAAAAAACTAAATATAAAGAAATGAAATAAAGGTACTTATTTAGTGTTTCAATTTAACTACTTCGCAATCAGTTTATCATATGCTAAAACTGCATATTTTTCGGAATATTTTGTAATCTTTATCTTCTCAATAAGATTGCGTCATATTTTATTTGTTTCTTCCGAAAAATCCTTGTTTATAAAGATCCTTTTTCCTTTTAGCTTCTTAGCATTTTTCAAGATTAGTTCTTTATCTTTATAATTTAACAGTTTAAGTATAACAGTTCTTGGGTTATCCATATTATTGTTAACTTTTCCATTTCTGTGTACTCTTCCTATTACTATATTTTTTAACTGAAGCTGTTCATTAAATTTTTTTTTAAGTTTTTGTTTAGTATTTTCCCAAGTCTCATTCTTTTACTGTGACTGTTCCTGAGTGCTCCAAAAAATCTTATTTGTCTAGTTTTTTTCCTCAAACCTCATTACTTTGGAATTCACTTCCCTCCTCTTGTGTTCCTGATTCATATAATTTGCAATCTTTTAAGTCATTAATCATTATATTGCTCTCTAAGTTTTTTTTCTCTTCGAGTAACTTCCAACTCTAATAGTGGTTGCTTGCAGCCTTTTTTAGAAGTGAAAATATTAAAAAAAAAAAAATTATTTTGATGAACAACATAAATATATAAGGCGCAAGAAGATGAACTTTCAATATATCTTTGTCAAGCATCCAATATGCATTATGGACTTAATGCTAGTGAAACAAAGCAATTTGCATATGAATATGCAGTTAAATGAAATGAAAAAACTGAAAAAAGAGTGAAACAGTTAGAAATGAATGGTTATATTTAATCTTAAATTGTACAAAATTATCTATTCGTATGCTAGAAGCTACCAGCCTCAGTCAAACAACTAGTTTTATTTGCACTAATGTAAATACTTTCTTCAAAAGTATTTACATTAGTGGAAAAACTTTTGTGGAGTATGGACATCTAGCAAGAATCATCCATTACTTTTAACAATGGATTACCACAAAAGTCATACATCGACTGGATTGATGGATAAAGGTAAGGAAAATAATGTTGTACTTTTGACATAGCCACCCCATTGCTGCCACAAACTACAACCAATTGACAGATCATTATTTGGGTCGTTAAAGAAATTTTACAGTTCAGCATGTGACTCATGGTTAAAGACACATCCAAATACTCCTTTGACGATACATGACATTTCTAAAAATATAGGATTAGGCTATGCGAGAACCTTTACTTCCAAACATATTCAAAGTGATTTTAAAGTATTTTCCGGTACAATCCATACATTTTTAGTGACTTTTTATATTTTTATATATTCCAACAAATGTCTCTACCTAGCTAGTTTGTCCAGCAGCATTTTTCAACTGGTTCAAAAAGCATTTTCTCTTAGTCTAACTAATGTACCCAATCAAACAAACCTTGCAACTGAGTTTTACAATTTAAGTAATATATCTGATTGGCAAACACAAACAATCCCCACATTACCATCAATTGTGTATAAAGTTATTAATGACAAACAGCAAACCAACACTTCTGTCTACCATTAGACAGCAGGCCATTTCCAAAAGCGGGTGAGAGGGCGGCAAAGAAAAAAAATTAAAAAAGAAAGTGTGCTAGGTCTCTGGTTTTAAATGACACACCAATAAGAAATTAACTAGTTGAAAGTTTATCAGGATGTAAAAGAAAAGATGAAAATAAAGATAAGAAAAAGCAAAAAAGTTACCCCTGAGACATCAACGTAATTTTGACTCAGTTTAAAATCAATCGACCTTTTAGAATGATATCTTATTTTTCTTAAACATAAACCTATTTTCTATGTTGTTATGTAATTACTTGTTTCTAACTTTTCTCATTTCACCCTAACCGTTGTCTCTTTTCACTCCGAAATGGGGTAACAAATGGGACAAAGGCTTTGCAATAATTTCCCAAGACAATTGACAACTCAGTTGACTAAAATTTTAACCCAATTTGTATGGTTTTTGTGGAAAATATAAAGCGCGGCACACAAACAAAAAAAATTGGCGCATCCCACCCCACTCTTCTTTACAAATCTATTATATATACGCTAATATTGCATGGGCGAGTACTCATAAATTCAAATTAGTCTTTATTGAAATCTTTATTGAAATTCTTTATTGAAACACTTTATCGAAATCAAAAGCATGCTGCAAGAATGCTTTATAATAAAGATAAATTCTTACATGCTGAGCCACTTTTAAAACAATTAAAAGTATTAAACTTAAATTAAATCAACACACTTTAAAATTAAATTTTTATGATAAAATACAAACTTGGACTTCTTCCAATGCATTTTTCAAAAAAATTTCTTCTATAATAGCAGAAATAGATATGACACTAGAAAAGAAGGAAAATTTAAATTACCATTTAAAAAAAAAATCTTCCTTGCTTCTCTTTTTCATATTGTGGTCTTTATCAGTAAAACAAATTAATATCCAAAAATTTACAAAACCGAATAACCTGAATTCTAATATTTTTAAAAAATTTCATCTTAAATACAGATAATTTTATACAATTTTATTAATCAAAAAAATATATATAAAAACCTTAAATAATATTTATAAAATAGAAGCAACTCTACGAGTAAAATGTGTGTGGAAAAGAGGGGGAAGGAGGAAGAGGGAAGAAGAGGGCGAGATAAGATAAATTCTGCCTACAATTATCAAGTTTATTTATACGTATGTGAACTATATATCTAAGATAGTAAATCATGTACCAACATATTTATGTGTATCCAAGTAAAATGTTTGTTTGAGATAAGTATTGATAAGTACAATAAACTAAGAACATAATTTAGTTTATAAATATGAATTTATTGATAGTATACAAAATATAGGTAAAAATGTAGAGCGGTTTCTTAATGACAAGACCATCGGTCTTCTGCAAGTTTTCCGGGTTCTTTAAATAATGATGGCTTTTATTGTATATTATAACATTTGAGGATTTTTATTATATGCTATACTTTGTTAACGATTTTTCATATGTATGTGTATATATATATATATATATATATATATATATATATATATATATATATATATATATATATATATATATATATATATATATATTCTTACAATTTTGCCCTTGATATATGTAACGGAAATATCGTGGAAATAATTTTAATTACCCTCATGGTACTTCTGATGCCCGTTCTCAAAAGTTAACCAGTTATAACAATTGACTTTAAAGCGTGGAAATAGTTAATCAGAAAACTAAAACTTTGTTGAAGTTTATTTTATATTTTAAATAACAGTGGGGTAAAAAAACTTTAATTAGCCTCACTGTTTAGAGCGCTTGGTTTGTTAGCGATAAGAACGGTGTCCTCGGTATTACCGCGTATAACATTTTTGTCCGCGCAGCAGGCTCTGTTCTCAAGAAACATGTTTCAGAGTGAAAGTGTTTAAAACGGGTTTGCAAAATAATCTGCCTGACTATAAAATCCCTCGGTTTTTGAATGTGAATTTTAAATTAAAAAAGTTTTTCAATTAATTTAACAACTAAGATTTTAATATTTCTTCACTTTAACGAAAAAAACGAAACTTTAACGAAACTTTAACGAAAAAGAAGTTTCTTTTTCAAGTAAATTTTCTTGAATTTTTAGCATTTCTTGAAATTTCAATTCACTTTTATATGGCTTTTTTATAACTTGCTTTTGTTTCACAACATTTTTACTCAATGCCGCTTTTATTCCATATATTTAAATTTTATGCATTTATCTTGTATTCTAATTCTACCTTTTCTAATCTTTTTTTATCAAAATACTTTGCCCTAATTCTTTTGTAAAAAAAACCGCTAAAACGTTTTAAACATTTGCACAAACTACAAAACCGATTTGGTTTTATGGCTTTAGTTGAAAACTCGGGCATTATCCAAATCTGTTTTATAAACTATCTAATACCACACTAGTAATGAATAACACCAAATGCAGGTAAGTTAAGCTGTCTATGTTTATGCACGCATCTTGTGGATAATTTACTCTCTGCTTAATTAAGCATTGAAAAACCATTTGGTCGATTGATCCTCGGCACACGCAGAAAAAACAACGCAATACTTTACAAGTGCTATTAACATTTCTAATTTTGAAACCAAAAATTTGCAATGACGTTTGTTAAAAATTTACTTCTATTTTTGCTATTGCTGGGAGTCACTAATAAAGTATTTTCTGCCCCAATAAATGAACAAACAGAAAATCTTCGCAATGAAGATCAATTAAACATTGCAGAAGATAAAGAAGATAGCACCGAAGAAGACAGCGCCGAAGGTTTATATATTTTTTTTAATCTTTTTTTTTTTTTTTTTTTTTGTTGATAATATAATATTTTACGATTAAAATATTGATACAAAAAATAAGAATTTAAAAGTTATGCACATTAAATGCATTTTGAAATTTGCTGCCGTTTTGAGAGTAATTAATTTTAAAAAACACTACGAGTTATTTTTGTTTTGTTGCCGGAGTTTTTGTTTTAATTCACTGATAATATTATATAAAAATATTTTAAATCTTTTAGATAAAAAAAACTATTTGAAAAATTTGGAATGAATATCATCATTACTATTAACATTTCATAAATTCTTATAAAAAATTCATAAATCGTTCTTATAGAACCGTTCCTATATAATTGTTCTTATAGATATAATTAAGTAGAATTTATAAATAAAATAAAATAAAAATATTCAAAAGGTGAATGATTGAATTATTGTATAAACGATTCTTTGACGACTGCAATAATAATACGTTTTTTACTTTAGTAATTTAAAAATCTTTTTAGTATATATTTGTAAACTTTTTAAACGTTTGTGAAATAATTTAATACTTTTTTAAATATTAATAAAGATATTTTATAATACTATAAATTAAATTTGTTTTTTAATTTCATAAAACATTTTTTGGACTTCTCTTAAGATAATAAAAAATCAAACGTCTTTGAAATGAAAAAAAAAAACAATCGTTTTTTCTTTCTTGTTAAATCTAGATGTTTTTGCCGAGTAGGAAGTAGAGCTTACAAGACTAGTATAGAAAAATTCAACAAAACTTTCAAAAAAAACTTCTCAAAAAAGTACACAATAACTGAAATATCAGCATGTGATGTTTTCGTTACAAATTGAGATATTATGGTTTACCTTCTTCCAACCAATTGTGATACAGAAACATCTTATACTCCAACCCTGTACATACACAAAGGTTTGCTTATTTTGAAGCTTGCTAGCGATTGTATAAACCGAGAGAAAGTGTTTTAGAATAAATAAAGTTAATAAGAAAGAAAAAAAGTTCACATTTTAAATAAAAGTTGTGGAAAAAAATTGTTTTCATACTCATTGTAGTCACGGTGCTTTTCAAAAAATTGCCTCCAATTAGTTTAAACAATCAATATATTTCCGTTAAATACCTGGTCTGCAAAAACCTTACTGTGGACAGCAAGCAATCTTTTAAAATTTGTGTCAAATGTTATTTACCTATCAAGATTTTATTTATTGGTATTTTTAATTGAAGACTTTGCTCGGTGCTGAAATTATTTTAATTATTGCAAATACATTTAGACCATAGAATATTCCTCAAGGGAATAGAAGAAAATAAACTAGAACTACCAACATATAATTTTTTGTTTGCTTTTACTTATTCAGTGGACAACCTTATAACTTTGAGTAATAAAAAACAACATAATTTTAAGAAATTGAGAAAAGTTTTAGATCTTTTTATCTATATTCATGTCCAAATTGAGCACATTTTGTAATTTTATTTTAAAAAATTGAAGCAAATTGACTGAGTAAAACACTAAAGAAGTTCGATTAGATGCTTTATAAAAGTTTTAAATTCTGTATATATATAAAAAAAAAAAAAAATTCTTAAAAAAGTTTTTAAAATATAAACAAAAGAAATTGTATTAAACAAAAAAAATTTACATTTATTTCCCTCCATTTAAAACCTAAGTTATAGACTGCCAACGATGACATATTTTTAATAAAAAATTTCGATTTAAGTTTTACTAATTTGCGTTAACTACGTTGAGTGGCATAAAACACGCTCAAAAAAATTGTTTTCATTTAAACATTTACTGACGCTCGCAAAAATTTATTTTTAATATTTCTTTCTATGCGCAAATAACATATGCTTTAGTATAATTTTTATTGGTTTATTTTTAAAAATACGATAATTTGTGTTTAAAAAACATTCGTAAAATTTATAATATCAGTATTACTCATTACTATTCAATTTAAATTTGGCGTTTATAATATATATATATATATATATATATATATATATATATATATATATATATATATATATATATATATATATATATATATATATATATATATATATATATATATATATATATATATATATATATATATATATATATATATATATATATATATATATATATATATATATATATATATATATATATATATATATATATGTAAATTTTGAATGTTACTACTTTTGCAGTTACAAACTGTTTTGTTATTTCATAAATATCGCAATATGATAAATTTAAGGTAATTCGACTCTTCGATAAAAACAGTCTTCAGGGTTTTCAACATATTATGAACTTGAAGAAGTATTTTCAGAAATTACAATCGTGTTAACTTAATTCACACCTTGTACCAAATATTTATTAAATTTCACAGTTCGCGAATATTTGATTTGCCTCTTGCAACACGTCTTGTACCACACATAGTTATAAATTAATTAATGAGGCTCTAATTATTTAAAAATATTTTTATTAAAGATAAATAAATGTTTCTATTTTAGCCATATTCAAACTGTCTTTGCCTTTTGAGATATATTAGTTCAAATTGTCTTTTTCTTTTCAGATGTATATTAGTTCGAGCTGTCTTCCTCTTCTGAGATAAGTTATTTCGAGCAGCTTTTCTTTTTTAAGATATGTTATTTCAAGCTGTGTTTCTCTTTTGAGATATGTTATTTCAACCTGTGTTTTACCTTTGAGATAAATTAGTTTATATTGTCTTTTATTTTTTAAATACATTAGTTTAAGATGTCTTCCTCTTTTGAGATAAACTATTTCAAGCTGTCTTTCTCCTTTAAGATAAGTTCAGACTGAGTTAAGAAGCTAGTACAAAAAAAAACTGTTCAAACAACTTTTAATAAATTAATTTTTTTTTCTAAATAATTAAAAAACAATGTTTCATTAGTTATACATTGTAGTTCCATTCATGCTTGCTACACACTATTCATGAAACTTTATTAACATATTTATTGTTAATATTTGAATTGAACCAGAAATATGTTACACATTTTTTAATAAAGAGTGTTATATATTTATCTAAATTTTTTAAAATTTCAACTTCTTTAAAAGGAGCGGCTCCAAAGCTTTTAAAGTGAAAAGAACTATGATTGACCGGATGTTGTAAGGGAGTTTAGGGAGGGGTACAATTGTTAAACTTTTTGAGATTACAAAAAAGCGCCATATTTTAATATAAAAATTCTTATGTAATATTACATATATTGTGCACATTTTTCAATAATGTAATAATGAATATGTACTTTTAAAATATTAAACATAAAAATTAACTATAAAAACATAGCTTCTTCTAATTTCCTTTTATCAGCTTTAAAAAATTAGAATAAAAAGTAATTTAAAACGTAAGTTAAATAGTCTTCCTTACTAAACGGTGCAATATCAGATATCAGTCCCATTCAACCATTTCAGATTTTCAAAAAAGGGTTGAATTTATTTTTTCTTAGAGCGTTTTTACTGAGTAAACTTTGTCTTGCAAAATTACAATTAATTAAAGATATTAAATCTTTTATCAACACAAGTTGTTGTTGGTGCAATTGGAGCACTTTGTTCAAGAAAGACATTTTTTGTACCCGCGAACAAATAATGGGATAAGGGCAGTGAAGTCTGCATATAACGACTGAGGTTTTTGGTTTGGGCAGACATTCTTTTAATTTAAGAAAAGTTTTATTTCTTAAATTAAAAGAATTGAAATGTTTGTATTTGAAATATACAAAGTTATAAGGTTGTCCACTCAATAACTTTTCTCAATTTCTTAAAATTATGTTGTTTTTTATTACTCAAAGTTATAAGGTTGTCCACTGAATAAGTAAAAGCAAACAAAAAATTATATGTTGGTATTTCCATATTTATTTAAATAAGGTTGGGGTTTAAAAGTTAATTTAACTTATATTAAAAGAATTATTAAACTAAATTAGAATTGATTTTCATGTGAAATAGTCAAAATAATTAATAAAAGTTTATGTTTAAATAAGCGAGTAAAAATTAGATAAAATTGTTTGCACATGCGTACAAATAAAAAAAAAAGTTATTCTAATTTGCGTAATAAATAATTTCGACCATTTTTCAAATTTATTAGGCTAAACTAGTTTTTGCTGAGTTAAATGGCTGAAAAGTATTGGCATAGAGACTGAAGAGTTTGGACAAACTTATGAGTGGTTTTATTTGTCAATGTTGACAAATAAAACCATTCTTCCAGATCAAATTACTGTTGGTTAATTTTAAGAATTTTTTTAATTATAAAAAAGAGTCGAAGTTGTCTTAAAACTCTGTGAGTTACGTTTAATGACGAATATATTTTGGTTCTTTAAGTATCCATCTTATTTATGTATACACTATTAAACAGAACATATAATTATTGCTTGCAAGTAGAACGGTTACCTAGGTTACGGAGGAGTACGTGTTTAAAGACATTGTATTTGATGATATTATGGCATTTAAGGAAGCAACGATTGCAGAAATTGCAAAGATTGCAAAGCTCTGGAATTTTTATCTTTGCCAGACATCATGAATTAATTTCAAAAGTATTTAAGAATTATTTTATTGTTAAAAATCAAAGCAATAATTTGCAATCATTGAAAAATGATTTAAATTCAAATGAGTTAATTTTTGATCTGAACGTTAATTGTTTTTTGTTTCAAATGCTATTCAGGTTTTTACTAGAAAAGCAGTCAAGCAACTTTGGATCCGTATTGTTGTTTATTAAAAACTGATTGACGAAGTGCAAAACTAATGTTATGTGTTATCATTGACTGCATACGTCACGATGCAGTTTTTATTTTTTCGTTTTTTGAAAATCTATAGACAAATTTAAAAGTTGTTTGCCTTTTAGACTAATTATTTCGGTCACAGTTCAGCTGCAGAGATTAAGAACTTCAAAAATTTATGAATTTATGTTACCATCAAACTGATTAAAACATTACTGCGAATTGGAGTTTCTTTGCGACAAGTCAAAAAAATCAATGGAGTTGGAGGATCTGTTAAACGCGTAACGCGTCATTAACAACGCGTAATGCACCAGTCATTAACAACGCGTAACGCACCAGTCATTAACAACGGGCAAATAATAATATTATAACTTGCTTACAAAATTTATTTATTTTTATAAGAAAGTACGTCAAGTATATCAACGAAAATATTGAAACTTAATCAAGTATTAAATTTCTTTTTACTTTTTTAAATATATTTTAAAGTAGTTTTAAATAGTTAAACTTAGTTATACTTTTTTTAATTATTTAAATAATTAAATTTAAAATATTTTAAAACAGTCACAATAACCAAGTATTAACATGTTTGCTTTGGAAATGAAAAGAATTTCAAATCTTGAGTTGACTATCAGCTTACTAGGCGAGTTTTTAAGTATATTTTGAATTCAAAATGGCGCATACAACTAAGAGAGATTTTTATTGAAAACCTTAAACTTCAGAAAAAGGGTTTTAAAAGCACGGTCTAACACATAGAAAATGTTTTATCTAGAAGAAAAATTACCAGATAATTAAGCTCAATTAGTTTTAAGAAGGAATGATACATAGTTTTTTTGAAATAAACAACATTTTTGGATGGGGTAATGTTAAAAATCTAATGCTTATACAACATTAAATACCTTTAAAATTAAAATTAGTATAAATTAGAAGTCTAACTATGTAAATAATTAATATAATATTAATAACTAAAAAATTGGTTTTAAATGACGGCGTGTTTTAAGTACATTTTTTATTTAAAACTTAACTTATATAATTGAATATTTTTGCGGTCCAAAGTGGTCCAATAATTTGAAACTTGAAATACGTTGTTCAATATGTACATTATTAAAACAAATTTGATTGATTATTCGCGGTTTGAATGTCCACATGGTCTCTAATAATGAAATTTACAAGTTAAATGATGTATTCTATATATTCTTAAATATTGATGTATTCTACCTATCTGAAAATCAAAAAGAAGATTGGTGCTATTAGCTGCATCTTTTTCATCTTCAGAACTGCACCAAGTTGTAGTTTGCGCCGGAAAAAAAAGAAGCTAAAGCTGTTTTACAGTTATCAGAATATAATGAGCCAAATTTTTTTATTTTGCTTTATACACCAGAAAAAGTTCTAGCTCTGATACTTGATTGTAGACTGCCTAAAGATTCATACCAACAGATTCGTTTAGGCGCAGTTTAGCAAGCTGTAAATTTCATTCTCCTTATAATGCTATTCGAGATGCAAAAGAACAATGTATACCACAAAATAGTGACAGCATAAGTATAACTGATTACTGAGCTTCTGTCGATCTACAAATTTTTTAGACCATACTGCTGCTTGCCTAGTTAGCCTGCAAAAAGACTGGTTACTCCAGAAGCCTAACATAAAAATATTTTACACTTCACCATAAAATTGGTTTTGATGGATGAACAGGCTAATCAATTTACAAGCAGAACATTAATAATCCTTGGAATCTTCAACAAGAAGAGATTTTTTTTTAACTTGTATTGTACCTTTAGAATTCACCAATTCAAGTCAATGTTGTTCAGTGTGTGGTTAAAATCTAGCTTGATTTTAACATTCTAAATGTTAAAATCAAGCTAGATTTTAACATTTAGAATAAATGAACAACTTAAAATTTTTATTGATGTCCCTAAGTTCCTAAGGGGGTTTCAGGTACATCAAATGATGGAAATACTGGATGAAAGTTTTTGAGAATGCTCATATAATATATAACATTAATGGATTTGATTTATATCTAATAAAAATGATTTATGTTGTGTTACAAACATTATCCTCAAGATTTTAAGTCAATACAGATGCTTTCCAAGTGTACTGTATAAATGTTGCAAAAGGTATGTTGAACTGCATTCATAGTATCGTATGCCACAAAGTTTACATCATATTTTATTACACGGACATGAAGTTGTACGACGAATTGCGTTACCTATTGGAATGCTTTCTGAAGAAGTTCAAGAATCTCGCAATATGGATTTTAGGAAATTTCGAGAGCCTTTTTCACGCAAACGTTTCCGAAAAAAAGCTAAAATGAATGTTTTAAAAAGGTTCCTCAGACTCACTCATCAGAATTTTAAAAAAAAAAAGTATAAAAACAACTTTATCCAGAATTGATACAACTTTTAAAAGCGCTTTTATTTCCTGTTACAGTAGCATCCTAAACAGTACTTGAATATTTCAGAAAACTGGTTATTGTGAAGAATGTAAACATTCCTAGTATAAAAAATACTCAATCTGGTAATTATGGATGTAATCCGATAAATTTTTCAGAAGTCATTACTTTTGTCCACTTAATGTTAATTATAATTATTAAAGTATGTGGTTGCTTGCAATTTTGATATTCAAAGCAACTCAAAATTAAAACTAATGTCACCATTAAAAGCGCATTCCTTAAATTTGTAAACAGTGTAAAAATGTTCTACAAACCTTTTTTGTATGACGAGCTATTAGTTTTATCTACTAAAACTGAACTTTTGCTCCGCTGTCATTAGGAACTTATTATAAAGCCCTTTACAATATATGGTTAGTTTTAACAAAAGTACAATGCTCATAGTAAAACATTAATGCATTTTATAGATAAATTTTTAAAAATTAATGAAATAAATTGTTAAACAAAACAATTTAATAAACAATTAAAAAATAAACATAGATATAGAAGTTAGATAAAGTCAGTTTTGCAGGAAAATCAAAGCCTGGTAACTATTTGGTATAGAGACATAGAATGATCTTAATAAGAAAAAAAAATAAAAAATTTTTGTGTGTGACATTAAGGGACAATAATGTTTATCAATGTGAAGAATCATATTTGCTAGCTGCGTGTTTCTAATGAATAATATCTGCGTAATTAATATCACAATGAATGTATGAATAATAAAATAGTGTAAACTATAATATCAAAGCCTGGTAACTATTTGGTAAACTATAATATAGCAAAATCAGTTTTGAAAAAAGAATCTTGATCCTCGTAACATTTTCTACGAAACTTTTAAGTTTAGTAAAATTTAATTTTAGTCTTGAAGTTGTTTTTTTACATTTTTAAATTTTTAAAGATTTTTTAACTTTCAATAAATGAAAAAGAATCAAAATGGCTAAACCGTTCACTTTTTTTTTCGTTCACTCTCATCCTAGTTTATTTTATATACTTTTTTATTTATAAATTATTATCAACATTTAAATGTAAAACAAACTTTATACAACAATGCAACTTATAAAAACGTAGGGTTTTGGGGCCCATATATACATAGAATTTTACCTACATTTCAATTGAAAACAAACCTGATAATAAAAACATTTTAACATCATAAATTAGTTTGTTAAAGAGATGGTCTTGGAGTATGCCGAGGAAAACTGTAGAAACTTCCGCATAAATGAACTTATGCGGTGCTCTATTAAAAGATCATTAGATCTTTTCGGAGCATCTTATTAATCAGAAACAAAAGGTATAAACTAAAAGTTTATTTGATTTCCATAATTAAATTACATTTTAGAGTCTGGAGATGTTGACACGGAAGGCAGTGGAGTCGTATCAGAATTATCTAAAGAGAAGGTACATTTTAAAAAATGATATTTTAAATGAAGCCATTTTAGCGGAATTTTATTTGAAAAAGTAAATGCGCAATTCTTTTTACTGTTTTGTTATAATTATGTTTTTTTTTTTTTTTTTTTTTTTTTATTAACGCATGCGCGTATAAGTATTTACTACAAGATTTAACTTTAAATCTCGATTTAAAGAGCATTTTGGCTCCTTCAATTTCAATTTGTATTTTATGTATTTTACATAATACTTGCTTTCAATCTGAAAATGTGTTTATTTGGTGACTAAAGTGTAAATGTAAAAACAAAGCATGTTTAAGCATGTGTACTTTATTATGTTGTTTGCGTTAGCTATATATATATATATATATATATATATATATATATATATATATATATATATATATATATATATATATATATGTAATATATATGTATAAAATACATAATATGAAACTTAGTAAAGAAACATTGATAGAATTAAACGAGGAAAAATGAGTGACGTAAATACGGGTGTATCAAAATATGAGATAATAAAGATCGCTTTTTCTATATCAAAAATCGCTTTTTCTATATCAATTTGCGATTGAATCATATTGTTAAAGTTAAAGTAACATATTGTGTTAGAATTATTAGTAAAACCTTATAAAAATAAGTTGTCTGCATCTTTTCTACTAATATAATAGTAAAAATAATTAAAAAAAAAATAACTTTTATGCGTTCTAGACATTAACATCTATTTAATGAACACTTGAATAAGTTCTGATAACTGATTTTACCAAAGCAAATAAAAAAAGAAAAAGAAGGTAAATTTGCTGATAAGTGGTATGTCTATAAAAATTAATATTGTATACAAGTATTTCATAGTTTTAATTTATATGAAACATGTACCTTAAATTTGGAAAAAAATAGATCTTTTAAACCTTGTACCTAATTTTTTGTAAACCTTGTACCTAACTTATTTACCAACGTTTTTCTTTTTTCAATCTTGATTAAAAATAAATTAGGATAAGATAAAGACATTACGCAATCAGTTTGATACTTGTTTGTTAAAAATAACATTTATTATAACAAAAAAAATTTTATAATAAATATCATTTTATATTTATTTTTTTTAGGTTTTCTTTCCATTATTAAATTTAGATTTTTATTGGTTACTATCGTTTTTTGCTTTCCTTCAGTTATTGCATTCATTTATTGCTTACTTTCATTTCTTAAATATTTTCTTTTATTTCCATAATGTTTTCAGTTATTTTTTCTTTCCTTTCTCTTTTTTCACTGGAGTGAAGTCTTTTAAATGGTTTCATATATATATATATATATATATATATATATATATATATATATATATATATATATATATATATATATATATATATATATATATATATATATATATATATATATATATAATATATATATATATATATATATATATATATATATATATATATATATATATATATATATATATATATATATATATAAATATATATATATATATATATATATATATTTTTTTTTTTCTTCATGAAATAGCAAGTATTAAGTGAAACATTTTTCACCTGAATAATATTTTTAAGAAAAGGTTTTCACAAGTTGCTTACTGAAATCCTTTTAGTGTTTAAGTGATTTTTTTAAATTTTATTTTAAGAAATAATTTTACCTAAAAGAGATGATGGTAGCATTAAATTTGCATTATAAATGTTTCAAAGTTTGCGCAGCATTATTTAGGATGTTTTAGATCATTTGAAATTTTAACTTTTAAAACAAAGGGTGTTACTTTTTTATTTCGCATAAATGTAAAACTAATATTTCGATAATGCCTTATCTCCTGCATAAACAAAAGTTTATCTATGGGGTATTTTCTTTGGGTTAATGTTTGAATTAAACCGGATTCTAGATAAATGTTTTGAACTTCAGATTAAACTTGGAAGACAGACGAACATTAATTAGTATTATTTATCCCATGGAAAACTCAAATCGAGAAGTTTTCTTACTAAAGAAGGTTTTTGTACAGTTTTATTATTTTTTTTTTTAAACCAATAAGCTGGAGTTGGATTGTGTCAGGATTTAATTTAGTTTTAGCTAAAACACTCACGTGCAAAAACTAACTAATTAAACATTTAAACAAAACAGGGTGTTACAAATTAGACAAAATTTAACATAATTGTGCAAACGCCAAAGTTATGTATGTTTATTCTTATGTATTATGAGAAAATATTTCAAATAAAATTGCGGCAATTGGAGCTTAAGAACAAAATACCCAAAAAGCTTAGCTCCTCCTCATACCTGCAACATGAGGGCAACTAGTTATTAAAATACTTTAATTATAATAAATTTAATTTTCACGTTTTAAATTTAATCTTAGAATCTTTTAACTTTTAAAAATTATAACCATGTAAAATTTACACTCCTCTCGTTTGGGGAAAGTTTATAGGATCATAACTTTTTAGCGTTGAAAGATTATAAGGTAAAATTAAAAACCATTAAAAATATTATTGATACAACTATACAACTCTCATTTTTTCAGATCGAGATTAATCAAATAAATAACGTATTAAATATAAATTTGCTTTATAGATTGTTATGACGTTATAAGATTTTATAGATTGTTGTGATGTTATGACGCAGTTATGACGCTGCAGTAGAACAACTGCTTTAGAATAAAAAAGAATAAAAGCTCTGTCCATATAAGCCACGTTGGTAAGGAAGGTGATGTGAACTTTCTCATTAAATGTCATTTTACGGTGCTGTGACAAGACCGTTGGGTCATCTTAGAGCACCTTAATAACCAGGGGGAGGGATTGGGAAATAAAGTATTAAATAATGAGTATTGTATTCTCATAAATTTCATATGAAAATGTTTATAAATTATTATTTTTTTAAATTTGTTTATACATTATTAATTAAAAAGATTCAAGTTGTTCCAAAGTTAGGAGTCAACTTTGAGATAAAAACTAGTTTAGGCGTAATGAAACAGCTTTAATAAAATATTTTTGTTTCGCGTTTCTCTTAGCTATAAAATGTTTCAACATATTGGATATTTCATTATCTTCTTAATGAAAAATGTTGTGGGAATTCTACACAGAATAAAATTTGCAAGACATTAAACAATACGCTACGTGTGGACAAACTGTTTGACGTACGACGAACTCTACGCGCTGCTTATTAACATTTCTTGCAAAAATAATAAAGCTTTTTTGAGTTCTGGATGAGCCCAACCTTCAGAAGAAGAATCTATAATAACTATAAAGAACATTTGTAGTTTTTACAACCAATGTGCTGTAGTAAATACTTATATGCGCGTCTCACTTGAGATAATTTTCTGCTCACAAATAGTTTTATAGTCTGTTAAATTTTTATCAGGATGAAGAAAAGCGGCAATATATCACACCAAGAAATAAAATTGCTGTCCACAAAACCAAACAAGATAAAAATGCAAAAAAACGAGGATGTGGTAAACGAGGCTGCGGCGATGATGATGATGAAGGCGACCGAGATGAAGATAATCATCACGAAAAAGGTGAAGAAATGCATCATCATCATCATCATGGCCACCATGAGCATGAGCATGAACATCATCATCACGGACATCATCACGGATTTATTCATGAGTGGGGACAAGAAGAAGGAGGTGAACATCATGGCCATGAAGGTCATGGTCATCATGAACATTGCAATGAACACGAGCATGAACACGAACACGAGGAACATCAAGGACATGAGGGGGGACACCACGAAGAAGATTGTGAAGGATGTGAAGGAGGTGGTGGTGGAGGCGGTGGTGGTGGATGGCTAGTTAATAAAAAATTCTCGGAAAAAGTTGCAAGTCGTCGTCAAAATATTTATGACAAATTTCCATTAGCTTATCACTGCCGCGATATAGTTAGTACAAGTGGAAAGGTTTCACCAACTAAACGGTTTTGCGTTCCACTTGTTCGTAGAGCTGCAATAGCATGGGCTGATTTTTCTTTGCCATCAAATAAAAATAAACAAAAAAATACCAGAACTAAAAAAAGAAATACTCTTGAAAGAGCAGTTAAAAAACAAACGGTGCACATCGGTTATGGTTATGCAAGTGGAGACAATTATAGATTAGGCTATCAACTTGGTGGCATGGGAGGACTAGAGTCTTCATTTTCTGGTGCTGTTCTTCCTAATAAAAATTTTGGTGCAAGAGAACCAAATAAAAAATCAATAATTAGTTCTGGAATTAAAAGAAA
Organism: Hydra vulgaris; assembly: GCF_022113875.1. Classification (NCBI taxonomy): domain Eukaryota; kingdom Metazoa; phylum Cnidaria; class Hydrozoa; order Anthoathecata; family Hydridae; genus Hydra; species Hydra vulgaris. The sequence continues at coordinate 11,595,310 of NC_061157.1, read as the reverse complement.
TGGCGTTGGAAAAAGGACAGATTTAGGTTTTGAACCACCAGTTAACAATGCAGGTGGTTCATCAACGCCATATGGACATCCAGTAACTCATCCTGGGTTTACTACAATGGGTTATCCTGGCCAAGCAATGGCCTCAGCTGATGTCAGAAATAAAATAATACAACCCTTTTATAAATCAACAAAAAGTATATATGACCGCCAGCCAGTGTTTATTGAAGGTATTAGTTTCAGTTGTCAGAAATTCTAAATAAGACTCTTAATTATTTATTATTCCTTTTGAATAAATGTTTTATTACTAAAATTTTAGTCGTATTCACTAAAATTTTACTTTTTAGATTATCAGTTGGATAATAGAAACCAGCATTTTGAAACACTACCGAGATATGTGTCCGTACTAGCCGAATAATCAATGCAATATGTGTATGCGTAGTTGTATTTTGCGTGACAGTGTGATTAAATTGCTCCTTTGTTAGTGTGTGTGTGTGTCGTTAATGTTTTTTTTATTTATTTCTTTTTTGTTATTTGTAAGCGTATATGTAGATGGAGAGCGAGAGTGAGTAACAAAGCCTAAAAAAACGTCGTTGCATAAAGAAATAACTAATGAATAGAAAATTATTTGTAATATTTTTGCGGTTACTAATTAAAATTTGTTTTAATGTTAGTGTAATGTTAATAAGTTTCTATGTTGTTTATAGGTTACTGTATTGTTGAGAAAGAGTTATAAATATATTTATAAATAGCTGCATAATTTTCCTTTCTTTTGTTTTAAAAAATGTTAATAACTTCTATAGCGCTTTTGTTTTTTAGAAAACAAAAACATAATTACAAAGAATTTTAATTTTTTTTCTTAAAGGAAAGCAGACCAAATCTGTTTTATGCGCCAAAATGCTCTTTGACCGAGATTTTCAGTGAATAATTTTGCGACGTATTTGCGACGTTTAACTCTAGTGATAGTCTTTAACTAGTGATAGTATTTTCTGTTTTTGATTTTATTAAATCAGAGTGGAATGCACAATAAGAAATTACCTTCAAATGAATCCAGAATTGTTAAAAAAAGAAGCGATCTGTCCAAAGATTTGGAGGTGACCGGAAAAAAATTAATTAAGAAAACGGCAGAAAAAGATAAAAATGTTCAAGTTAGATCTTGCGGCTGCGGTTGCTGCTGCAAATGTAACGGCAAATCTGAGCACAAAGATTGTCATGCAGAGGAAGAATGTTGCTGTCATTGTCATCATGGTCACCACGAAGAATGTTGTAACCATTGCCATCATGGTCATCATCATGGTTTTATCCATGAGTGGGGTTACGAAGAAGGAGGGGAACATCATGGCCATATTGGATGCGAAGATTGCCACCATTGTCATGAGCATTGCCACGATCACCACCACCATGATGATCATCATGATCAATGTCATCATCATCACGAGCCTGAATGCTGCTGTGGCTGGGGAAAGAAAAATAACTTACCAAGTAACCCAATTGCTTTTCATTGTCAAGATATTGTTTCAATGATAAATAAAAAGGTATTGAAACGGTTTTGTCTACCAGTTGGATACGCAGGTTTTATGCCTCCATATCAACAACCATCAACAATGGTAGATGCAACTAAATGGAAATGGGATTTATCATCAGCAAAGAACAAAGTTCCGCTAAAAAGTATTACAAATGTAAACAAAACAGCTCAAAATACTCTTAAAAAAAAAATTAGTATTTCAAAAAAACTAAAACAAAAAAGACATATTTTTATTGAGTATGACGGCAATAAAGAAGATCCTTTCGTACAAAGTTTTCAGGAAAATAAAGGAGAAGTTCCAACAGCATGTGTTGCCAATATATGTCCATTCTTTAACGAAAACACAGATTTTCTACAGAGACGATCCGGTATCATAAGTAAAAAAGAAAATCAAATTCCCTATGAAAGAGGAATAACAAAGAAATACTTTCAAGGTATTCATGAAGTTTTGAAGATTTTTTTAAGCAATTCCTTGCATGTGTTTCACTACTGTCACCTATGTATGTTGCATGGAACAAAAAGTTTTTTTTTGGGACACTAAGTTAATTGAAATTTTTTTAGGTTCTTTTGAAGACGGAATGAAGGCGGGAATATATGTATCATTTGATGAAAATTAGAATGGCATAATTATTTTTAAACTATAAGCATCACATGATCAAGGATTTTGTTTTTGCAAAAAGTCTAATGTGTTTTTTATATAAAAATAAATAAAAATATAAAAATAAATCATAATAATTATTGTATATTATTTTTATACTTACTATTATACTTTGTATAAAATTGTTGTTAACTTATTTACTTTTAATAATGTTTCTAGACCATGAGTAATTATTTGTTTTAAACTAAATTCGAAAAATCACTATTTTACCATATATGTAAATATATGTATATATATATAGAGAGAGAGAGAGTTCAAAATCTGTTCTGTGATCAATTTTGTTAAGAATGATCAAGCATTATCTAAATTGGATTAAATTTTGTCAAATCTAATAGCATCACATATCGCTTTCACCTTGTAGTAAATACTTAGAACGCGGAAGTTTACTTAATCTTTGATCACAATTTGTGAATTGATCGGTTCACATTTGATCAATTTAGAAAAGAGATTCTGTAAATTATCGAAATGTAGATGATAAAAACTTGGGTGATGGCGATTTGAATGTTGGCAATTTGAATGATAACGATTTGGATAATTTTTCTGAAAATAAAAACTTTATTGGTAGATCATTGAAGAGAAAATGTAGTAAAAAATGTTCACCGAATGCAGAATGCCGAACTTGTCGTAATGATGACGACGATGATGATGATGATGATGATGAAGATGAAGAGAACTACGAGGATAGACTCGAGGAAAAATACCATAAACATCACCATGGAAAACACCGTCATGTACATGAACATCATTTTCACGGTCATCATCACGGTTTCATCCATGAATGGGGGCAGGAAGAAGGAGGCGAACACTATGGTGATGAGGGTTACGGACATAATGAATACGAAGATGAGGATGCTCACATAAACCGTCACCATGGTGAATATGGAAACCAAAACTCACGTAAATATCAAGAGAGGAACAATAATGAAGAGTATAACGGTAGAGGGTACAATGATCGAGGATGGTACCGTGATGCTGTTGGATGGAAAACAAAAGGTGCTTCCAAACATAAAATATTGAAACCTTTATAAATAAATTTATAAAACTAAAATAAATAAAATGATTTAACATTTATTAAATTTATGAAAGGAAAAAAAAAACTCATTTTCAAGTAAATTAGAGTAACTATTTTTGTTTAAAAGACTTTCATAGCTTTTTGTAAGAATGAATTTATTAGTGTTTAAATTTATATATATGCAACAACAAAAAAAAAAAAAAAAAATTACGAGACGTTTTCTTTTGAACGTAAAGTTAAAATTTTAATTTAGAATAATGCAGTCTTTTTGTAAGTTTTAATATTCAAAATACAAGTTGAGAAACTTTGTAATTCGATAAAGCAACATCAATTTAAGTAAAAAAAAAAAAAAAAAAAAAAAAAAACGCAATGTTTTCATTGCGGCGTAATCGACCAATTGTTTTAGGTGGCTCAAATAAAAAAATCAGCACAACTTACCTTAGGCGGCTCAAATAAAATATTCTACAGAACTTACCTTAGGTGGCTCAAATAAAATATTCTACAGAACTAATGTTAGGTGGCTCAATTAAAATGATAAAAGTGTATGGGTAAGAATATTTTGCATGAAAAAATCTTCATATACATATAAATAGCTTTGTTAATTCTGTTTTACTTGCTATCATGCATGTAAAGTATAAAATTTATATTAACGTAAATAACGCACTAATCAAATGCAATTTAATAGTTAAAAAATATTCATGCATGCATTTATAAAAATATTTCATTTCAAATTTATTTTTAATATGATTTATTAAAACGTGTAGTAAATACTTAGGCGCGTTTTTTTTCTTGTTATCTAAACACTAGTGACACATTTATTTTTTAACATAGGGAATGAAAAACGATGCTGATGAAGGTTCTGCTATGGAAAAAAAAACCAAACCTATAAGTGAAAAAATAGACAAACAGGTCATAAAACCAGCAACGAGTATTGCTATTGAAACTGTAGCAAAACCTGCGATCAAACCTAAAACTAAACTAGCTAGAGATTCAAGAGAGCGAAAGTTTAAAAAAAGGATTGAAGGAATAGATATTTTAGAAAACACTGATGCAGCCTTAAACTCAAAAATTAAAACTGAGAGACCAGTGTGTAGATCATGTAAAAAAAAAAAGCGTTGTGAAGAAGATGATGATGATGATGAAGGTTGCAAAGAAGAACATGAACATCATGATTGTCACGACGAAAAATGCTGTCATTGTGAGCGTAACCATGACCTTGATGAAGACGAGCATCATCATCACGGCCATCATCACGGGTTTATTCATGAATGGGGAGATGAAGAAGATGGTGAACACCACGGGGAAGAAGGACGTGGAGATGACTGTTGTGATCATTTACATTGCCACAAAGATTGTGATGATGATTGTGATGGACACTGTCGTGAAGGCGAGAATCATCATGAAGAATGCGGTGGCCATTGTCATGAAGGCGATGGCGGAAATGGTTATGGTTGGTGTAGAGACGTTATTCAGACTACTAAAAGTGGTAAATTTGAAAAAGTCGTGCAAAGGTTTTGTGTACCTTTAGGTTACCAAGGAGGGTATGGTGGATATCCTTATTTCTATGGTTATCCAGGAGTTGGTCTTGGTTTGTATGGTTGGGGATGGCCGTGGATTAAAAATAAAGTGCCTGGAAGTGTTGGAGTAAAAGCTCCGGTTAAAAAACCGGCTAAAAAGGAAGTAAATAAAGAAGTAAACAAAACCATAAAGAAAGTTAATAAAGATACTGCAGCAACAAAACGACAAACAGTCCACGTGGGCTATGGTTATGCTAGTGGTGATAATTACAGACTAGGTTATCAAGAAGGTGGTATGGGAGGTCTTTCTTCGAATACCTTTGACGACGATCAACACAATAATGATTTTAATCATAAAAAATCCACAGTTCAAAAACGACGTGGATTTGGTATGGGAATGGGAATGGGATCATTTGACTCAAGGATGGAGCCCCAACAACACACTCCATATGGACACCCAGTTACACATCCAGGATTTACAACCATGGGTTTTCCTGGTCATGCTTTAGCATCTGTTGATGTACGAAATAAAATAAGAAGATCAAAGCGGCAAGTTTATGAGGAACCTGTTTTTTACACACAAGATTATTTGATGCCAAATATATTTCATCCTACTTTTGAATACTAAGACATAAGGTATTTATTAGGAAATTTTTATTTATTTATTCATTTTTTCGTTCTTTTTTATCTTTTACAACAACCCTAGTAATTTGAGATATTTTTTAAAACAGGGCTTGCTGAAAGACGGTGCTTCGATAAACCATAATAAATTTGTAGTAATCTACAGTGAACAAATCATCTAACAGATATTAGCCAGTACAGTGGGAAAAATGCAATTTTTCAGAAAAAAATGAATTGTTATTTTGAAAAAAAAATTATACAACAGTTTTTTTAGTTTTATTATGATCTAATAGTAGTCTGCTATCACTGTTATTTGTTTTTATCATAGTTATTTATATAAAATTAAAGAAATGATAGCAATAATAAACTAGTAAAAAACATAATATATTTTTAAATTCCAAACTTTGTTTTTAATTGCTTTTGTAATTTCCGAAATTCTAATTTACTTTCAAAATAAGTCATTTTATATGAACACTAAGATAGTATTTCTATATAATGCTGCGTGATGGTGTATCTATTGATATGGAAGGAAGTAAGGTTAACTTGCTTTAGTTTGAATTGGTTTTAACAAAATTCTGCACAAATTCCTCTCAAGATTTCAAAGCTACTGTTATTGGATAAAGTCATTGCTCAAAGCTACTGTTATCGGATAAAGTCTTATTTGGAAATACATCAATGCAAGATGCAATTTACGTTTTATAAAAAAATCTTAACTTCTTTTTAATTAGATGTTTTAATAATTGATACTTGCATAGTCTTGTAATATATTTTATTTTATAGCAATTAATGTTAATATATTGAAAATTTTGTTAATGAGTTTTTTCTTAATTTGAACTTTGTATTAGTGGTTTATAAATTGAGCAATTAGGATTTAGTTTTTAAAAATATTTTTGATAAATATACTTTTAACAAATTCAGTTACTAATTTAGTTAGATAGTTATAAAAAAATAAATAATAACTTATAATCTTTAAAAGCCTACTTTTGCTAACTGTCTTCTTATAAGTATATAAAAAGTCAAAAATTAAGAAAATTACAGAATTACACGCTTGCAGCCATCTGCAACAGTATGTTTATATTGAGCACAAGTTAAACTTCAAAAATAGAAAATAGATAATTGCACTTTTTTAAAATATTATTTTCTGAATAGATTGGCATCTTGATTCAAAATACTGTTGTATTTGTGTTCTAGAATTTTGAATCAAAATTTTTAAAAAATTGTTATTTTTTCAACTCATAAAAAAAATAGCCAATGAGTTCGGCTATTTTTCTATAAGTTGAAAATTTAAAAAATATTTATAACTATAAAATGATTTTTATAATTATAAAGTATAAATTTTCATAATTATAAAGTATTGCCTCTAAAGATGTTATAAAACTTATTAAGGTTTGATAAAAAAACTTTTTTCTTTGTTTTTAAATATTTAAAAGAAAAATCAAACATTTATATATATATATATATATATATATATATATATATATATATATATATATATATATATATATATATATATATATATATATATATATATATATATATATATGCATATATATATATATATATATATATATATATATATATATATATATATATATATATATATGTATATATATATGCATATATATATATATATATATATATATATATATTTATATATATATATATATATATATATATATATATATATATATATATATATATATATATATATATATATATATATATATATATATATATATATATATATATATATATACTTTTGAGTCCCTTATACAAGAGAAACGTTTATTAATTTTTGGAAAATTTCCGAACCAACCCACCCGCAGCTTATTTAGACCCCCTTTCTCCCCCCCCCCCCTCCTTTCCCACGTTTATTAATTTTTACTTGCTATCAAAAATAAAAGGTGAAAATCGGCCTTAAAGTTGGAAAATATTTATTACAGTCAATAATAAAACAAAAATTTTCAGTGTAAACAGGCTTTAAAAACCTGTTTCCGAAATAAACCCATTATTAACAGCAGCAAAAAAATTAAAAACTACAGATAATTATAAAAATGTTTTTATAAACCCAGATTTGACTGAGGCTGAAAGATATTTAAACTATCAGTTAAGAATGAAGCGTAATGAATTGAAAAGTAATATCAATTTAAAAACATCGCCCTTTTGATATGGTATACGAAGCAGCAGAGTTGTCGAAATCAATAAAATATAACCCACTGCATGAACATTACTAACTTTTTCCCACTCTTTTACCAGCAAACTTCAAATACAAAACTAAAAACCTTCATGACAAACACAAATTATAGCATTAATTATTGTTATACTTAATGCAACATCTCTGGAGATAAAAAATGACCGATCTAATTGCAATATCTAGAACGTTTGATTATCATGTTATTGCTGTCTCTGAAACATGGTTTTAAAATGACTCAGTACCAAAAAATGATGGGTCTAACCTATATCGTAAAGATTGTCTAGACGGACGTCTATGTGACTGTGTAGCTGTCTGCATTACTGACGTATTAACTTATACGAAGTTAATCAGTTCTATACAAATCTACTCGAATAAGTCTGGATATCTGTGAAAGTTAACAATAAACATATACTTATAGGATGTATATATAGATCAAATGACGCAATGTAAGAAAATATGTCGCTGAATCCTTCAAGTTAGCTCTTAGCTTAAGGTGGTACATCCTCATTAATTTCGAAATTTTTTAGAAAAAATCAATTTTTTGAAAATTGGTTTTTTAAATTCAAAATTTTTCATAGAATAATATTATTAATTATTTTTTTAATAAATAAATAAGGAAGTGTGTGCAATTATGTGTTTTGTGGCCATAGTAGATTGAGAAGTCCGTAGCAACGCCATAGCAACGCACTTTAAAACAAAAAAATTTAAACTTGCTCAAGCTTATTAACATCAAAAACTCTTTTCTACTACAGCTTCTTGTTTGTTTTTTGCTTCATGTTTATTTTAAAAGCTATAACTTGAACTACTAATCCAAACATGTATCAAAATATTGTGCTTGCATGCTGTTTTAGTTAGTTAATGTTCTTATAGATAAATAGCTAAATAAGATATGGGACGTTCTATTGCTCGAATTAAAAAAAGAAAGTTTTCTTGTAATCAACACCTAAAATCTTCAAAGTTTATTCAGCTTGATTCATCAATTTCTGATCCAAGTTTATCAGCAAGCTCTAGAAAACTTGTAAATACTGAAATATCTGGAAGTCAAAAAAATTACAATAACATTATTAACTTTAATATTTTAAAACTAATGGTTAGTGAGTTTAAATGCCCTAAATGTGGAAATGAAGTTTGTTTGGAAAATGACTTAAAAAGCAAGAAAGGTTTTTGTTTTTTCTTAACTTTACAGTGCCTATGTTGCCCATTTAGCAAAGGATGGCACACGTCTCAGTTTTCAACTAAAAAATCTAAAAGTACTCCAGGTGTTCCTACTGCATCAGTTAATTTTCAAGTTCTTACTGCTTTTCGTGAAATTGGTAAAGGTTATCAATCTATATGCAAATTTGCTGCAGTAATGAACATGCCATCTCCTATGAATTTTAAAAATTATAGTGCAATTAATAACAACTTGTTAAATATTTATAATGAAGTTGCTTCTGCAAGTATGTCAAGTGCTGCCAATGAAACCAAATATATTATTTCTAATTCAAGCAATGTTAATGATGTTTCTGCTTGCCAAGTTTCTGTTGATGGTACCTGGCAAAAAAAAGGTCATCAATCTTTAAATGGTATTGTCACTGCAATATCAAGAGTGAATGGAAAATGTATTGATTCAATTTTGTTAACTAAGTTCTGCAAAGCTTGTAGTTATTGGAATAGAAAAAAGTCAACACCAGGTTATCAAAACTGGAAAATAAATCATGTTTGTGAAGCTAACCACAATAATTCATCAGGATCCATGGAAGCTTCTGGTGCTGTTTCAATTTTTCAAGGGTCAATTGAAAAGCATAGTTTGAGATATGAAGGATATATTGGAGAAGGTGACAGCTCAGCATATAATGATGTTGTTGCAAGTAATCCATATCCAGGTTTTGAAATAAACAGACTTTATTGTGTTGGACATTACCAAAAGAGACTTGGAAATCGTGCGCGTAACCTTAGAGTTACACTTAAAGGTCAGTTTCTTTCAGACAGAAAAATTATTACGCTTCAAAATTATTTTGGTATGGCTATCCGTCAAAATGTGAATAACCTTTATGCAATGAAAAAAGCTGCTTGGACTGTTTTATTTCACAACAGTGACATAAGTGAAGAGTCAGAGAGACACAAATTTTGCCCACGAACTAGAACTAGTTAGTGTTTGTGGCAGAGTAATAAAGTAACTCGTGAAACAACATACAAAACCAAATTAAGCTTACCATTAGCAATTAAAGCAGTACTTATGCCTATATTTACAGATTTGACAAATGAAACATTGTCATCAAAATGTTTGCACGGACAAACTCAAAATAACAATGAAAGTCTGAATGCCTTAATATGGAAAAGATGTCCTAAAGATTTTTTTGTTGGGAAAAAAGTTCTTGAGATAAGTATGAACTCAGCTATTATAGCATTTAATGATGGAAGCACAGCAGTTGAAAAAGTAATTAGTGCTGGAGGTATTGAACCAAGTATGTTTATGCAAGAAGGACTTCGTAAATTGGACCTCATCCGAATTAAAAAAATGAATCACAAATCAAGTGCTAAAGGTAAATTAAGGAGAAAACAGCTTAGAGCCATCAAAAAAGGTTACATAGATATTGAAAAAGAACTGGAAAAGGACCCTCAATATAATAGCGGAGGTTTTTAATTGAGCTTGTACTTCTTTTCCTAATATAACGAACTTTTATTTTGTTTTTTTTGTTTTTCTCAAAATGTCATTTTTACCAAATACCTAAATTTTAAAACGCAATATTTTCAGTTTGGGACCATATGCTGACTTGAAATTTTCAGGGTGTTTTTGTTATAAATTGACTTAAATTTGACTTAGGTAATGAACCAAAATTACAAGTAAATATCATGTATAAGTATGTTTAAAATCTTTTTTTCTTTTTTTTTTTTGTTAAAAATTTTCTTAAATTAATAGAAAATTACTTTTAAAATGTTCTATGCATCTTTAATGCATGATTTTGGTTCATAACCTCTTTGTACCTTTTAGGAACATAATGTGAAAATTTCAGAGTGAAAGGATGTAAGGAACTGGAGATATCTTGTTTTAAATTACACTTATATTTTGGCAATTTTTATGGAATAAGTGAGGCAAAAGTTGGGCAATCGAGATTTCATTTTAAAAAAAATAATCAGCATACTTTTTTAAACTTGTGTAATGTAGGTTTAATTTTGTATAAATTATTTTAAAGAAATTTTTTAGAATGGGGGTGTACCACCTTAATTAAGGAGCCTAACAATGACTGTTTGATTGCCCGAACGGATTTTTCTACATAAAATTGCGAATGTTCAATATGCTAATTTCTAACTATCGCACTGTTTGCAAATATTTTATTTCCAAAATTAGTAAAACAAAATTAGTAAAAAAGTATGATCCTTGGGTTACCCCACTTAATAAAAATCTGATCCGAGAAAAAAAATCCGCCAGGCATATCAACTGCTCTGCCAAATGTAAGAATGATGACCCTAAAATAAATTAAAACCTTCTTAACTGTTTAGTAAAAGCTTAAATATTTAAAGCAAAAAAAAAAAAAAAAAAAAATATGAAAAAAAAAATAATATCAAAATCCCAGAACAACACAAAACTCGTCTACAAATATATTAACGAACAACTAAAAATTAAAGATTGAGTTTTTTCTCTCAAAGATACTTTAGGCAGAATTATTGAAGCTCTTTCCGGTAGTCCTGATAGTTGATCTTCTGAATTCTCATTTTAAACCTATGCTTACACTTGAAAGTTCCGAATATTTTCCATTGCTAAATAAAAGTAATAATAGTAATAATAATTTATAATAAAAACTTGGATTTCTCATATATATTTGTCATTTCAGAAATTATTCAGGAACTTGCTAATTTAAACCTTTATAGTAGTACACCCTTAAATAATAAAAAGATAAGCCAAAGGTTACGCAATTCCATTTACAAAAATTTTTCATGAACCTTTTAATTCCGGAGTATTCCACTCACTCTGTGGAAATTAGAGTATATTAGTCCGGTCTATAAAAACGGGAGATAAATTACTTGCTGAAAACTATAGACATATTTCACTAACCTCGATTGCCTGTAAAAACTTCGAAGAACCATATAACAGACTTATGTTAAAATTAAGATCTTTTGTAATAAAGTGAAAACTCCTATAATGAACTTAATTCTTTTTTTGTTGGCAGAAAGCAACATGTTACAATTATCAATAACAGCTCTGTATGAGTTAATGTTTTCAGTAGTGTTCCATTCTCTAAACAAATGATCTTGCAAAACTTAATGAAACTTCTGAGATATTTACCAATAATATTAAAATTTTATTAAAGTCTAATCTTGTTGATCTGCAGGATCGTCTAGGCCTAGTATACGAGTGGTAAAAGACTTGGTTATTTAAGTTAAACATTTTAAAATACTGGATTATTCATTACTGTTAAGCCAATCTTCATTACAATTGTATTCTGCAAAATAACCAAGGAATAAATCAATGCATAAGAAGCTCTGCTAAAGAGCGTGATTTGGAAGTCATTTTTACATTTAGTGGAGTACACATAATCAAACAGTTGTCTCTAAAACTCTTGGTATGCTGAGTAAGACATTCACTTTCATTGATGAAAATTTGACTCTCAATTTATATAAGGTATTTACAAAACCACACCTAGAATATGAAGTGTCTATTTGAACTCCTTATTTAAAAACTGATATGGCCTTAGCCAAATCTGTTCAATGCAAAGCAGCAAAATGGGCTTCCAGCTTGAGGAAACTTCAATACTGCAAAAGGCAAAAAAGATTAAGTTTACTATCACTAGAGATCGACGCCTTCAATGCAATTTAATCAAAATTTTTTAATTAATACATTGTTTTGATATAGCTAATGATATATATCTACTCAAATTTATTAGATTCTTGTCTTGTGACCACCATTCTAAAACAAGGCGAATAAAAGGCGAATAATCTCTTAAATTAATGTAGGTAACTCTTACCCATTTTTTTGTTTTATTTAGTGAGTTTCCTAGTCAAGAAGTATTATAGGATATCCTAGAAAAAGGATACAGGACATTCCTATTAGAGATTGGAACAAGATTTTCTATAGGACAACGCAAATAAATACAACCTATATGAGTTTCTTTAGGATATACTATACAATCCTTTTCTAAAATTTTATAGTACACTTATGACACTAATTTAAAAGTCCTATAGGCATGGACGTACAAGAATCTTACAAAATCCTGTTTCAAACTTTTATGAGTCCTATCCTAGAAGACACCGTATATAAAATTCATATAAGTATGGACGTACAGGAATCCTGCTCAATCCTGTTCCAAAATCTTATAGGAGTTTTATCCTAAAAGATGTTGAATGAACAATATCCTATAGTTTTACTAATACAGAAATCCTACTCAATTGAGTAGGATTATTGTACATATAAAACTATATATAGTGTTACATGTACAGAAATCCTAATTATTTTTACTAGGATTTCTGTACATATAAAACTATAGGATTTTTTCATTCGGTGTCTCTTAGGATAAAAATTCCTATAAGATTTTTGAACAAGATTGAATAGGATTCCTGTACATATAAAACTATATGGTATTGTTCATTCAGTGTCTTATAAGATATCAAATGAATAATGTCTTATAGTTTTATATATACAGTAATTCTATTCAGTTCTGTTTAAAATTTTATTGAATTGCTCTTTGCAGTTGTTAAAGGATATTTAATAGTAATATCCTCTAGGGTTTAAGCCCAAGATTTTTTAATGTTATATACACCTTTATTTGTCATTGCACTTTGCAGTATTTGCTTTTCTGAACATAGCATTTTTATATATATATATATATATATATATATATATATATATATATATATATATATATATATATATATATATATATATATATATATATATATATATATATATATATATATATATATATATATAATATAGTAACTAAAGAATAAATCAATGGACTTTAAAACGACGCATCCAAAACGATAAATGACGAAGATTTTCGTTTTACTTAAAAGTTAAGTATTTGAAAGTCTTTAAAATCGATTTTCATAGGCTAAATAATTAGATTAGACCTAATCGCATTTTTAAGGTTTACTGCTTTACAAAAACAGCAACCCAGGAAAAAAAGTTCTATAGAATTTTATATAAACTTTTGAAACATATGGCCTATAGAAACTCTATAGAATTCTATAGAATTTCTATAGAGTTTCTGTTAACATCTATAAAGTCCGCCACACACAAACACACACACACACACACACACATACACACACACACACACACACAGACACACGCACACTCACACACACATATTAAAGTAATTATTATTACTTTTACTTAAATTATTATTATTACTTTTATCATTGTAAATATATAGAAATCCGTCACCTAAATCCATACCTTATTTGCCTTAAAATGGATTTTATCAATTAAAAAATGTAGGTAATTAATCAAAAGTTTTGTTATTAAACGGAAAATTTCAAACAAATTAAAACCTAGTGGAATATATTATATTTCATTAGGTTTTAATTTGTTTTTAAAATTGACCAGACAAGTCCACATAATAATGTTAGTTGACCATAAGCTTACAGTGGAAAAGTTGTATTATACATTTAAAAAGTCTATATATATTAGGACTTATTATAGACAATTACTTTCTTTAGAAAATTGGTTTATTCCTATAGAAGTCCAATGATCTTGTAGGAATTATATGATTTATATAGGATAATACTATTAACGCTATAGCAGTTTTATTCTCCCTATTTTCATCCTATAGGACCTATACGATTGCAATTGCATTCATATTGGTACTATAGGAATCCTATAGAAGTTATAGGATACATATATGAATCCTATAGAACCTATAGAAGTGCAATAGGAATCAAAAAATTTCGTGTACACATTTTAGGCTTTTCTGAATACTTTAGATTTTTTTTTCTTTTACCTGTAATTTATGTGATGAAAACCTAATTTTTGACTACTGATTTCTTTTTAAAATAAGAGGAGTTACTAAAATATGTTTGTGCAATCAAATACTATTTAAAAACTATATTAAACTGGGTTGACAGCATTTCTCAAATAAAAAAAAAAAAAAAAAAAAAAAAAACGCGTTACCATTTCATCAGCCTTGCAGAGTCACGTTATTGATGTTAGTGTTGCCAAGGTTACCAAATCTATAATGATTAGAAGAATATCCCAAGCCAATTTTTTCTAAATTTTGATTTCATTTGACAACATTTGAAACATTTGAAACATTTTTTGGTATAATACGAAGGTATCTATATAAACTAATTTATATGTGATACTGGACATACCAAATATAGAATTGAAAGAAACTTAGAAATGATTGAATTAAATATTATTTTATAATGCAAATAAGTTTTATGGTTATTTTGTAGAAGTTATTTTCGAATACTACAAAAGCTATTGTCTATTCGAGTACTACAAAAGCTATTGTCTATAAACACTTTTCGTGTTTAGAAACAGTATCAACACTGTTTATCTTACTCAGATTTAAAAAAGTAAGAAGTTCATGGCAAACAAAAGCTTTTAACTGGAAGTTTTATTTTAAATAGTGAGCTTTGCTAAAGATAGAGTAATTTTAGTTGGATAAAAAATTAATTTATTGGCATCGTAATGCTTTTTGAAAATAAGAAACATTTTTTTTTTTGTATTGACTTAGATCCCTTAGACTATAATTAAAATAAATCTTTAGTTACGTGTAAATTTTCTCTTCTCCGATTTTTGACGAACCCGTACCTTAGGAGAATGGTACCATAAAAAAGTGAAATACTTTCTTAAAGTACCACCACCTAAAACCATGAATAAATAAATTTTTATGAAAACCTAAATTGTGTTGGTAAACTAACTATGGCATAATAACTATAATCAATGATAATAATAAATTAATAAAAAATGCTCATAACAAATTAATAAAACGTTATATGTAAGACTTTTTAGATAAGAAGCACAGATTAATTTAACTAATGCAGAGCCTTACCGAGCTTTACAGACAAGCATCAGACATGGCCAGTAGTTAAAACTTGTTCAACTTCGCGCCTCTTTAATCAAAATTTAATATTCCAATAGTACCAATAATGATGGTGGGGGTGGCGAAAGCGCATACCCTCCATTAACCGAAATCCGTGATCAAAACGATCACGGGTTTCGGTTAATTATCAGTTTTTATCGATTTTTGCTTCCATTTAAAACAAACATGACATCAATTTAAAATAACCATGACATTTATTAAAAACATCGTGACAGTCAATTAAAACAATCGTGATTTTAAAACATTTAACGGATGCGCAATCTCAACGTTCTATATTATTCACAAAAAAAAAAGGTTTTCTTTATATAATTATTTATCTAATGTTATTTAAATTTATTTTTATTAATGTTGTATTAATTTATTTTAATTTAATGGAATTTATTTTAATTTTAAATGGATGTCACGTTTGTTTTAAATGGATGCAAAAACCGGTATATACTTATTAGGGTGGTTCAAATTTAGGTCAAAAAATTTTTACGACTAGAGTGGAAGTTTATAAGGTGCACAGACCCTTGTTTTATATATCGGATTTTTTTTTTTTTCTTTTTTTTTGAAGTTTAAGGGTGGCACACGGCCCCCGTGTGCCACCCTTAAACATTATTAAATTCAAATTATTTTTTTTTAAATATTCTTGCAAGGACCTATACAAAAAAATAAAAAGGCACTCTAACTCAATTTATTTTTTCAAAACTTAAAAAATGTCCTTTAAAAATACTTAAGAAAATTTTTTTTTTTCAAATCTAATGAATTTTCTTTACACGCAACTATTTCTTTACACGCAACTATGGCAGTCCCCACCTTAACTTATGGTATGGAGCTATGTGAAAATAATCCTGGTCTGATGAAAAAGCTAGATATAATTGGAAGGAGTGCGCTAAAATCGTTTTTAAATGTTTCAAAACATAGTAAAAACTATATGAATTCGTTATTTAAAATCCAGGAAATTTCAAAAAGTGTTCAACAAAATAAGTTAAACTTGTTCCTTCGACTTCTTAATAACAAAACAACTGCAGACATTATCTTTTCACAACTGCAACACCCGTTATTTCAACATTCGTTTGTTAGTGATATTCAGGAACTATGCCATCTTCAGATATTAAATTTTCAAAACCTAATTCAAAATAAAAAGAAGGTAAAATAAAAAGAAATACCACTTTCTAAAAGTAAAATTCCTTCCGAAGTTGAACGAAACTTGAAGTATGCAATAGAGTGCTGGAATGCAAAAGAGCAAAGAGGAGTTTTCAAGCAAATTCTGGAAGAAAACGTTTTTAAGCAAAGTCATCCGAAATAACTTTCTTATTTTTTTCTTTTTACCTTGTAAATTGGGTGTTAAATAAATAAAATAATAATAATATTTCAATGACAACGGTATGATCGCATTGTTCAAATGTAATAATCATACTCAAAGTTATCTGCTATTTTAATAACATTAAATAAAACTTATTAACGTTGGTAAAGTGTTTATTTTAAATAAAAACCAATTTTATTATAATTTATTTACATAAAATAAAAAGTAAAATAAAAAATTATGCCGAAAATTCTTAAAAAAAAGAAAAATAGAGGCCAAGAAATATTCTTAGTTAAAAAACTAGAAAGACTCTATCATCTATTCAATTTGCAACTGCAGAAGAAGTTATACAGTATTATCTTTACTTACGTGAGTACAAACCATCAACTTCTCTCAAAAACTTAGTTTTTTGTCCAAACAAAGGTTCTACATGTACACCGAATTGTCCAGATTCGGGAGAGAACTGCTGCGTTATATCTAAGCTGAAGGTTTCATGGAAACTTGGTGGATATAGAACTCGTGACATACAATGCTTTTTACGGTAAGTAATATTTATGAAATCTTAATCTAAACTAGCTTTACAGTTATTTAATAAGTCTTATTTTTAGGAAAGAAGTCAAGGTTGCAGTAATGAAATACAAAAAAGCTGCAATCGCTAAGAAACAGATCAACAAAAGGAGCAATAAAAGATAGAGAGAACTTCTTAATAGAATCTAAAAGGATATTCTGGTTAGGACATGACATGCAAATCATGATTGATGAAATAAAAAAGGATAGAAAAAGAACTGAAGAAAGTAGATGTATGGACATTATGTTCTTGAAAATGCAGAAGGAAAAAAGACAAGGTTATCTAGGCATTTCTGATACTTGCTTTAAAAAGTCTGCAAAAAGATCTAAAAAGAAGGAGAAACAAATAAATTTGTTGTGTGCAAATCATCATCTCTTCGAGCTGTAGATAAAGTAATAAAGTCGGAAGCTCAAAAAATTAGACAGTATATAAAAGACTTGACTGACTCCAAATATAAGCTGATTTCTGTTCACTTTGACGGGAAAATATTTAAAAAATATACAGATAAAGTTTCAGTTACATAAAAGATTAGCAGTACTAGTGAAAGTGAATGGGAAAACTGAGCTCCTAGGTATTCCTCATATTGAGTTAGGTTCTGGGGAAAATCAGTTTAAAGCAGTTTATAATCTATTAGATTCTTTTGGTTTTAGTCATCATATACAGTGAATATGCTTTGATACTACAGCTTCCAACACCGGAAGGCACCAAGGAGTTATAACAAGAATGGCCGATAAGCTGGGAAGGCCACTACTTTTCCTTGCCTGTAGACATCATATATTTGAAAGACATATTACCCACTTTAACAAGATATATCCCAGTATTAAAACGTCTGGTCCAGAAAACCAGCTTTTTAAACACCTGAAATCTGTCTGGAATGATCTTGAAAAAGACGTTGTTACATTGAAGAGGATTGAAACTCCAAATGGAACTTGGATAAATAAACAACATCTTGAAGCTGAAAAATTCTAAAAGATGCAATAGATAACAGGATCTACAAAAAGGTCAATTACAGTTTTGTAGAAGCTTGCTTAAAATAATTTAAACAATCTGTATACACAATCATAATAAAATAAATCATAATCATAAATAAAAAAAATCCTTTATTTTGGTAAATCAAGAAAGGATTATCAAGAATTAGCGGAACTTTCTTTAATGGTAGTTTCTCAAAAAGATAGGTTCAAATTTCGTATTCCTGGTCCAATACATCATGCAAGATTCATGTCAAAAACGTTGCATTATCTTAAAATGTATTTACTATTGGAAGCTATTCCAAGTTCATCAGAAGAAAATAAAGAAGAGATTCGTGAAATGGCTATGTTTGTCGGTATCTTTTACACTCAATGGTTTTTTAGAACAGTATCGGCAACTGCTGCGCCATAACAGGTTAAAAATAATCATTATAAATAAGAAAAAAGCGTATTGATGAATTAACTTTCCAATTGATGACTTAATCTAATATTTTTAAACATATTTTTAGGATATGAAAGCTCTGTGGCAAATGAAGAGGTTCATGGATATAAATCTTCTTGGAGCTACTTTAGCAATAAAATCATTTGACAGACACAGCTGGTACCTTGACCTTGCCTTAGTTGTGATCGCATTAGCAGATAAACATTGCTTAAACAGAGAAGATATTGCCACATCATTATACAATAAACTTCCCATCAAACCAATAGTGTATCCACTTGAACGTGTTATGGTCAATAAAGAGGTTCTTCACTCTCTAAAATTTTCACAAGATCAGCCTCCTTCTCATTGTTCTCTAATAACTGATCAATCTTGGCTCATCTTTGATAAGATGGGACATGGAAAGGGTGAGTTGCAGTGGCTAAAGATTCCCTCGCAGTTTCGGAAGTTTAACGATTTTTATCTTGAGTTTGAATTTACTATTAAATCTCTAGATGTGGTTAATAATTCGTCAGAGAGGACTATAAATCTAGTAAAAGAGCTGATTGAAAAATCAACGAAAGAGAAGAAGAGACAAGATTTGTTCTTGTTAAACCATGTTTACAAAAGAAATAAAAAAAGGACAAAGAAAAAAGATTTAACATCAAATGTAATTAGTAGTATTTTAAAATGCTGATTGTTGGTTATTTAATCAAAGTTTAAAATTACGTTAACTTTATTTTTATTTATTCCCATTTCTCTACCTGCAACCCGTAATAAAGTTATATTATTAGGGGAGTGGTAATCCAACTTCATCTAGATTCATCTCTAAGTTTAACATCAAAAATTATGTAATACATTAAACTAGATTTTGTCACAAAAATACCATAGAACTATACGTTGAGCTTTTAACTTCCTCTTTTTGGGGAGGGTGGCAACTTTACATGGTCATAACTTTTGAACGCTACAATATTATTAAATGAAATTCGATATAAGTATTATATATTATTAAATATTATTAAAATTCTATTATTAATAGATATAATAGATATATAATAGATATATATTAGATAAATAAATATTATTAAAATAATAAAATATTATTAAAATATATTATAATATTATTAAAAATATTATTAAACGAAATTTGAAATCTGTCGATAAATGTAAATTTAGTTCAGAATAACAATAGTATAAATTTGGGCAACTAATTGCCCTCACCATTAAGGTAGGGGGGGGGGGCTAAGTTTTACGGTTTTTTTAGATCTCAGGCTCCGATCATTGGAATTTTTTTAAAGCATTACAATTTGATATAAGTATAGGTATACGTAGTTTTGAAGTTTTTTTATGTCTACATGTTATTTATCACAAGCAGCAACGAAAGCTACCGCGATCACTGAAATAAAGAAAATCGTTTTTTTGTCAATATTTAGCGACTTTTCTATAAGTTTTTCAGTGTTGAAAAGTAATAATAGAAATAGAGTGCCTTTTTTTTATTGTATAGGTTCTTGTAAGAATTTGTAAAAAAATAATTTGAATTTAATGTTTAAAAGTGGCACACGCGGGTCAAAAAACGTCAAAAAAGGGTAAAAAAAAAACCCTTAAACTTTAAAAAAAAAAAAAAAAAAATCCGATATATAAAACAAGGGTCTGTGCACCTTATAAACTTCCACTCTAGTCGTAAAAATTTTTTGACCTAAATTTGAACCACCCTAATTCTTATAGTCAAATATAAAAAAGAGTTAAATTAAAATAATGAAAATTCTAAAAAAAAAATAATTTAAAATGATCGTTATAAGATAAAAGATCACTACAATAAATAAAGAGATTTCATCGAAATATTAAAAAAAAAATACACGGTAGCGAAACCATATATCAACATAACTTAATTCTTGTTAAAATTTTGTAACATGCTAAACTTTAAAAAAAAGTATTTTATTAAATAAATAAAATATTTCGTTAAATATTTTTATTTGAAAAAAAAAACTTATATTTATATCCTAACCACTGGCTAATAAATGATTTAGTTGCCTGTCATGTACAATATGTATAAACAATACACTAAAAGAATTTTATTTACAAATCTAATATATACATAATGCAAAATGTTATAAGAAGTTAATGTACAAATGTAAGAAACAATACAAGTATAAAAAAGAATATAAAAAATGAAAAAGAATAATATAATTTTTTTTAGTAAATATCGAATTTAAAAAACGATTCTAAACAGTTTCTTGAGCAAATTCAGCATTGTCAGAAATTTCTTTTTTGGTTACATTGTACTCGCTTTCTAGCAACAATATCTTTCTTTCGGAACAATTTATGAAGCTAAAAATACAAATGAGTGTTCAAATGAAAAAAAAAATTAGTGTTCATACGAAAAAAAAAAGTGCTAATACGGAAAATATATATATTGTTTCAAAGATAAAATCATATTAATATGCGTATTTAGTGTCCGTTGTTTTTTTAGGTAGATATTTTTTTTCAGTGATTAAGTATTTTTATTACTATTATTTATATCATCCCAATTTATGATATAAGGTTTGTTCTAACAGTTTTATAAGTTTTTTTATTTTAGTTTTAATTTAATTAAACAGTGTTTACTGCATTAAATGTGTTAACAGTGATTAGTTTCGTTATTTGTTTTTTAAAAACATTCCAATTACTGTTTTTTAATTACAGTAATAATCCGCTGCAATATATATATATATATATATATATATATATATATATATATATATATATATATATATATATATATATATATATATATATATATATATATATATATATATATATATTGTATGGCAATTTTTATTTGGATGATCAGCTTTTTTTCTCAACGCATTTAATGAAAGTTATCCAAGGAGGTTTAATAAACAAGAGACGCCGTACTATATACTTTATATAAAACGCGGAAAGCCAGTTTTAAAGTCAGCCGCCATCTTGGTTAACCCAAAACATTGTTGTTTTGCGCGAAACTTTATTTTTTTAGTAGGAAACATTCCTGAAATCAAGTCAAAATACTGATAAAATAATTAAATAATTTGCCAGTTGTTTTCGAGGTTGTAATATACTACGAAATATTATTTGCTAACTGATTATTGGGTTCAGTTTATTTCAAAATATTGGAATACTGAAGTAGACATTCAGATAGTAAACAGTGTTTACTAAGTGTGTGTTTAAAACACGCTTTTAGAATAATTTATAGAATAAAAAAAATGTTTGTGAGTTTTTTATTAAATGTTAACAAAAATGTAAACATAAATATATTAAATATAGATATTTAACTTTCAATCTCTTAATTGTTATGTATTTATGTATGTATGCATGTATGTATATATATACAGCTGCGAAAAATAAAATAGCACCACCACCAAAAATTGGTTGAAATTAGAATTTTTAATTATTTTTGATAGTTTGAAAATCTTTTTAATACATATTTAAAAGTAAAATAGCTTATAATTTTTATAAAAAACAAAATACACAAGTTTTAATATTTAGTATTCATTTATTAAGTAAAAAATCAAAAAAAAAATCAAACATAAAAAAAAATTTAAAGTACACATTAAAGCACCACAGCTTTTATGTGTACTTTAAAAGGAAATATTATGAGATCAATTGTTTTAAACATTTTACAATAAATATTAGTAATTTCTTAACACATGAGTATTTTGTAGCGTGACCTTTATTGGCAATGACGGCTACACAACGTCTTGGCATCGAGTTAACCAAGTCCTGACATCGCTTTAGCGGAATTTCGCACCAGCAACCACCTTCGCACGGAATTTGGCAGCAGCAACCACCTTCTTTACGTCAGCCCGCAAATTCTCGATTGGGTTAAGATCTGGCGACTGTGCTGACCACTCCATAACGTTCACTTTATGCTCCTCAAACCAATTCAACGCCTTTTTGCTAGTGTGCTTTGGGTCATTGTCCTGTTGGAACACTCTTTGACAACGGCATTTAATAGTCTGCATACGCAACGTCACTTAATCCAACATATCAACTTAAACATATTGATCCATAATAGTAGTAATGTGATGAATGGGCCCTACTCCGTAATAAGAAAAGCATGCCCATATCATTATACTATAACTTTCATGTTAAATAGTTTTGATGGTATATTTTGGATTGTATTCTGCATTCGGCGGTCTTCTGACATACGCCCGACAGCTTTTTCGACCATAAAGCACAATCTTATTTTCGTCTGTCCATAAAACATTCCTCCATTTTTCGAGTGGCCAATTTGAGTGTTTTTTAGCAAACGCAATACGCTTTACAACATGTTTGGCACT
>NC_061157.1:11542225-11569725 GCF_022113875.1 Hydra vulgaris | reverse complement strand
TATATATATATGTATATATGTATATATATATATATATATACATATATATATATATATATATATATATATATATATATATATATATATATATATATATTATATAAATGCAACATATATATATAATAAATATACATAAACATACATATATTTAAACACACACACACACTTGTAAATATATATTTATTTTTAATTGTATAAAAACTCATAAACATTTGGTTTTATTTTCTTAAGAATCTTTTATACTATCTGAATGACATTATCTTCTGAAGTACAGCTATCTGAATGTCTATTTCAGTATTCCGAATAAACTTAAAAAGGCAATCAGTTAGCAAATAATTCTTTATAAGATAGTAAAAGTTGCTAAACATTAACTGACAAATAATTCAATCATTTGGATCAATCTTTTGACTAGAATTTCATAAATTTTTTAGTAAACTCATAAGTTCCGTGAAATATCTTGGGTTAACCAAGATGGTGGTCATTTTAAAAACTGGCTTCAAAAAAGTCACGTGATACCGTCTCCTGTTTATCAAACCTCCTTGAAGTTATCATAATTTTTTGTCTCGATTGTTCTTTACGGTTACAAACATACAATTTTTCTGGTCCACAACATACTATTTTTGTTTAGTTTTTAACATCAACAACAAAAAGATATAAAATAAACAATAATAACAACAACTGCAACAAAATTTAAAATCAGCAACAAATATTTACCAGGAATATAGATTTACATAAGCTTGTTATAACATTAAAAAAAAATGTTATATAAGCACAAAAGAAAAAGAAAAAGGAATATTTTTTTAATACTTAAAAATCAGCGTTTTTTTTGCTTTTTTATATTAAATTCATTTATATCAACATATGTGATGTAATAAAAATTTTTTGCTTTTACTTTTGAGGTCGATGTTAAATAAAGTTTGCTTGTTATTATGCAAAATAATAATATAATTTCAAAGTTTAACACTTTATATCAGATAACTTAAAATTTTAATTTGTGGAAGAACAAATAAAGTGAAATAAAAATTATTTGTTGATCATTTAATCAGTATAGTAAATAAATATTTTTCTCCAAAAAAAAACCAAAATAAAAAGTTTAAGACTCATGCGGGATTCCCTAATAGCCTCTGGAGCTAGCATGCCACTTTGAATTGTTACTATCCAAACCTAATAATACAAATTGGTTTAAGCCATATATCAAAATAATTTTAATAATGCACATTTATTAAAATTATTGTACATTTATACATTATTAAAATTACTTTGTGGAGGGAATGTTTCACTAAAGTTTATAAAACTTTTATTGAGTTCAAAAATCAAGGAGAAATACAATTTTTAAATTTTTTCATATTATTGTCTTTGCATCCATCAGCAATAAACTTGTTTGAGTTATTATCAATTTAAACAAAGGATAATCACCATCAACATTGAGATCCAAAGATAAAACAGCCAAATTTAAAATAGTCTTACAATAAGCAAGTAGATCTAGTGAAACTTGCAAGAGATTATATGGACAAAAAGTGATCTTGAACACCATAAGCATTTATTATATAGAATAAAATAATTGATATAATTCAAACTATTACAAAGAACTTGATTCAATCAAAGATTGTCAAGGTGCATGACACCCAAACCTATAAACTATACAGTAATCTCATTCCTGCTAATCTAAAGTTGTAACAAAAAGCTCTTTTGTGGCCTTGACAATGCACACCGAAAGCACTAACAGTGACACCATCCAAGTACAAAATAGAACTTTTAATTCTCTGGTATTTTAAATTAGCTTATGGCTTTTCTGAGAGCTACTACAAAGTTCAGAAAACCTTACTAACAACCTTAAAAGCATTAAAATAATTTTTAAAGCCATCATTTTTTGCCAGTCTTTTAGATGAAGAAGAGGTACAAAGCCAGTCAACAGAAATTTCTGTTTATCACAAAAATCTTTTGCATAGAAGGCCAACTTGAAACAGCCTTTGCCTAAAATTCTTACAAGAAGTGGAAGGCTGTAACAGATTCATGTTACCAGTATGAGGGTGACCATGATAATTTTTACATCTTTTTTTGCTTTTCCTTCCTTATTCCTAGTACATTGAAACATAAATATTGATTGTTTGCAGAAATCGGTGTTTAAAGGACAAAATTATTTTATTTAAAATATAAAAATATAAAATACAGCTAAGTAATAATTTTTTTTATGTGATATTTATAAACAAATTATCTACAATAATAAATATTACAAGAAGTGTTGATGAAACAAAATTATTTTATCAACTCCAGATGTTCAAAACTAAGTGCATTAAATAACCATGCAAAATATTTTTCTGGATTACTCATAAAAACAGTTAAAAAATAAATACTACTTAAAAAATCGAGATTATGGAGACTAAATAAAATAAAATAAAAACAACATCAAAGTCAATTTATAAAATAAACTGGAAAAAACTTTTCGTATACTAACATAAATACTTTCTGAATTGTCATATATAAAGCATAAGTTTCTAGAGGTAAATTACTTATTGAAGTTTGTTTAAAAGCATGAAAAAGTTTTAAAAGAATTGAAAAAAATTGACATTAAACAGTTCTAGAATTCACCAAACTACTCCATAAAATTCTTATTTTTTCTTGTACTCAACAAATAAATTTCAAATAAAAACAAAAAATGCAAACCTTTTACTGAGTTCAAAACTGATGCTTTCAAGAGATTTGAACTTGGTTTCAGGAACAAAATGATAAATGAAAATTATAGAAATTACACCAACCATTGCATACATCAGAAATATATAAAAAGGACCAAGTTTATCTAAAATAAAAAATCTTAAAAATATCTTTAAACAATTTCAAATATTTCAAATAAAATAAAAATTATCATCTAAAAAAGTTACCTATCATATCTAAAAAAGCCATCGAAAGAATAATATTTGTTCCCCAATTTAGGCTTGTTGCTACTGCAGCTGCTCTTCCTTTGATGCCAGTTGGAAATATTTCAGTCAATAGTAGCCATGTCACTTAAAAATACAAATATTTTCTGTTCTATTTCAATAAATAAATTTTATTATTTATTCATAATTGAGTATTTTATTTATAAACTTGTATAAAAAATGAAAACAATAAATCAGATTAATTAGAATAAAACAAAACTCTAACAAAAAATAAACTAAAACATATATATATATATATATATATATATATATATATATATATATATATATATATATATATATATATATATATATATATACATATATATATATATATATATATATACATATATATATATATATATATATATATATATATATATATATATATATATATATATATATATATATATATATATATATATATATATATATATATGTATATATATATATATGTATATATATATATATATATATATATATATATATATATATATATATATATATATATATATATATATATATATATATATTTATATCAAGTTATATCATTCAATTAAATAAGAACTAACAAGGCACAAAAAATACAGGTTTTATCACTTATTTATGAATTTGTTTGCCTTTTAATTTTCTTTGCAATTAATTGTGCACAAGAAATACAGACTTTATCACTCATCTTTATCACTCATGAACTTATTTACATTATTATGTATAAACAATAGCATTTCTCCACATTGGGGTAACTGCTTTGATCGCTTTTTCTCAAAAATATTTCCATACTCAGAAAATAATCTCTCTGAAAATGCAGAAAATGCTGGTGGTGCTAACAATTTAAGGGCTAGTTCTTTTAGCAATATATGATAACCAACTGTTTAGTATTACTATTACTAATTGGCTAAAGCAATCAACATACCTTTTTTTTATGAATTTGATTTGACTTTTTATTATTATTATCTTTTATTCTTATATCATTTTGATGAATACATAATTAAAAATTAACATTAAATGTAAAAAAAAAAAGCAACTGCCTCAACTCGATAGATATTTGCTTTTTCATTTCACACATTTTCTTTACAATTATTTTCTTTTCTTTTCATACAATTTTAAATGCAATTTTTTGACGCGATATACAGTGGAGTACAACTATTAGATCCCCTGCTTATTTGATTTTTACATAAAATACGAATTAGAGGTTTTGTAATGAAAATATCTGTCCATAAATACAAATATCTAAGAAAAAATAATGTTTGATTATTTGGTTAATTGGTATCCAATCGAATATTTAAAAGATGCTATCCGGAACATTCCTTATTTAAATGTAGATTAAAATGGGAAACAAAAACAAAGAGATTATTCAATTTTTGAGTGCTGGGATGACGCCCAAAGCTGTTGCTGAGGCCCTTGGAGTCCACAGAAACACTGCTCTTAAAGTAAAAAAAGGTTAATTGTGTCAGGAAATGTTGAACAGAAAAAAAGAAGTGGAAGACTATGTTCATACTCTTAATAATCTAGTTATAAAAACTTGACAGCCTTTACCAACTCTTAAGTTTGTAAAGGCTGTCAAGTTTTTATAACTAGATTATTATAAATAATATAGTAAATATAATAATATAGTTATAAGGATGTACCCTTTTTCACATATGCTCCCTACCACTATAGGAGGAGCTAGTAAAACATTGACGATAATCCTCATTTAGATAGTATCACAATAAGAATATTTAGGTTTTTATCTCCAAATCTGGTTAACTCTTACTAGGTTACTTTCATTAGGTTACACCTGTAGAAACACTCCAAACTACAAGTTTGGAACTATGAACATAAAATTTAAAAAAAAATAGAATTACCAGATAAAATAAATAGCTGCAATTACAACCAGTTAAATAAATCATTTAAATATTAAAATACTTACATAAAACATAATATGAGTTCAAAAATAATTTTGTCAAAGTTTTAGTATTTATTAGAATACAAATATGAAATAAATAAAAACATATTTTGGCTTAATATATTACAACTTCATGCCTTGTCTGACTTAGCATTTGTACGCAGTTTTACAAGATTTTAAAATTTGTAAAAAGTTTTGTTAAACCATATGGAATTTAAAAAAACCAATTGATTTATTTTATTTAAATCATTAGGAAAATACCACCCCTCCTTTTAATTCAATAATGTGAAAAGGAGGGGGGGGGGGGGGAATTCAGTATGACAATATATGAGTGTTAATGTGTGACTAAAAGATACCGTTTCCAAAATTATTTTTCTAGAGTAGCTCTTAAGTGGATGCAGTCAGTCAGTCAATATTTCTATGAAAAGTTTAAAATAGGAAATTTGTCTAAATAATAAACAAACTATAGATTTTAAAAGAGAATTTTACCTAAAATTAAAAATAACTATTAAAAATTAAAAACTTAAAAAATGTGAATCAAATGTAAAAACTATACCTGGACCATAACCAATTGCATAACCAATAATGAATAACATTAATGCAAACAAACACGTGTACCTAATGGCAACAGGATAATTTGAGACAAAGTTTGTTTTTTTGCAGTTAAGATAATCCTGAATTAGTATTCTTTTACTGTCATCCAGTTTAGATTGGTTTACTAAACTTGAAAGGTTCTGATGAAAATTTATAGATTGATTGAAACATGTTTTCTTAATTGTTAATACTTGGGCATTACTGCAGCTTTTTTGAATCTTGACATTTTGAAATGGCTCTGTAACCACACTTAATGTTATAACACTGAGAGTCATTATAATAGCACCAAGAAGAAGAAATTTACGACGACCTAAAATTTATAGCAAAATTGAATGTTTTAACAAAACTATTTTAAAGTAATATTAGAAAAAATACTTTGAGGTAGTTTTTTCGTCAAGAGAAAGAAATAACTACCTTAAACACGAGAAAAGACAACAGAAAAATACTACCTTAAACACATGAAAGGACAACAGAAAAAAACTACCTTAAACACATGAAAGGACAACAGAAAAGCATAAAATAATAAAAAAAAATAAAGTTGTGAAGGTGTTTGTTATTAATTTGTTTTAAATCTATCATATAATCTAAAATCAAACTTTTCTACAATATTAAGTCAAATAGGAAATAAATGAAAGAATAAAACAATTCACTAACCAAAAAAGTGACACCAAAACAAAATTTTAGAATTCTTAATTAAATCAGTTACAAACAAAATGATATTAAATGATTAAAATTGGTGCTCTAGCCAACAGAATGTTTCAAAAAGCAACAACATTAGCAATAAGAACATGAAAAAGAAATTATTATTTTTTAATGTTATTTAACTCCCTAAAGCAGAGCAGGGCACTACAGTCAAAAAGGTTATTTTGATATGGTTACAACCTCTGTACTCTTTAACTCCAAAATATTCTGCTCATCGACCTTGACAAACAAGGTCGATGAGCAGAGCAGAAAAAGCAACTTAAGATGTAAGATTTTTTAGGAAGATCATTAATGTAGATAAGAAACAAAACAAGATCAAGGATAGAACCTTGAAGTACCCCAGAAGTTACTGGAAATGAAGTGTTGGCTTTCGAGGATGACTTTAATAAAGTGATTGGGAAAATAATTTTTTTTTGATAATCTCAAAAACTTTCCCAAACACACCATATAAAGGAAGCTTATGGAGAAGACCAGCAAGCCAAACTTTACCATAAGCTTTATTTATACTACATAAAGGGTGCCTTTAGATGAAAAATTAGAACTCAGTTTTTTTTCATGTGATGTGGCTATCTTTTGTGAATAAATTAACCCTAATTTAAGTTTAATTGTTCAATATTTAGTACATGCTCAAGTCCATTTTCTATTTCTAAAAAAAGTCTTTTGAAAATAGATTAACTTAGTACTCAAATAAAAGAAAATTTTATATAAATTTAAAAAAAAAGGTTATAATAGGCTATGTTTTTTATTTTTGTTATCAAAAAATTGTAGTTTTTCTGCAATAAAATCTAAAAAAGCATTAACACATAAGGTAATCACAGCACATTAAAAACACTGAGTTGTGATTTTCTAAAGGGGGTTTTAAGGCACCAAAATATCTATATATACATGAATATATATATATATTAGAGAGAAAGGATATCTTTAAGTTTTGGAGTGATTTCTTCTTGTCGGATTCAAGTATTCATACAGGGGGGCAGAATTAAACCTTAGTTGCCCATTTATTTAAACTCATAAACCAAATTAGCAAAATGAATAGAGTTAAACCTTCCTTTTGCCATAACATTATGTTTAAAATTGACCTTGAACAACAAAGCATGTTGAAAAATTTCGCAAGTGTGCTGATATAGTACTATATGAAAATCTCTAGGTGTAAAAAAAATGCAGATAAAAAATAAAGAATAAATAAAATACGAAATTAAGTAAATTATTGGGCTTTTTTTTATAACAGCCTACTAGCAAAGACACAATATAGAAATGCTCAAAGAAATAAATAATCTATATAGATTGCTTATTTCTTTAAGCATTTAAAATCTGGCATGGTATTATATACTAATATATTTACATCATCAAAATTAAAATGGTAACTTTCTTATAGGATAAGAATAGATTCTATATATAAAGAGGGTATCACAGTTGTTACGAAGTACAAAATGACAAATAGACATTCCCATACTATACCAAGATTTATAACTAACTTATAGCTAATTTAATTTTTTATTAAAAATATAAGTTAAATTGGTGTAATTGTGTTTTTAATCATATACTAAACATATACTAGTATAAAAGAAAACTACTCCAAAATTTATGCCAAAATAAACTAAAAAATCACTAAAAAGCAGAAAAACACACAAAAAAAAAAAAAAAAAAAAAAAGCGCCAAAGAAACAGGTTTCTTTAAGCCAAAAAAACGCAAATAGAAAAAAACGCAATTTTTTTTAACTCTAAACACAAAATCATTTAACACAATTAAGAATACTGGTGTCTGCATCAGAAAAGTACAAGATTTAGATAGACCATGGCAATTTTTAAAGTGAAGACACCATGCAGCATATGACATATTGTTGTTGATGTTTAATCTTAACTTTAGCACTGTTGTACTCTCTTACTCTTTCTCTCATATTGTTCTATTAACTCTGATTATTCAAATATTATTCCTTATTTCTATACTTAAAATATAGTTGGTTCTAAAAATAAATACCAGTTTTTCTTCGTTACTGTAACATAAAAATTTTATTTACTCATTTTAATGGTTGAATATGAGCATAACACTATTATTACAAAATACTGTCATTGAAAAAAAAAAGTTTGTGCAAAAACTTTAGATCTCTGTTGAAAAGTTATTCTATCAGAAAGTTTTTCTAATTGAATA
The DNA here is from genome assembly GCF_022113875.1 of Hydra vulgaris. Taxonomy (NCBI): domain Eukaryota; kingdom Metazoa; phylum Cnidaria; class Hydrozoa; order Anthoathecata; family Hydridae; genus Hydra; species Hydra vulgaris. The sequence continues at coordinate 11,561,481 of NC_061157.1, read as the reverse complement.
ATAGTTGAAACTGTTATAAAAGTAAAAATGGAGTTTAATTAAAAAGATTATTAGAAGATTATTTTAAAAAAGTTAAATCAATTTAACGCAACACTCTACTAACAATGCAACACTAAACTAATAACGCAACACTAAACTAACAACGCAACACTAAACCAACAACGTAACAATAAACTAACAACACAACACTAAACTAACAATGCAAAACTAAATTAACAACGCAACACTAAACTAACAATGCAACACTAAACTAGCAACGCAACACTAAACTAATAACGCAACACTTAACTAACAACGGAACACTAAACCAACAACGTAACAATAAACTAACAACACAACAATAAACTAACAACGCAACACTAAACTAGCAACGCAACACTAAACTAGAGGTAAAATTCTCCACTATCAACCAAGATGTTTTGGGTCAACTCTAAGCTTTTGAAAGTCAGCAATCAACATGTTTAACAAGACCACTGGGCAGAAGATTTATGTTTTAGAATTAATAAGGTCAATACAAATAAAAATTAAAAAAAAATTTAACAACTCCTGAACTGTTTTGGTCACCTCTGGAGCCTTGAGTAAATGAATTTAACAAGCAAAAAAACAAACAAACTAAGAATTAAGTACAGTAAAATAATTGTATAAAAATATACGTATATTAGAATATACTCACAACTAAAATTACAAAAATATCTATTGAGTTATTTTAAAAAAACAAAAAGATACAATCAATTAAAAACAACAGAATTAAAAAACAAACAAACAAAGAACAAAAAGTAATAAAAAAAACATACCAAGTTTATCAATGAAACACAGTGATATAAAAGTAAAAACAACCTGGAAAAATATTTTTAATATTTAATATTGTACTTGCTAAATTAAAAATTTTAAGTTTTTTTTAATACCTTAACAATACCAAGTTCAACTGTTACAAGAGAAGATGAGACATGGCTACTAAAACCAAGAGATTGAAAAAGAGATGGTGCATAGTATATAATAGTAGGTTGGCCTGACAACTAAATAAAATGTTAAATCAAAATGAGCATTAATGAAATATTTGATTAAAATTATACAAAAAATTTACAAACAATTTCCTCTGTTATTTTCAGTTTTTCTTTTGAGCATAACACATGTTTTGACTATTATCTTTATAATATTTCAACATTCAAGTCATTATAACCTTATGATAATAATGTTGACATCTTACTTTAATCAGTGTTGGATTAAGGGGGGGGGGGGGAGGAGCTATGGTCCTGGGCCCTGCAAATTTAGGGGCCCCCAAAAATTTTAGAGGACCTTTTTTTTTTTATAAAAGTCATTTTTAGGCTATGGCCCATAAAAAGGCCTCCAAAAACAAAAACAGCCCCGGGCCCCAAGAAGCCTTAATCCACCACTGACTTTAATAATAATGATTTTATAAGACCTGATAATACTGAACTATTTCATAAGAGTTTATTTATAGTCAGGTTTAGTGAGTTTATCCCATAAATAGATTTGTTTAAGTCATGATTAGCTCTTTCTCTGATAAAATATTTCTTATATTTGGATTAAAGAAAAATGAAAGAAACATGTTGAAAAATAATTAAAGAAAAATGAAAGAAACCTGTTAAAAAATAATTAAAGAAAAATGAATGAGCCTGTTTAAAAATAATTTTAAAAAAATGAAACCTGTTGAAAAATAACTACACCGCAACCAATAACCATTCTCATACAGAGATTTTCTTTACTACTGAATAAATCCATAAACTTGTAATTCTGAAAATATAAATAAAATTTTTTTAACACTTAAACAAAGACTTAGCCATGAAAAAAAGAGGCAAAAATAATTTAATCCAAAAAAAAAAAAAAAATTAAAAAATTATAGTAGTGGTCATAAAATTAAATATTGCAATAATTTAATGTTTCTGTCAAAATAATGCAACACAATACACTATAAATATTTTTTTCTGTTTTAAGGACCGCTTCAATTTTTGCTGGCATACTTCTGACCAATTAAATGACATACTTCTGACCAATCAAATGACATACTTCTAACAAATATTTTACAGTAATCTGCTGAGATTTCATTAATCCAAACTTTACTGAGGACGTTTTTGAGATCAATTTCACTTGAAGGATGGTGTGCAATTTGCTTTTCATAAGGTTTCGACAGTTCTCAATTATGTTTAAATCAGGTAAATTTAAAGGCCAGTTAGCAAAAAAGCCTGAAAGATTTTATTGTGAATTAGATAGAGATGGAGAGGCTAGAGCTATAACTCTTGATAGATCTAAAGACCTAAATGCCAAAGTTTGGCATGTAGGTCTTCTCCATAAGCTTGCTTCAAATGGTGTATCTGGGGAAGTTTTTGAAATTATTAAACCTTTTCTTTCTAACAGCTTTATCAGTCATCCTTAAAAGCCAACACTTTTTTTACATTTCCATTACCTTCTGAGGTACCTCAGGATTCTATCTTTGGTTCTGTTTTGTTTCTTATCTACATCAATGATCTTCCTAACAACCTTACATCTAAAATAGCTCTTTTTGCTGATGACTCAACTTTATACTCCTGTCTTGACAAAAAGTCTTCTTTTTTCGACCACTTAGAACAGGCAGTCGATCTTGAATCTGATCTCACTTCTGTAACAGATTAAGGCTTGCAGTGGCTTGTGATTTTAACTCCAACAAAACTCATTTACTTACTGCAAAAAGCTATAGCAATACTGTTGACATTCCTATATTAATGAATGACAACCCTCTGACAGAGTCCTGAACTTCAACCTTTGGAACTCTTTCTTATCTTCATGTTTTCCAGACTCATACAACCTACAACTTTTTAAGTCTTCTATCAACTGTTTCCTTGCTCTATAACTCTATTCTTTTTTTTTTCCTAGTAACTCCCAACTTTATAGTGGTTGCTTGCAGCCTTATTGAGAGCAAAACAGAATATAATTAAAAAAAAAACTTTTTTGACTTCCTTGTCAAATATTTTTAGTTTATATCATCCATTTGCAGTTATCTCACCCAAACCCTCTTATAGATGGTAGTTGATAGACAGTTCTGATATATTTTGATTGTATTTCAAATCTAAATACTTTCCTTCAAGACCTCTTACATAGTTTTCCTGAACCACAAACCTGTTGAAATGTATTCTTCACTGAACATCACTATCCCACCAGTCTGGTTTAGTACCATTTACCTGGTTTATCGTTGTGACTGTTAAAGAAATTTATATGGGCTCAAAGTTGCATAAGAGTCATCAGATAATTTTTTTATCGATTATTTTGCTGCCAATTTGAAGTTTTTTAATAAGTGTCTTTTAATATTTCTTAAATGATGTCAGTCCCACATTTTCTCCCTTCATGAATAATAATGAATATGAACTGCGAACATTGTCAGCTTTCATCAATCAATTTTAGTTTACAGATGCAATTCTAAACATTTGAGGGTGTAGCTCGTCGAATAACATAATGTTGCACACCTTACACTTTATAAAATATTCTATCAAGATGCTACCTCACACTGTAAATATCCTTCACCAATTATAATAACATGAGCTTTTTGAAAATCAAATATATTACTTTTACCCACTTTTCCTGTAGAAACAATAACAGGCAACCATTTATCACAAAAAAATAAAAAAATAATTACATTAACCTAATGAAAGTTCAAATGCGAACTTGTTAGAGTTTACTACAGTATTAATTATCAAAATACAATTTACACAATTTTTTGCAGGTGGATTTAATTTTATGGCCACTATTGCAAATAAAAACGAAGAAAATCAAATAATTTTTTAAAATTATATTTATATAATAAATGTCGTTTACCTAAATTTTTATAAAGATTTATGTGCAATTGCAAAAATGTTAAAATAATAAATAAATTAACTATAATTGCATATAGTTACACAATATATGTGCCAGAGCGCATTGTTGTGTATATTTAGAACTGATAAAATTTTGTAATTTATTTTATTAAAAAAAAAGAAAAAAAAGAAAAAGAAAAAGAGTAGCTAATTGGTGAAAAGGCACAAATTAGAACATTTATTATCACATCAAACAATTGAATATTGATTAAAACATTGAACAATTGAACATTTATTATAACATCAAACAAATTCAAACATTATAATATCGAACATTTTTAATAATAACTTTATAATAAACAAATTCAAACATTTTTTATAATATCGAACAAATTCAAACATTTATTACAACAACAAACAATCAAATATTTATCATAACACCAAACAAGTCTAAACATTTATTATGATCAAATATTTATTATAAAATCAAACAATTGAATATTTATTATAACATCAAACAATCAATTATTATAACATCAAACAAGTTCGAACATTTATCATAACATTGAACAATTGAACACTTAGTGTTCGAGTTTTATCATCATTTATATAATAATTGAAAGGTTTTGTTCTAGTGCTTTTACTAAGTGAATAATAATTCAAGTACATAATTACAATTAAACATTTATATTTAATTAAGCGTGATTTCCATTCCTTTTAACTATTGTAGAGGCATAGAACATTATAGAAGCAACAAAACTGTGTTTTGGTATTACTTCTATTTCTTGGAACTAAAGTATATTTATTTGATAATCTATTTTAATACTAAGTTGAATATTTGTTTTAATTAATATCTTTAAAAAGAAACAAATAAAAAGAAACATCTAGAAATAAGATATTTAGATCACAATAAAAAGCTGCAAAAGAAAACATTAAAATAATCATTTTATAACAGACTTTTTTAGATTCCTATATATAAATACCTGTTCACACTCCAAAGATTTATTTAGATTATTAAGTTCATTAGGTAGATTGCAGTTTGGCCATAACTTTGTTATTACAATCTGTGCCTGTAAGGAAAAGGTAGCAACATCAATTATTTAAACATTAGTTTTAAACTAAATCAAGTTATTATATAAACTTAAAATTTTATTGAACAAAACTTCTGTTAAAGAAAAAAACATATAAGTGATATTAAGTGATATTTCTTTGACACTGTTAACTTTGAGTTTCAATATTCTAAGTTCCTCAAAAATCTGACACGTCACAAATTATGATTTGGTAAACAAAATAGAAATAAAAAATAAAAATAGAAATAAAATCAATAACTTAATATTAGCTGCACCCTTTTTCAAAGGTCAATAACTCTAGACTCAAGGTCAATAACTCTAGACCTTGACCTCTATAAACTTTCTTTTTTTTATCTTCTTTTTTAAAAAATATTCATAAAAGCAAAAATCTGAATTAGGAAGAAACCTGACTCAGAAGTTCATTTTGAAACTAGATAAAATTAACATTTCTAAAATTTTATTTATTCTAAACAAATTCTTTATTCAAAACAAAATGTTTTAAACATATTTTCCAACCATAAATCAACTGTATTGCAATAAACTATTTTGCGTATTTTGATCTTCTTTTGCAGGAAAAGGTTTAACGGTTTTCTTTGTTACTTCCTTACAAGTAAGGTCACTAACTATATATCAAAAAATTAAATTTCCTTATGCCACAATAGCTACATTCTAAAGCTGTAATACCTTTTTTAGATGATTAAAAACATTTTAAAATAGCAAAAAAAAAAAATTTTTTTGATAAAATAGTTTTCCCAAACCATATCAAAGTAAATAAAATTGGCCAGCTACAGGCAAGTTGACTTAATTCAACAAATTGAATGAGCTTTGGTAATCCTAATACCTACAATCAGATTAAGAAATGATATATTAATATACTAATATTAATTAAAAAAAGAATTCATATCATAAGAATTACAAAATAAAGTTGTTTTCATATTTAGATATTTATTTATATCATAGATTATTATATATATTATCAGACCCGGCTCGTGGTTTTTTTTGTGTGTGTGCAAAAAATGTTTGGCACCTTTGAACTTTTTTCAATAAAGTACTAAAAAGCCATATTATAAGCAAAACCCGGCCACTATTTTCTATGGTTTTATATTATTATCTTTTAAAAGTAAAGCAAAGCCATTATCAATTTTTTTTTTGTTTTATAATTTGTAAATGTCAAATTATTTTAAAATAGGTTTATAGTTTATAAACTATAATATTTTGATTATAATTTTAAGGCAAATTAAATTCATTTATGACAAAAAAATTAAACAACCAGAGTTGTGATTAAAACTTATTTCTTTATTAATCAAAAAAAAAAATTAACAAAACTTAAATAATCCAAGTAATAACAGGAGAAAAACGAAAATAAAATTAATTAGAAAAACATGACAAAAAAATGTCTAAATAAAATATAAAAAATATTGCATAAAATATTAAACTATACTACTAAGGGATTCGCCTGGCTTAATCTAGGTTAATAGATTTGGCAATGTTCGATTCTATGGAGATTATTGCCAGACCATTCAATTTTTCTTGCCCCATAGTTAATCGCTGGTAATTTTTTATCATTTTTAATTTAAAAAAAGTTCTTTCACCTTTAGCAACAGAAACGGGCAAAATTAATAGCACTCTTAATGCAATCAGTGCATTTGGAAAGAGTTTTTCAACGTTGTTATTATAAATCCATTTCAAAATGTTTTCTGGGTTAGTATCATCTTCAATTTTTCGAGACAACAACTTCAGCTAAACTTATAATTCGTTTGCGCCAAGATCTTTGTTTTCTTTATAAGTTAATGTTGTTTCTAATAATTTACATTTATCTATGAGTTCATTGTTCTCCATTTCATCACACTTTTTAATAACATACAGAAGTTCAAAGAGTAGCATAACACTTTTAAATGATTCAAAACATTCTTTCATTGAAGAAATTGCTATTGTAAATAATACGTCGAAAAATTTCCTTTTGAATTTCATTTTAGGATCAATGGACTCGGGTGCTTCTGGCTCCTCTCCAAAAAAAAGCATTCTTTTTTGGACCTGATTTTCTACCTCAGGCCTAAAATCGTTAGTCAAATCTGCATCTATAGCGCATACTTTAGCTGCTGAAATATATTTAGCGAAAGAAACTTCGGAATTACGAGAAATCAAAAATTTAGTTGTTTTTTTTAACACACTACCTGTTGATCTCACATCCATGCTCTGCGATTGTAATAATTTGCTCGTACAATTTATTTCTGATAGAACATCTTGCCAGATTATAAGGCCACAAATAAATTCAAAACTGTCTACTTTTGATGCGATTGATTTGGCTTTTATGGGTGTAGATGCATCTTTTTAACGCTGAACAAATGCCTTTCAATCCGCTTTTCAAAGCACTAACGGCATTAACATAGCTTTCCCATCATATATCACTTAATGATTTTACTGTCAATTTACAACACATGGATATGAAAATATGCCAATGCTTTGACGATCTTGAGAAAAAATTGTAAATTCTTTGGATGGTTGAAAAAAAATTAATAATTTCATTAGCTCCTTGCACTGCATTAACAACGACTAAATTTAAGGAGTGGCAGACACACTCAATGAAGAAAGGCCTTGGATTTATGTATGTAATATGAGCCTGAACACCGTTTATTTTTCCACACATATTGGCTCCATTATTGTAGCCTTGACCACGAAGATTCATAATTGATAAGCCATTTTGTGTCAAAAAAGTTAATATTTCTTCGGTCATCTTCGCTCCGGTTGAATCCAAAATGTTAATAAATTCCAAAAAACTTTCTTTAACTTCCACACTAGCATTATTACCTTTGGTTGATTTTGTTATGTGGACGTAACGCAGAACAATTGACATTTGTTCTTTATAACTGGTATCAGGTGTACAGTATACAATAACAGAAAAATACATTGCATTTTTTACCATTTCCAAAATATTATCCTTTGTAGCTTTAGCGATCAATAAAATAATTTCTTGCTGGATATTTTTTCCCAAGTAATGAGGCTATTTTGGCTTTTCTACTGCTCGTTTAACATGTTTCTCTAACACCCGGATCAAACTTTGAAAACAACTCAACAATTTTTTAAAAATTTACCATTATTTTCTGTGAATAATCGTCTGAAGATCCTCTAAATGCAATATTTTTCTGAGGCCATCATTAAAATAATTGAGATTATTCGCTTGAGCACTTCATCCCAATGTTCTACTCAACTCAAGAATAATTTATTAGCTAGACAATCAACGGCTTGACCACAAGAAAGCTGTTTTTTAAGCTCAATCTACTTTCCATAGCATCGAAAATGCTCAGTACTTTGTTCATGTCTTTTTAAAATTATTGTTATGTGGCCCCAATCATTTGTTCCTACTTTTGCTAAGGCAAATTCATTGCTACTAAATATTCTACAACAAAAACAGAACACCCGATCTACTTTGGATGAATATACAAGCCAGGTTCTTTTAAATAATTCACCATTTGCTGTTTTCCAATGAAAATGTATTTTGTTAAATGATCTACCCAAACTGTCTTTTGGGTACTGGTTAATATTAGCTTGTATTGGACCTTTGGAAACTATATTTTGAATTTGTAAATTCTGCCAATGTTCCGGCTAATCCGTTATATCACAAAAATCATTACAGCTAGATATATTCTCAGAATTTTTTTCTACCTCACTACTTAAACATTCATCTTGATTTAATTCAACATTAACCTTAGTTTCGTCAGTTTCAGATAGAGACTTCTCACCATTTACAATATATTCATCATACTCACGCTCATGTGTATCGATTTCTTTAACTATCTCATCAAAAATGTCTTCATTTTGCCTAACTTGCAGAAAGCTGTTCAACATATTTTGATTTTTAAATTGCTCTTTCAGCCTGTTTTCCATATTTTGTTTGTTTTGCCAACCAGACAATTTCCGTTTCCGATCCATGTTACAGCAAATAATTTTTAATATTTAATTTTTCTGTATTATAATTCAAATTCACTTACAGTGAGTTTATAATTCAAATTCACTTACTTATAAAATTTAAATTCCTTTTCAAAGTGTGAAAATGAAAATTAACTGACAACATTTTTATGTGGAGCTGATAATACAATTCTTACTTATCTAAATTTTGAAAAAATAAAAATTAACATTCCTTTGGTAATAAAAATTCATTTGGAGGCACGTTTTTATTTATAAAAAGGAAAATATTACTTTACAAAAATTAAAAACTAAAAAAATATAATTTCGTATTGTATAAAATTTATATTTCATATAATCTTGTAGGCGCCTTTGAATTTTCGGCGCCTGTTTGCATCGCACACTTCGAACACGCTTAGAGCCAGGCCTGTATATTATTCATATTGAGATAACTACAAAAAAAAATTCTGTCAATATAATCTCTAAGAAATGAAACATTAGTGTTTAATTGTTATGTCCAAATTTTGACTAAATATTTTAATTTTCATTGGTCATAAAAAAATAACATAAAAAACTAGAAACTTGATTAACTCTAGATTTAATTGGTGTTTTTTAAACACCAGTTTTAAATTTTGATTTTCAGATTTATTGGTGTGTCAATTATTCATTGTCTATTAGCTGACTAATCATATGATTGGTATTTATTGATCTAACTAATCACAAGATAATCATTTATTAATTTATTTAGCCAATTTTATTTTATTTTTTTCATTTAAATAGGCATTTTCTTCATTCAATTCACCATTTTGAATCTCAAGAATTTGCTTTATAAGCTGATAAATTTAGAGAGCTATTTTAAACATTTTTATCTAAGCTGTTCTTCAGAAAAACAGATAAATATCAATTAGACTCTTAATATCCAATAGAACCACATTATCCTACGCAATCCTGTTATTATTAAAAGAATAATAAACATATATAACTTAAGAAAAAAACCTTTTTTTCTTGACCATTGATAAGTAGCCATCTTGGACTTTCTGGTAAAAAAAACATTACGAAAGCTTGCAAGGCAGCAGGCAAGCAAGAAATTCCAAACATATATCTCCTGTAATAAGCAAAACATATTATCTTATCTCTTGTAAAATTATACATACAAAATTATTAAACGACAAAAAATTAAACAATTGAAATCAAAAAGGTCTACAAAAGTAACTAACCATCCATCTTTTTTAGTTATTAACAAAAAACTAGTCAAGTATGCTAAAAGAATACCAATAGTTATTCCAAACTCATTCAAAGAAACGAGAGAGCCACGCCTTTTCTAAAATTATTTTAATTTATATGTCAAATATTAATGTCTGTTAAAGATAATACAAAACATCTGTACTACTATTTTAAGTATATTTAGTTGTTTTTTTTAATAATTACCACTGGTGCAATTTCTGATATGTAAACACAATCACTGACAGCAGATAGAGCTACAGCAAACCCAATAATAAAACGTCCTATAAGCTAAAGAAAAATTAAAAAAATCAATGCTGCAATAGCATTAAAATATTTTACATACCATATATTTGAAACCAGAGCTTAAATAAATAAATATTCACAATGAATATACAACCACATTTCACAAAACATTTCTCTCAAAAGTTAATTTATCTTTTTAAACTTTACTTTTTAGGTATTAAGTAAAAAAATTTTGTAAAGGGAAACAGAAATTTCTCTGTCAAAACTTATTATTTAACTTAAATTAATGAATGATGACATCATTTTTACAATTGTAGCAAGAGAATCTTACCAGAATAGAATAACTTCCTGAAAGGGTCAGAGTCAGTCCTCCAATTATGTAAAAAAAAGCATTCATAATTATAACAATCTTTCTTCCAAATCTGTCAAGTAAAAATCCTAAATTAATAATTAGTTTTACAAAAAATTAAAACAAAAATAAAATCACCAAATAATACAAAAATAATAAACATGCTCAAAAATTAATTTCTACCACCAGTCAAAGATCCAATCAATCCACCTATTAACAAGCTTGATACAACCATCTCTTGTTGAAAACAGGATAAATTGAACTCAACTCTTAATTGAAGCATGGCACCAGATATTATTCCTATGCAAAAACAATCTCTTATAAACACTACTACACACACCCTAGAATAAATATCAATTTTACACTAGTTTTTTATTATAACTATAAATTTACGTCTTTTATAATATTCATAGTAAAAAATCTAACATCTAACAACAGCACAAACGCATTTTCACTTTAAAGGACAGGTTTATGACTAAATTGATGAAGTTACTATGGGTTCTCCATTAGCACCTGTACTTGCTAAATCTGTTTATGGGTAATTTTGAAAAAAAATGGGTCAAATCTTATAATGGAGAAAAACCGTTGTTTTACAAACGTTATGTAGATGACATTTTTGCTGATTTCCCCTCAGAAAACCATGCAATTTTATTCTTGGATTACATAAACAAAAAACATTCTTCAGTATCTTTTACCATAGAAAAGGAAGTAAACTCAAAAATATCTTTTTTGGCATAACTCTATGTAAGTCGAGCAGTTCAACAATTACAACAGTTTTTCATAAAAAAACCTTTACTTGATTATACACCAACTTTTACAGCTTTACTTCATTTTCATATAAAATAAGTCTTATAAAATCTTTAATTGATAGAACTTTCAAAATTAACAACATACCCTTGGTCTCCGCTATGATATTTAAAATCTTTGTAAAATTCTCAAACGTAATATGTACCCATCTTGGCTAATAGAAAAAATCCACAACTCTAACTTAAATAATTAATTATTATTTAAGTAATAATTAATTATTTAAGAAAGATAATTATGTCATAATTATTACCGTCTGAAGACCATACAAACTCTCGCTATTTCAAACTCCCTTATATTAGTCGAATATCTAAGCTAACGAAATGAAGATTACACGCAATTATAAAGAGACATTGTAAGTCAGTTACCGTAAAACTAGTATTCACTTCGTTAAAAGTGTCTGATTTTTTTTCATCTAAAGATTACCTTCCTGTAGATTTTAAATCATTCGTCGTCTACAAAATTGTTTGTGCACGATGTAAATCTTGTTATATTGGTGAAACCTTTTGCCACCTAAAGATGTGAGTGATTGAATACTACAGAAGGGATAAAAGCTCTCTCTTATTTATAAGCATCTTTACTCAAAAGAAAAATGTTTTAAAAATTATAATGATGAATGCTTTTTGATTTTGGATCGTGCTAAAAACAAAATTGAATTAAAAATCAAAGAAAGCATTCATATAGGATGGGAAAAACCCAATATGAATAAACAAGTAAACCATGTTAAAGTGACTCTTATAATTTAATATGATTTTCTGGTTTGTTTTGTTATATTTGACATTTTTTAAAATAATTTTTAACAAATCTTTTTGTATATATATAGGAAGTTTGTTTACAGATTTATGGCTTTTATTATGTTTATTTTTACAATTATATACTATATTTCATACCGTTTTTAACAAATATATTTTAACTGATGATGACTATATATAGTCGAAACACGTCTAGATAAATAAAATGATTTTAAATAAACTTGAAAAAATGTCATTTAGTGGAGCATACTAACCTAACTACATTGTTATTTGGTGGAGCATACTAACCTAACTACAACGTTATTTCAGGAATAATTTTTAGGGACTAAAATATTATCAGAAGTAAATGTGCAGAGGTGTGAAAAATAATAAGAATAAATCTCATACAAAGCAAAAATAACATAAAAACTTAAAAATAATTCTCTTGTATACAAATTATTATTGAAAATTTTTAATACTAAGCATTGTTACAATTAGCACATGCTTTCGATTAATTTGTCATGCACAAAGTATTTGTGTTAACAAATCTCTGTGTAATAAGGCAAAATAAATATAAAAATTACTCAACCACTCAATCAAAGAAATCTGCTATTATTCAGAATGGTAACCTTCTTGCTACTTATCAGATTGAAAATTGAATTATGAATTGAAAAATATCTGTTCATAAAGAACACACGCAACTAACACATAACAAGCCCATAATTTGGTTAACCAAATTATGGGCTTATTATGACCAACCAAAAAAAAAAGGAATCTTTTATCCAAATCACTTGTCGATAAATTAAATACTTGAGTAGATAAATTAAAATTCATCTACATCTGTCCAGACCATATTAAAACTCACCAAACTCTGCTTACTTGCAAAATCAAACTCCTTCAACATTATTTTTATCACCAAGAAATGATTCAACAATTAATGGACTCAACTTTTCCACATTACAACATTTATTAAACAGATCATCTGACAAAAATTTGGAGGAGTCATAGATATTTACATAAACCTCAAAATCTTCTCAAACCAACTCAAAGAACGTACATAAAGATTTAATTTGTAACTACTGTAAAAAATTATGGATTAACCTAAAGCTTCCGACTGACAATCTGTTTCTAGGCTGCATTAACAAACCTCAATGTTCCAGTACTGAAAGATATTATTGGGCAATTAAAGATATATTAGCTCCAAGATTTTTAGTATTAGATTGAGTAATATCAAACAAAAAATTCAATGGCATCATTGCCAGCAAATTCTAGACACTACTACTACTCCTATGAAAACTACAACTACAATGACTATTTATAACATCCTTTGGTTTTAATTTTAACATCTTATTATTTTAGTTATAATATAAAATGATTGTTTTAACACTATAACACAATTTGCTCTAGTTATGGATACAACTCCAGCACCCTACCACTATGTATACAATATACTTACCTATATCATAACCAAAGAGAATACCTCCCAGAGAAGCAATAAAAGAAGCTAATAACATTAACAAGTTGTATCTGAAAAAGAAAGAAGTTTGTTCTCAATTTTATTCAAATATATATAAAAAAAAAATTAAAAAATTATTAATCAAATCAAAAAGTAAATCTTAAAACAAAAAGTAAAAAATAATACTAATTAAAAAAAAACAACCTTTTAAAACGTTTTTCACAAGATGTCTTGGAAACTGATAAACATCTAACGTTGCTTTCATCGAAAAAATCTTTTTTATCCATACTTAGAAGACACATGGTATCTTCTTCCATTATTAATATAATTCTATTGGTTCTGCAACAAAATCATCAGAACTAAATTTAAGACTATATAAAAAGAAAAAAAAAGAATGAAATGAGATTTTCAAAATTTACTAAAATAATTGTTTTGAAATAAAATGCTTTTAAAGACCCATAAAAAGTAATAGATGTAAACCATGTTTTAAACTCCTTTATAAATTTTTGTAGTTAGAACAAAATTATCAACTAATATTGAATACTTAATACTGATAAAGCTTATCTAAAGTAAAAATATCAAGTTGAAAAGCATGAGTGTAAATTTCTGTAAAAGAATAGTTACTATTTTTAAATATGTAACAACAAACTCCAAAATGCAATCAAAAACTTTTATTTTCTTAACAAAAATTTCAATCCATACTTGATGTTCCAATCCATACTTGATGTTTTAAAACATAGTTGATGTTTTAAAACATAGTTGATGTTTTAAAACATAGTTGATGTTTTAAACCATACTTTTTGATTTTGAAATGACATTGCAAAAATGGCAGAGGTATTTTTTAATCATTTAAAGGAAGAAAAAAATAGAGAAAGATAAATGAAGAATATCAAAAATTTATTTTTAAAATAGAAGAAAAAGCAAAACAAAAATTTTTTAATTTATTTTCAGTTTTGCTTTATGTTGGTCCAACATTTTAAAGTTGTATATATTTTTAAAACTGTATATCAAAATGTGAATTTGTATATGAGTGTATATAAGCGTGTATGTCTATTTCTGTATGTGTATGTATATGTATGTGTGTATACATGTGTGCATGTATATCTATATATCTGTATATGTGTATATGTATGTTTGTGTTTGCATGTAACAATATTAAATTAAAAAAAAAAATTTTGATTTTATTTTTGTTAGCTTTGATTTTTCTGATATTATTACTTCTTTGAATGTTAATTTTTTTTTACTTATTTTTAATTCTTTTTTTTTTTTTTGTAATTGTTATTTCTATTATAATTGTTATCATTGGTATTATTATTTTTAATTTTATTACTTTTCCTATTTTCTTGTTTTCTATTTAAATAAATGTTTTATGACATTGTTAGTTGTTACATTTTATCAGTTTTTTTTTACTGTTTGTAACTGTGTAACTTTGTATATATAGCTATTGTGTTTATAAAACGAGTTACTTATTATTATTTTTATCATTCTTATTTTTATTATTATTATTGCTATCATTATTACTATTAGTAATGTTATTTTTTTGTTTTTTTCATGTTGTGATTCTTATGTTTGTTATTATATATATTATTTTTATTATTACAATCATTATTATTTTAATCATTTTCATAAGGTGTTTACTTAATGTTAGTGATATTACTATTTGTAAAGAACCTTAAATGCAACCACTAACTATTCCAGAAATATATTGATTGATTGATTTTTAAAACCATACTTGATGTTTCAAATTATACATTGTAAAAAATATCACTCCAAATTGTCTAATGAAACTGCCATGTCACAAAGCCCGATTTAACACACAACATTAAGAGTTAAAATTGTCATGTGACTTTTAGCTAGTAAGAATGGTGTGATATTACGGGATATCAAAAACACTATCACGTCGCATGTCACCAAACCCAATTTTTCACACCACATATAGAGAAATTAAATGTGGCGCATTAAATCGGCTTGGTGACATTGGACACAATAGTGTTTTAGATGTTTGTGAGAAATAAAAAATATAAATGCCACACCATTTAAAAAATCCTGTGACTAATTTAATAAAAAATGTTGCACATTGACAAATAATTATTAAACGACACACTTTACTTAAATATAAAAAACAACCTTAATTAATAAAAATATTTTTTATTTGTCTAAAAACCATCATCAAATATAAACATTTATTTTTGAATTGTCTATATTTTTTTATTTTATTAAGCTTTTTATTCTTTTAAGCTTCAACTTAATCGTTTTGATCTTTTAAGCTAAGATTCAAAATACGAAGAAACAACAACACTTTTCACAAGACTTAAGATTTTTTTAGCCAAAGCTTATTTGTACAAGGTAATTGCAAAACATAATGCTGCAACAGCCCTAAAACTCCTCCCAACAATCTTGGGTAGATAGTTCCATAGTATAATAATAAGCGATAAGTTGAAGCACGTGTAGTAAATCATTATACCAATGACCCATTGCTATTACTTTCCCTTTGTCAACTAATGTTATATTTTCTCCTATAATAAGTGCGGCTTAGGAGAAGAAATATTATCTTCAGCCTAAAAATTTGTTAAAAATAATATATTAAACATAACAGTACATAAATAAATATCAAATTATAAAATAAAAAAAAGGAACAAGTTTTTGTTAAACTTACACTAGCAATAATAATTGGACACAACATCCCACTTCTGGTAGTGTTAGTCTTATGAAATTGTATTAGGGCAGATGGAACATCAATACGGGTATACAACTTTTGAACAACTTGCAATAGCCTATCTAATTCTGATCAATAATGATCATTCTTTCAAATTTGTCCATGATCTAAAAAAGATGTAACACATATAGATAACTTCTTGTTAAAAGTGCGCAAAATTCAAATTTATTCAAGAAATAACAAAAACTTCATACTCATTAAAATTTCTAAAATTAATGTCAGTGTGAGGTTTACTGTTTTGTAGTGTGTTTTGGGTTTCCTAGGGTTTTGGGCAGGGGTTTTTGGGGGTTTGGGGTTGGGTTTTTTTGTTTGAGTGGGGGTGGCGGCTCAAGCTTTAAAGGTTCATACTAGTTATATTCATGAGTGTAACACATAATATAATAAATTATATCAAAACAAGTTTAAAAAAATATTGTAAATACATGTTTTTGTGTAAATGCATTGTACAAAAAATATTTGTTTAAAAAATATTTGTGTTTTGGACACATATTCATAAATAAAAAAAAGTTCTGACTAACAGATGGTCATAACGGGTCTCCCCTATAGGCTAGGGGAGGGGCCGCACATATATATGGTCATGTATTCAAACTGATTTTGATACATTTCTTCAATTGCACCTAATTAACAAAGAGCAATTCCTATATTCATATTATAGTCAATGTGCTAATATTATAGAAACTATTTGTTTACAATTTTAAAACCAACATCTTTTTGCGCGTGACATCACGTTTGGGCATTAAACAATTTATAATATCGGTTTAGGGCAAAAATAGCTTAATGTATTCAACACTTTTAAAGTTTTAATATTTGTTATGTATATTATTTTGTTTAAATTTTGATTTTCAAATAGAATATAGGTATATAAAGATCATGATTTTATCTTGTTCTGCATATAATTCCACTCAAAGATATACTAAAGGGGTTTCTTTTCATGTGTAAGTAGCTACAAATCATTCTTTGCTAAGATCCTACCTTATATTTCAAATATAAATAGCATATTATTTTAATATGCCTATTTTTGTTGGTAGTTTTCTGAAAGATCTGAAATTGAGGAGAAAATGGATACAATGGAGGGATGGTTTTACTCCTAGTAAACTGTCTAAACTTTGTGGTAAACATTTCACTGGTATGAAGTATGCCTTTTCAAGTTCACAAAAGAAACTAAAAAAAGATGTAATTTCTTCTATATTTGATTTCCCAACACTTTTATGAAAAAGTACTTATCCTAAAAAACTACCAAAAAAATAGACAGTATTATTTCAAATAATATCACCAATGATTCAATACAAACTTTTGTATGTTTATGCTTATGTCAAATAAGAATGTTTTTTTTTTTTTTTTATTTGCATTCACTCCCAACAAGGCTGCAAGCAACCACTTTTAAGTTGGGAGTTACTAGGGAAAAAAAGAACAGAGTTATAGAGCAAGGAAACGGTTGACAGAAGACTTGAAAAGTTGAAGGTTGTATGAGTCAGGAAAACATGAAGATGGGAGAGAGTTCTAAAGGATTGAAGTGCGGGAAAAAAAACTAGATGAATAAAAGTTTTTAGGGCATGCAGGGACAGATACAGTAAACGAATGAGACTTAGCTGAATGACGAGTAAAACGAGAATGAATTTTAGTTGATGGAACTAGAGATGATAACTCCTTTGAGCAGTGACAATGATAGTATTTGTAGAAAAGAGAAAGAGATGCAACTTTACGACGATGGGAAAGAGGTTCAGTTGTTTGCAGTAAGCAACTGGGTTTTTTTAGAGTTGAAATTCACAAGCCATTGTGAACCCCAATCTATTACTGAAGTGAGATCGGATTCAAGATCAGCTGCTTGTTTCAGGCGACCGAAAAGAGAAGATTTTTGTCAAGACAGGAGTATAAAGTTGAGTCATCAGCAAAAAGAGCTACTTTAGATGAAAGGTTGTCAGGAAGATCGTTTATGTAGATAAGAAACAAAACAGGGCCCAGGATGGAACCTTGGGGAACCCCAGAAGTTACTGGAAATAAAGAAGAGTGTTGGCCTTCAAGGATGACTTTAATAAACCGGTTAGAAAGAAATGATTTGATAATCTCAAAAACTTTCCCAGAAACACCATATGAAGCAAGCTTATGGAGAAGACCAGCATGCCAAACTTTGTCGAAAGCTCCAATCACCGCAACACTTTGTTTTTAAAATGCATTAAACTAAAAATGCATTAAAGTTTTGCAAAGAGTTGTAGTGATTGGAGCTTGGGGATAAAAACACCTAATTTTTGGGCCCACCCAGCCCTTAATGTGGGAGAAACAAGTTTATAAAATAATTTCTTTAGTATTTTTATCTAAGTTTATATTCATCAACAAATTTCAAGTTTCGTGCAACAACCTCTTAGTATTTAGTTTTTAAGACCCTACAAAGTTTACAGCCCCCGCAAATTGAGGGGGTTAAAACTTTATATGGTCATAATTTTTGAAAAATAAGAGATTATTGCATGAAATTTGAAATTTGTTGATGAATATAAACTTAGATAAAAATACTAAAGAAATTATTTTATCAAATTGTTGCTCCCGCATTAAGGGCTGGGTGGGCCTAAAAATTGGGGTTTTTTGTCCCCAAGCTCCAATCACCGCAACACTTTGTTTTAAAATGCATTAAACTAAAAATGCATTAAAATAATAATTGATACAAATAATAAATTTAATAATATTTTTAAAAATAATAATAATAAGTTTTACTAGAAAATTTTACATTTAACAAAAAGTTTTCTATTCTTAGAGCTTTATTTTGTATGTATCGCGCTTTGTTTTGCCCAAACATGATATCACGCACTAAAAACAATGGAACTTAATTTGACTTATATGCTTATATATAAATAGTCAAAGAAAATAAACTACAAGTTATTCTTTGTAAAAATAGTAACAAATATACAAAATATATTCATATAGAAAATAATTATTGTAACTGAGAAAGTATGAGACAATGTTTTGACCTAGGCACAACTAAC
>NC_061157.1:11514725-11537225 GCF_022113875.1 Hydra vulgaris | reverse complement strand
CATGTTGCTGTTGTTGTTTTTACGATATTTCGAGGGAATATTGATACCCTCCCCGAGAAAAAAAAACCCGCTAATCCTGTTAAGTTCCTGATAAGTTTCCTTCTAAAACTTAGTAAGTTCCCGCCGAGTACTTACTAGGAACTTAGTAGGATTAGCAGGTTTTAGTAGGAAACTTAGTAGGATTAACAAGTTTTTAGTAGGAAACTTAGTAGGATTAGCAAGATTTTAGAAGGAAACTTAGTAGTATTACTAGGGTTTTTACTCGGAACTTAGTAGGTACTTAACAGGATTAGTAGGTTTTATTTTCTCGGTTAAGTATTACTTTCTAGTTTTAGTTAATAGTTTTTTTAGTTAAATTCATATGTTTATTAGGGTTTTATTTAATTATTTGAGTTTTAAAGATTTCATAGATATATTAGTAGGCTTATTTTTCAAGAAATATACGAGTTTAAGTAAAAATAATAATTTTTACTTAAACACAGAATCTTCTTGAAAATATAATCCTTATAATATAACTTAACTAGTCGCAAAGCAATAAGGACGCTTATTTATATAACAATAATAAAAATAACAAATAATTAAGTGTTAGATTGTTTAACTAGAACATTTAAAAAAATACAATAAACAGCGATTGTCAGTTCTTTTGGTAATTTCGCAGGTGTCAGTGGAATAATTGCACCCATTAACTGTAGCTATAACGTAATTTATAAAAATATTAATGTAATTCAACAACATAATAACATATATTTTATAACAAAAAAGCATATTTAACTTACCATAAATTTAGAACGATGAAAAAACTTTCATTATCATTGTTTCAAAGCTATTATAATCTAAAATTTCAAAATAAAAGTGTATGAAAATATGAAACTAAGTTAAATTAAAAAAATTTAAATAAGCCTCGTGTGTGTGTCTATATATATATATATATATATATATATATATATATATATATATATATATATATATATATATATATATATATATATATATATATATATATATATATATATATATATATATATATATATATATATATGTATATATATATATATATATATATATATATATATATATATATATATATATATATATATATATATATATATAGTTTTTTTTTATGTGTTAATTTTTGGTATGTCTTTGCAAATGGCGGACGTGTTTTTTTAGCTGAAAAGATAATGAATATAAAATAAGAAAAAACACAAATTAAAAAGTATTTAATATTTATCTTTGAAAATAAATATTTAATTAACCGTTTGATAAATTGATTTAAATTACACACACACAGAAAAAAGAAAAAGAAAAAAAAGATCAAAGAAAAATAAAACAAAAAAGAAAAGAAAAAGAAATTCGAATTAAAAAAAAACAAAAACAAACAAACAAACGAAAAACACTTACGTAATTAAGAAAATAGAGTTAAAGAAACAATAGAAAAAATAAAGGTAAACAAATAAAAAAGAAAGACAAGAATAAAAGAAAGAATTAAACCATTTGAATAAAGAAAGAATTTTTTTGTTATTATTCTTTTTTTATTCTTTATAGTTGTAATAATAATAAATATTTAAAAAAGAGTCAAGCTATGTTACAAAGATTTTCTTTGTAACATAGCTTGACTCTTTTTTTAATATTTATTATTATTACAACTATAAAGAATAAAAAAAGAATAATAACAAAAAAGTGTAACTTAGCTTAATTTTTTTTATTGTTATTTTTCTTTAATAATGAACAATATAATTAAATAACTTGAACAAAAAAAAGAAATTAATAACAAATAAAAAACCAATTAAGTTAACTATAACAAAGCTCAAAAAAAATATATAAAAAACCATGTAACTAAATTTTTTTTTTTTTTTTTATTTGCATTCACTCCCAACAAGGCTGCAAGCAACCACTATTAAGTTGGGAGTTACTAGGAAAAAAAGAACAGAGTTATAGAGCAAGGAAACGGTTGACAGAAGACTTGAAAAGTTGAAGGTTGTAGGAGTCAGGAAAACATGAAGATGGGAGAGAGTTCCAAAGGATTGAAGTGCGGGGAAAAAAAACAGATGAATAAAAGTTTTTAAAGCATGCTGGGACAGATACAGTAAACGAATGAGACTTAGCTGAATGACGAGTAAAACGAGAATGAATTTTAGTTGATGGAACTAGAGATGATAACTCCTTTGAGCAGTGACCATGATAGTATCTGTAGAAAAGAGAAAGAGATGCAACTTTACGACGATGGGAAAGAGGTTCAAGCTTAGCAGATAGTCCAGGTCCAACAACATTTACAATGCGTTTTTGGACCTTGTCAAGAAGAGAAAGTGAATCGTTAGAAGAACCAGCCCTAATATAACAACAGTATTCCATACAGGGACGAATAAGAGATTTGTAGAGGTAGAGAATGGAATCAGAAGTAAGGAAATGGCGAGCACGATAAAGAGAAGCAACCTTAGCAGAAGCTAATTTAGCAATCGATTGTATATATGGTTTCCATGAAAGGTCAGTAGTAAGCGATAATCCAAGAAGACGTAAAGAGGACGACTCAGTAAGAGGATTGCCATTCATTAATATAGGAATGTTGACTATACTACGGTAGTTGTTTGCAGTAAGCAATTGGGTTTTTTTAGAGTTGAAATTCACAAGCCACTGTGAACCCCAATCTGTTACTGAAGTGAGATCAGATTCAAGATCAGCTGCTTGTTCTAGGCGATCGAAAAGAGAAGACTTTTTGTCAAGACAGGAGTATAAAGTTGAGTCATCAGCAAAAAGAGCTACTTTAGATGAAAGGTTGTCAGGAAGATCGTTTATGTAGATAAGAAATAAAACAGGGCCCAGGATGGAACCTTGGGGAACCCCAGAAGTTACTGGAAATAAAGAAGAGTGTTGGCCTTCAAGGATGACTTTAATAAACCGGTCAGAAAGAAATGATTTGATAATCTCAAAAACTTTCCCAGAAACACCATATGAAGCAAGCTTATGGAGAAGACCAGCATGCCAAACTTTGTCGAAAGCTTTAGATATGTCAAGAGCAATAGCCCTAGCCTCACCGGCTCCATCTAATGAACGATAAAATCTTTCAGTTACAGCAGTTAGCAAGTCGGCCGTAGAGCGAGAGGATCGAAAATCGTATTGATTGTCTGACAGCAGTTTATTTGACTCAAGATGAGATGTGAGGAATTTGTTGATCAAAGACTCAAAGACCTTGCTAATAACAGAAAGAAGACTGATCGGACGATAGTTGGAGGGGTCAGAATTTTCTCCAGAGTTTTTGAATATTGGAACCACAGATGCCATTTTCCAACAAGAAGGAAAACAAGACTCAGTCAAACACTTGTTAAATAGTTTAGAGAGAATTGAAGAAAGTTCTGGAGAACAATTCTGCAAGACTGTGACAGGAATGTCAAATCAACGATGAAATAAAATAAACGATGAATAAAAACGTCAACAAATATTAATTCACTTGCAGCTTTTCAACTTTTAAACAATTTAAATATCATGTAACACATGTATTTAATTGGTGACTTTTTGCATGAAGTTTATATTTCTGTAAAATAATTTAATGACTTTAAAGCAACCCAACCATGGGTTTTTACACATATTTTTAGAGGCTTTCAGTAAATCAAAATTGGTTGCTATGGGCGTTGCTACGAAAGTTGAATTTGGAGTTTAAGAGTGCCTTTTTTAAAATAGAAAGTTAAGTATTATCTGAATTATTTTAAATGAAACAAATTACATAGGCGTTTTCTGCATAGCTCAGTTTACTTAAAAACATTCACTTTGAAATTTTCAATTTTTACTTTTTTTTTACCCAAGTACCACCTTAATTTTTTCTGTTATTATATTGCTTATTATTAGATAAACTATATTATATTTACTATATTTTTTAAAATACTATATTTAATTTACTTTAAACTATATTATTATACTATACTATTTAATCTAGAATTATTTGTATATAGCTATATTATTAACTATATTTATTATCTATAACTATATTTATTATCTATATCATTTTCATTTATGTTAATCGTAATTAGTTGATATATTTTTTATTATTTAATAAATAACCTAATTTTATCTAGTTTTGATATATATATATATATATATATATATATATATATATATATATATATATATATATCTTAACTGCTACTTTTTTTTAATTATTATTGTTATACTTATTTTTAATTATCATTGTTATACTTATTTTTAATTATTACTGTTATACTTATTTTTAATTATCATTGTTATAACTTTTTTTCTTCTTCTTCTTCTTAGCATCTTTTGTTTATTCTATTTTACTTTTTATTGATGGTAGTGAAACAACCATGCGGCATATGCTTTAAGGCGGCTGCTAAAAATCATTCAGCAATTCAATGTGACCTATGTGACAAATGGATACACATAAAATGTAATCGAATTGACAAACTAACATATGAAAAAGTCAAAACTTTAAATACTTGGTATTGCCTAATCTGTACGAAAACATTTCTTCCACTCTCTAACATTTCGGATCTTGAGTTATCTACCATACTTGCTGAAAAGTCACTGAAATTCAACGGGGTAAAAAATCTATCTGAAAATACAAGTTTAAAAAAACTTTTTGGGACCTCAATGACTTATCTTCCACCTCAATTAACTGTGAATATGTAGATGTTCCTATATACAATAAATTGTCCCAAAATTCTTTAAATTATTTCCATATAAACATATCTTCATTACCTTACCATATTGATGACTTTAAAATACTATTAGCATCTTTTGACAATTTACCTGGTATCATTGGGATTACTGAACCTAACTTGTACGATAACGATCTCTCTATAACTAACGTTGAATTAGAAGGATATGTATCTGTTCACACGCCAACTAAAGCTAAAAAAGGTGGTGTTTTAATGTATATTAAGTCTAACTTAAATTTTAAAATTAGATCTGAATTAGTCCTGCTTAAAAGTAAGGAACTCAAATCTATATTTATTGAAGTTATAAATTTAAGAAAAAGCAGTCTAATAGTGGGTTGTTTATATCGCCATCCATCAATGTGTGCAACTGAATTTGTTGATTCTACCTAAATCCACTTCTTGAGAAAATTAGCTTAGACTAAAAAAAGTTTATGCTAATGGGAGATTTTAACTTTGACTTGCTCAAATACAATACCTCTAATGAGGTATCTTATTTTTTAGAATCAATGGTCTCAAATTCTCTTTTTCCTTTTATTATACAACCTACACGCATAACTACCCATTCTAAGACAATAATTGATAATATTTTTTTAAACTTTTATTCTTCTGAAATAATTTCAGGGAACCTTACCGCTTCAATATCTGATCATCTTGTTCAGTTTATGCTAATTCCACATACCAAAACCCAAACTTTATCTGAACCTATTGTTAGACGATGCTTTAAAAATTTTAAAGAAGCTGAATTTATTCAAGAAATTTCAAATGTTGAATGGGATGACCATATAAAAGACGACAGTGATGTTAACGATTCTATTAAAAAATTAGTTGAAATATTTTTATTTATTATTATTTTTTTTAATTATCTTCGCTTTCAACAAGGTTGCAAGCAACCACTAATTAGTGTTGGAAGTTACTGGAAGAGAAAAGATGAAGATTGTAGAGCAAGATAACGATTGACAGACGACTTAAAAGATTGCAAATTATATGAATCAGGAAAGCAAGATGAATGAAGCGAATTCCAAAGAACTGATGTTCGAGGAAAAAAACTAGACGAATAAGAGTTTTTGGAGCACTTAGGAACAGTAACAGAAAAAGGATGAGACTTAATTGAATGACGAGTAACACGAGAATGAATTTTAGTAGATGGCACAAGAGACGCTAGCTCTTTAGAGCAGTGCCCATTATAGTATTTGTAGAAAAGAGAAAGAGAAGCAAAATTACGACGATGTGACAGAGGTTGAAGGTTGGCTGCAAGAGTAGGTCCAACTATGTTTACAATGCATTTTTGCACTTTGTCTAAAAGAGAAAGGGCATCATTAGAAGATCCGCCCCAGATATGGCAACAGTATTCCATACAAGGCCGGATTTGAGATTTATAGAGATAGAGAATAGAATCCAGAGTAAGAAGGTGACGAGCTCGATAAAGAGAAGCAACTTTAGCAGATGCTAATTTTGCAACGGATTTGATATAAGGTTTCCAACAAAGATCAGAAGTAAGAGTTAATCCTAGAAGATGAAGGGTAGGAGACTCATCGAGTACATTACCGTTCATAAATATAGGAAGGTCTAAATTATTATTTCGATAACGATTGGTCGATGCCCCCTGCAAGCAATCAGAAGGAGTTGGTTTCTTATCGTGACAAGAACAAATGGTAGTATCATCAGCAAACAATGCCACCTTAGATGTGAGAATATCTGGAAGATCGTTAATGTAAATTAAAAAGAGTATAGGGCCAAGGATTGAACCTTGGGGAACCCCTGAGGTTACAGAAAAAGAAGAAGAGTGCTGTCCATCAAGGACAACTTTTATACTACAATTGGAAAGGAAGGATTCAATAATCTTAAAGATGTTTCCAGATACACCATAAGAAGAATGCTTATGGAGGAGACAAGCATGCCAAACTTTATTAAACGATTTAGAAATGTCAAGAGCAAAGGTCTTAACCTCTCCACCTTTATCTAATGCGCGATAAAACCTATCGGTTATTACTGATAGCAAATCAGCCGTAGAACGAGAAGATCGAAATCCATACTGATGATCAGAAAGTAGGTTATGAGATTCGAGATGAGAGATTAAGTGTTTGTTAATTAAAGATTCAAAAACCTTGCTTATGATAGGAAGAAGACTAATGGGACGGTAGTTAGATGAGTCAGATCGCTCTATAAACCTTAAGCCGTAACAAAGGGCTCCAATGTGGCCTTGGCAATGCATACCAAAAGTACAAACAGGGACACCATCCATGCGCAACATGGCACTGTTAGTACTCTAATATTTTTCAGCTGTTGATGGAATCAGCCTCTTTGAGAGCTACCACAGAGTTCGGGAAACCTGACTACTAGCCGGCCTAAGAATCATAAAACTGAGTTTTAGAGCTATACCCTCATTTGGAGATAATAGAATGAGTTGCCTAGTCATAAAAACAGAGACACAAGCAAAACCCATGAATCGAGTCAAGAAGATCCAGCGTTCAATATCCTAAACTGGAAATAATGTATTAAAAATACATCTGCGCCAGCCTAATAGATGACGAAGGGGTGCGAGGCTGGTCAACAGATAGAATCTGTTTACCCCTTAAGTCTTTGCCTAGGAGGCCTTCTACAATACAGCAGCCGGATGCATGTAACATCTGCCCAAGATGAGTATTTTTATTGAGACACCATCTCTAGCCTTTACTCAACCAAGAGCCCTTGGGTAACGAAAGGCATTCTCAAGTCAATAACAATTAAAAATAAACTTCATAAAAAACATTTAAAATCAAAAAACTGTAGAATAAAAAATATATATTTTAAAAAATTTAAACACTATCGTAATAGTATAAGCAATCTTCTAAAGTTTAGCAAAAAGAAATATTATACAAACTTTTTTAGCCACAACATCAATAGCATAAAAAACACCTGGAAAGGCATAAAAGTGTTGATAAATGTTAAACGAAATAATAGTAATTCCCTAACAACATTAATACTCATTAACAACAAATGCGAAACCAATTATGTCAAACCATTTTAATAACTTCTTTACCACGATTGCTTCAAAATTATCCTACGAAATTCCAAATTCTAAATTCAACTATCATGAGTACCTGACCAATCCTAATAGCAACTCTTATTATATGCAACCAATAACGAAAGAGGAAACTCTTGATTATATAAATTCCACTATTATAGAAGGGAGGAGTGTTGGACCAAACAGTCCTCCATCAAAACTTTTTAAACTGGTGTCAGCAACTCTATGTAAACCAATAATTATCATTTTAAACAATTCATTTCGTAAAGGAACATTTCCCGATGCCTTTAAGCTAGCTCAAATTATTCCGATTCACAAAAAAAGATCTACAATTGACTGCACTAACTATCGTCCAATATCTCTTCTTTCTAATGTAAGCAAAATATTTGAAAAAGTTATGCATAATAAACTATACAATTTTCTAAACCAAAATCAATGCTTATATAAACACCAGTTTGGTTTTCGTAAAAAGTATTTGACAGCTCACGCTCTTATTAAAATTACAGAAAGTATAAGAGCTGCTATTGATAAAGGGAACTTTGCCTGTGGAGTTTTTATCGATTTGCAAAAAACTTTTGACACCGTAGACCATCTCAAAGCTTAACTATTACGGTGTACGTGGCATATCCTTGCAGTGGTTCAAATTATACCTTTGTGATCGTCAACAGTTTGTAACTATAAATGGAACCAGCTCAGATATTAAAAACGTTTCAATTGGTATACCTCAGGGATCCATATTAGGTCCTCTATTCTTTATTATCTATATTAATGATCTCAATCTTTGTATCAAACATTCAAAAACGTATCATTTTGCTGATGATACTAATCTTCAATTAACAACAAACTCTCTCAAAAAACTTAATAAATATATTAATGAGGATATGGCCGGTCTTGTTCAATGGCTTAGAGCAAATAAAATCTGATTGAATACTAAAAAATTAGAAATAATTATATTTAAGACTCGAAATACTAACTTTTCTAAAAAACTAAGAAAAATATTCCAAAATACTTGAACTTTCGATTAAGTGGTCAAAAAATGTACTTGTCTAGTAACATAACTTATCTTGGTGTTGTGTTAGATGAAAAACTTTTATTCAAAACACACATAGGCATGTCAAGTTTGGGGACAATCTAAAACCGTATGTCTCTCTAGAATTGTTTCACTTCAAAATAGAGCGGTACGGATTTTTCATTTTTGTTCGAGAAATTTTCCCACTGACATCTTATATCTTGCATCCAAAACTCTTCGTTTCTATGATTTAATTCAGTTTTTAAATTGTTCATTTGTCTAGGATTAACAAATTGGTGTCCTTCCTACTATATTTCACAACTACTTTAATAATAGAACAACATTGGGCATAACTAAGATCAATCACTTATAACAACTTAACTAAAACAGACAAGTAAACATGGAATTAATTTCATTACATACCAGTGTATCCTTACATGGAACTCCCTTCCGAACACCCTAAAATCAGGTCTAATTCTTAGGTTTAAGAATCTGTTCTTAAAGTCACTAAAGAATCTGTTCTTAAAGTCACCTTCTCGAAAAATTGAATGCTTCAACACATATTTAAATACTAATATTATAAAAAAAGCTGACCACGAAAATAAATTAATCTATATAATTGGTGATTTTAATTTAAATTGTTTTGATTATCACGTCAAGCAAAGCACACAAAAGTTTTATAACGAATTGTTCAAAAATGGAGCGTTTCCTTTAATAGATAGACCAACCAGAACTACCGAAAAAACGGCTTCAATAATCGATAATATTGCAACAAACGATGTTTTTAATGAATCTTTAAAAAAGGTATTATTAAAAGTGACATTTCCAATCATTTCCCCATTTTTTTCTCTATAAATATAAAACCAAAAGTATTACCTAATGAAAAAACAACCTTTTTAAAACGTATCTATAACGAAGCTAATTTATTATCGTTTCATGAACAACTGTTATTGCTTCATTGGAAAGATATAAACACTTCATCTGACGTAAACTTTACTTACAACCAATTTTTTAAATCTTTCTATGAGGTATATGATGTAAATTTTCCGAAACGCGAAATAAACTTAAAAACCAAAAGTGTAAAATCACCATGGATTACAAACACCCTAAGAAAATCATCAAAAGTCAAACAAAAGTTATACATTAAATACCTTAAAGAAAAAACGATAGAAAGTAAAACCAACTACAAAAAAATATGCGAGAGAATTTGAAAAAATTAGAAAGAATCTTAAAAAAAAAATACTATTTCGATTTACTTATGCAATACGAATGTGATTCAAAACGCACATGGCAAATTTTAAGAGAAATTACCGGTAAAACAAAAATTAAATCATGCGCTCTGCAAAAATGGAATTAAAATTAATGGTGATATCTCTTATGATCCACGTGAAATAGCAATCGAACTAAACAACTTTTTTGTTACGATCGGACCTAATTTAGCAAGAAATATACCAAATATAAAGAAAACAATTGATATCTCATCTATTGCATTAGCTAATCTTGATTTTTTGGAATTATCGTTTGAAGAATTTGAAACAGCTTTTAGTGCGCTAAAACCAAATAAAGCAAGTGGCTTCGATGATATAAATGGCAATGTAATAAAAAATTCATACAAGGTTATAAAAGACGTGCTTTTTAAAATTTTTTCACTTTCAATCAGACAAGGAATTTTTCCTGATCAATTTAAAATTGCAAAAATCACACCGATATTCAAAGGAGGAGACTTAACAAATATCAATAACTATCGCCCTTTCTCTGTTCTTCCAGTCTTTTCTAAAGTCTTAGAAAGAATTATTTATAACAAAATTTACACTCATTTAACTAACAACAATTTATTATTTAACCACCAGTATGGATTCAAAAAAAACAACTCTACAGAACACGCGGTTCTCCAGCTAACACGTAGTATCACAGAATCTTTCGAGATATCCGAATATACTTTAGGCATCTTCATCGACCTATCAAAAGCCTTTGATACAATAGATCATAAAATTCTTTTTAAAAAACTCAAAAATTACGGAATAACTGGAAATGTTTTAAAGTGGATAAAAAGTTATTTAAGTAATCGCAAACAATTTGTAACCATTGACGCTTCTTCTCCAATAAGTTTGTTAGAAATTACTTGTGGTGTTCCTCAAGGATCTATTCTCGGACCTCTTCTCTTTCTTATATATATCAACGATCTCTATAAAGTATCCAGATTAAAAACAATCATGTTTGCAGACGATACAAACTTATTCTTATCTCATACTAACATCACTACTCTGTTTCAACTTATGAATGTAGAATTAAACAAGATTTCTTACTGGTTTAGATTAAATAAATTATCGCTTAATATTCAAAAAACAAACTGGACTCTCTTTCACCCGCCCTCTAAGAAAAAACTACTGCCTTATGAAATGCCATCCCTTTTTATTGATAACATCAAAATAATTAGAGTAAACGTTACAAAATTCTCAGGTGTTTATATTGATGATAATCTTTTATGGAAAAATCATATTGAAAATTTATATAACAAAACTTCAAAAAGTTTAGGAATTTTATATAAAGCAAGAAACTTTTTAAATAAAAAATTTTTAACTCAATTATATTTCTCTTTTATCCATAGCCATATAAATTATGCAAACATTGCATGGGATTGCACCAATAAAAGCAAAATTGAACCTCTTTATCGTCATCAGAAGCATGCAGCACGTTTGATACATTTTAGTGAACGTCTTACTCATGCAAAGCCTCTATTTAAAAAAATGAACGCCTTAAATGTATATCAACTCAATGTTTATAATACCCTTTGTTTTATGTTCAAATGTAAAACTAATTCTTCACTAGTTTCTTTCCATGATTTGTATATGTCAAAAGATAAAAATAAATACTTTTTACGCAATAACAATTTTATTAAGCAGCCATTTTTTCAAACTAACTTGAGCAAATTCTGCATTACTTCTCGCGGACCATTCTTATGGAACAAAATTGTCTTAAAAAACTTTTCTCAAGATTTTATCTAACAATGTAACTACAACTCTTTTAAACAAAAGTTAAAAGAATTAATTTTTACAATTGACGATCTATCAATTTACTTTTAATAATTTTTAATATCAAAGAACTATTATTATTTTATAATTTATATATTTACCAAGAATATGTATCAATATATACGATAATTTATATGTTTATTAACTTATTTTTTAAGGTTTTCTGAATATTTTTAATTTGTTTGTATCACGTTCATTTTAGCGGTTCTCGACGACAAGACCTTACGGTCTTCTACGAGTCCCCGCGTTCTTTTATTTCTTATTTACGATTTTTTTTTTTTGTTATTTTCTTGTTTTTTTTACTTTCTATCTTTTGACTTATTTTTTTATTTTTATTATAGTTTATTATTTTATTATATTTTTATTTTTAATATATTTTTTTAAATAACTATTATTATTATAACTTACTTATTTTATTATAATTCTTGTTTAAGTATATGTGCATATATAAATGTACATTATATTAATTGTTATATATATTAAAAAGTCTGATTTTTTTGTATAATCAAATAAATTTTTATACAATTTTACTTTTATTAGTTGATATTATGTTTACTTATTTAACTTAACTTCCTTTTATAACCTACTTTTTTATGTGGTTTTACTTATTACATATTATTATTATTGTTATTATTATTTTTTATCTTATTTAGGTCATTGCGCTTTATTAGTGAATCGCTATTTGTAATGACCTGTGTTTTGTAACATCTTTAACACGAAATATATTGTTATTGTTATAGTTATTGTTTATTTTTCAAGTATATTAAAAACCGTTATAAAAAATAAAGCTGCTATATTATACAAAACCGTTTAAATTTACGAAACAATGTTTTTGTAAGAGTTTCTTTTGAAGAGTTTTTTTAAGAGAGTTTTTTGTGACGCATATCCAAGACATCTTTAGTCCAGTTTCACCAACATAACATTTGCCGCAAGAGCACTCTAATTTGTAAACACCGAGATAGAAATTAACTGGTAGTGTAGGTTTATTTTTGGAAGTTAGTAGAGTTCGGAGATTTTTTGACTAAAAAAATTGCTTCACTTAGCAAAGTTATTCATATACTTGGAGAAAAAAAAAATTATTTCCATTGATGTTGCTGAATTACTTGAGAACAACTTCTCTGGACTGACTAAAGAACTTTTGAAATCTTAATTAAAAAATAGAGGCAAAAAAAAAAAAACGTTATAGATACTCTGAAGAAGTTAAAAAATTTGCTATAACGCTGCACTTTTATTCTCCAAGAGCATATGAATTTGTTAAATCTACATTCTCATTACCTGCTGTAAGCTCACTTTCAAACTGGACCTCATCTGTAGATTGTTCGCCTGGGTTTTTTGGAGATGTTTTCAAGTTTTTACAAAATAAGACATTTGAGGATTCATCATACAAAGATTGCGCATTAATATTTGATTCTATGCATATCAGGGCTGCTCTGTGGTATGATAATGTTACTGGATCATATGAAGGTTTTTCTAGTTTTGGAAGCAATATTCTAGCCTATGACTCAGATAAAATAGCAACAGAAGCACTTGTTTTTATGATTGTTGGATTGAAAGGCCATTGGAAATGTCCTATTGGCTACATATTGTGTGATAAAATTTCCTCAACGGATTTAAGTTGTCTAATTAAAAATGCTTTACATTTATGCACTACTCATAATCTGAATGTTTGGAGTATAACATGTGATGGACTTATTTCCAACTTTAGTGCAATGAAGAATCTTGGGTGTTCATTTGGAAGTAAAATTAAAGAGATGTGTGGTAGTTTTCCCCATCCTGAATATGATCATCCTATATATGATATCCCTGATCCTCGTCATATGCTTAAATTAGCTCGAAACGCTCTGTGTAGTATCGGTATCTTTGTTGATGAACAAAATCAATATATAAAGTGAGACCATATTAAAGCATTGCATAAACTGCAAGAAGAAGAAGGATTTAAGTTTGCAAATAAACTTGGCAATTACCACATTGATGCCCAAGGCACAATTAATTTTATTAGAACTTTAGATAAATTATTCGACTTGTTAAACTCTAAAAACCTTTTTGAAAAAGGATCTAAGAAACCTTTGTTTTTGAATAAAGCTCTAAAATGGATAGAAACCATAGAAAAATCTGTAAACTACTTAGTTAACTTATCAGACCCATCTAAAACTTTTTTAATTAAACACAGAAGAAAGACATTTGTACTTGGTTTCATTGTAGCAGCCACAAGTGTTAGAGATTTATCCTTTAACCTTTTATCTAGACATGAGAATTTTTTTGAATTTATTTTAACATATAAACTGTCACAAGGTCATGTCGAATTATTATTTGCTTGTATTCGAGGCAAAAATGGTTTCAGTAACAATCCAGATGCACGTCAGTTAAAATCTACTTTAAAAAGAATTTTATTAAGAAACTCTATCATAGGATCAAAATTTAGCAACTGCCTTACTTTTGACCAAAGATCTTCTGGCTCAATCTTTTTATTAAAGTGGAGTAAAAGGAGATCTCCTCTTGTTGAACAAAATATATTATCTAGTGAGGATTCTAACTATTTTAAAGACCTTGCTGGTTGTCTTTCATCAGTCTCTGCTTCAATTTATAAAGAAGCTATACTTGGATATATTGCAGGGTTCATTGTAAGAAAACTTTATAGTAAAATTACATGTCTGACTTGTGCCAATAGTTTTTATGAAGACTTTATCCACTGATCATGAGTATTCTATATTTTGCAGTTCATCATGGAAAAGTTTTTTAACTTTTAAAAATCGAGGTGGTTTAATCTTTCCATCCTGTAGTGTTTTAAAGGTTGTTGAAAAATGTGAGCACGTTTTTAAAGTTTTGGTGTGTGGGGCAGACCCCCATAATTTAAAAATATCTTCTAAAAAAAATCTTAAAACCTATCTGGTGCACTTTATAAATCAAAAACTTGCAAATGACGCGCTGTTTACTGAACTAAATATGCATGATTTAGAACATGAGATTTTGACTGAAGACATGCATTCTTCACAGCTTTTAAAAAAAATTATAGAGAAATATTTAACATTGCGTCTGCACTAATATGGTCAGCTGTACACTAGAAATGAGTTGCATAAAGGAAAGATTGGATTACGGCAACAGTCCAATGAGCTTGTTTTGTTCAAAGGTTTATGAAAAATTACAATAATAATATTCAATATCATTTGTATGCTATTTATGCCAAAAAATAAAATTATTTCTTTAAAACAAAAATTTTATTATTTCTGAAAATTCCTTAACTGTAACTGTTAACTGTAAGTTACAGTTTTTTGAACTAATTTAAATTTTTTAATTGAAAACCTACATTATAAAAATAAAAATTTATACCTATTTATATCAGCAACAATTTTGATTTATTTTCATAATGGAATATGTGTTCTTTTATAACAATAACTCAAAGGTTTCCAACAGGGTACTTTTAAGTTACAGTTGTAAAAGTCAAAAACATATTTTTTCCAACATATATTTATATTTGCCAAGTAAAAATGTAATATCTTGGTATTATATAATAACTTCTAACTTTCTTTATCTACAAACGCTTTTAAATAGCTGTTTTTAAATAACGGTTTATAAATAGATATTTTTAACATTTAATAAGTTTACATCGCCAAAATGTTTTTTTCTTTATAACCTTCAAAAACTTGCTTCATATTTTCTTACGGAATTTATACGAAGTTAGACATCTGGTTAAATATATATCATTGGGTAATAATAAATGTTACAAAATTACATAAAACAAACCGTTTAAAAAGAAGACAATAAAAAGCGTCAAATATAAAAACCAAATAAAATAATATAATAATGACGTCAATTAAATTTTTGTCAAAATGGGTCCCCAATTTTTCTTGTTTTAACCTTATCCCCGTCATCTCGATTTAGAACACCTTCCCCAATACCTATCTCATATCAAACTTTTGCTTTGTTAATCTCCAGAGATTCTCTAATTTTTCGTATCCTGTAATCTTGAATGACTGCTAAGGTCTTAGGATTTAGCCAATCAAAGTTAACACGGCATATTCTAGAATGTTCCGTGGCTCCTGAACTCGACCATTTTTGATTTTTGCAAGCTCTTTGGTGTTCTGCACTTCTTGAAATGATTTTCTTTTTCGTCTCACCTATATATATATATATATATATATATATATATATATATATATATATATATATATATATATATATATATATATATATATATATATATATATATATTTATATATATATATATATATATATATATATATATATATATATATATATATATATATATATATATTTATATATATATATATATTTTTTTTTTCCCGCATGAGTATTTAAGTTGATAAACTACTGAATTTGAGTTCGGAGTTTTGTTTTGTTGTTGCATAATATGTTATTTAAGTTGGGAGCTGAAGTAAAATAACTCTGATATTTTGTTTTTTAAATTCTCTTCGGAGTTTTACTAAATTTAATAATATTAATCTGGATAAAGCAACTACTGAGCTACTTAATCTTGATCCTAAATTTGTCCCAATACAAAAGAACATCCCTTATATGGATATAATAACTTGTGCCTTAGAATTCGAACAACAAAATAAACAAACACATGCAGAGATTCTTGGACAAAACTGTTCTAAAATTTTAACCAGTTCTTTACAATTAAAAATAATAGATAATTTAACAAAACAGCAACGCTTTTCTTTACAAAACCTGAAAAAACATTCACATCTAAAGATATACCCGTTTGACAAAGGAACAGGCTTTGCTTAATTATACAAAAATGAAGCCAAAGCGAAATTAGAAGAACAAATAAAAAATAGTAAAATTATTGATTACGATCCAACACCCACATTCACTACTAAATTTCAAAAACTATTTTGTAAATTAAGAAAACAAGGTAAGTTAGACAATCCTACATATTTTAAAATATATCCATCAGATTACGTTCCACCTAGAATCTATGGAATGGTTAAAGCACACAAACCGGAAAAAAACTACCCAATGCGTCCTGTTGTTTTCACTACTAACACACCTCCTTATGGAACATTTGAGTATCTGGTTAAAATTATCCAACTAACATTAAACAAAAATATAACTCGACTAATTGATTTAAGAAACTTTGTCAACGATGCTAAAGAATGGAAGAAACGGACCTAATGAAATTCAAGTTTCTTTCAATGTAATTAATTTATATCCACACGAACCAATCAATGAAGCAATTCTTGTTATTATTAACATATTAAACAATGATCTTGAAGGTTTAAAAACTAGGATTAAATTAACTCTCATAGATATACCAATTAATTGAACTATCGTTAAGCATATGTTACTTTTTATACGAAGATAAAATCCGAATTTTACCTAATTCAGGTCCAATTGGTTTATCATTGGTGGTAGTCATTAATGAAGCATTTTTGCAAAGTATAAAAAAAAGAGCACTTGATATAGCCTTTGTTAATTCATTTCAACCAATAACTTACAAAAGATATGTGAATGATAGCCATGCTCGCTTCGATTCAAAAGAAAAGCAAAATTTATTTCTCAAAGCTTTAAATGAACAAAACTCCTCCATAAAATATACCGTTGAACTTGAAAACGAAAAAAAACAACTTAATTTTTTAGATATTTGTGTTACAAATACAATGAATAGATTTTATGAGTTTCAAGTATACCGTAAGGATGCGATAACAAATGTTCAAACAAAACCAAACTTTTGGAGTTTGGTTTTATTTGAACATTTGTTATCGCATCCTTACGGTATACTTGAAACTCATAAAATCCATTCATTGTATTTGTAATACAAATGTCTAAAAAATTAAGTTGTTTTTTTTCGTTTTCAAGTTCACCGGTATATTTTATGGAGGAGTTTTGTTCATTTAAAGCTTTGAATCAACCCAAGCATAACCACTGGCGTCTTTTAAGGTTTTTTATGTCGAGCAAAACAAATTTGCTCTCAAAATTATTTCTCACAAGAAATTAATTTCCTCATAAATACATTTTTTGAAAACGGCTATAACAAAAATAATCTAATTAAAATAACCAAAAACAATTTAGATGGCCTTTCGAAAATTACTACATCTAATAAGTTAGATCAAAACTTTGTTAAATTACCTTGGATACTTATTATTGGCAAAGAGAATTAGAAAAAAACATCAGAATTACTTTACTTCAGCTCCCAACTTAAATAACATATTATGCAACAACAAAACAAAACTACCTCCGAACTCAAATCCGGGAGTTTACCAACTTAAATACTCATGCGGAAATATATATATTGGTGAGACCAAAAAGAAAATCATTTCAAGAAGTGCAGAACACCAAAGAATTTGAAAAAATCAAAAATGGTCGAGTTCAGAAGCCACAGAACATTCTAGAACATGTCGTGGTAACTTTGATTGGCTAAATCCTAAGACCTTAACAGTCGTTCAAGAATACAGAATACAAAAAAATAGAGAATCTCTGGAGATTAACAAAGCGAAAGTTCGATGTGAGATATTAAGGAAGGTGTTCTAAATCGAAATGACGGGGATAAGGTTAAAACAAGAACTTGGGGATCTATTTTGACAAAAATTTAATTGACGTCATTATTATATTATTTAAGGTGGTACTAGCCCATAAAAATTTAAACAGTCAAAATAGTTAATTTTAATGCAATATTTGTAAAAGGTTATTTGTATTAAAGAAGCATTTAAAGTAAATGTATTATAAAAACTTTGAATATACTTAAAAACATGCTGAGTCAGCAAAAAATATGCAAGTTTAATTACAAACGAATATTTCTTAATAACTAGTCAGAATTTGAGCCCGAAATTTTGCACAAAGTTTATCAACATGTTGATCAAGGGATTTGACCAGAATCACCATCATAACATTAATAGTATTAAAATTTCGGCATTTAAATTTTATGGAAAATGGGTGCTGCCAACATCAATATCTCAACAACAACAAATTATAAAAATCTCGTTTTGGTCAAATCCCTTCACAATTATCAGATGAACAAGGTGGTGAAAAATTTAGCCATAATTCTTGAGTATTTAAAAAGATATTCTTATTCAAAGTTAAAAAAAACGTTCACAGAGAAAACGCGAAAAAACAAATATAAACAATAAATATTTTTAAACATTTGTGAATACATATCAGTCATCCTTGCAAAATCTTTTTCTTATACCTCTCATTTATTTGCAAAGTTGATATAAAGCAAAGGAGATATAAATTAAAAATTATAATAAATAAGTGTTATAATTTGCTCAAAAGTAAGCATTGTTTCTTGTTGCTATGCAGTTGCTAAGGGCTTTCATTTAAGGTGGTACACCACTAAAAAGCACTTTTTCAACTTAAAATTGGAATAAAACCAAAAACTAATATTTTTCTGATTATAAATTTATAAAAAAAAATATTTGAAATGAAATTTTTTTCTAAAAGTTTTTTTTACATCCATAATGGCGGAAAAACTGCTTAAAAAATGCATAAAATTGAATAACTTTGTGACGTGATATCTTCCGTTATATACATTTTCTCTAGTTCAAACTTAGTATATTGTTGCATTATAATGTTTTATTCCGGTTGACAGATGGATTTTTAATTTAAGGACATATTTTAAGTTTTATTACGAATTATTGAAAATATGCTTGAAATTCTAAATAATTTGACTTAACATGTGAACTAATTTCTTCATTTAAAAATATTTAAGAAGAATTTTTTTAATCCCATTTGTTAACCGAATTTCTTGAATATATTGAGTATACCCTGAAAATTTCAGGCAAAAATCATTAGCCAATACAAAGATATTACGTTTCAAAGTTACCCTAGTATTACAAAAATGAAAAACTGTAAAAAACACATTTAAAGTTTTTTTCTAGTAAAATCTTGGTTAATGTCCACCAGAAACATATGACTGATTAGTTTCATTTGAATTTTGTTTATCACTGAACCCTTTGGCTATTGATCTTAACTTTTTTCTTTGCTTTATACACTTTTGTGTCGACTTTCGTTTCATTTGATTCATACAAGAATTGTCAAACTGAACAGATGTCATTACTGTTATATACCCAGTCAAATTGAACTCTTTTAAAACATACCTTTACTACCATCATTAAAATGAATAACAGCAGAGTAAGTTCCCATTTCAACTGTTTCTCTACTGACAAAAATGTTTTTGGGAACTCTAGACCATATGAGGGCATTCAATGACTCATTAGGATTTCGTGTCTTACCATGAAGGCATTTAGATAGCAGTTGATCGTCTTGTAAGCTTTTAAAAATTGTTATTAGCAGGTTTTTAATCAATTGCAATTTGATTTTGATGATTTTGAATCAACTGCAATTGAATTTGATGGTATATACTGCTTTGTTTTACTCCAATACCTGCACCAGCTTTCAGAATCACGAGGACAAAACTGATGACGCTCATCTTGATTTAAAATATTGGTAAAGTGGAAAAGAAAAGCATATATAGACTTCTTCATAGCATAAATATTAGTAGTGTTCCTTCTTATAGCAATGCCATAGTAGTTTTGCATCGAATTTATTATCTTATCTGTCAGTTTATTTCTACCAGACAATGGTGTTTTAGTGCCACTATGTAATTTTACTAAACTCCGTAATCGGATACCCATACGCTTTTGAACATGCCCGATACACTCAAGTTTTATTGGAATTACTCCTTGTTCAATGTAAGGTTGTGATTTTACAACATCTGAAAATGAGCTTGTATCGCCATCTCCAAGGTACTCTTTATGAATCAAGTTTCGATTTGATACAGAGCGATGAAACATGTTCACAGCACCTGATGATTCCATGGATCCTGAAGACCCTTCATGGTTTATTTGACAATTGTGGTCTAATTTCCACTGCTCATGCTCTAATGTATTTTCTTTACTTTGCAACCATAACAATGTCTCGACTTGACTTCAACATCAACACATTTATCACCTGTTATGGCTGTAACAACAACATGCAAAGAAGAATAACCATGTCGTTGCCATGAGCCATCAATAGAAACTTGAGTATAACGAATATTATTGACAATTTCAGTATGAGGAGCTTCTATAGCTGCCTTTTTCATGCTAGTTGTTGCAGGTTTTTTATAGGCATTTTTAACCTGCAAGTCTATCTTGTGAAATGCATTTTCAGTTAAACAATGAATGTTCATAACTGACATGAATGTCTTCATTTTAGCACATCCGCAGCCAATTTCTTGAAAAGCAATAACAGCTCGAGTGTTTATCTCCTTTAAATTGTTTCCTTGAATTTTTGTTTGTTTTTTAATTTCTGGAGAGGTATAGTAATGTTTAAGAAAAGTACATCTTTCATTGCAACATTGTAGTAACAAATTATGTGAAAGTCCTTTTCTTTTATTAGGATAATCAATAAGCTTAATGTTGCAGAAACAATCTGGACATGAAGAGACTGAACAATATTTTCTAACACAGGAAAATTAATAAAGATGAAATAATCTGAAGCATTGGAATTATTGTTTTTAATGTTGGAAGAAGATAACTTTCGTTCGCTAGAACAAGAGGGTTGAATAAAATTTGAGGTCTTACAAGATACTCTATTTGGTATAACACAGTTCCATTTTCTATACTTTTTTCTAGAAAAGTTTTTTTTGTTGCTAACTTTATATTTTTGATGTAGGTTTTCTTTTCCTCCTGAACTCATTTTTATATACACTAAATATAAAGCTAAAGTTATTAAATCATATTAACAAATATATCTCAGACAAAGTAAATATCAAAGTAAATTGATATTACAATGTAAAAGTTACAACAACTACTATTTAAATTGTCACAAAACAAATGTGCCTTTAAAGTATAGTTCAAAACTTTACGAATATAAAAAAGAAGCCTAGCATAGCCTAGGCATATTCCATAAAAAAGAAGCCTAGCATAGCCAAGCTTAAGCATAGATTTTAGGGATTGAATTAGGGTTTTTTATTCTGTTGCTAAGGCGTTGCTATGGTCAAAATTTTCAACAACTTTAGAAAAATGCATTTTTAAAGTCTTTTATGTAATTGAACAATATAAGATGGTTATATCAAATGAAAAAGGATAAAGTTTGGAAAAAAACGAGTCCAAAAACTAAATTTTGAAATTTTACTCCAAAATCACTGTTTTTTAGTGGTGTACCACCTTAAGATTGTGATTATGAATTTACATTTTATATCATTAAATTACTCATAAATATAGTAAAAGTATACATTTTTGAAATCTACAATAATTCTGTTTTTCAAATAAAAAAAAAAAAAAATCGCAAATTTTAACGTTTTATTGGCTAGTACCACCTTAATTGGTTTTTATATTTGACGCTTTTTAATGTCTTCTTTTTAAACGGTTTGTTTTATGTTATTTTGTAACGTTTATTATTACCTGATGACGCTGACCACAATAGGTCAGCAAAATATCGCTAATATACATTTTTACATCAAAATATATTTAAAAATAGTTATACGCTGCCTTTCTATTAAAATCAACTTATATATATGTATATATATATATATATATATATATATATATATATATATATATATATATATATATATATATATATATATATATATATATATATATATATATATACATATATATATATATATATATATATATATATATATATATATATATATATATATATATATATATATATATATATATATATATATGTATATATGTATATATATATATATATAGTCTTGCATGTCTCTTGCGTAGCATCAAAAAATATTTCCCATAAACTGTAGTTTTAAAGAGCGCGTTAATAAACCAGACTAGAAAAAGTTTTAAAAATTAAATTTTTTTTTTTAATTGATAG
>NC_061157.1:11502225-11504725 GCF_022113875.1 Hydra vulgaris | reverse complement strand
TTTATTCTCAGCTTTAATCAAATCCAGTACATTTGTTTATATTAAGTTTGATTAAGCCAACATTTCCAATATTATTTTGAAACGTTGGCTTAATCACATTCTGATGCATGAAGCAATTGTTTAAACATTCTAAAAAAATTTTGGCTGGTCTATCAGTCTCACTAGTTAATGTGCCATAGTAATCTTCTATCCACTTAATTGTGTTGAAATTAAAATCCCTACAAATAAGGACTCCAGTGGTCTCACTTAGCTTCACAGCATTATGCCAAAACAATTTTGTCATTTTTTGGAGCAATTTACATTATGTGACTAAAAATGATATCCTACCAAAATATTGCATATTTGCCAGGTTATCATAATAAATGGTTATAAATGGTTATCATAAAACTAAGGACTTTCTGAGTATTCCAAAATTAATCTTTGTGAAGAACTAGAAGAAAAAAAATCTGAAACAAAATCTTGCCCCAAGAAAGACAAAAATTATCTCATAAAAGACCTAGCTTAGTCAACTTGTTTTAAGATCGGAGAAACTAGAATAGACCAATCAAAGTAATTTAATACTAACCCTAATAAAAGAATAAATACTTCACGCAAAAACATTTGTGTTTAACTTTTAACTTAAAAAAATTAGGAGGTAATAGCAACTTATATGTTTCACAGATTTGTATTAAACTCCTAAAGTTAAAAAATAAAAACTATTAAATAAAATTACCAATTGTGTATATATAGCTCTGACACTTGAGTTATGTATCAACAACTCTGACATTTCTGATTTGTGATTATCCAGGTTAAATGTATCGAGCCATTCCAAAAATAAACCTTCAAATATTAAAAAATCATGCAATCTGATGTCATATAAGTTATGGAAAAATTTTAAAATGATCCATAACATGCCTTTGTAATAAATTATGCAAGAAATTTAATTTGTAAAGTGACAAAAAATTTTTGCATTATGGTCTTGAATAAATCACTACACTCAAAGATAAAGGTTTAAACAAGAAAGCCTTTTAACAAACAAACAAAATAAATTTTAGCTCTCCATTATTAGAAAAAAATTTGTTTTTAAATGAAACTATACTATAGAGGCACTCTATATAAAAAATGTAAAAATAAAAGTAAGAATAAAACATAAAAATAAGTAAAAAAATATTTAACTTAAATACTAATTCTTTATATCATTATTTTTGTTGACCAATAATTCTTAGTTTTTAGTTTACTTAAAAGAATTAACAAGACAGTTATCTTGCTCTACAATCTACAATCAGTTCTACTAATTATTTTAATCGTAAAACAATTCCAGAAAACAATGTTTAAAATACAGTAGTATTGATTACACAAACCAGCAAAAAAAATATTGCATTAACTTTGACACTTGTTTTTCTATACGCTGAATTTAAATGTGACATATTTTTATAGCAAGATACACATTCTTTGCAACAATTTTTTTTATTAAGCAAAATTTAGGTGGTTTTTTGCAAGAAATTTTCAAAATGTAGATTTAAAAATTATTTAGAAATGTTTTAAAAGATTTGTTTTTTTTATTACAAAATTATCAGAAATTCGATAACGGATGAAAATAAATGTCAATTTTATGTTTAAAATCAACATCTTATTGCATAAATACCATTTATAAAAGTCTCAAACATTTTTCTAGATTTATAAGACAAAAATGTTAAGTTTAGTTTTAAAAAGAATTGCAGACAATATAATTTATTGATAAATACTCGATTGGAAAGGAACTTTCACTTTTTAAAAATGTTTACTTGAATGTTTACTTATATAATGTCAACGTTTCAATGTGAATGATATGAACAGCTTTTCAATCATGTTTCATCATTTTTTTTGTTCCCTATATTTAAATTTCAAATTTATAATATTTTTTAAAGAGCTAATTGAATCTAAAATTGTTGCATCATTTCCCAAAGTGTCCCAATCATTAGATATTCTGTGAAGAAGATGTGTCTAATTGTTTCGTTCTTTGAACATTTGTTTAATATCTCACTTTTAATTCTAGTTGTTACAAAGCTTTGCTTTACTTAATACATTTATAATGTGAGATTTGTAGTTCAAGTCAATTTTTATGGTAATACCAAGAAAAAGTTCTGATTGAGTTTTTAATAGCATGAAATTATTTAGTTTATAATCATGTTTTTAATTATTTGCTCCAACATTTTTAATAACAAAAGAATGCATTTGAGGCTTTTTATTTCACTATTGACAGCCTCCATGGAAACTGTAATAGGACACCTGAAATATACCATGTCAGTATGTTGAAAAAATACAATGTACAAATTTTTTGTCTCTTGTTATAAAGTAGAAAATATTTTTAAAACAAGAGGCTTTTAATCATTCTGTAGCTTGCTAAAAAAAGTCAAAAAACATGCATTTAGTCATTCAGTTCTGTCTGACCAAAAAGCTAATGGCAATTTTAAATAATCAGCATGTCATTCAAAGTGAAAACAGTCATTCAAATCTGAAACTAAATCTTAAGACTTTGTAT
>NC_061157.1:11412225-11499725 GCF_022113875.1 Hydra vulgaris | reverse complement strand
ATATATATATATAAATATACATACACATATATATATATATATATATATATATATATATATATATATATATATATATATATATATATATATATATATGTATATATATATATATATATATATACATATATATATATATACATATATATATACATATATATATATACATATATATATACATATATATATATATATATATATATATATATATATATATATATATATATATAATATATATATATATATATATATATATATATATATATATATATATATATATATATATATATATATATATCATCGTCGTAATAGCATAAAATAAGTAATCATTTTTAAAAAATAACACAATATT
The DNA here is from genome assembly GCF_022113875.1 of Hydra vulgaris. Classification (NCBI taxonomy): domain Eukaryota; kingdom Metazoa; phylum Cnidaria; class Hydrozoa; order Anthoathecata; family Hydridae; genus Hydra; species Hydra vulgaris. Next base: position 11,499,376 of record NC_061157.1, on the reverse strand, counting down.
TTTTATTCTTGATATGTTTTGTAAAATTTTATTTACATTTTCAAAAGATTATTTTACAATAACAAACTCTGAAATAAATATAAAAAAATAGAAGTCTTTACAGAGAAATAATAACAAACAAAAACTTACATAATGAACCAATATATTTATTAGAAAATAACTTGTTAAATAACCAATCAAAATAAATAATTGTCAAAAAAAATTAATAATAATGATAAACTGACAGTAAAATCAATCAGACAAGTTTATAGCATATTGTGAAGTCTGTTTATTAAGTGAGGGACTTTCCCATTTAATGTGGAGGGCTTATTTTATCTTAAATTTGTGGTTAGGGGGGGCATTATCTAAAATCTCAAAAGAATCACAGTTAGCCAGATTTTTGCAATTAACAGATAAATTTAAGGTAAAAAATATCTAGAGTAAGCTTTAAAATACACAAATAACATTATATTTTATATATACACTTTCATGCTATTAAAATTCTTTAGAAACAACAATTTTGACATAGTTGTGAGTCAACAATATATTAATTTGAATAGTAAACATGTAAATTTTGAAAATTCCACAACACTTGACTTCAATTGTTTAGGTGCCTTTGTCGTCTCTTATACTTAATCCATGTCATTTAAACTCATGATGAACAGATTCACCTGCTTGTTCAGAGTAAATTCCAAGTCCATTATCAGTATTGGTACTTTTTAGAAATGGTAAAATATGGTTAACTGAAATATGAACTTTCCATAGTACATAGATCATCCTAGTCATATTTTAAAAATCGGAAAATTGTTTAGATAAAATATCCGGAATTTGTTTTCCCTTATTTTCTTTTTAATTTCGCTTTTAGCTAAGTTGATTCTAGTTTTTTTTAAATACTTTTCATAATTTTTTTTATCAGTGATAAGTGAAAAAGCTTAAAAAACAAATATATTACAAAAATATATACCTCAACTTGCATTTATTGAAAATGTTTTGGATATCCGGAAAAAATATAAGTTTAAAAAAATATCCGGAAATCCGGAAATATCCGGAAAAAAATAATCCCTGATAGTATATTTAAAGAAATATTATTAAAGTAAGTATTAATATATTCCATTAAACTAGCATAAGACATCTTGAATTTGGAAACTACAAATTTAATATCACCAATAATTTTTTCTCCAAAGGTAGCTTGCTTCATTGCTTGAAACTTTCTCAAACATTCAATTACTGGCAATAATTTAAGCTTTCCTTGATCAGCAATATCACAAGCAAGAACATCTAACTTATCTAAAAGTCTGTTGACATTGTTGTCATCAAATCCAATGCTATGTAACCTCTGAAAAATATGTAATTTAAGTTTAACCACTTTTCAAAGTTAGGCCATAGTTTTGATAATAGTTTTCCAAAAGTTGTTACTATTCCGATTAATGTATGCAACTCAGGTACTGGAACTAAATTTTCTATTATTGTGTCTGGATCCTCTTCAAGATATAATAGTCTTGGATTAATAACATTTTTATAATCAGCAATTTTTGATTTTGGTTTTCCAGCTTCTGTGTATTTAGTGTAATGATAATCGAGGGAGCAAAGAGTTCGTTTTTCTCCACCATCCAAAAGACTCTCTCCTTCACACAACAAACAACTATATTTTCCAGCATGGCTCATAATGCCAAACATCGAGTCTGAACACTTTAAATCAAATGCAACAGAATACTTAATATTTTGAAGATTAAGAGTATTAACTAATTTTCTAAGATTTCCATTGTGTTCAGAGACTCCTTCTACAATAGCAACAAAAAAACAATGCTAAACTCCAGCATCATCAAGGTCAGGTTGGTTGCTAGTTTTATCATGCAGATTAAAAAAATTCATAGAGACCTTGACCAGAATCCACAGCATTGACATAGTCAATGGTTTCCCATGAGTAGCAATTGTGAATTTTTCACCTCTAAAAATATTTTCCTTTTCTCGTTTTTGTTTTTAAAACACTTGAAGCGACACATTCTGGACTTGCTGATCCCAATGCTAAATTTTTCACAGCTTGAACATCATTACAAAGATGAATAATGCCTGATTTAACAACTCAACAACATTTTAGGCACATCCTTTCATTTTTATCTTCATTTAAATCAAAAGTAAAAATGTTAATATCTTTCAATATTTCTGAAACATCTGAAGTTCTTGTGATATCTTGACGGTTTATATAAACAAATAAATCTAAAACTATATAAAATACTAATATAAAAAATATAACACATTATTAATAAACTCATCAATGACATATTAGTTCCTATATATAGGAATTTTAAACGGCTTGTTATATATAACAAGTTTAAAATTTTTTTAATTTATAAAGGTTCATTAATTCATTCAATGAATCAACAAAAATAAGGAGCTGAGTCTCAAAGAATCATTGAGAATCATACTGACTCTTTACCAAAGGTTTTAAAACAAACAGCACATAAATTGTTGACCACCATTTAGTAAAACTCAAGTCGTTGTGCACCAGAGCAGGTTTAAAATCAAAAAAACGCTGGTATTTGATTAGCAAATTAGAGCAATTTTATTGAAAATGGTGGATACTTTCAACTAAAAACTATACTTTTTATTTTTTGATTTTCATCCATTTTTCCATTCCCCTAGAAGTTTTTACTAAATATTTATTTTCATATATACAACTAAGTATACATAAAAAAAAAACTGATGTGGGGAGACTTCAAACCTGGCGGTTACTGTGGTTGTGATATTTGTTTATATATATAATACATGTTTTTACTAGTTTTTATCCATATCAAGCTGGGTTATAATAAATTTTTTTTTTTTAAATTTTTAAAAATTATTATCAACATATCTAATTATACTGATTTATTACACTAAAAGCCTCTTTAATTACATCAGTTCAATTTATCAAATTTGTCAAATAAAAGATTTTAAAATTTTTAAAACACTAAGCAATAAACAACTAAATAATAATTATAAACTATAATTATAAATAAGAATTATAAATAATAATTATAAATAAGAATTAATAAATAATAAATAAACAATTGATATAATTTTAAAATATTTTTTATATCATTTTTTAGTAGCAGTATTGTATATTTGCATCATTTCTATTTCAAATAAAATTTGTGACTTATTATTTCAAACTTTTTTTAAATTTATTAACTGTTGCTTAAACAAACAATATATATTACACATGACTGTTATAATTTTTGCAGTTGTAAATTTATTATTTTTTCACTTTTTTATGTATTTATTATATCACTTTTTGTGACATAATAAATATGCTTTGTAATGAGATATCATCAACAGCAAAAATACAAACAAATGTTATACTAATACAACGTAAGCAAAGTTTTTCTCTATAACCAGATGGTACAATTTAATCAAATCAAAATAATTATTCAAAAGAAATTAATTTAATACAGAAAACATTATACAAGAAAACTTGCATTGAGGCTTATTTTTTAGGGTATTTTAAACACACTCAACAAAATACATTTAACCAAAGAATACCACTCTCTTAAATTTCCTATACAACATAATTTAACTGATGTTATTGTCTTCACCTAAGCTGAATAAATACTTGCTCTTAATGACACTATACACTGCTTTACTGGGCATTACTATAAGGGTACCAAACAGTCATTACATGATTCAAAAGATATGTGCCTTAAAAATTATGCAGAATTTAAAATGCACAAGAAATCCTGACCTACAATAGAAAAACCTATAAAAACTGTAGATGCATTTGTGCAAGCAAAACTTGCACAGTTTTCATCACGCAATGTTAAATTTTCCAAAATAATTAGTATATATACATTAATTTGTCTTACTTTTTACTTTTATATTTTCTTTATGTTTTTTGTTCTTTCTTAAAAATATTATTTAATAATAATATCTGAAATTGAGGACTAAAGGATTCACTAACCTATTATGAAGAATAACATGAAAAATTTAGGACTAAAGGATTCATTAACTAATTATGAAGAATAATGTGAACAAAGATGTTTGAGATTTAAAAAAAAAAAATTTTTTTTTAAATTGATGTTTTCGACATTTTTTAATTCACAAAATTATTTAATAATTACTAAACATGGAAACTTAAAATTAATTGAAAATAATCTGATAAATGTGATTTTTATTTTTTTATTATTTAATCTGCCATTATTGATCACATGACCTGATGAATTTATATTTTAGAAACGATTTAATTTTTAGAAGACAAATTATTTAGAACAAAAATAACTGATTTTCAAAGAAACTGTACATGTCTAATCTTATTTTGAAGGTAGTTACATTGAAATTTTTTGAAACATAGAACTAAAATTAATTATAAGTTGCCAATCAACACAGCTTCAGCTGAAATAAAAAAGTTGAATAGTAGACAATTAAATTATCATCTACTACTCTTATACGTCTACTACTACTTATTAAATTAACTAAATTATTTAGCCATATCTGCTCCCCGGGCCCCTTAGTTCCAGGGTCAGACTACCAATAAAGGGGCCAGGGGGAGACATAGATGAAGCCCTTATAGATAACAAAAAATTCAGCAAAAATACATTAAACCCTTAATCACATAGTTTTTTCTTTTAAAGGGTATAGGAAAATAAAAATTGATGCATATTTATAATAATTAGTTATTATTAATTTGTATTTTTGTGTGTTTTATTTGTGTATCTTGATTTATGGAGAGGCTCAGGACCTTCAGATATAACAGGGGCCAAGGGGGGAGAGGAGAAATACCTCCAACCTCCTTCACCAGTCTGACCCTGATTTGTACTATTTGTTGTTCACAGTGGCCCTCAACAAATTCAAGATCGATAAAAATTAGAGGTGTACCAGATATTTTTATCAAGAAAAAACAAATCTTGCCATTCCACATTAAGTAGTGTTCAAGATCTAAAAAAATAAAATCAAGAAAAAACTGGTATAACACAGGTATATGCATTAATAATGAATAAGGAAAAATCGTTTTTACAGCCAAATTTTTGTTTTTTTAATTACTATTTTCTATACTTCGTCAGCACATATACCATGTCTTAGAGTTTTTCTCTTGATTTTTTAAAGTAAGATCTTGAATACTATATATTTTAGACTGGACAAGACTTGTTTTTTCCTCATAAACACTTATAGAAAGTTCAATATTTGGCATATCCGACAAAAATATTTGGCACACCTCTAATAAAAATGTCAACGAAAACTGCTTCTAGATTCTTTAAGAACTTTTTTTTCACATCACAAATCTGTTGAAGTTAAAATCCTAGCTGCTTGTCCAAGATTTTCAAATCGACTACTTTTTCCTAAAAATGTTATCGTTCGGTTTAACTACTTGATAGGATAACTAGGTCATTTGTGTATATTTATGGTTTTTAATTAAAATAATTTTGTATTACTAAATAGCTAATAACTCTTTTAAACTACATTAATAAAATTTTGAGCTTTTATCAAGTAATTATAAACGGAAATGACAACAAATGTAAGAAGTAATAACTATGATATTATTTATACATATAAAGATAAAGTCTTTATCTTTGACATCTTTATTTTTTAGAAAAATATGAACTAAATCTTTAAAAATAAGTATGGAGTATTATACTTAAGATATGCCCAACAAACCAGCAAATCATGATGAATCTAGAGTAAAAGTGTGTGCACTACCAAAAAAAAAGTCTCAGCAGTTTGCAATCACAGAAAAGATAGTTGAGCAAATTAAAATGTATATAAATTTAGATTTTGACATAGCAAACAGCAAATATCCTCTTAGTATACGTGGTACCTGCAGAATAACACTGAACAAGTGAGACAGATATTGAAAATAGAAAATTGCCTAAAATGCCAAACTATGAAGACATATTATTTATAAAAGAAATTAAAACTAGAGGCAATGCAATTGCTATATATTCATCACAGCAAGGTATACTGGTCATCAACCCGTCTTTAGAGGAAGAGGTTATAAAAGAAGATTGACTTCTAACATTACTGAACACAGTGGTTTACTCGCTGCAGCCGGAATTAGAAAGGTTTCTTTAAAACCTTGATCAGGTAAATATTAAAAGCTTTGACATAATTTGTATATAAATATAATAATAAACAAAGAGAGTGATATTTCTATTCAAAATTTAATGGTAATGAAGGTGCAAGTTCAATAATCATTTGTTCGTATTGCAAATCAGAAATTGGAAAAAGACTGTCCCATTATTTCAAGCAAACAAAATCAGCAGAAAATATTGAAAAAATTTTAAACAAAACCTTACCATGAAAAGAAAAAGACCAGTTAATAAATTCATTCCTTAAAACTAAGGCAAATAATCAAAAAGATTCAAGTAAAATAAATGTTTGCTTAGAACTTTATTCAAAAGGCAGATACAAATCACAAATTGTTTTAAAACCTGATAGTCAAAAATGTCAACTTTTCAAGCAAAGGCTTGAATAACTTTCAGGTAAATAATGGAGTATCTTCAAATGAGATGGAGAAATTTACTAATTTTATTAGATCCATTATAGGTAAAAAGGCTGTTCCTGCCTATCACAGAGAGCAGGCATCAGAAAAATCTAAACCTTTGAAAATTTTATATCGAGATTAATGAAAAAGTATACATAAGGTATCATTGTGTTTTATATTTACATTAAAATTTATTTTGTAATAAGTAATATAATTTTTAGTAGTAAATCTGCTTAATTTAGGTAATGGCTAACAGAGGCCAGGTAATGGCTAACAGAGGCCAGGGCTTTCTAAAAATCTGTGCAAAAATTTTACCAGAAAGTTATCACTCAGAGATAAATTGTGAATTAAACTGAGAATAAAACTGAAGAGTTCAAAATGTTGGAGGAACTAAATCTTCCTAACAAAAAAAGACTTTGTATTCTGAAGGGGGTACAGCTACCAAAAAAGGAAAGTTAACAGGAGTTCACAGATTAATAATGCTCAAATTAAATAATCTTATGAAAACATGCAATATAATTAAGTAGATTTTGCTATGTTAAATTACAGTCACTCCGAGGACTAACACAGGATGAAGAAAATATATGTGATGTAAACTGCAATTTAGGTATTTCTTTGAAATCTTTGAACAATAGATGTGCAGGTTTGCGAACATATGGTAATCTGAGAAAATGCTACGACAGGTAAAACTAAACAACATGTTTTAAATAGTTTTGTTATGAATGTATCACTTGTTTAATAATAAACATTTAACATATGTTTAATATACATTTTATTGGGTTTCAGCTATAAGGAAAAAAAAAAAAAAGAGATGCTTCAAACACTATGAGCACATTGAACCTTCCGCTTTTTAACGAACCAGATTCTATGTTAGTTATAGTAAATGCCTTCTTCCTGAATTACATTTAATACAAGGATTCATCAATCATGTCTTTTAGGCAGAGAAAAAGGCATGAAATGGTCCTTAAAGTTAAAGCAGAATTCAAAAAGTTACCAGGTGAGAATTTGATAAAAAATTTAGAGACAGTTTTTACTAATTAACATCAAAACTAATTCGTAATTTTTGTCTAGGGTGAAGTTTTTGAAGGCAATGCATGTCATAAACTATTTCAACATGCAAGTAAACTTCTTGAAGCTGATGTCCTTGGTAAAGTTAGCCCGTTATTGTTGTTGCCATTAGTTTAATTGCTAAATACAATGAACAATGTTGTCAAATATTGTTTTGGAACTGGAAAGGTTTCTCACAATTTATCCCATTACTTTTCTAGCAACAGATTTATCTGAAACTCTAAAAATACACGTCAGTATCTGAACAAGCGAGAGAGTCAATCTTTAGGGAATTTTTGAAGTATTGGTCACAATATCAAATTAATATAATCACCAGTGTATCGTATGGGGAGCGCTTGATGAAAGCTGTTGTGGAATTTAGTTCTAGACATTTATAACGCCACTATTTTCCATTTATTTTAGTTTTACCTGTTTAAATCCTGTTTTTATTAACATTATTAATAAAAATATTGATTAAAACAATTTGTAACTTTTTTTGATTTTAATTCACTTACCAATTGCTCCAACTGGATTTATAGTATGCAAAGGTGTGTTTTTATTGCGTATTTATAATAACTTTTAAAAATATTGCAGATAACTGAAGTAATTTATGACTAATAACATTTTTATAACTCACAGTTTTTTCTATTACCATATGCCAGATGAAAAAATATGTTTTGAAATAATGACTAAATTAAAAGTAAGTTAAACATCATGGACGAGTAGTAAGGATTTTAATTTCAACAGATTTGTGATCTACAAAAACAGCTCTAAACATTTTTATTGATCTTGAATTTGTTGAGGGCCAGTGTGTAATGCACAAGAAACACTTGAAATATAAAATGATAAAAATAACGACAGCAAAACATAAAAAGAATATTCTATATTTGTTAAAAGCTTATTTTTAATAATAATTTTTAAAAAGTTGAACTGTTTTTTTCAGAATATATTTATATTATTGTTTCATATTTAAATCTTTTTTATTTCAAACTTACTCCAAATTTTGTCGTTCAGGGAGTTTCAAGTGCCTTTTTTTATTGTATTTAATATGAAACTTATCTCCAACAGTAGTGTAGCCTCAGGTTTATGCCTGGTCACCATTCATGTGACTAAAATATTTTACTTCAGTCTTACTACAATTGCCTGTTATGATATGGTAACACAGTATTTAGAATTTTGTGTAACTTGAATAAAATAAATGATTATTTTGTCCATCATTTGTTCCTACGCCATTTTTTATTTTTCTTAATAACATATTCAATCTGATTTCAACATAATTCTTATATTCAGGTTTCAAAATAAGAATTTTTTTTCTATTTTGAAATAATTCCCAGCTCTAGTTTTTAAAAAAGTTCCTAGATTTTTTGCTTCAAAATATTTTACAGAATAAAATTTTGAAACATGTCCTAAAAAAGAATTTTCAATACATATTTTTCTGTACTTTCATTTTTAATGACAATTCTTTTCTTTAATTTCAAAAAAAGTAATGCTACTAAAAAATAATTGTAAAACATAATACTTACTTGTTTTCTGCTATAATTTTCTAAAGAGAAAGAATCTGATAATGTTATAATTTCATCATTTGTATCATCCGGTGGTGAGGTTATCAAGTCAGACACTGTGTGAAGAAATTTTGATATTCCTATAAATAACAGATAAGAATATATATATATATATATATATATATATATATATATATATATATATATATATATATATATATATATATATATATATATATATATATATAATATATATATATATATATATATATATATATATATATATATATATATATATATATATTATATATATATATATATATATATATATATATATATATATATATATATATATATATATATATATATATATATATATATATATATATATATATATATTAATGAGTTAATATATGCACATCGTAATATATATATGCAACTACACTGAACCTCACCAAATTTATTTAATTTAGTTCAGAAACCATATAATATAATTTAATATATAATTCAATTTAAGATTAAATTTATAGTTAACTATAGAAATCAGTATAAAAAGCTATAATAGTTATGACAACAACAAGCTTAGTAGGTTTAATTAAAATAATTTTTACCTTTTTTGACAACTGCAGATGTTGAAGGTTGCTCCTTAAAAATAATTTAAGTTTAAAATACTTATCAAAAAATCTATTTTACAAATACGATCATAAAAATGTCTAAACTTTAAAATAAAAAAATTAAATAAATCCCTACCTTTATAGCATTTGGTGTATTCAGAAAAGAAAATAAAACAAAGAATAATGAAAAAAAAAAGATTTCTGCCCCATGCCAAACCTTTACTCACTAGTGACAGCAGCATAAATGTATATATATATATATATATATATATATATATATATATATATATATATATATATATATATATATATATATATATATATATATATATATATATATATATATATATATATATATATATATATATATACATATATATATATAGCTCTATGTGAATTTTGATTTTCAAATTATGATTTTGCTTATGAAGCTAAATGTATACTGCGCAACTCTTGCATAAAAAAAAAAAGTTCAAGATGTGATCATCCACATGATAACCATCAATAATATAATTATCAAAATACAAAAGTATATAAAATGTCTTTTGCCAAAGATCTGAAAACACAAAATATTGGTTGAATTTTTAGCAAAATATGACATGTCTTTAAGAAGGATTACAAAATCTGATGCAATTGACAAGTTTATTTTAAAGCAGGGTTTCATTATTCCAAAAAGTCTGGAGTTACGAATATTTCTTAAATACTTGTAACTCCATATTGCGAAATCATTTTTTCAAACAAGAAAATAAAAATAAATGCTAAATCTTGACATCAAACACAGTGTTACTTGCTGCTTACCATAATTGAAAGGTTAGTAAATTTGAAACTGCGTATTTAAAAAGCACTTTTAGAAATTGGAAAAAATAGTTTTTATAATGGAGTAGATTTTACAATTTTAAAAAACATTTTGCTTGGTAAGTGTTAAAACCTATTGAATCTGCATTTAATGAATTAATTTGGAAAAATTCAAAAACTTTAATCATTGATGCTGTTTTTATTCGAAAATCTTTATGAATAAAAGTGTAGTGGTGCAAGATTCAAAGCGCGAAATCATAGTTATAGACTTAACTTGTGTGGAGGAATTTTGCATACCAAATTTTTAATAATTTTATTATGAAAATTTGGTGAACTTGAAAACTGTGCTGAATATAACTTTTTGTTGTTGTTTTTACGTTAACCCTGGATCATTCTAATTTGATTTTTTTTAAAGTATTTAAAAGAAAATGGCTAAAATTGTAGGTCTCTAGAAAGCATTTAAACAATGTTATAACAACTAGAAAATCTAACAATTTCAAATTGTATTTTGAGGTATCAATTTATACTTATTGCTTTTGTCATTACTATTACAAAAAGTGTTTAGCAAGATGATGTTTGATTCTCCAGGTTTCCTGATGGACTTTAGAGAGACACCAAGCAGATACTTGTGTCTGTGCAAGCACAAAATCAAGTTAAAGTACAGTTATATCAAACAAACTTATTCAAGTAATGTAAATATAAACTTTTAAATTTTTTCATGATTTTTTTTTTTTTGATAAGTCAATGTTATAAATATTCTTTTTTTTTTAAAAAAGGTTTATTCATAGAAATTTATTTTAAAAATTATAAACATAATATAAAAAAAAAAGATTACTCTTACCTGATTTAAATTGTTATCAAGTTTTGAAGCAGTTTCTGATATTGCAACGAGTGTATCACCTTGAATGACATCAACAAACTCACTTAGGTCTTTTTTAACCATTTGTAATGTCATTGCAGACTGTAAAAAGAAAATATAATACTATGTGTACTATAATTTTTGAATGTTTTAATTTCAGATATACAAAATGTTTTGGATTTTTAAATATATTTAAACTTCAATATATCTTGAGAAGAAAAAAACTAATGAAAATATAAAGCAGTTAAAATAATTTGGTCTTTGTTTTCAATTTCTCTAATATACTTTGTTAATGCTAACCATTAGAATATGTTTTACAGGCTATTGCCTGCTGCTTTTGTTGTTGCTAGGTGTTGTTGTTAAATAAATTATTTTCTATGTTTGTCTTGTAAAAACAATTGTTTCTTTTTTTCTGTTAAAGGAATAAATATATCTTTTATAACTGAAGGTTAAACTTGGTATTTAAATGTGCATGTATATAAACTTGGTATTTAAATGTGCATGTATATAAACTTGTTGATTAAATGTGCATGTATAAAAACTGTGCATGTACAAATATTTATATTTCAGGCATAAATAAAAATATTTTCTGAATTATACAGAAAATTTTATTTTTAAATTATATTGTAAAAATAAAATAATAAGAAAATAACATTAGATATTTTATTTCAAATGAGAACAGCTAGTTTGACAGAACTTTCAATACCGCCTCATAATTTTGCTCACTATATACATTCACAATATTACAGAACTTTCAATACCGCCTCATAATTTTGCTCACTATATACATTCACAAAATTACAAATTTAACATCCCAATAACACATTGCAATATTGCAATTTTAAGATTCTAATTATAAATTGCAATAACATATTTCAATATCAGTAATTTAACATCAAAAATATGAAAATTAGTTTTCTAATGTTATTTTATAATAAAATAATAAAACAAAATATTTTAATTTAATTTTTTAAGAGAGTTTTTTCTAATTGACGACTTTGATAAAAAAAACTTCTAAAAAAATAAAAGTCAAAAAATATTTTTAGCAAACAAATATATTTAGATAACCCTTAAATATATTTATATATTATATAATTATATTAATGAAATATATTAAACTTTTATCATTATTAAAAAAGTTCACTTATTTAAAGTTTAATTCACGATTTTGAAATTTTTAATTGCAAATGAATTATTTTAACATGGTGCATTTGAGATTTTTTTTTTTTTTGGTAATTGGTTCACATACACTAAAGTCACAATTTTTTGTGGCGCTTTGCACTTAATTTGTAGGTGAATGAAGTTATAGTATTTTAAAACTTCACTGATTGAAGAAAAAGAGTACTTAATATTTGAAAATCAAAATATAATTAACTTGTTGACTCTTAATAATATTAGTGTTGAGTTTTATTATTTTATTCAATACTTTGCTTATTTTAGATTTCAACAGTATGCATAATTTCAAAACTTTTGTTTTGCAAACAAACTAATTTAGCAGATTTCAAATGAAACATCATTTGTTACGCAGAAATTTTGTTATTTACTTATAAATGACCAAAATTACATTCAATGTAATTTTGGTCATATAAATTACCAATGTAATTTTGGTTATAAATGACCAAAATTACATTCAATGTAATTTTGGTCATAAGTAAATAACAAAATTTATGCGTAACAAATGATGTTTCATTTGAAATCTGCTGAAATAGTTTGTTTGAAAAACAAAAGTTTTGAAATTATGCATACTGTTGAAATCTAAAATAAGCTAAGTATTGAATAAAATAATAAAACTCAACACTAATATTATTAAGAGTCAACAAGTTAATTATATTTTGATTTTCAAGTATTAAGTACTTTTTTTCTTCAATCAGTGAAATTTTAAGCAAGTCGCAATGATTGTGACTGAACTTCGGCGATTTTACAGTAAAAATGCATGCCTTTTGTCCTAAAAGTGTTAAAAAAAATTAATTGTTCTAAAACAAAAACGCAACTTCATAAAATGAAATGCTTTTTTATTTTTTAAAAAAGAATAAAAAAATTCAGAATGTTTTTATTTTTTACCTTTTTATTGCTTACATACATTGACTGAAAATAGGTAGAATATGCGAGGAGTGCTGCTACACCAACTTAACTTATTGTTTTTGTAAATAGATAAGTAAAAAAAAAATGAAACATATAATTAAATAAAAATAAGAAAATTAATAATAAAAAATACATTTTTATAACAAATACTAAATTTAAATATGTATAAATAAAAATAGACATAAAATAAAAATATATAAAAAAATTATATATGCAAAGAATGGTCAAAAAAAAAAAAATCTCATAATAATATAAAGTTTTTCCTATTTCTTAAATTTTTTTATTGCGGCTTCGCAACTACAAATGATTTTTTAATTTAAAAAAATTAGCAAATAATTAATATATAAAAATTACTTTAATTTATAAAATTTAAATATTAAACAATTTTAAGAAATATTTTTAAATAAATTTGACAGTAAAGTTAAACCCAAGCATTAACTTTAATTTTATTAAACTTAAATATATTTTTCAAATCAAAATTAAATTATATATATTTTTTATCAGAATAAAATTATATTTTTATCAAACTAGCTTTAAATTAAATAATATATTTTTTTATCAGAATCAAATTACATTTTTATGATCTTTGCTTCAAGGTTAGAGTATTTGCATTTTTCAAGCGAAAAAAACAATTATTGCAATAAAATAAAAACAAAATATAAATAAATTTTTAATGTCAAGGTCTTCCTTATAGAAGGCCTTGACAAAAGAGCTTTTAAAGGCCAATTAAAAAAAAAGACGGCTTTAAGTTTATTAGTAATGAGGCAATTGTTTGGACTATTGAACAGTGTACTGACTACAATCTGTGCTTTGAGACAAGTTCTTTAAAAAACTTAAAAATGATTAAAGTACCAAAAACCATAAAACACAAAAAAGATTGTCATTACCAAGTTCTCTAAACCTATCATTCACTAATAATAATGGTCTTAAACTAACTTTTTTTCTGTTGAGTCTTATATCTTGCAAAGTTCACCAAACCTACTTGCTCTTTGTAAGACTAATTTGAGTTCAGCTGTCTCATCTTGTGATCTTAGTGTTGATGGTTGTTATCTTCCTTTAATTCATAAAAACTCCAATAGCCACATGCTTGGGCATTTACATTCGTGAGATTTCACCCATTTGTCAGGAAACTAGGTTTAAATCCATAGACTATTCTTTAATGTGCTTTGTTTAGCACCACTTTACTTTATCGTCTTTCTCTTTGTTCTATATTGCTCTCCTTCATCTCAAGACTGATCTCTTTTCAATGTCATTTCTGATCAAATTGACCAAACCTTTCTCTTTATCTTTCAGCCAATATTGTTGTTGTTGGAGACTTTAATGCACATCACACTGACTGGCTTGGCTCTACCTGTGTCGGTGACTCTGCAGGCAAGGTTCACAACTTTGCCTTTCTCAATCTTTAACTCAAATAGCCAATTTTCCTACTTGCTTTCTAGACAATCTGAATCATTCAACTTCTCTACTCGATTTATGTCTTGTTTCTGATCCTAGTCAGGGTTCAGTTTCTCCACATTCACCCTTAGGTGCTTCTAACCACTGTTTGATCACTCTAAAACTATTATCTCATTCTTCTTTATCAGAATTCTTTTATCATTGTACTTCTTACAACTACTTTAAAGTTGACTAAGACTCTTTCCGTGATTTACTTAGTGATGGCCCTTATGTAGAAATCTTTTGTTTTCCTTCTGAAAAATGTGCATTTTAGACATTTTAGGATTAAGGCTGGCATGGAATCTTTTAGTCCCTCTCCACAATTCCAAGTCAAGCCTCACTCCTCTCCATGGTTTTACTCACATTGCGTTGCTGCAATTTCTAATCGTAACCATTACTTTAATATCTATCAGTAAAACAATTCTCCAGAAAATAGACATCTGTTTACTATTGCTAGAAACTATTGTAAAAAAGTTTTGTCTATTGCCAAAGCCGGCTCTACTCAGGTCACGAAATCTGGTATTTCATCTCAAAAATTAGGCTCTCGTGACTTCTGGACAATCTTTAACAGTATTTATAATAAGGGCAAATCTGTTGTTTTACCTCTTTCATATGGTTCAGATTTTGCCACCTCACCTAAAGACAAAACTGAATTGTTTGCTAAGAACTTTTCAACGATATCATCTTTTGATTCCACTAGTTGCATTCTACCTGATATAGCCAACAAACAAGTTGATCCATTGCTTGACATTCATATCACTCCAGCTTCTGTATCTAAAGTGATTTCCTACTTATACTTTTCTATAGCTTGCGGTCCCAACAATATACCTGTTATAGTCTTGCAGAAGGGTTCTCCAGAGCTGTAATCGATACTTTCATAACTATTTAACAAGTTTTTTTTTTTTTTTTTTTTTTTTTTTTTTTTTTTTTTTTTTTTTTAACATCTTCACTTCCAACAAGGCTGCAAGCAACCACTATAAGAGTTGGAAGTTACTGGAAGAGAAAAGACTAAATCTGTAGAGCAAGATAACGATTGACTGATGACTTAAAAGATTGCAAATTATATGAATCAGGAAAGCAAGATGAAGGAAGCGAATTCCAAAGAACTGATGTTCGAGGAAAAAAACTAGAAGAATAAGAGTTTTTGAAGCACTTAGGAACAGTCACAGAAAAAGAATGAGACTTAATTGAATGGCGAGTAACACGAGAATGAATTTTAGTAGATGGCACAAGGGACGCTAGCTCCTTAGAGCAGTGCCCATTGTAGTATTTGTAGAAAAGAGAAAGAGAAGCAACATTACGACGATGTGACAAAGGTTGGAGATTGGCTGCCAGAGCAGGTCCAACTATGTTTACAATTCGTTTTTGCACCTTGTCTAAAAGAGAAAGAGCATCACTAGAAGATCCGCTCCAGATGTGGCAACAGTATTCCATACAGGGACGGATTTGAGATTTATAGAGATAGAGAATAGAATCTGGAGTAAGAAAGTGTCGAGCTCAATAAAGAGATGCAACCTTAGCAGATGCTAATTTTGCAATGGATTTGATATACGGTTTAAAAGAAAGATCAGAAGTAAGAGTTAATCCTAGAAGATGAATGGTAGATGACTCATCTAGTACATTACCATTCATAAATATAGGAAGATCTAAATTATTACGATAACGATTGGCCGAATAAAATTGAGTTTTATCTGAATTAAAGTTCACCAGCCACTGTGAGCCCCATGCTGTAGCAGAAGTGAGATCCTTTTCAAGCTCAGATACCCCCTCCAAGCAATCAGAGAGTGTAGGCTTCTTATCATGACAAGAGTAAATGGTAGTGTCATCAGCGAATAATGCCACCTTAGATGTGAGAATATCTGGAAGATCGTTAATGTAAATTAAAAAAAGTATAGGGCCAAGGATTGAACCTTGAGGAACTCCTGAAGTTACAGGATGTGAAGAAGAGTGTTGTCCATCGAGGACAACTTTTATACTACGATTGGAAAGAAAGGACTCAATAATCTTAAAGACGTTACCAGCTACACCATAAGAAGAAAGCTTATGGAGAATGCCAAACTTTATCAAAAGCTTTAGAAATGTCAAGTGCGATAGCCTTAACCTCTCCACCTCTATCTAATGCACGGTAAAACCTATCGGTTATTACTGTTAGCACATCAGCTGTAGAACGAGAAGACCGAAATCCATATTGATGATCAGAAAGTAAGTTATTTGATTCAAGATGAGAGATTAAGTGTTTGTTGATTAAAGATTCAAAAACCTTGCTTATGACAGGAAGAAGACTAATGGGACGGTAGTTAGATGAATCAGATCGCTCTCCGGAATTTTTGAAAATAGGGATAACAGATGCTGCTTT
Source organism: Hydra vulgaris (assembly GCF_022113875.1). Lineage (NCBI taxonomy): Eukaryota > Metazoa > Cnidaria > Hydrozoa > Anthoathecata > Hydridae > Hydra > Hydra vulgaris. Next base: position 11,482,257 of record NC_061157.1, on the reverse strand, counting down.
CCAGCATGATGGAAAACAAGACTCTGATAAGCACTTGTTAAATAGTTTAGAAAGTATGGATGAAAGCTCCGAAGAACACCTCTGCAAGACTACAACAGGAATGTTGTCAGGACCACAAGCTGTTGAAGAGTCTAAGCAGGAAATTACTTTAGATACAGAAGCTGAAGTAATGCGAATGTCAAGCAAGGGATCAACCTGTTTGACGGCTATGTCAGGTAAAACGCAACTAGTGGAATCAAGAGATGATATTGATGAAAAGTTCTTAGCAAACAATTCAGCTTTGTCTTTAGGTGAGGTGACAAAGTCTGAACCATACAAGAGAGAAGGAATAACAGATTTGCCCTTATTATTGATACTGTTAAAGATTCTCCAGAAGTCTCGAGAGCCTGATTTTTGTGATGAGATACGAGATTTAATGACCTGGGAATAGCGAGCTTTGGCGTCAGACAAAACCTTTTTACAATGGTTTCTGGCGATAGTGAACAGATGTCTGTTTTCTGGAGAATTGTTTTGCTGATAGATATGGAAGTAACGGTTTCGATTAGAAATTGCTGCAGCGCAATGTGAGGAAAACCAAGGAGAAGAGTGAGGCTTGACCTGGAATCGTCGAGAGGGAATAAAAGATTCCATGCCAGCCTGAATCCACGAAGTTATGTAAGAAGCACATTTGTCAGCAGGAAGACGAAAGATTTCTACCCAAGGGCCATCACGAAGAAAATCACGGAAAGAGTCCCAGTCAGCTTTAAGGTAGTTGTATGTGGTACGATGATAGGGGGATTCTGATGAAGTAGAAGAATTTGGTAATAGTTTTAGAGAGATCAAACCGTGATCAGAAGTACCTAAGGGTGAATGTGGAGAAATTGAGCACTGACTAGGATCCAAAACAAGACATAAGTCGAGTAGAGAAGGTAAATGATTAGGGTTGTCTGGAAAACGAGTTGGAAAGTTGACTATTTGAGTTAGAGATTGAGAAAGGCAAAAGTTGAGGGCCTTAACGCCAGCAGAGTCACTGACACTAGAGCCAAGCCAATCGGTGTGATGGGCATTAAAGTCACCAACAACGACGATATTGGCCGATGGATAGAGAGAGAGGGCTTGGTCAATTTGATCAGAAATAACATCAAGAATAGTGCAATCTTGGGATGAAGGAGAGCGATATAGAACAAAGAGAAAGGCGATAGAGTGAAGTTGTGCTAAACGAAAGCACATAAATGAATAGTCTGTAGATTCAAACCTAGTTTCACGACAAATGGGTGAGTTCTTACGAATGTAGATGCCCAGGCCAAGCATGTGATTATTGGAGTCTTTACGAATTAAAGGAAGATAACCATCAACACTAAGATCACAAGATGGGACAGCCGAACTCAAATTAGTCTCACAAAGAGCAAGTAGGTCTGGTGAACTTTGCAAGAGATAAGACTCAACAGAAGAAAAGTTACTTCGAAGACCACGAATATTAGTAAATGATAGGTTTAGAGAACTTGGTGATGACGATGGTTTTTTGTGTTTTTTAGTTTTAGGTACTTTAGTCATTTTAAATTTATAAAGAACTTGACTCAAGTATAGATAGTACTCAGTACACTATTTAACAACTAAGCAATAGCCTCATTACTATTAATAAACCCTAAGCTGTAACAAAGGGCTCCAAATGTGGCCTCTGCAATGCACACCAAAAGTACAAACAGGGACACCATCCATGCGCAACATGGCACTGTTAGTACTCTGATATTTTTCGGCTGTTGATGGAATCAGCCTCTCTGAGAGCTACCACAGAGTTCGGGAAACCTGACTACCAGCCGGCCTCAGAACCATAAAACTGAGTTTTAGAGCTGTACCCTCATTAGGAGATAATAGAATGAGTTGCCCAGTCATAAAAATAGAGACACAAGCAATACCCACGCATTGAGTCAAGAAGATCCAGCGTTCAACATCCTAAACTGGAAACAATGTATTAAAAATACATCTGCGCCAGCCTAATAGATGAGGAAGGGGTGCGAGGCTGGTCAACAGATAGAATCTGTTTACCCCTTAAGTCTTTGCCTAGGAGGCCTTCTACAAGACAGCAGCTGGATGCATGTAACATCTGCCCAAGATGAGTATTTTTATCGAGACACCATCTCTAGCCTTTACTCAACCAAGAGCCCCAAGGCAGGGGGTGTTTTAATTCGGAGTTAACTTCTCCTAGCCTTTGCCTAAAAAAGCGTATCCTACAAGGCAGCAGGACATGGAGCAGGTTGTACTGGGTTACATGTTACCAGTAGCAGGAAAACCTGACCTGACCTTATGCCTATCAGAGTCTATCAGAGTCTTATTTTCAAGTGCCTATCAGAGTCTTATTTTCCAGCCTGCTGGAAAGCAGCATCTGTTATCCCTATTTTAAAAAACTCTGGAGAGAGATCTGACTCATCTAACAATTGTCCCATTAGTCTTCCTCCAATCATGAGTAACGTTTTTGAGTCTTTAATTAACATCTTATCTTCAATCTATTAACTTACTTTCTGATCATCAATATGGATTTCGATCTTCAAAATCTATATTGAGATTGAAAAAAATCTCACTTCTGCTACAGCATGGGGTTCACAGTGGCTGGTGTACTAAAACTCATAAAAAACTACACTTTTTGATCTAATCGTTATCCCAATAATCTAAATCTTTCTATATTTATGAACAGTAATGTACTTGATGAGTCATCTACCTTTCATCTTCTAGGATTAACTTTTACTTACAATCTTTCTTGGAAACCATATATCAAATCGATTTCAAAATTAGCATCTGCAAAGGTTGCCCCTCTTTATCATGCTTGCCATTTTCTTACTCAGGATTATATTCTTTATCTTTATAAATTTCAAATTTGTCCTTGTATGAAATACTGTTAACATATCTAGGGCAGATCTTCCAATGATACATTTCTTTCTTAGACAAGGTGCAAAAATGCAATTTAAAATAGTTAAACCTGCTTTTGCATCCAACCTCCAACCATTATCACATCACTCTAATGTTGCTTCTTTTCTCTTTTCTACAAATACTATGATGGGCACTGCTCTAAAGAGCTAACGTCTCTTGTGCCATCTATTAAATTTCATTCTCGTGTTACCTGTCATTTTATCATGTCTCATTTTTTTACTGTGACTGTTCCTAAGTGCTCTAAAAATTCTTATTCGTCCAGTTATTTTCCTTGAATATCAGTTCTTTGGAATTTGCTTTCTTTATTGTGTTATTCTGATTCATATAATTTGCAATACTTTAAGTCTTCTGTCAATGTCAAATTCTGTCATTATCTTGAGAACTTATTTTTGAAGTTATATGAGTTAAAGTTTAAAGTTCGAATATTAGGCACATAAACAATACAGTCAACAGAATGATTACCCATTACATTTAGATGCTTAAATCATATTTGGGTTTTATGATCCTTATCTTTAGCTTTTAGGCAGCTTTATTTAAAGTTGATTTTGTATTAAATGAAGTTATTCTGTTAATTGAAAGAGGTTTAACATTTTGAACCATAATGAAATACTTCAACGATTTAACTTTGATTACCTATCAGCAAAAATAGTCCACAATTAAAAACTTTAGACTGGATAAAAAAAGAATTGTTTTACTTATAAGTAATGATATCATTTTCAATAGATAATTGTTTTTTATTATCTTCAAATTTTAAATTACCAATAATTTTTTACTCTTTTGATTCATCCTTTTTGATACCTCTTTTTAAAGAAGAAAATAAAGTCTTTCTCATTTTTGGTGGTAGAAAAGATAAACAATTTTTATAAATATTTGGAAACACTAATAGAGGATTTAATTTGTCTTAATTTACCATGATATAAAGTAAACTCAGTATCATCTGGCCAATGAAATTTTCAAACGCTATATTTTTTTTAAGTCCAGTGTGAGCAAGGGATACTCATAAACCACTTTTTTTTCAGAAACTTCACAAGGAAATTTGTATACAGATATTTTACGATCTGAAGACTTATAATTTGAGCAACAGTTTGGTACATAGCATTTAAAAGGCATTGTATATTTAATTTAAATTTCTTTGAAAATAGCAACTAATACTTTACAACTTTTAACAGTTTATTTAAAAACAATCTTCAATAAAGAAAATTCCTGCACAGTGTCAAGACATTCAAGGTGCTGGACACTGTGGTCAAGGTCTTGATATATATATAAACTATGTTAGTGTATTCTACAAATAGAGTGCTCAATGTTCATAAAGAACAGAGCAATAATAAATTAGTAAAAACACTTAACTAAATTTTTCTTTAAAAAATTATTTCTCCAGGAAAATAAGGAAGTTCATCAGTAGGTTCATCAGGAAGCATTCTGATGAACCTACTGATGGAGAAACAGGTTGTTGAAAAAAAAGTGTTTTTACTAATTCATATATATATATATATATATATATATATATATATATATATATATATATATATATATATATATATATATATATATATATATATATATATATATATATATATATATATATATATATATATATATATATATATATATATATATATATATATATATATATATATATATATATATATATATATATATATAGTTATTATTATTATAAATATATAAGTTATTATTAATAACATTTATTATTAATATCTTTAATTATTTTTCATCACTGTTTTTTTAAAACTAATAAAATTAAATTACTTTAGGCTGCTTAAATGCACATTGGGTTTTTAAATTTAGTCAAAAAACAAATTTAGTAAAAATACAATAAAAATTTCACCTTTTCTTTAACTGCATCCACCCATCCTTGTCCCCAGGAATTCCACCAAGAACCATCACTTGATTTTTTTTTCTCACTAAATTCAAATCTGCATTATTTAAATACTAGAAATATTTGATTACTAATAAAATTTCTTATTTAACATTTATAGTATTTCAATGATATATGACAGATATAAAAAAAACTTAAATTACAACTGTATACAAAATTTTACAATTTTTTTAAACCTGAAGTCGTTTGCTTCTGCCTCCTCTGCCATAATATTGAACTTTACATTGCAAATGTGTTTATGTTGACAATGTATACTATATCATAGCTGGAAATAATTTCAGAAAATTTTAACCTAAGGTTAAATTTTACACTAAATTTTATGAATTTTTAATTTAACAAAATAAAACACGTAAAATTAAATTCAAAACATATTTTAATTTTTATATAAAACTTAAAACTTTTTTTCTATCTCGCATTTAATTAATTTAATTTTTATTACACAATTCACAATATTTTTTTTAAATTATTATATTTGCACACACAAAAGTTACTAACTTCACAAACTAATATAATATTCGATTAATTTTACAAAATACGACACGATCAAGAAGTAAATGTTTTCAATTTTTTCTTTAAGATAATATATATCGGCTAGAGATTATTAAAAATTGAAATGGTGTACCGGTATATATATTTATTTCCGGGAAGATGTAATAAACATATCACCATAATTTTGAAACAGATTAAGTAAATGTTCGATTTTTTTATTTTTTTAAATGATCCTTAAAGCAACTGAATAGCCTAAGTTCGTTTATAGATTTCAGAGTTTTAATTGCGTCATTCTATTTATTTTTAATACAATGGTACTTTAAAACTTTTGCTAACGCAAAATGAAGTTTTAAAAAATAAGGGTAAAAATGTGTTACAAATAAGCATAGTTTTGCTTTGACTGGTCTGTTTCAATGAATATGATTTGGCTACGGTAGAAGAGATAATAATCAAATGAAAAAAATTTTCGCTTTTAAAAAAGTAAACTTTGACATGTAATTTCAGAAAAAATAAGTTTATAATTAAAAGGTTTATGATATTTATGAAAGCAAATTTAATCGAGAATTCAATAAGCCGAAAAAAATTACAATAGTTAACTCTCATTGCTAAAAACTTGATGACGCAATCAAACTATGTATTTTTTCAAGTAAGGGGTCGTCCATAAATTACGTCACGCTATAAAGGGGGGGGGGTTAGTGACGACTCATTCAAAACTCGCTTCTCAAGTGTTACGATTTTGTGACGAGGGGGGGGGGGGGGCTGAAAATGATCAAAAGTTGCGTGACGTAATTTATGGACAACCCCTAATCCGAACAAAACTTCAAGTAATAAACAAGTAATTTTTTTGACGATTTTAAAATCGAGTTGGGCCACTTTTATGAAATCTGCAATTCGATTATGTATTGGTTCAACAAATTTCAATTATGGAAACTCCTTCCTTGAGTGTTAACAATTTTATAAGGTGTTCTATTTTAAAAAATTTAATTAGGGGAGAGTGGGGCACCATGATAAACTTTTTACTTTATAACATTTTTTTAAATTATTTTTGGTTTAAGTTTTAGACAAAATTTAAACCTAATGATTTCTATTAAATAATTTATACCTAATATAATAATTACCAAAATATAGCAGGTTAAACTTCTTAGACTATTTAACGTAAAATTATTCCATCAACAATTAATTAAAAATAATCCATGCAGTATATTAATACAAGCTATAAGCACCATTAAAAAAGTAAATAAAAAGTTTAAAATTTTAAGAAATAGCGAATTTTTACTTGAAAAACAAACGAATTAATAATTACAACTCAAATAATGCATCCAATGGTCACATTTCAGAAATTTAGATAATATAACGTTTTAAATGTCATTCTTCAGCGTCAATAAAAAATGGCGCACTTATGTCAGTTCCCATATATGCCAACTCGCACTAATAACAGTTTTTACAACTGCTTCCCACTTAGGGGTCGTCCATAAATTACGTCACGCTATAAGGAGGAGGGGAGGGGTTGGTAGTTTTGTGAAGACTCATACAAGCGGCACTCCTTTGCGGCAGCAGGCTGTAAGATAGTTGGTGTATGTACTAAAGCCCCCGATAGCAGGCTATTTCAGTATGACATCAGACATGTTGTCTCTCTTAGTCATTCTCAAAATTCACCGTGAACGGACGCGTTTTAACTGCTAGGAAGTTTAAAATGGCTAAAAATTTTACAACAGCTCAGTTGAAAGAAATTTTAGAAATGTACGACAGTACAATTATTAAAATTTTTAACGAAAAAATAGAAAATTTGGAGAACAAAGTGAACTCAATAAATGATGAAAACAAGACTCTTAAACTGGAAATTAGTAAATTAAAAAAAAGTGTAGATTTTATAAGCGATAAATTTGATAAAGTTTTAGTTGAACTTGCCGAATCAAAACCTGAAAACTTGCTTCTTAAGTGTTATGATTTTGTGACGAGGGGGAGGGGGAGGTCAAAATCTGTCAAAAAATGCGTGACGTAATTTATGGACGATCCCTTATGTCAGTTTGCAATTTCGAAACTTTGCAGTTTTGAAATTCTTTTGGCGCGCTTATGCCAATTTCCACTTATGCGCCAGCTCGCCAATTTTTTTTATTTTTTTTTTATTTTTTTTTTTTTAATTTATTTTTTTTTTTTTTCAATTTTTTGCCGTAGAAAGTTACAATTTATAAAATAACATAAATAATAAAACAAATGGCTGGAGCAAGAAGAAGACATCAGTTTGTCTTATCACCGAGCCCCATAGTGACTTCATTACAGGTCGTTTTTTACAACAAAATATATAAAATCGTGATAAATTGTTTGTGATAAAATATGTAAAAATGTGAAAAACTACGTTTTACAATTGATATAACTGTTTATATATAAATTCGTTTAGTAAAATAAATTTAGAACAAGTAAAAGTTAAAACAAATAAAAGAAATAAATTGTACTAGTTTATTTTATACTAAAAAAGAAAAAGAAAATTTAAGTCCGTAGATAATAAAAAACGCTTTGATTCAGATTTGAACTGTTCAAGTGTATTTCTTTTGATAGAAACAATCTGGGGAAAAATTTTCCACAAATTTGTCCGCGGTGTTGGATTGAGTATGAATTTAACTTTAATGTAAATTTTGGGATGACAAAGTTGTTATATGAGAATCTAGTAGGGTATTTATGACTTATTTCGCTAAAATAGGGTTGAAATATCGGCGGAGATAGTCCATTTTTTATTTTGTACATAAACTGTAAAACAAGATGTATGTTAATTTTGTATATATTCAATGCTCCAAGTTTGCATAAGAGAGGTTCACCAGACGCTTTTTAATTACTCCGAAGACAATTCTACAGGCATGTTTTTGTTTACTGTAGAGTTATACTAATGTTTGCAAATTCTTTTAACGCACTTATGCCAGTTCGCACTTTTGCCAGTTTTTGCAACCGATTTTCATTTTAATGACATTTCGCACTTAAGCCAATTCGCACTTATGTTATTGTTTGCAAACTTTTTTAGTGCACTTATACCAGTAGCATTTTTTGCCAGTTATGCAATTTTTGAAACTGTTTCGCACTTATGTCAGTTGCTCATTTACTAAATTCGCACTTATGCTAATGCTTGCAAGTTCTTTTAGCGCAAGTATGTCAATTCGCACTTACGTCAGTTTTTGCAACTGCTTCGCACTTATGCCAATTCGCACTTATTCAGCTGTAACTTTTTAATACCTTAGTTGCTGTTGTTTGTTTGTTATTATACTTTTATTATACTTACTATTTACTTGTTATATTAATACCTTAGCTATTGTTAGTTAGGGTGACATGAATAGTGTCGAAAAATGAACTTCAGAATAGTGTCAAATATATTTAAAAAGCCTAATTTCGCTGAAAAAATGGAATAGTGCCGCAAATGAATTTAATGAATAATTTCGAAAACAAAAAAAAAAAATAGTGTCGCAAAGAGTAAAAACGGAATAGTGTCGCAACTAGTTAATTTCACCAATTGCTTACTCGTTTTGCTAATCTTTCTAGGATACGGCTTTTACAGAAAAAAACAAAGAATAATGAAAGAAAATATTGTTTATCCAAACCCTCCAAACCCTCAGTCGATGTACACAAAACTCCAAGCAACTTAGAAAATATTGTAACAGAAACCATGAAAGATAAATTGGTAAAGCTCGAAGATAGAAATAGGCGTAATAATTTGAGAATAAACGGAATTGAAGAATCTGAAAACGAAGGTTAGGAAGATTGCGAAAAGAAACTTAAATATATTATAAAAACAAAACTTGATTTAGATGGTAATTTTGTTATTGAACGAGCTCATCGAGTGGAAAAAATTGATGAAGGTGAAAGTAAAAAAAAACAGAACCGTCGTTGTGAAGTTTTTAAATTTTAAAGACAAATCGAATATTCTTGATAAATATATCAAATTGAAACTCTGGAATCAACGCATTTTTATAAACGAATATTTTTGCGAAAGATCAAGCATGCTACGGAAAAAGTTGTTTACATACGCTAAAGAATAAGACAAAAAAGTAAGTATGCTAAAGTTATTTATAACAAACTAATAACGCGTGATTTATAAAAGAATTTTTTTTATTTAAGTAGGTCTAATAGTAAAATCAAATAAAAATGGATTCGAATGACAAAAACAATTTTGATCTAAACTCATTTAATTTTTTTCAAACTGATGACTTTTTACTAAACCATGAATCGGATCCGGATTTAAATTACTTTATGGAAGCAATTGCTGTTCGAAGCAGCTGCCCATACTATTATTCCAATGAAATAAAAGAATTTCTTAATTCTAATAATATTAACACTTTGCATATTAACATAAGAAGTTTATCAAAAAATTTTGAAAATTTTTGCATAAATATGAAAGAATCTTTTAGTACTTCTAGTTTAATTTGTAAGTTAGAAACTTGGTGCAGCACAGATAATGCAAACTCTAATACAACCTTTAAAACTTTAAAACACCTGTTTACCAGGTTTTAAAAAAATTTCTTTAAAGCGTCAAAATAAAAAGCGAGGCGGTGGTTTAGTAATTTATATAAAAGAATGCTTGAGGTATATTATCACGCCCGATATCAGTAATTCTGACGACAATAAAGAGGTTTTAACAGTTGAAATTGAAACCTTAAAAAAAAAAATTAGTTGTAAGTTGCTGCTATCGTCCACCCTCTGAAAACTTCAATATAATTTAAAATGATATTTTAAGTAAAAGCATTCATGAAAAGAAATTATACTACTTAACAGGTGATAATAGTTTGGACTGTTTTCAATACCATACTAATTATAAAATAATTTTTTTTTTGACGATGACATGGCGCTTTTTCTATAATTAATAAACCAACAAGAATAACTACAACATCGGCTACCTCATTAGATAATATAATAACAACCAATATTTTTTATAAATCGCTAAAAAAAGGTATAATTTCAAGTGATATCTCTGACCATTTTCCTATTTTTTTTCTCAATTAATATTGCTGCAGTAAAAATATCTTCACAGAAAGTAACGTTTAAAATACGTTTTTTTACTACAGCGAAATTAAAATCATTCAAAGAACAATTCTCTCTGCTTCATTGGAAACAAGTAGAAGCCTCTTCTGATGCTAATCTAGTTTATCAAAACGCACCTGGGAGATCCTAAGAGAACTAAAATTACAAAAATGTGCACTCTACCCAAAATTTCAAAAATTAACAATGATTTTTTCTCTGATCCAGCTGTGATATGTGATGAATTAAACAAATATTTTGTATCAGTTGGCCCAAATTTAGCCAAAAATATTGCTTTTGTGATTAACAAAATAGATGCTTATGATTTTCCGATATCGTCAACTTTAACATCTTATGAACTTTCCTTTGAGCAATTCGAAAAGTCTTTTAAAATGCTTAAAACAAATAAATCTATTGGTCACAATGAAATTAATAGTGATATTGTTATCGACTCGTATGAACCCTTAAAAAATGTACTATTTAAAGTTTTTCATTGTTTAATAAAACAGGGAATATTTCCAGATCATTTAAAAATAACTTAAGTCACTCCAATATTTAAAATAGGCAATCCAACTAATGTTACAAATTATCGCCCAATTTCTGTTTTTTCTGTTTTTTCTTAAGTTTTAGAAAGAATTTTATATAACGTTATTTATAATCACCTTTCCTTAAATAATATACTACTTAATTCTATTATTCTATTATCTATACTAATAGTATACTAATTAATTCTAATATTAAATAATAATTCTATTAATTATTCTATTATTAAATAATATACTACTTATTTCTATTATTCTATTATCACTACTTAATTCTAATATTCTATTCTATTATTATTCTATTATTTATAATACTTTTCCTTAAATAATATACCACTGTCATCACCAAGTTTGCTAAACCTATCATTCACTAATATTCGTGGTCTTCGAAGTAACTTTTCTTCTGTTGAGTCTTATCTCTTGTAAAGTTCACCAGACCTACTTGCACTTTGTGAGACTAATTTGAGTTCAGCTATCTCATCTTGTGATCTTAGTGTTGATGGTTATCTTCCTTTAATTCGTAAAGACTCCAATAGTCACATGCTTGACCTGGGCATTTACATTTGTAAAAACTCACCCATTTGTCGGGAAACTAGGTTTGAATCCACAGACTAATATAGTATAGAATCCACAGACTAATATAATAAGACTCTTTTATGTGCTTTCTCTTAGCACCACTTTACTCTATCACCTTTTTCTTTGTTCTATATCGCTCTCCTTCATCTCAAGACTGCACTCTTCTTGATGTTATTTTTGATCATATTGACCAAGCCCTCTCTTCAAGTCATTCAGTGTGTTGAAAATTAAAGTTGGTGACTTTAATTTTCATCACACTGAATGACTTGGCTCTAGTCAGTGACTCTGCAGGCATTAAAGCCCATAACCTTTGCCTTTCTCAACCTCTAACTCAAATAGTCAACTTTCCAACTCGCCTTCCAGACAACCCGAATCATTTACCTTCTCTACTCGACTTATGTCTTGTTTCTGATCCTAGTCAGTGCTCAGTTTCTCCACATTCACCCATAGGTACCTCTGATCACAGTTTGATCTCTCTAAAACTATTATCTCTTTCTGCTTTATTATCAGAATCCCCTTATCATAGTACATCTTATAACTACCTAAAGCTGACATGGGACTCTTCCCGTGGTTTTCTTCGTGATGGCCCTTGGGTAGAAATCTTTATTCTTCCTACTGACAAATGTGCTTCTTACATAACTTCGTGGATTCAGGCTGGCATGGAACCCTTTATTCCCTCTTGACAATTCCAGGTCGAGCCTCACTCTTTTCCATGGTTTTCCTCACATTGTGCTGCTGCAATTGCAAATCGAAACCATTACTCATATCTATCAGCAAAACAATTCTCCTAAAAATAGACGTTCGTTTATTACTGCTAGGAACTATTATAAAAATGTTTTTGTCTAACGCCAAAGCCCACTATTCTCAGGTCATGAAATCTCGTATTTCATCACAAAAATTAGGCTCTCGTGACTTCTGGAGAATCTTTAATAGTATCAATAATAAGGGCAAGTCTGTTGTATGGTTCATACTATGTCACCTCACCTAAAGACAAAGCTGAACTGTTTGCTAAGAACTTTTCATCAATATCATCTCTTGATATAGCCGTTAAACAGGTTGATCCATTGCTTCACATTCGTATCACTCCAGCTTCTGTATCTAAAGTGATTTCCTGCTTACACTCTTCTACAGCTTGTGGTCTCGACAACATACCTGTTATAGTCTTGCAGAAGTGTTCTCCGGAGCTGTCGTCTATCCTTTCAAAATTACTCAACAAGTGCTTATCAGAGTCTTGTTTTCCAGCCTGCTGGAAAACAGCATCTGTTATCCCTATTTTTAAAAATTCTGGAGAGCAATCTGATTCATCTAACTACCGTTCCATTAGTCTTCTTCCAATAATAACCATTAGTCTTATTCCAATAATAAGCAAGGTTTTTGAATCTTTAATTAACAAACACTTAATATCTCATCTTAAATCTAATAACTTGCTTTCTGATCATCAATATGGATTTCAATCTTCTCGTTCTACGGCTGATTTGCTAACAGTAATAACCGAAAGGTTTTATCATGCATTAGATAAAGGTGGAGAGGTTAAGGTCGTTGCTCTTGACATTTCTAAAGCGTTTGATAAAGTTTTGCATACTGGTCTTCCCCATAAGTTTTCTTCTAAGGGTGTATCTGAAAACATCTTTAAGATTATTGAATCCTTCCTTTCCAATCGCAGTTTAAAAGTTGTCCTTGACGGACAGCATTCTTCTTCTTATTCTGTAACCTCAGGGTTCAGTCCTTGGCCCTATACTCTTTTTAATTTACATTAAAGACTTTCCAGATATTCTCTCATCTAAGGTGGTATTGTTCGCTGATGATACTACCATTTATTCTTGTCATGGTAAGAAGCCAACTCTCTCTGATTGCTTTGAGGGGGCATTTGAGCTTGAAAAGAATCTTAATTTTGCTTGAGCATGGGGCTCACATTGGAAGAAAACTAATGGAATGGCGGCGTTGAACCACAGATCTCTAGTTTCTGAGGCAGGCTCGCTAACCACTGCGCTACAGCTGCACTAACAGTTATGTTTTACCCAAGGTATATAACTTGCTGTAAATGATGTTATTTATAAAAAAATAGAATTCGATGCAAATCAGCCAGAATTAAAAAAAATGAATTTTTTAACAGTGATTTATCCGAGAATGAGGAAATTAAGGAAGATTTATTGAGCTACGATTATGAAAATGTAAAACCTAAAAATGAACTAAATGAATTTCATTATGGGTCATTCATAAAAAAGTACGCAATTTGATATTATTAATTAGACGATTACCAACTAAGAATGAACTCTTGCAAAAATATGTTAAAGCTGAATTTAGAAAACAACTAATTTTAACAATGGACCGTTTGGAAATACATATATGTTAATGCTTAAACGATTTAACGAAGAAAAAAATTGAATCGAAAATTATTAATTGATAATTAACCGAGGTTCTAACCAATTTACATTCGACAATGCTATTAATTTTATGCTTACAAAATTAAAAGATGGTGATAATAACACAAGCAATATTATGCGTACAACTTTTATAGTTAGTATGCATGAACGCCAAACTGATATGAATGGACTTCTGCAAACTGCTTAAAAGTCCGTTCAAGTTGAATCCAAAAAAATTACAGTGTTTTCTTCATTTAAATGTCGAAAACTTTTGTTAGAACTTTTATTAGTGCTAGAAAGATTAAGGTGGTACAACACCAAATATTTTCTGAAAATTGAAAAAAAAAGTGAATTTTTGATATTTCGCTCATTTTATAGACAATTTATTGTAGATTAATAATATAAAAAGCTTATTCCCAATATATCTTTTAATTTTTTAATAAGTTCACTAACTAAAAAAAAATTATATAGGAATGATATGAATATTTAATCTTCTTTTGCGTTTTTCTCCGTTTTCAACTTTTGCGAAACATTGTCTAATTGTAAACATGATATCTTGAGAAGCAGAAGTGCTAATCACTTCAAATTTTCAGGAAATGTTTATTATACTATTCTCTAGGGAATGACATTTCGAAATTTTTAAATTCTGCTCCAATCTTTTTTTTTTTTCAATTTTAAGGTCTAAAAAAGTTTTTTTTTCTTAACTTGATGTAAAAAAATTCATATAATTTTTTATGTACTTGGAATATTTTAAAATCCAAATGTCAATACCTTACCTTACATGTCTAGAACATATGTAAAAAATTTCATCGATGTTGTGTTAATATATTTCAAGTTATCGTGTTTTGAATGGACCCATTAAAATGAATGTTTTTCGATAAATTCGAGGCAAAGTAATCGAGGCAATGTAAAATGAAGTTTAAAATAGCATTCTAAATTGATGAAACTTTAATTAACAAAAAATTCATCTGTTTTTTTCTAAGTTTGAACATTTTAGAATATTTGGTGGTGTACCACCTTAAACGCTTTTAATCCTACTGTAGTAAGAGCATCTTGCATATACCATCACAGGGTGATTTACCGTGACTTGTTGCAAAGAAAGTCCATGTTCATGGCAAAATTTTATTCATGGTGGCATATATTTACAAAGTGTTTGGAGTTCTTGTACTGGCCAGCACACCCATTTGAAAAGTCAGTTGAATTTGATACGATATATCGTGTTATTAAATAAGGACAATTACCGATGCAACCAGTTAGGCATGAGACATTTTTATTGTCAATTCAAGTTGCACTATTTAAAAATGATGATATACGTGGCGATTATTTAGAAAGAGCTTATTTATTTCTATTGACCGTGAAACCGACAAGTGTTAAGGCTGTGCTGGCATTTTCTTCCGCTGGACAGTTCAATACAAAAATTCTATTTCGAGTTATGGCAAGTATGAAAAAAATTTAAAGTAGAGAAAAATGCAAAAACAACAACAAAAAAAGAAGTTATCTACTCAGTAAGCACCAGTTTGATATGAATCTACTAATTCTTCTTCATTCCTTTTACCATAAAATCCTTTTTTTCTGGCACAATTCTTTTCTCCACCTTTTCTTTGTATCTCTTCTTTTCGCTTAATGTGCGAATTGGATTCAGATAGGATTGTGAAACAATAAGATACCAGCGGCAAAAACTTACATAAGACCATTAAAAAGTGTTTTCTAATTATAAATTGCCATAATAACGCTCTGAGAATCAAAACAGAATAAAAAATAAATATTTTTATAACTTCTCACCGGACTGAGAAGCATTACTTAAAACTTTATAGTTTTCAAATAGAGAGGGTCCTAGGAGCACAAACTTCCCGTATAGTACAATTACTTTGTTTTTGTTCTTTAATCACTTTTTATCTTATCGCCTGTTTTTCTATCTTTAACGAGAAGAAACATACCAGTATTTTATCTGCTTGCTCCGTTACTTTTTTTTGCACCAATTTATAACAGGTTTTTATCGCTTGTTTCTTTCATTAGTATATGTTTTCTGGTAACTGTGGCATCAGTGTACTATTTTTTTTTTTTTGCAATACTTATACATAAATTTTGGTTTTATTTTACTTACTATTGTATAATTTATACTTACTGATATTTATATTAAACGAAAAAATAAAATTACAAACAAACAAAAACACCCAACATACTTCAGTAGGCAGTATTCTCCCAATACATTAACATAAAAAATTGAACTTTTTTAATGAATGACAATAAATAATATTTTATTCAATGGTAAAAGATTACTACATCTGTCCGAAAACATCTGTGGAGTAGTCCAAGATCATCTGTATTTTTTTTTTAAGACTAACAACATCTGAAAATTTGACAACCCCTAACATTTTCAGGAAGATGTAACTACATCTAGTAATTTTTCACTAAGCCCAATAACATCTGGAAGAATTTTCTCCAGATGTAGTTACATCTGAAAAAATATCTAAATGTAACTACATCTAGTTAAAATAATGCATTATTAGTCAATGCTTTTTTCCAGATGTAGTTACATCGGAAAATATTCCTATACGTAACTACATCTGGTTAAAATAATGGATTATTAGTTCTTAAAAATAACTTAATCTTAAAAATCTTCATCTTCAGTTCCACAGATGTTATTACACTTTGATAATTTAAAAGATGTAACTACATCTGTAATACTCATTTAATTTTAGCACAGATGTTATTAAACACCAATGAAGTTTGAGATTTCGTTGGACAGATGTTATTAGACATGGCAAAAATTGATGTTACCATGACCTTATTCAACTATTTAATTTTTTTTTTAATTTATCAAAAAACCAACAAAATTTTGTGGTACGATTTCAGTTTTTCTTAAAATATAAGTTTGCAGTGATACAAACTGTCCAAAAAGCGATTTATTATAACTATTTTCTACATTAAAAAAAAAGGAAGGTAAAAAAAGGTAGAAAAGATTCTAGGCATTTTTTCATGTGGTTTGTGGGTGCAACCACATGCAGCATATTAGATTCACGCACAAAACTTATAAAAATTTCGAAATTGTTATTTTTGTTAGGTCTTATTGTTAAGTAGAGCATTTGATAAAACAAAAAATGAAAAATAATTGATATTTTTACATGTGCGCTGTGAAAAATATACTGTTCCAGTTAATAATTTATCGAAAAATGTTTATTAATCGTTTAATAAATAATAGTCAGCAAAAATTCTAAAATATTATAAATATTAACAATTCCCCGAACACGCAAAAAACAAAAGAATAAAAAACAGAATCATTTCATTCAAATTTTGAAAATGCTCTTGAAATTAATTGAACGATTTTCTTTAAATTAGTTCGGTAATTTATGTTTAAAAATATTCTTTATAATTAGTGGTGTGATTTATGTTTTATGTTTAAATTTAAAATTTGTCTAAGATATATTCTCAAATCTATTATATTAAAAAAAAAAATTATAAAGCGCAGTATAAATAAATTACAAACAGGCGGTTATTTCTAATAAATATTAAAAAACCTTATTCTTTAATATGCTTTTGTGCCTCAATCCAATGCGGTCTAATTTCTTCAATTTTCCATTTATGGTGTTCTTTACTGTTGTCACATCTGGCCATATTTAACTTTAAAGTACGTGAATTCACAATCAAACACATATTCAAACCAGTATGAGTAAAAAATCCCGAACTTGCGTCAAATTTCCAAGGACCACTTGGTGTTCCAGAAGGACACCATTCCATGGAGAGTTCATTTTCAATTTCATTTGATGCTTTTTCATAACGAACACACCATTCACCAGAAGCTAACTGTCCCAAAGTATTTAATCTCCATAACTGGTTTCCACCTGATTTATGACACCCCGAGAGACCAATACGATAAGGCGGCGATCGGTTTAACGTATCAATACATAAATTAGTCGCTATATTACGAACTTCACCCCAATGTGCGTTAGGGGGCGGCTCGGGATATTTTTTTAAAACGTCATAAGCTATTTCTTCCATAAACCATGTAAAAGATTTACAATTCATTCGTTTTTTTAATGCCATTTGTTCAGAAACGTCTCCTGTGTCTATGAAACGCGCTAAGGGCTCTCTGGTATAAAAAAATTCTTTGTATTTATCATCAAACCAAACTTCAATTAGTCTTTTATAATTGCGAAGTGATAAAGGAATACCGGACCATTTCCTACCCATATCACCAGAATGGCAAGAAGAGCAACTGTGACCACGATAAACATGAGAAACATGAGAACATGGGACCCATAATGAACGACCACCACATTGCCATAATTTAAAAGACAACTCATAATTCTCTCCTCCCCAAATAAGAAGACCTAGTTTTAACATAATTACATAAGAAAATTTACATTTTATAATAACTTTTAAAATTAAAATTTTATAATAAATTTCACATAAAACAATTTACATTTTTATAATAAACTTTTTAAATATATATAGAATAAGTAGTTAAAATTCTGATTTAATAAAAAATTAACATTTTAAAAAAATACAAATAATCTAAAACTTTACCAGGATCGTACCATCCTAGCTCTTTAAACCAACTTCGTTTTATAGCAAATAAACCTCCTGCATGAGTTGGCGAGTTGTATGGCTCACTATGATAAAGTCGTTTACGAGCCTCTTTTTCGGGTAAATCAGTTTCTTTATAAAGCATACCCCATTCAAATATACCTGATATTTTAAAAATAAATGATGTAAAAAAAATAAATAATAGAAAAAAGTAGTTTTAAAATTCAGTCATGCTTCAAAAGCTTTAATGCTGACACCTATATACAAAATGTATCTAATATGAACTGGGAAGTACAAATAAAAGACGAGGATATTAATAAATCAATTAAAACATTTTTAAAAAAACATTTGAAAAAATCTTAGATACACATGGTCTCCACAAAGTTTTAACAAAAAAACCAATTAAATTTAATTCTAAACTATAGATAACCACATGATATCTCAACCAAAAATATCATTTATAAAAAACTGAAGATTATCAATACGAGAAATCTACTCTTTGACAAATTTAAGTTTTATAGAAATAAAATAACCAACTTAAAATAATTAAAAAAACTGTATTATATTTCCTCTTTCAACAACAACCTTAAATAGTATTATGAGAACTTGGAAAAGAATAAAAGAAATTATTAACATCAGACCTAGTACATGCATTAATTCTTTCAACATCAAAATAAATGATCAAGTCATCACTGATCCAACCACTGTTGCTAATATTTTTAACAATAACTTTGCCAATATCTAAGAGAATCTTATAAATAAAAAATCCTAACACAAATTCTTTCTGAAAGCCAGTGACTGAAGTTGAGTCATCAAGTCTTATCTTCAAAACAAAAAAAGTCTGGGCCCAAACAGTCTTCCCACATTTATTCTTAATGTTATTCTAAACATTTATCTCAAAGCCACTATCTGTAATGATGAATAACTGATTTAGGAATGGAGTCTTCCCAGATACCTTTAAGGCAGCTAAAGTAACAATACAAAAAAAAGTTTTCTACTGGATTATTTTAATTATCACCCAATTTCTCTTTTCACAAATATAAGCTAACTATTTGAGAAAGCAATGCACAATAGACTTTACAACTTTCTGGAGAAAGTCAAGTATCTTTATAAAAATGAGTTTGGGTTTAGAAACAATCATTTAGCAACTCATCCACTAATTGAAATAAATGAGACAATTAGAATAGCTTCGGACTAAAATATTAACCATGATGTAGAGAATCTACTCCAGTGGCTTCTTTTTAAAAAAATTGTCACCTTATTCCAAAACTGAAATCATTATCTTTAAATCTAGTCAAACAAACAAACAAAAAAACCAACTTCAGATTAGGTGGTGTAAAAGTAAGTCTAATAGTAGAAGTTTGAAAATTATGGCCTAAACTAGAAATTATTTTAAGCTTGAAACATTTCTTAACATATATTATGTTGTTTTTGAATCTCATCTGAGATATCCTTGTTAAATATGGGGACAAACCCAGTCTCAAACGTTTATAAGATTTCACGCCCAAAATAAAGCCCTAAAAAGATCCCAGGATTTTAACTCTGACCCTAACATCCTCTACTACATATCAAATTATATGGTATATATAGTACTACAATATGCTTTTCTGCAATTGGTAATTGGGTATAATAATCTTGTATGTTAAATGAGTCTATTAAAATTAATTAAGTAATTATATTTTATTTTTGAATTACTAAACTTCTTATTTAATTATTATTACATAAAATGGTCTGTATTATGCTGCTTTTGTTTTTAATTTTTCCACTAAGGCGTTCACTTGAAGTGAAGTACTTTTACTATATGTAAATATTCAATGAAATTAAAAATCTATTTCAGAATAGATTTGATTTGACTTTTTTATACCTCGTGAATGAGAACCTTTTTGATAGACAGGATTAATGGAAAAATCATCCCAATTAATTCCATCAATAATAGGAGCAGTCAATGTAGTAGGATCTTCTTGTATAGGTGCTATTAGTGGAGGAAGCCAATTACCACCAACTTCGCAATGTGCATCCAGAAAAACAAGCACTTCTCCTGAATAAAAAAAGGGAACATACATAAAAGTTTATTTACACAAAAGCATTAGCGTTTTACTATATTAAAAATTATATATAAAAAATGCATTATTTTAAATATGAATAACCGGTTGCAGCAATGGCTCCAATATTTCTTGCTCGAATTAAACCTTCCCTTTGTTTATTCCTCACCAGCTTAACTTTGCTTTGATAATAAGGTTTTTTTATTTCTTCATCTAAACGCTCATGCAAATGTTCTAACTCAGATTTATCATCGACTAAAACTATTTCATGCAATAAATGAGCTGGTGTTCTAAATTCAAATTCATATATATATATATATATATATATATATATATATATATATATATATATATATATATATATATATATATATATATATATATATATGTATATATATATATATATGTATAAAACATTTATATATACATATATAATGATACTTTATTATTTAATTTGTATACAGTACCAGCTGCAGAAATATCCTGTCAATGAAGCAACATAATTAACATTATTAATTGGAGACATAAGTGTATGAAGGCATTATGTCCCAAAAACACGTTTCTGCATTTTTTGCAGATAACAACTCTTCTCACACAACTTAAAAACACCATACAAAAATGTGCTAAAATAAAATTTTCACAGTGGATTTGTGTTCACAGTGGAGTTATGTACACAACAATTCACTTGCTATAATTCATTACATGGATTTAGGTGCTAAGGGACTTTAATATATTCATTCATTAGTAATGCTATTTTGATTACTTTATTGCACCATAAATATTTAAATATCTTTGCTATAAAAAATATCTACAACAAAATGTGTTCAAAACTTTAACTATAAAGATCTCAGCTTCATATTGGAGTAACATAATGCTTTATTATGTTACTGCAACACTTATTGGATTAACATAATGCTTCATCCACTTACGTCTAAAATTGTATTTATATGTCTCATAGTTCAAAAAATTAGTGTCTTTCCATTATTAATGTAAAAGACATGGTTACATAGTTTCTTCCCACTATTATTTTAAAAGTGTATTGCTTAACTGTCTGTCTACTAGACGAATACAAATGGAGCCAAATCAAAATTCATTTAAAACGTTTCACTAAAAATTCTCTAGTGAAAAGTTAAAAACAAAAACTATAATAGAAAATTCTTTTTGTGTGTAGTATAAAATGTTTTTTCGTGTGTGTGAAATTTATATGTATATATATATATATATATATATATATATATATATATATATATATATATATATATATATATATATATATATAGGCCTCGGCAGGAAGCGAGAGCTTTAGCTCTCTCTCGCCCATACTCCACTAAAATGGTTTACAGGAGCAATTTACGGCTCTCGCAAAAGTATAACTTTTCTCACAAAAGTATAACTATCATTGAAACTAAAATAAAAAATACAATATAATTTAAAATAAAATTCATTCCATAATATACTGCAATGCTTTTAAAAAGCACGTTGTTGCAAAAAAAAAAAAAAAAATAAAAAAAAAAAAAAATAAAAAAAAAAAAAAAAAAAAAATAAAAAAGAGCGTTAATTAAATGAGAAGCAGCTCGCACAGCTCCCCAAGTTTGTTTTAGGAGAGCTTTTCTCTGCTCTTGTGCTTATTTATTCCTGTTGATATATATATATATATATACATATATCGAATTTTAATTTTTAAATGTTTTTATTTTTAGAAAAAAATAAACAGGGTAAGGGGTAGCACGAGGGGTTCAATTACCCAAATAATAATTTAAAAAAAATACTCTTTGTTAATGTTTATTTTTCTAATTTATCACAATTAATAAATACTTGTTAATAACGAAATGTTTTTGAATAAATTAATTTTTTTTCAAAACAAAAAATAAAATCATGAATGTTATTATGAGATGACAGTTGAGGAGGGGGAGAGAGTTTACTCGAGCTTAAAAATAATAAGAAATAGAATGTTGTTAGTGCCCACAATTTGCCTACTAGTTAATAAAAATTTAATTTTATCATTTATCACTCAGCCACACTAACAATTTAATAAGTAAATTATATTTTATTATTTTTTAGCAAATTTTTGGCGTAGTTACTTAATGGACAACACCTTTAAATACTTTTTGAGTAAATTAGGTTTTAAGTAACTGTACTGTTAAAGAGTTTCAAGATATTTGCCTGGAATATTAAAACATTTCATAATATAGTTATCATGACGGAGAAACTGTTCTTATATACACAATAAATTGGGCTGAAACCTAAAAATAAAAGTGTCACCTCTAATTACTTGGCTATTGATGCATAATGAAGATTTAAGACAAACAAAAAAAAATCACGTGGTTACCAGTTTAAACTGACCCACTTGAGGTCATATAAAAGACTCTAAAAAATTATCAAATTTCTTCAAGTAAAACTCTGCTTAATATTTGTTCAATATGTATAGATTTTACATTAAAAGATTTAAAATTTAATTTTTAACAAAGTTTGACATTTTCTTGTAACACCTATATTAAAAAAGTTATTTACAGATAACTAAAATCAAATCAACATTTCTCCCGTTATCTTTATCTCCCAAATATTCTCATTAAGTTGTTTTTCAGATACAAAAAAATAAATTTTTAATATATTTAGCAATGTATACAAGAAAAACAACAAATAAATCAAATAAACACACAGTGAATGAGTGCTTTACACTTCCCACTTTAAAACAAGTGCTTTAAAACTTTAAAACAAGTTGAAAGATGTCTTAACTTTAAAGACTATAGGAAAGAAAGTGTTCAGAGAGATGTTTGTGTAGAACTACTCAAGTTATGATTAAATTATTGTTTATACAAGATCTGTCATTATTGTTTATACAAGATCTGTCATAACAAAGCTCAGGATTTACATTGAAAATTTTGATAAACTTGCGAACTATGACAAATAAAAGAGGACAAAAATATAAAACAGATGCAGCAGATTTTATAGAAGAGGCAAATCAACTATTAAAATGTACATCACAAAGACCACAAGAAAGAAGCAGATGTTATACAGTAGTTTCTATTAAAGATAACACATGAAAATGACAAGTTTTATGAGGTAAGTATAACATCAAAGTTTTGACCCGAACCAAAACATTTACTTGAATACTCAACTCAAAATTATATTTAAAAAGCCTTCCCAGAAAGCGTATGCTAATGCATGCCTTCTTCATACACGCTTAAAATAATTTAGTCATCTTTTGATATAGTAAGCATTTTAAGAATTTGCGACACAATAAAGCTATAAGAAACTAGAGAGAGTAATACAGCAATACTTGAAGAAAGGAAACAAAGAATATGCGAAATAGATAATCTAAATAAAATTAGTTGCAAAATTGAACATTAAAAATAATATATTAAAAAAAATACCCCAAATTTTTTACTGTTTTTTTTTTTATTATTTTATAGGGCGTTTGTTATTTTTCACTACTAAAATTGACACGAAAAGTCGAAGAAAAAAGCAGATAAGAATATAACAAAAACAAAATTTTTTTTCATATACAATTTTTTCGCAACTTTTTTCAGCCAGTATATTAAGGAAATACTTTATCATTTGTGCGATAAGGACTATTTTAAAATTTGTTTTTTAAATGCTTTTGCTAAACTTTATAGTTTTTATCAATGCACAGGAAAACGAGAAAACTAATTGCTATTCATTTGTTTAAAAAAATTATTTTTTTTTTCAACAAGTTTTTCATGTAAAAAAATAGAAAGCCATTAATATTTATACTTAAATAAAAAATATTTGGTTGTTTTCACTACCTCCATGGAAATAGTCTCCACTTTTGTTAGATTATCTAAATTGTGCTATTAAAATTTAAAATAGTTTATTTCCTGATGAACTATTGTTATTGACGCTTGTCAACAAGTGCATAGTTAATTTACTGAACTTTTTAACTGAATTTTAAGGAACCTATTTAAAACTTTTTTTTATTTTTTTAAATACATTTTTTTAAACTTAGCAATTGTTATGTTTACTATTTCTAGTAATTTGTATTAACGTTGAAAACTGGGCAATATCAAAGAAACAATTTCAGACATGCACCAAATGTGGTAAATATACGATAAAACAATTCATATTATTTTTTATTTAATTTATTCCCCCACTACAAAATTTATTAATCAAATAATGTACTTTACAAATAAATAGCAATTTATTTTCTCATTTTTCTTTTCTATAAGTATTGAGAAAAAACGCCAAATACAGCAAAAGCCATTTTAAAAGCAAAAAGACATCAAAACAAGTAAGAAAAAATATCAACAAAATTTCTCATAGTTCAAGTGTACAAATTAGTTTCTTAAATATGCAGACTGAGAATAAATTGCATAACTTATTAACTGTTGTAAAATTTTTATAAAAGATGTTGGTTTTTTTATCAACTTGTATCAAATTCGGTAGCTTAAAACAACCATTCTAAAAAAAAAAAAAGGCTACAAAAGTTGTATAAAAATTTAAAAAAAAAAAAAGTTTTAAATTTTCTTTTTTTAATTGTTAAATTTTCTAGTTTATTTAATTGAAACTTGAATTTTGTTAATTAGTTTCCTCTTTTTAGGATTGTTTTTTTTTTCTTATTAAACAAGTTATGCTTTTTGCTGAGAATTATTGAAATACCTTATAAGTTAAGATGTAAGCTATGTCTAAAAAAATTACTTTGGGTATGTATGAAAAAGGCATGCGACTGCACGCGCTTCCTGAGAAGGCTTCTTTAACACAACTAGGTAAGAATGAATTTTTTTTTAGATTTTTTGTTTTCAAAAGCAATAACAGTCATGGCTACTGAAATTCTAAGCTAGTTCCTAAAAAAAACAACTTAGAAGTACAGTAGCCATGATTTAAAGCCAGATTCCAAAAAATGTTATTCAAAAATCTTAGTTTAAAAAATGCTTGGAATCTGCATTACTGGAATGCCCAAGTAATTTTTAACTAGTAATGATTTTGATCTTGATTATAGATCTATTTTTCTTCTAAAATTTTCAGGTATCAAATAAGTGATAGAGCTATTGCTTCTGCTACATTGGTAGATTTTGGAGCTATCACTAAAGACAAAATGCAGCATGTTGAGAAAATATTGACAAGCAAGTAAATCTATCATACAAATTACAACTAAATGCCTATCTACAATTATTTAGTTATAATTAATTATATCTAAAGTTTTTTATAATACCTTTCAAAAAAAAATTAAGAGAAAAAGAACAATTGCGGGCAGAAGTGCAGAAGGAAGCAAAAATACAGTTTTAAAAAGTCATAGGAATAAACAACAAAAGTAGGTAAGATTATTGTGAATTGTGAAATTAACGGGCAATATCACACATCAACATTGCTGAAGGATCACAGCAAGAAATGTCAAATAACAAATGTATATCATGGAATATTCAAAAACTACAGGAAACAGAGTTTAAAACAAGCCTAAATTTAGTAAAAGCATACAGAATAATCTTAAAATTGGTCAATGGTTCCATAAGACACTTGAAAGTGTTTCTAGGAGTTCTATTACAGTGGAATACTTGCAGTTTTTATCTTACTTTATCGTTACCTTAAAGTCATATTTTTATGAAAGTTGCAGAGCTACCAAAAGCTTAAACCTTTAAAAAATCTAATGCCACTGTGGTTGGACACGATCACAGAAACATGGGTTATTCGAAAAAAAAATTAGGTCCACAAAATTAATTACCACTGCACTACAATTATAAGGATTTTATATATCAAAATTTAATTCTAACACAATGTATTAAAAATAATATAATGATTTATTAAAAGTACCCCTTATCATATTTTTGTAATATATACGACTATTTTAACTAAAAAAACAATAAAAAATTTATATTTTTGGCAAAAACTTCATAATTAAAGTTTTTAAGAAAAAATGATATTTCAATAAGACATGTTTTAAATTTAATTCTGCATCATTTAGTACCTAATTGATCTTTGTAGACTAATGTCTAAGGTAAAAAAGTTTACATTTTTAAACTTAAACCTAGTTTAGATAAAAATAATAACCACTGACCATTTTTATTCATAAATGTTTTACATACCAAAAGGCGGTTATTATAGGAGGTAAATTTTTTGATTTATTAAAATTTGTTTTGATTTTCAGCCCACCTTAATACCCAGTAAAAAAAAAAAAGTAAAAAATAAATTAACATAAACCATTTGTTATGTTGAGTAAATAAGATTTTTGTAGTATTTAAGAAAAAAACTGACTTTAGTTAATTTTTTTATTTAAGCTTAAGATACTTTAAAAAAACATAAAATTGACTCAATTACTAGGATCGAGTTATTTCACATCTTATTAAAGTTAAATTTAAAAATTTTAAATTACATACTGGAAGAATCAAACATAATTAGGGATAACAGTATTAAGTCTCCTTTTACTATTTTGGATTGTATAATAGTTCCTTAAAAGTGCTTATTTAAGTTCAGTATTAGTATTAAATTAAATGTTTTATTGAACTTTTGAAATATAATTCTGAATGTTTTGACTTATTTTGAGTTAAAAAAAAAAGGTTACAAAATTTACTATGATTAATAAACATGTTGTATACCGTTGCTATAGTATAACATAAATAAATTTATAATGAACCAATTTAAGTCTGAGAATCAGCAACTTAATTGTTTTATAAAAAAATATTAAATAAATTTGTTTTCTGAATTCTATTCTAACAAAGAATTTCAAAAAAAATATGAAAATACTGTAATATTTTGACAAAGAGATAAATGTGCATTTTTAGGTAAAAAAAAGAATTTACCTAAAAATGCACATTCAATTGATAATCATAAAATCAATCAGCATTACTGCAAAATTTATAATGCAATTATTGACTTTCAGGCCATTCATTCATTAGATTATCAGGGTATTTGGTTTCTTTTAGTTTGATACAGTTCATCTAATGTTTGTGTAGCAACTGGATTTCTGAAAAGTGTCAAAAGTTATCTCTTGACAATATAATCATTGATTCAATTTATGTCAAAAATCAATATGAAAAAGATAACATTTTTGAAATCAGTTCCAATATCATATGCTGTTTCTCCTTCTAGACTTTAACTACAAATGTGCAACATGTTTTAAGAATATATTTTTTTAATATATTAATTAGAAAGTAGATAACATTTTAAAATTAGTTCCTATATCCTATGCAGCTGTTTATACTTCTAGACTTAACTACAGATGTACAACATTTTTAAGAATATTTAATAAGAAAGTAGTAGCTGTTCTCAAACTTAGAGTAGCGCATAAAACATCCTCTTTTATTGAGCAGGTTTTAGGTGGAATACTGTTATTTTTGCAAATTAGCAGAATATTAGACTAAGAGACTATAATTGACCTGAGCAACAAGGCTTTGGAGCTGGTGTTTTTACAAGGAGCTGAGCTGGAGCTGAAATATTTATAGGAAAAGCTGGCTCCAAGCTAGCTCCTCTCTTTGATAATTTGAGAGATCAAAATATGAGTATTTTTTGTTAAAGGGATTCCTAAGTACTATGAAGTTATTTTTTATATTAAATTTTGCTTTTTTTAATTTAACTTAAATTAAATTTTTTTTTTTTTTAATTGATCAACCCGAATCAATTACCTTCTCTACTCGACTTATGTCTTGTTTCTGATCCTAGTCAGTGCTCAGTTTCTCCACACTCACCCTTAGGTGCTTCTGATCATGGTTTGGTCTCTCTAAAACTATTATCTCATTCTTCTTTACCATCAGAATCCCCCTATCATTGTACATCTTACAACTACCTTAAAGCTGACTGGGACTCTTTCCGTGATTTTCTTCGTGATGAAAATGGGTAGAAATCTTTCGTCTTCCTGTAGACAAATGTGCTTCTTCATAACTTCATGGATAAAGGGTGGCATGGAATCCTTTATTCCCTCTCAACGATTCCAGGTCAAGCCTCACTCTTCTCCATGGTTTTCCTCACATTGTGCTGCTGCAATTGCCAATCGAAACCATTACTTCCATATCTATCAGCAAAACAATTCTCCAGAAAACAGACGTCTGTTTATTACTGCTAAGAACCATTGTAAAAAGGTTTTGTCAAATGCCAAAGCCCGCTATTCTCAGACCAAATCTCGTATTTCATCACAAAAATTAGGCTCTCGTGACTTCTGGAGAACCTTTAATAGTTTCAATAATAAGGACAAGTCTGTAATTCCACCTCTTTTGTGTGGTTCAGACTTGGTCACCTCACCTAAAGACAAAGCTAAATTGTTTGCCAAGAACTTTTCATCAATATCATCTCTTGATTCCACTAGTTACGTTCTACCTGATATAGCCGTCAAACAGGTTGATCCATTGCTCGACATCCGTATCACTCCAGCTTCTGATCTAAAGTGATTTCCTGCTTAGACTCTTCTACAGCTTGCGGCCCGGACAACATACCCGTTATAGTCTTGCAGAAGTGTTCTCCGGAGCTGTCGTCTATTCTTTCAAAACTATTTAACAAGTGCTTATCAGAGTCTTGTTTTCCAGCCTGCTGGAAAGCAGCATCTGTTATCCCTATTTTTAAAAAATTCTGGAGAGCGATCTGATTCGTCTAAATACCGTCCCATTAGTCTCAGTACAGTCAGGTTTGAAGGTACAACCTCAATCTAAATATGCATTGTGATGAGTCTTACTGAAATTAAAGAAAGCTCTGCTGCCTATGTGACAGGGTGGCTGGAGAAAAATGTGAGGGTAAATTAGTTTATGCTGAGAATAAACCTACACTGACTAAATAAAGTTCTTCATGAAGCTAATTAAAGACTTAACATTTTTTTATAGAGAAAGTTTTATTATACTGACTTTTTTCTTTTTTAAAATCCTAAACCTAGTCTCTGTTAAGTTTTTATTAATAGTAATCTTTTTTTTTGCTGTAAAAATATTTTAATATTAATTTTACAAAACATTGTTTTCCTTAAATGTAATTACATAAGAGTTTAGTAAGAAGTATTGATTAGGCTTCACTAGCAAAGTCAAAAAAAATTCACTTTGCATGTCCTGTCATAAAGTAGTCCTTGTTGGCCATTTAAACTGGATTGTCTTTTTAGGAAGATCAAAATGTAAACTTTGATAAAACAAATTGATCAGCTGCTACTTTGAGCGCTGATAAGAAGCTGCATAACTTTCTTAAAACATTACATACCTGTTTATTACACTGTGGACAGATCGCAGCAAAGTACTCCAACCTTCATTATGGAAGATAAATATTACAGAAGAAGAAGGCAAATCATTAGGATATGACCAATGTTTACACTCTTCTTCTCGCATATCAGGAACAACTCTATCCAAAGATATTTCATCTGATACCAGCTGATTAAAACCATAAACTCCTAATAAAAATATTTTTTTCAGGAGTTTATTCAATTCAAAAATAAAGTATTAAATAAAAGTTTCTGCATTATTTCCCTATTATTATTCAGGGCTGTAGAGTCGGAGTTGCAACATTTTTAGCAGAGGCGGAGTCGCTAAACAAAATTGCGACTCTGACTCCAATAGTAAAACTTCTCGGTATTGCATGTGCATGTACAAAACATTCAACTAACCTTATGTTCATATTTTTTTTAATTTTTTTTTAATTATACTTCACCTCCTTAAGGGCGAGAAGGCCACTACAGACGAGGAGGCTACTTATTTTGTGGCTATAACCCTCTCTCAACTCTATAACTCCGAAACACGAACCTTGACGAACAAGGCTGCTGCGCAGAGAAACGAGTTGTACATGCGTTTTGTACATGCACATGCAATACCGAGAAGTTTTACTATTGGAGTCGGAGTCGCAATTTTGTTTAGCGACTCTGCCTCTGCTAAAAATGTTGCAACTCCGACTCTACAGCCCTGAATAATATTAAACCTCAAAGAACGTTTCATAAATTGGTCAAAATAGAAAAATTCAACTTATCGCCTAATATTTTTTTAAGAATACAAATAATTTTTCAAAAATTCTGTGTTGGAGTTGGAGTCGGAGTTGTGCTCAAAAAATTTCAACAACTGGAGTCGGAGTCGTTACTTTTTTTTTATGACTCCACACCCCTGGTATTATTACTAAGTTCAATCTTCAATACATCCCTGATAATAGCACACTCAATGTGTTTTTCAGCACATTAGTACATTTTTTCAGTATTTTATTGATTATTCATGCATTTTTCAGCACAGAGATTATTAAGGTTCATTTTAAAGGGATCCCCAACTGCCGAGACAAGTTGTGTTCATGTTAAAGAAAATGTTTAAAGGGATCCCTAAGTGCTATAAAGATATGATCTCATATGAAAGAGCATTTAAAAAAATGTTTGATGTATATTATTTTTTTAAAACGTAATAATGAACACACACTAACAAATTTAATTTTCAAAAAAACGCTTTTCTTCGATTAAAAAAAATGCGTCTTGTCCAAAGTTTATTGACTTTACTGCCTCAAAAAACTAACGCTTGTACGCCAAATTAAACAAAGTAGACAAAATGTCATTATTGCGAACTTATTAGTTGGTAATTAAATTTAAAAGTAAAGTCATTTTTTTTTAACTAACACATAATTACTTACAAGAATAAGTTTTGTAGCATTTTGTGAAATATATTTGTATATTAAAATTTTTTAAATAATTTTTATTTATATACTTGTGTTATAAGGACAATTCCACAGGCAAAAATGAATAGAAGTCAAATTTTAAACTCTTTTTAGTCAGTTTTTAACAAATAAATATATATGTCGGCACATGAAAGTTTATTTAAAATATTTCCTTGTACAAAAATAAATTTATTTCAGTCATTTTTATGGTTTCTGTTTAATTGCTATGGTTTTCACAGTTTAATAAAATAAAATGCATTTAAAATAAAACAAAGCAAATAAATGAAATTGTTTTAATTAATGAATTAAAAAATAATCGTCAATAAATCAAAAAACATCGTCTAAAACTTTATAAAAAATTAGATACCACATTTTTTATAATTAATTGTTTCTTGAATAAAGGACTAATAAAAGTTTAAATATAATTAAGTTTTTCATTTAAATGGTTTTTAAGTTGATGTTTTTATTCAATTTCTCTATTTCAATTGTTTTTTAATAAAAAATGAAACAAAAAAAATTTGGTTTAATAAATCGAATTATACTTCATGTTTATAATGATAATGATACTGTTTGAAAAAAAAACTAATAAAAAAGAATTAACTAATAATATATTAATTAATAATTATTAGAATTAATAATAATAACAATTAATTCTTTTTTATTAGTTTTTTTTTCAAACAAAATAAAATTACAAATAAAAGTTAGCAATTTTTTTGCTTCAATGTTTTTAAGCCTTATTTTAAACATAAAATTTTGATAAACAAAGATAAAAACCAGGCTGTTTTGTTAGAATGAAGAAAAAATTTGAATTAACATCTTTTCCTTCTTCAACTTTTCGCTCTAACGACCTTTTAAAAATTTTCCACGCAGAAATTTAAAGTAATTTAAATTCAAAAATGTTTTATTTTGAAAGAAAATCTCAGCGAAAGACCAAATCATCTATTCATCTATCTATTCAGAATAATAAATTTTGTGTGACATTCTTTATGATAAAATATATCGCGAAAGTGTGAAAAGCAATCGCGATGCGCTTAATACGAGCCCTGTAAGACTTTTTTATAAGTTCTAAACTATTTAAAACAATTACTTAATATTTTTTTTTAACGATGTCTTTTAACCAAATTCTATTTAACTGTTTTTGCAAAAATAATTAAAAAAACTTGATTAAAACTTAACTATTTAATCACAACTTTTTTTTACTTGAAAATCGAAGTAGATATTCTAAAGTTGTTGTGACGTACTAACGTGATTTTTAATGACTAACAATCGAGTTTTAATGGTAAAAAAATAAAATCAAAATAGAGTTGTTTTTCAGTGATTTCAGCAATTGCTTTTTGTTAGCATGCATTTATTATTACAATTTAGTGAAAAAGAAAAAAAACTTACATATTTTTTTTTTTAATGTTCTTTCATATGAGATCATATGTTAGGAGCACATAGAGATCTCTTTAAAAAAATATTTGGCCTAAATTTTTTTAATTAAAACTATATAATAATGCACGCCATTAAATTTAAAATTCACGTTTTAGTTGAAGCTCGCCGTCTCTTTTTTTTGGTTGTCAGAGTCTGTATAATGTTAGCCGCAATTTGCAGACTTATAATAATTTATTCTATGCGAGTTTAATTCATAACAGTTTCGGTATATGACGTCAGCGTATAAATTTTTTCTTTCAAGATGTCGTATTATTTTTTTGCCAAAATCACCAAATCATGTTAATTGTATAACTTTTTACTAAATCCCAAATAAAGTTTATGATGCAATTAATAATTAAATTTATGAAATTTATAAAAATTAAAATTTAATATATAACGCATATTTACAGTAAACGTAGTGGTTTAAACAAAATATAGGCTAGATACTAAAAGAATAATTTTACAAAAGTGTATAAATTAATTTAAAGTATAACCAAAAAAAAAAATAAAAAAACGAGCAACTTGAATAAAACATATAAACTGAACTAAGTAGAAAACAAATACTAAAAACTTATTTTACTAATAACCGTTCAAATCAAACTAAATTAAAGTTAAAACAAGTATTTGTACTAAAATATACAAGAAAGTGTATAAAATATAAATATAAAAACAAAGAACCGCATTAAATTGTTCGCTACTAGCTAAACAAAAATCTTTTTGTAGCAACGACACATTTTTTTGAATAACATTAGAATAGCGTAACATTGACAATTAATTAAAATTCGATAATAATCAAGTTTTTAACACGCTTCATTAAAGGGATCCCTAAGTGCTCCTAACATATGATCTCATATGAAAAAAAATACATAAAAAAAAAATGTGTAAGGTTTTTTTCTTTTTCACTAAATTGTAATAATAAATGCATGCTAACAAAAAGCAATTGCCGAAATCACTGAAAAATAACATTTTGATTTTATTACAATTGAAACTCGATTGTTAGTTGTTAAAAATCACATTAGTACGCCACAACAACTTTAGAATATCTACTTCGATTTTCAAGTAAAAAAAAGGCGTGATTAAAGGGATCCCTAAGTGCTCCTAACATATGATCACATATGAAAGAGCATAAAAAAAAAATATGTAAGTTTTTTTTCTTTTTCACTAAATTGTAATAATAAATACATGCTAACAAAAAGCAATTGCCGAAATCACTAAAAAACAACTCCATTTTGATTTTATTTTTTCACCATTGAAACTCGATTGTTAGTCGTTAAAAATTACATTAGTACGTCACAACAACTTTAAAATATCTACTTCGATTTTCAAGTAAAAAAAAGTCGTGATTAAATAGTTAAGTTTTAATCAAGTTTTTTTAATTAGTTTTGCAAAAACAGTATAATAGCATTCGGTTGAAAGACGTCGTTAAAAAAAAGTTATTAAGTAATAGGTTTAAATAGTTTAGAACTTATAAAAAAGTCTTACAGGGCTCGTATTAAGCGTATCGCGATTGCAACACGCACTTTAGTGATTAGTTTTCTCTTAAAAAAAATCTTTTCGCGACTCGTTTTTTTTTTTGGTTGATTAATTACTTTTTTAGCTTAGCATTTTTTTTAGCAATTCTTAAAAGTAATGTTTTTATCATAAAGAACGTCACACAAAATTTGTTATTCTGAATAGATAGATGAATAGATGATTTGCTCTTTCGCGCGGAGATTTTCTTTCAACGTTAAACATTTTTGAATTTAAATTACTTTAAATCTCTGCGTGGAATATTTTTACAAGATCGTTAAAGCGTAAAGTTGGTTTTTATCTTTGTTTATCAAAACTTCATGTTTAAAATAAGGCTTAAAAACGTTAGAGCAAAAAAATTACTGACTTTTATTTGCATTTTTATACTGTTTGAAAAAAAAAACTAATAAAAAAGAATTAATATATAATTATTAATTAATATATTATTAGTTAATTCTTTTTTATTAGTTTTTTTTTCAAACAGTATAAAAATGCTAATAAAAACCAGCATTTTTTTTACTTTAACGTTTTTAAGCCTTATTTTAAACATGAAGTATGATTCGATTTATTAAACCAATTTTTTTTGTTTTATCTTTTATTGGAAAACTTGAAATAGAAAAATTGAATAAAAACATCAACCATTTAAATGAAAAACTTAATTATATTTAAACTTTTATTAGTCCTTTATTCAAGAAACAATAAATTATAAAAAACGTGGTATCTAATTTTTTATTAAGTTTTTGACGATGTTTTTTGATTTATTGACGATAATTTTTTCCCCCCATTACCGCACATCGGCGCGAGCTATAAGAGAGAGGGCGGGGGGTGGGAGAGAGCAAAAAAAAAAATTTTTTTTTCGCGTTAATTCGAGCCCTGTCTTAGTTAAATTTCTAATAAAATGTCTATTCAGCCTTATCAATTTGAACCAAAAAAAATATAGCAATTTAACATAAATGTTAATTTAACTAAAACATTTTACAATCATTATTTTTTTTTATCAAGCAAAAATGAGAGTAACCGTCACTTTTAAAACCATAAAAATTACTGAAATAAATTTATTTTTCTACTAAGGAAATATTTTGAATAAACTTTCATGTGTTTAAATCAATATTCATTTGTTAAAAACTGACTAATAAGAGTTTAAAATTTGACTTCTATTCATTTTTAGCCGTGGAATTGCCCTTATAACACAAATATAGAAATTAAAATTATAAAAAAAATTTTAATATACAAATATATTTTCAAAAAACGCTACAAAACTTATTCTTGTAAGTAATTATGTGTTAGTTGAAAAAAAACGACTTTACTTTTAAATTTAATTATCAATTAATACGTTTGCAATAATGACATTTTGTCTACTTTGTTTAATTTGACGTACTAACGTTAGTTTTTTGAGGCAATAGAGTCAATAAACTTTGGACAAGGCGCATTTTTTTAATCGAAGAAAAGCGTTTTTTTGAAAATTAAATTTGTTAGTGTGTGTTCATTATTACGTTTTAGAAAAAATAATATACATCAAACATTTTTTTTTTTAATGCTCCATCATATGAGATCATATCTTTATAGCACTTAGGGATCCCTTTAAACTTTTATTAGTCCTTTATTCAAGAAACAATAAATTATAAAAAACGTGGTATCTAATTTTTTATAAAGTTTTTGACGATGTTTTTTGATTTATTGACAATAATTTTTTAATTTATTAAAACAATTTCATTTATTTGCTTCGTTTTATTTTAAACGCATTTTATGTTATTAAACTGTACAAAACAGCAACAAAACAGCGTCATGAAGTTGTTTTACATTAAAACAAGCTATTTATATTTTAAAGACAACTTTTTGTTTTATTGTTGTTTTATAGCTTTTTACAGTAACAATTAAATGCTCATTTAAGAACACGTGTTTTATCGTCAGCGTGATCGTATTAAACAGTTTTTTATGACTAATTAAAGTGGTTTAAATATTGCCGTGACGGATCCAGGAATTTTTGATGGATAGGGATTTCAAAATATTTTTGAATTTTGTACCATGTTTTGCGTCTCCTAAAAAAAAAAGCAAAAAACAAGGTCCTTAATTTCTATGATATTTTCAAGACTTTCAGATTCTGGTGGGGGGAGGGGATGCATACCCCCATCCTCTTCCTGGATATGTCACTGAAATATAGTAATGTTTGCTTTTTACTCTTATTTTTTTACTTTTACTTTTTTAAGTATCATTAACTAAAAACAATTACTTAATTAATAGTATTAAATACGTTACTTGCTCATTACACTGTAACTGCAACTTAAACTTTAAATTATAAATTAAGCTGTAAATTATAACAGAAACTTACGCTATTTTAAACTCCGCCAAACAAGAAAATCATAAGATAACATTTAAATATGAGAGATAGTATATTAAAAGATAATAATTACGTGCTAAAGAGACAATTTTATACTAACGCAACCCCCTCCCACCATAACCGCACATCGGCACGAGCTATAAGAGAGAGAGAGAGAGAGGGGGGGGGGGGAGAACACAAAAAAATTTTTTTTTCGCAATTAGATTTTTTTGCGTTAATTCGAGCCTTGTCTTAGTTTAATTTCTAATAAAATGTCTATTCAACCTTATCAATTTGAACCAAAAAAATATAGCATTTTAACATAAATGTTAATTTAACTAAAACATTTTACAATCATTATTTTTTTTATCAAGCAAAAATGAGAATATCCGTCACTTTCAAAACCATAAAAATGACTGAAATATATTTATTTTTGTACTAAGGAAATATTTTAAATAAACTTTCATGTAAACAAACATCAATATTCATTTGTTAAAAACTTACTAAAAAGAGTTTAAAATTTGACTTCTATTGGTTTTTGGCCGTGGAATTGCCCTTATAACACAAATATATATTTAAAAATTATTAAAAATATTTTAATATACAAATATATTTTCAAATAATTCTACAAAACTTATTCTTATAAGTAATTTTGTGTTAGTTGAAAAAAAAACAAATTTACTTTTAAATTTAATTAACAACTAATACGTTTGCAATAATGACATTTTGTCTACTTTGTTTAATTTGATGTACAAACGTTAGTTTTTTGAGTCAATAAACTTTGGACAAGAAGCATTTTTTTTTAATCGAAGAAATGTGTTTTTGAAAATTAAATTTGTTAGTGTGTGTTCATTATTACGTTTTAGAAAAAATAATATACATCAAACATTTTTTTTTTTAATGCTCTTTCATATGAGATCATATCTTTATAGCACTTAGGGATCCCTTTAAACAATAATAAATGCAAAGTGCTAAAAAATATTGTTTTTGTAAGTAGTAACTAAAACATTAAGTCCAAAACAAACCTCATTTAATCAATAAAAATAATATTTTTTCTTCAAAATACTTTGGTAATTACTTAACTAAATACTTAACACTTCTACAAGTTAAGTTTTACAGTGTTAACGCTTTATTTTATAACTTATAAAGAACAGACAAATTCTGTGTCTAGAATGGAAATTTATGTACAAAAAAAGATAAATTGTAAAGCATACTCAAAAGCCGCAACCAGTGGCTTGCAGTTGTGAAAGAAACATAAATTAAACATAAAACAAACAACTCTATTAAACCATATGAACTAAATATAAAACAAAAAACTGCATAATACTGCGTTTATTTTTTCTCTGCCTGCAAAATAATCACAAAATATGTATGTGTCATGATTTTGGCTGGCTTCTACAACAAAGTAATAATAAAAAAATTAAACATAAAAAAATATATATATATATTTGTATAACTTTTTACTGTCACAAATATTTTTCTTGATTTAGTAAAAAATTATACAAATATATTTGATTTTCTGATTGTAGTAAAAAAATACTTATATCTTTAAAAAAAACAACAACAAAAAAACACTATCTTAAAAAGATATTGCGATGACATCATAAACTGAAACTGTTATGAATTAAACACGCATTGAATAAATTATCAAGTCTGCATATTGCAGCTAACATTATACAGACTCCGAGAACCAAAAAAAGGAGATTGCGAGCTTTGACGATAATTTTAATTTTGTTGGTATGCATTCATTATTTAGTTTCAATCAAAAAAATTCAGTCCAAATGTCTTTTTTAAACATTTTCTTTAATACGAATACAACTTGTCTCGGCAGTTGGGGATCCCTTTAAAGAGTTATAGGGTCATAAAAAATCAAAATTTTTCAACAATTGAAAAAAAAAAAAGAAAAAGAAAAAGGACAGCCTCCTTAATTGTAGAGGCCCATCACGAAAACAAAAAACTATTTATAAAAATCAAAAAACAAGCCTATATGGAAAATTGCTTAAAATGACTTTGACATTTATGTGAAACATTTGTTACAGTTGCTTAACTTTTATTTCTGTCCATCAAGTTTCATGAACTTTTTCATCAAGTTTCATATTTTATAGTTAAATGGTTGGGAGAGGGTTAAACCCTATTTAAAAAAAAAAATTGTAGTCTTATCCACTGTAATGGCCCTAAGCTTAGTAGAAGTGAATACAATAAATGTGTGCGTGCGCGTGTGTGTGTGTATATATATATATATATATATATATATATATATATATATATATATATATATATATTTAAATTTATACATTTTATAATCAAATGTCAACCAGCAACAGACATTTAAAAACAAAGCTTTTTTAAAAACAACTTAAAGGGTCAACATAAGTAAAGAATTTAAGAATTAAAGAAACCATTCTAAACTGACAATAATTGAGAGTTATTAAAAAGTACTGTGGAATTGTTAAACAAAAATGAAAAAAACATAAAAACTATGCAAAAACATTAAAAATTTGAAAATGCCATTTAAAAAAGCATCAAATAGTTTTAATTTTTGTTCTGTGTGCAAGATAATAGGTACTGTCAATGCAAAAGTTGGAAATCTTATTAGATGCCTATAGAAATAAATCATTTTCCTTGCAATATTTTACCTTTTATATTAATGTATTAAAATTATTACTTAATTCTAAATAAAAATTGATAAGTATCTTTTTTAAGTAGGTTTTCTACTTTCACATTGATACTGTGTACATGCTTTAGGTAATTTATTACTTGAAAGAAAAACTATTTATTAAATTTTTTAACTTTGTCTTTTTTTTAAACTTTTTTTAAAGTTGATAGAATATGGTAAAAATAGATGTGTATTTCTTTGTGTGTGTGTGTGTGTGTGTGTGTGTGTGTGTGTGTGTGTGTGTGTGTGTGTACATGTATTTTATATTATATTAAAACAAAATTTTTATAATCTATTCATTTAAAATACCTTTAAGTCGTTCTTCTTCTTCTTTTTGTTCTGGTTTTAACCGATGGGGTTTCCCACCTTCGCCTGGACCACTTTTAACATCTTCATACTTTTCAAAGTTACCTAACTTATTGTCTGAAAGAAAAACTGGTTTACTGGAAAGTAAACTTTGCTTTGATAGAGAAATATCTGCATTAGATTGATATGACGGTTTGAGATGGAAATAAGTTAAGTACACTATAAATCCAATAACTATAGTAAGTGTAATAAGTTTCTTTAAAGAAAAACGTATAGTTCTCATTGCCACAAAAAAATATTTATATATTTTCTCTAAAAAACAACAAAAAGGTTAAATTATAATAATTATTATAATACTTTCAAAAAGAATTTATAAACTTTTATCTGCTATTAACTAAGTATGTATAATAAATTATAATACATTACAATTAATATAATACAGAATGATAAATTGTATATAAACATTTTATCTGAATTGTTTTTTTTTATAATTTTATAAATTTGACTTTTTTTTCATATAAAAATAAAATATTTCAATAAAAATAGTTTAAACTTTGTTGTTATAAGTTATAACAAACTAATGTTTTATTATTTTTGCATGCACTGATTTTTATTATTGGAATATGCTATTTTTAAACCCAGTTTGTAAAATTTAAACTGTACAACTAATATTAATTTTTAAAAAAACTTATTAAATTCAATATCTTTTTTATACTAATTCAACGGTGCTGATTTAAAATATGAAGTCAGTTGATGTCCATCACCCACAACATTTTTAAAATATTGTGATTTTCTTTGTATGACTCATCAAGGACATTGTAATGTAGTTCTGTGTATACACATCAATTGATTCACCTAACAGCTTGCTTTACACATTGATTTTTTCAGAGAGTATAAATTTTTGATGTTGCACAGTGTTAATAATTGGTTCAAAAACATTTAACAGAAAGGAATGAACTACAAAAGTCACTAGCTGAAATAATGATATATATATATATATATATATATATATATATATATATATATATATATATATATATATATATATATATATATATGTATATATATATATATGTATATATATATATATATATATATATATATATATATATATATATATATATATATATATATATATATATATATATATATATATATATATATATAATTAGAACTGAAAAGCATATAAAATCAACATTTTAATTCTGTATTTTAACATTATTATTGAAACTGTATTATAACATAAATAGTGGATATTGCAGTTGGTTCCTTTTTGATAAACATGAAAAAACTAGTGAATTCAATGGCAATAAAATTTCATAATATGCCAAACCGTTGGTTAGTTCCTTTTTGTTAAATGTCATCCAATTACCAGTTTATTAGTTCTATTTGACAGTATATAACATTTATATATCAAGTCAAGATAAATTATAAATATTAATAATTTGATTTAATTTAACATAATTAACAAAATTGTTAATTAACTTGTTAACCCTTTCTGGCCTGAATTATGCAAATGTAATTTTAAAAAAAATTTTTTCTTGAAAACACACCTATTATAAGTCAAAAATCAAACCCAGACAGAAAAAATTATATAAAACATTTCATACAGCAAAAGATAGCTATGTCGCGTATTGTACACAACAGGCCACAACGGCCGTATAAGACAAGGTACAATAACACAGTTATCAACAGTTATTCGTGAAACTGGCGAAAACAGTTACTCTTCTTTGAAAGGCAAAGATTTGCATTGCACTTAGTGCATACAAAAACAGTTTGTCCTTTGCACCCTGGACGCTTGCACCTCTGCCTCACACCATGTGCCGGCCAGTGACCAACAGAGTCTGTGCGAACATCCTGAGTTGGCACAGGCTTAGCAGGTCCCCTCTTCTTCTTGCGCTGCAGCTCTGCCTCCATACTGGTTGATGGTCTGCCACGCTTCTTTGCTGTCATGTCTTTGCCTTCACGACAAAGAGCATCAGCTATTTCAAGCTTGAAGGCCATAAGATCCTTCTGCTGACGCTTATCAACTCCCATATCACGACAATCCCGGCGATACAGTAACCAGCCAGTTGCCACTGCCAAGTCCACAAAATGGAAAAAAAAGCGGTGGTAATATTTCTTTGATTTCAAGTGGATCCGATACCTCGCCATGATGGCATCCAGGGTATCAACTCCTCCCATGAACTTGTTGTAGATCTGTATGATTTCTGGGCGTGGCACGTCAATATGCTGCTTTGTAGTACGATCCCACCGCCTCGCAGTTGACACTGGTTCTGCACTAGCAAATGTACTGGCTAGTGTTACAGACTTGTTGTCAAACCACTTGACAACTCGAACTTCGACACCATTGACCACACCCTCTCTTTCTTCAAATGAGCCACGCCCTTTCTTCTTCAGAGTTGCATCAGCAATCATCTTGCAATTCTGAAGACGATTCGCACGAACTGTCCCAACTGCTAATATGTTCCTATTAGCTAGGGCTGACAGCAACTTCAGTGACGTAAACCAATTGTCAAAAAACAACAGGTACTGCTTCTCTTGCGGCAAGACCTCGACCAGCTGAAGCACAATGTTGCCACTGGCACCAATGTTTGCTTGATTGGATGCTGCCTGAATCTTTCCAGTGTATATTATGAAATTATGCACAATTCCAGTCACATCACACAGCATAAACACTTTATAGCCCCATTTGTAGGGCTTGCTCGGAATGTACTGTTTCATTCCCGACTGTCCCTTGAATGGGATAATTTGTTCATCCACTGACAACTTATGGTCAACTTCCAGTGAATGGAACTTTGGCAAGAGAGAGTCAATCAACGGACGTATTTTGAACAATTTATCTCTCTGAACGTCATCTGGAGCAAGCATATTTCCATTGTCGTTGAAGTGAAGATTACTTTTCAGTTCAACCCACCTGTCACGTGACATCACATCTGCAACCTGTGACAAACGCGATGCTTTGCCCCAGTACATCTTACTTCTTGGCAGATTAAAAATAGACATGTACATAGTCATACCAAGAAACTGTTCAATTTCATCCTTGGAACAACCAATAGGCTTATTTACATCTTTTTGTGTTGCATACAGATTGGTGTGATCAGTAATGTGTTCCACCAACCCACTGTCAAAGAAGTAACGAAAGTACTCCACTGGCGACTTTATGGTATCAGCAGAAGCACGTTGATCAGCAGACTCTGGCATTGACTTTGCAGATGATTGGCCAGTAACACATTTCCAAACAGTAGATCTTCCAACAGCAGCAGAAGTGGAAGGCTGCTCATCATCGCTGCTGTCTTGCTGGTCAGATACTTCGTATTCTTCTGTATCGTCACCAGATGATACTTCAGCAACTTCATTGTCACTCGACGAGAGCTCATCATCATCACTTTCTGCAGGAATGTTACGAACAAAACGAGCTGTTGTAGCAGTCTTCTTGTAGAACTGAACAGGCTTCATCTAAAATCAGAATACAATTTATGCTATGATTAGTATTGGTATCTAGTATTATATATCACTATGTTTGCAATAAAAAATACAAAAAAAATATAAAATATGCACAGATACAAAAATAATATCAATATCACTACTAACAGAACAATCATTATAGCAAATACTATATCACAAATAATAATAGTAATAATATTACAAATCATAATATAGCCCAAACTTGCCCTAATTACTAACTCTAGCCTAACCCTAAGTCGCACCTCAGACACTCTATAAAAGTATAGCAGATATAATTGGTATCTATAAGAACACTAAACAAATATATAATAACTATACTAAAACATGGCTATGATACTATTGTAGCTGCTTGTATTACCAGCAATAATAATAATAATATTAGTAATAAATTATTATTATTATTACTACTATTAGTATTATAATTATTATTCCTAGTAGTAATAAAATTGAACACTATTATGAACATGGTAAAATATAAATATATTTCACCATAACAAATCATAAACAAATAATCTGTCATTCCAGCATGTTATATCACACAATACTAAGCTGAAGAGTGTCAATTTTGTATCTGTTATATTCAATGCTATGCCCGATTGTGTATAATTCCACACATACAAAAAACACCACATAAAAATTTATTCCTGCAATCCAGCTACAAATTCAAGGTACTACTATACAAAGACACCACTACTACATAAAATCCATAACATTTCATGGTTATAACTAACCTGTATAACTCGGAATAGTCAGGTCTTCCGTCTCGTAGTAACACCGTAGACCTTCTCACAAAATCCCTGTAAACAAAGCTCGAGCCAAGAATCCAAAGTAAGAACGTCATTGGTTCAACGATTTTATCGTCATCCTAGGTATGTGTACAATACGCGACAACCGGTCATAACGTTCTAAACGCCACTGCTATTAAAGCAGCGCGTGGATCTCGGTATGTGTAAAATTCTACACAACCGGCCAGAAAGGGTTAAATAAAAATCTGTCTATTAAAATATCTTTAAAATAATTTAGTTATTAAGTATAAATAATAACATTTATTATTAGTAGTTTATTAAAATACTTTATTTATTTTATCAAAAAATTTCATCATAATTTCAGATATCTTAAATTTTAAGACACTAACCAAAATACTATTATTAAATGAATGCTGGGCAAATAAAATATAGATACTTAAAGACTT
Source organism: Hydra vulgaris (assembly GCF_022113875.1). Taxonomy (NCBI): domain Eukaryota; kingdom Metazoa; phylum Cnidaria; class Hydrozoa; order Anthoathecata; family Hydridae; genus Hydra; species Hydra vulgaris. The sequence goes on along the minus strand of NC_061157.1, from coordinate 11,438,519 downwards.
TGTATGCTTGTATGCTGTTCTAATAGTCTAATATAAATATATAGTGTTAATAATATTGTTGGGAAACCTGTTTTATGTTTGATTTGGTTCATAATTTTAAATCTTTAAAGAAAAAAAGTTATCGATGATGGTGATGGCAAAAAACAACAACAATAAAATGAGGCAGATAAATATTTTCTATGATAATTTACTATATTAAGCTTCATAGCCACCCCAAGATACCTAAAAATATAAAAAATTATAATTATGTACAATTTCTAAATCACAAAATACAAAATGTTTAAAATAAGAAAAATTATATTTAATCATACTGCAAATGGTTCTGTATATGGTCCCAACTTTGATGCTAACTTTTTATCTATGCTTTGGGCTACTGTTTGAGTTCTATACATAATTCCCTTTGTTCTTTCAATTACTTGTTGATGAACTGCAGCAGCTTGAGTACCCATGACAACGTGACCCTTAAAAACATTTATATTCAGTTTTAATTTTTTTTAAATATTAAAATGTATTTATTTAAAAAACAAAAAATGTTCATAAAGTACCTGTTTCGAATCTATTTTTGCATCAAGTCTTGCATTTCTTATTAAATTTACAATCCATCTTTCGGCAGCTTCAGGTGACATATTTAACTTATCAGCTAGCATACTTATGCTAATGCATTGATGTATTCTGCAGAAAGTTTCAAAAATAAATAAACGAGCATTTTCAATGAAATCATCAAGACACGCAATAAGAAAGAAATCATTTAGTAGCACCTAAAAAAAATCTGTAAAATCATTAACTGAACTGAAAAAGCATAATGCAAAGTTATGTTTATAAATAAGTTTTTAAAATACAAAACAAAAGTGCATAAAAAATGTTTTTTTATAGGTTCACCCTAAAGTATTTTATGCACAAAACCTTTTAAAGAAAACTGAAATTCAAGTTGAAAAATAAGAAAAAGTCATTAGGATTTTTATTAGCATAAACAATAACTAAACTTACAGTTTCACATTCTAGTAGCTTTTTTTGAGCACCATCAAAATCAAAATTAACCAACAAACACTCTAGAAATTCTGTAATAGGATCTCTGTAAGTGTAAGATTCTTGCTGAATCACTTTTACCAAGTCTTTTAAAATTTGTTTTCTGCGCTTATTTGTTATCACCGCAGTTGTTAAGTACCTCAATATATGAGGACAAGTTGTTTGGATTGCATTTAAGTAACTAAATATACAAAATTATTTATTATCTTCATCTCTTATAATACTGATACAATCAAACACAAAGAAAAATAAAGGCTGAAGTTTATGATTGATCGGAGACTCTAAACATAAAAAACTTTATTCAAAAAATTGTAATAACTTATTATGTGAGTATGATTAGCAAATATGCAAATGATGATTAAAAATGTCAGAAGCTAAGCTAGAACTAGGCATTTAAGCAGTTTTCAAAAGCAGAGTTTTTGTTTTTAAAAGATGAGTAAACATTGTACATTTGTCAGTGAATACAGACATAAATAAAAATTATAGAAACAAATCTACTCCTAATAATGTTTCTAATTAATTATCACTAATTGCGAGAATTTTTTTTAAAAATAACTATCAGAAGATTAATCTTAAATTCTCAGACGCTTGAAATATTGGGATGACTCAGCATATTAGTAAACTAAGATAACAATGAGTTTTTTTTTACAAAAAAGTAAAATAAAAAAATGAAATTAGTAATAACCTTGATTGATATAGGAACATATCTATAAGCAAATCTCTTCCTTTAGCATGGTTGAAGAAAACAAATAAACTCCAGTGAATCAACCATGTTCTTTGCTGCAACAACTGGAGAGGAGCTGAATAATGCTAAAGCAATAACATAAATATTCACAAAAACGTTTCTTTTAAATTATGATTTTACATATGTACGTAGACATAAATATATGCAAATGTTATGTATGATAATTTTTCTGGTTATCTTCAGTAGTTTTATATATATATATACAGCGGTGGCCAAAAATTAAAGACCACTTATTTTTTAGTTGGTTTCTTAATCTTTAAATTAAAATTAAGAAGATTCTAATTGACATATTAAATTTTTTTTTTAATATCTTGTTAATTAAAACATACGGATTAAAATGATATAATTTTTTAAATCTAATTCTAATTAAATAGCGTTTAACTTATAAAAAAACCGATGAGTACTTGTAAACCTTCTTAAATAAATTGGAGAAAATTTAACGACCACTTTCAAATTTTTAATTTGCACTTATTAAAAATAATAATCGATTATTTTTTTAACTGTCTTAATTGCTTATTACGTTGGCTATAAAATAAAATGTCGAAACCTGAGTTTCGATATCAAATAAACATTTATTTTTTGAATTGCAATAAGGGATATAAAAATATTGCAAAAGAAGAAAAAGACAGATACGCGGCTCTTGTATTAAAAGAAGAAGGCTATAGCATCAGACAAATAGCAGAAAAGCTCAGGTCTCACTCTTGCATTATTAACATAATTCAACGATACAAAGAGACTGGGTCAATTAATGATCGTCATAGGACTGGACGCAATAAAATTTTAAATGACCGTGATGTTCGCTTGTTAGTGAGATTAATGAAAGAAAACAGACAAGCATCATCTACAGACTTGTCTACGAAATGGACACTGTCAAATGGTCTGAAAGCAAGCCCTAGAACTGTGCGAAGGGTCCTCCACAATTCAAATTATTTATGGTGTGCTGCTGCAAAAAAACCACGCTTAAATAAAAAACAAAAATTTCCCAGGAAAAAGTGGTGCAAACTACATAAAAATTGGTCAACAGCTCAGTGGAGCCGTGTGGTCTTTAGTGATGAAATGAACGTTGAGGTAGACAACAGAAAAGGTCGCGTAATATTGCGTAGACTTCCAAGCGAACGGTTCAATGAATCATGCATTTTGAAACAAACAAAACAAGGCAGTGGTTCAATAGGCATTTGGGCCTGTATGAGTGCCTGTGGATGTGCCGTGTCATAAAGCGCATATTGTTAGCGATTGGTTCAATTCTAATAAAATTCAAGTGCTTCCATGGCCTGCCAATAGTCCAGACTTAAATCCAATAGAGAATTTATGGTCAAGGCTTGATCACAAGCTTGGTAAAGAACAATTTACAATTTGGAATATTTGAAATCTTTTATCTCTCATCATTTGAATGTGTCAGATGAAGTAATCAAAACTTTAATGAATTCAATGCCAGAACGAGTGCTTGAAAATAAATGGAGGAACAACACATTTCTAAATTATTTTTTATTGCTTTTTGAAATATTTTTGAAACTGGTCTTTGAATTTTGTCCAATTTTTTTTTCCACTTATATTTTTTACTAGTCAGTTTTTTAATTTTTTAACATTGTTTTGTAAAAAAATTACAAATTCTTTAATAATAAATATAAAATACAATAAAAATTCTTTCTAGAAATGTTTTTCTTTTTTTTTTGATATCTTTTTCCAAAATAAAATTATACTAAGGTTAAAAATAAATTTTGAAAAAAAAAAGAGTGGTCTTTAATTTTTGGCCACCGCTGTATGTATATATATATACAGTACTGTGAATATGTTTTAGACCACTTACATTTTCTCAAAAAATCCAAGAGAATTCTTCCTTAATATTTAAGTTTTGAATTCTATATTATAAAATTATTAAAACACATATATTTCACACAAAATATGGAACAATAACAAACTTTTTAATGTCACACTTCATAAAAAACCCTTAATATTTACTATGTCCTCCTTTTGTCTTAATCACAGCCAATATTCACCGGGAAATAGATTCATACAAATTTGAAAAGAAAATTAAAAAAATTGAAAATACAACTAATTATATAAGTGGATTAAAACATATTCACAGTACTGTGTATATATATATATATATATATATATATATATATATATATATATATATATATATATATATATATATATATATATATATATATATAAGCGATATCTTTTATCGAAAATGTTTAAATTATTTTTTGATATTGCTTGTGCAGGGTTACTTTAGATGACTTAAGGCATATATTGAAAAAATATTGAAAAAAACATGTTGACCACATTTGAGAAATAACTTATTAGTTTAATAAAAGAACAGGTAGTTGAATAAATTTTTTTGTTTCATTAAAAAACTATATTATGGCTTTGAAAAGTTTTGTTATTTGCATTCATATTTATTACATAAAAGAAACTAAAATCTCCATAGATAAAAATGTGTATAAAATTAATTTTTGGTATTAGAAAGGAGAAGTCAGTAAACACTTTAATAAAGAAATTTTTTCTGTCTTGTAAACAATTTTTGCAGCATATTGAGTAGGCTTTGTGTATTTATTTGTTGAGTATTGCTTTTAAAATTTCGGGATCGTGATTAAAATGAGGTTTGATTTGGATATTGTTTATAACCAATATGTAACAAAAAAAAAACTTGTTGTTATTTAACGGCCACAATTTTTGCAATGTTATAACCAGCAAAAATTTCAAAATTGTTATAAACTATAAACCAGCAAAAATTTCAAATAAATTTTTTAGTATTGAGAGAATTTCTATTATCTGATGTTTTAAAGTAGCTTATATACACTCTCATGCAAGATGTCAACATTTGGTATATATATATATATGTAAATATATATATATATTTACATATATATATATATACACACAAAGCATTGCGTACTAAGGTAAGCAATCTGATTTTCATCAGATTGCTTACCTTAGTACGCAATGCTATTTGTGTGTATATATATATATATATATATATATATATATATATATATATATATATATATATATATATATATATATATATATATACACACAAATAGCATTGCGCACTAAGGTAAGCAATCTGATGTCACACTGAAATAGCCTGCTGCTGGGGGCTTTAGTACATACATCGACTGACAAATAGCCTGACTCGCAGTGGAGTGCTGCTACAACGACTGAGGGTTTGGATGGGGAAGCAATTGTTTTATTCATCATTCTTCATTTTTTCTTCTTCTTTTTCGAAAAAAACAGTATGGCTGAAGGTAAGCAGAAAAAGTAAGCAAATACTTATCAAAACACGCTTAAGTGTGTGTGTGTGTGTATATATATATATATATATATATATATATATATATATATATATATATATATATATATATATATATATATATATATATATATATATATATATATATATATATATATATATATATATATATAACCCTCAGAATTAGGAAAAATGAGTTCAGCAATAAACTTTGCCAAACTCATACTTTTTGAGGTTGTCATGAGATCAGAAAAAATTAATTGATACAAAGGTTTAACCACAAAATATCGAAACGAGGTCGGCAATTTTTCGCTGACCTCAAACACTTTCAGGTCAGCAGTTAGGTCGGCATTGCCGAATGCCGACTCTGCCGAATTCTGAGGGTTGTTTTATAAATGTATATATGTATTTATATAAATACATATATACATTTATATGATTATATATTTGTATTCATGTAAATGTAAATACGTATTTATATAAATACATATATATATATATATGTATTCATATAAAGGCTTGGACAGGAATGACGTGCGATCACACTCTGTAACTGACCACGCTAATAATGTTTTTTCTTTACAACTTGACCACGGCTATTTTGATGTTTTAACAATTTATTACATTATGAATAACTTTTAATCGTTGATTTTTCCTAAAGTTTTTATTTTACGCAAAGGCATTAAATAAAACTATAAAATTAATAATAATAATTGTTTACATAAATACGTGTTAATTAATAAAAATGTTATATAAAAATCTTTATATTAATTAATAAAAATCTTTTAAACAAACATATTTTTAGAAACTTTTTTTTTTTAAATTACGAAAGGAATGAATATATTTTAATATTTAATAACAACTTTTAAATTTATTACGTCAAGTGCTTACTAATAAAATTGTAATTAAAATGAAATTAAATTGCTTGTTGACAGTTTATTTTAATTAAATCGTGGGCACATTTTTCTCTCCCTATTTTATCAAATAAAAAAATTAAAAGCTTTTTATTAAATTAAACTCACTAATTAGAGCATGAAATTATTAAAAATTACTATTTAAAAAAGACTATGATATTTTTTCAAAAAGTTTTTTTTGGTTGCAATTTTTTTGAAAAAATAAATGTTGATACTATCTAAAATATTATATACAACACTTTTTAATAAAAATGATCATTTATTAATTAACCATTAGAAGTAATTTGTTACTTATTTTAAAAGCGATTTAAAAGCGTTTTGCATAACTTAAATAAAACGTTTAAAAAAATAAGTTTTAATAACATTTATTTCAAACGTAATTAAACACGTAACAAAATGTATTGCTTCTTATGTGCTTATGTAATTTTTTTCTTTCTTTTTTTGTTGAAAAATTTTTTTCATTAGTTTTTTTTAAACTTTTTTTTCCAAGTTTAAGTTAACCTTTGCGTTTCTACATTCAGAGCATTGCTGGAATGTTTGTCATATAAACAATAGTGGTCAAGTTGTCTAAAAATAAAATAATTTGCGTGGTCAACAATAGCGTTCGATCGGACGCCATTCCTGTCCAAGCCTGCATATATATATATATATATATATATATATATATATATATATATATATATATATATATATATATATATATATATATATATATATATATATATTAGTAAAAACACTTATTAAACAGGTTGTTTCACAACAAGTGAAACAACTTATTGAAGAAAATTAGATAAAATAACTTTTTTATTTTTGATTAAAATAACATTTTTATTCAAAAAAAAAATTTTAATTATAAGAAAATTTCTGTTTTCACTTTTTTGATATCACACAATCTGTTAATTTTATAACAGGGTGTCCACTCAAAAATTTAAAAAACTCCAGCAATAATTACTTCATTTAGATATGTTTTTCCAGTATTTTGGCCATAAAAACCTTATCTTTTTCCAGCCTTAGTATTGAAAAAGCACTTTAATTACAGATATTACATTTCAAATATTTCTGCAGAGGTACTAAATACTGTCTTAAACATAAACTTATCAACATGAAAGTATTTAATTTAAAATTTGATTTTAATTTTAATATAAAATAAAATAGAATTAAATAATCTTAAAGGGATCCCTGAGTGCTATACAGATATGATCTCATATGAAAGAGCATTAAAAAGAAAAAGTTTGATGTATATTATTTTTTCTAAAACATAATAATGAACACACACTAACAAATTTAATTTTCAAAGAAACGCTTATCTTCAATTTAAAAAAATGCGTCTTGTTCAAAGTTTATTGACTCTATTGCCTCAAAAAACTAACGTTTGTATGTCAAAATAAACAAAGTAGACAAAATGTCATTATTGCAAACGTATTAATTGATAATTAAATTTAAAAGTAAAGTCGTTTTTTTTCAACTAACACATAATTACTTACAAGAATAAGTTTTGTAGCGTTTTTTGAAAATATATTTGTATATTAAAATTTTTTTTATAATTTTAATTTCTATATTTGTGTTATAAGGGCAATTCCACGGCTAAAAATGAATAGAAGTCAAATTTTAAACTCTTATTAGTCAGTTTTTAACAAATGAATATTGATTTAAACACATGAAAGTTTATTCAAAATATTTCCTTAGTAGAAAAATAAATTTATTTCGGTCATTTTTATGGTTTCAAAAGTGACGGTTACTAAGACAGGGCTCGAATTAACGCAAAAAAATCTAAGAGCAAAAAAAAAATTTTTTTCTCTCTCTCCCCACCCCCCCTCTCTCTAATAGCTCCACACACAGATTTAAAGTAATTTAAATTCAAAAATGTTTTACGTTGAAAGACAATCTCTGCAAATCATCTATTCATCTATCTATTGAGAATAATAAATTTTGTGTGACGTTCTTTATGATAAAAACATTACTTTTAAGAATTGCTAAAAAAATGCTAAGCTAGAAAAAAAGTAATTAAACAACCAAAAAAAAAATCGTGAAAAGATTTTTTTAAAGAAAAAACTAAACACAAAAGTGTGAAAAGCAATCGCGATCACGATACGCTTAATATGAGCCCTGTAAGACTTTTTTATAAGTTCTAAACTATTTAAAACTATTACTTAATAACTTTTTTTTAAAAACGTCTTTCAACCGAATGCTATTATACTGTTTTTGCAAAACTAATTAAAAAAACTTGATTAAAACTTAACTATTTAATCACGACTTTTTTTTACTTGAAAATCAAAGTAAATATTCTAAAGTTGTTGTGACGTACTAATGTGATTTTTAATGACTAACAATAGAGTTTCAATGGTGAAAAAATGAAAATCAAAATGGAGTTGTTTTTCAGTGATTTCGGCAATTGCTTTTTGTTAGCATGCATTTATTATTACAATTTAGTGAAAAAGAAAAAAAACTTATATATATATTTTTTTATGCTTTTTCATATGTGATCATATGTTAGGAGCACTTAGGGATCCCTTTAAAAGATCAGCAAACGATTCAGAATAATAAATAGCAAACATTTTTTGATAAAAAAAACTTTTTCCAGTTTTTTCAGCATTGACATTGCTAAAATCTATAGATTTTCTGGTTTTTCAGCATTTTTTTCTATAACAACCTTTTCCCCAGTTTTTTCAGCACAGTGTAAAACCCTGTATAAAGCTGATATAACTATTATAAAATATTATTTTTTCGCAAAATAAAACTTAAATATAAACAAAGACATTGCAAGAGCTATATTGCTTTAACTGTAAATACTTAATAAACGTAATAGTTAATTAAATAAAAAACTTCTATGGATATAACTATAATATTAGTTTTTCAATACAATATACCAAGGGAGGTTAGATCCTTGTTATTAAATATTTATACTTGATAACATTATCCATTTTATTTATTCTTGATAACGAGGATAATCTAAACTCCCTCAAAATATTATTTTGAAAAAAATAATAGTTATTATATCCATAAAAGAAGTTTTTTTTGTAATTATAAAAAAATAAACTCTTTATAAGATGTCACTTAAAATTTTATAATAATTAATGTTTTTTTATTTTTTAAAATAAAATCAATCATTATAACAATCATTTTTGATTGAAAAGTGATCATTTTTGATTGAAATGATCATTTTTGATTGAAAAGTTAGGGTCATAGAAATAAAAACTTCTTTGTTAATATAATATTAAATGTAATTGTCATGTAAACTTTTTTATGTAATGGTCTAAAATCGTTAAATACTTCATTTATCTTACCGCTTAAACAATATATATATATATATATATATATATATATATATATATATATATATATATATATATATATATATATATATATTATATATCTTTAGAGTTGTTTAATTGAAAATGATAAAAGTGACTTATCTGACATGGCTTAGGGCTTACCTTAAATGGCTTATGTTTAACCGCTTAATGTGTACTTAATGGGGTACCATTTTATACTTTGATATATATATTTTTAAACATCTTTGCTCCCAAAAAGGCTGCAAGCAACCACTAATAAGTGTTGGAAGTTACTGGAAGAGAAAAGATGGAGATTGTAGAGCAAGATAACGATTGAATCTTATTAAAGATATATAATTTTAAAGCAATGCCTAATATATATATATATATATATATATATATATATATATATATATATATATATAATATATATATATATATATATATATATATATATATACACACCTATAGTAAAGGTTTTAAAGTTTATGATAAAAATTGAAACTTAACTACTCTTTGACATGTAACAAGACAAAATTAAATACAGATTATGTTTAAACCATTAAATTTAACTAAGGAAACTAATTAAATTTGCTTGTTTTTTAAAAAACTGCAAATGCGCAAAAGACTTAAATGTTTTTAAATATATATATAGCCGGCTCGGCTCCCGGCTCGGCTCCAGCTCCTTAACTTTATGAACAAAAATTGCACGTTTTAAATTATTTTTTTAAATCACATTGGCTAACCCAAAACTGTACCATGATTCATGATTACAAGGTTATTGTATTACTACTACAGGATATTACATTTAAAAAGAATTTTTTTTGGGGTAAATAAACACTTTTTTCTATATATTATTTACCCAAAACTAAAGTTTTTGTTTCAAATTTTAGTTTTAATTCTACCCAGGGGACACAGTACTTAAAAAAGACATCTTTTGAACGTCCCAAAGACGTCCAAAACGTTCAAAAGGCATCTCAAATGTTTAAAAGACATTTAAAAGACGTTTAAAAGAAGTCTTTCTTATGCCCCCACTGAGGGACCTAAAAAAGACGTATTTTGAACGTTCAAAAATTGTCCAAAACGTTTAAAAGACGTTGAAAACACTCCAAAGACGATTAAAAGACATCTTTTGTATGTCCCATGCCCACTGGGTAAAGCATGTGATCATTAAATTTAAAACGATAAAAAATTAAAAAAAAATGAAAAATAGTTCAACTAATGCAAAAACTACAAAAAATATTTATTTTAATCTAAGGAGCTTAAAGATTATAAAAGTGCTTTTTACTTTAATATTTTTATTATTTCAAATAAATAAGCAAACATTTACACTTATTAACGACATCAACGTCTCAATGGGACGGAATTGTGTTCAAATTGATAGATTCAAGCTTTTTGGTATGAAAAAAATTTGATGTCACTCTTCTTAGAATAATGACAAGAAGTAAGATTAGGCTAGAACCAACAAGGACATTGTGACTTCAATAAAATTCCGAAAGTCTAGCTTGCAAGTATTCTTTGATGTAAACATTCAAGTTTAAAATTGACGATGTGACATAAGCTCGAGATTTCAAACTGCAGCTGCATATTGCTTGACAAATTTTAATCTTTAAGAAACTTTATATCCTTTGGCTTGCACTCTGTTTGATAAGCCGGGGTTTTGCGGGAATGATCGTCAAATACTTATTGCGGTTTTCTTATTCTTAAAACTACTCTTTCACCCAGATCCTTTTGCTTGTTTGATAGATAGAGAGCTTTTGTATTGTTTTATGACAATGCAGACAGTAGTTTTGCTAGATTCAGATGCCTTAGCAATCGAAATTAACAATGTAGAAGGACTTTGTCAATAGTTGTGCAGAATTTTTTTTTGTTTTTCTAAATGTTTCAATGACATTTTAATTAAGAGCAACATTTTGATTCGTTTGTTGATGTTTTTAATTAATACCATAATTACTTTATGTAATTACATGAAAATAATAATAATGTGCTAGTGACAAGTTTTAAGCGAAATTTATTGTTCCAAATTAAACTATCGTATGCTTTAGTTTAATTTTAAAGATATCAATAACCTTTGATAATTAAATTGCGAATTAAATATTTAACAGCATAGTATCAGTATAAAAATATAATATAAAGCAATACGTGCATCACTGTAATGTTTCCATGTATAATTTCTTTTTTTTAATAAAGAGTATTAAGAAATTTTATTAAAGGATAGTATTTTGTTGAGCACAAAATCGTTAAAATATACATTTTTATTAAGTTTTGGCATAACCGTAACTGTTAGAAAATTTGTAGTAAAATATTTTCAAAAAATAGAAGTTCAATAAATAATTCATTCAACAAATCAGTTTAACAATAAATGAATAAAGTTTGTCTACAGTAAAAAAATAAACATATATTCTATTCCGTTAAAAAAAACACGAGAGCCGAGAGCCTCTCAATTTTTGCGGCTCCGGCTCCACCAAAAAACAGCGGCTCCCCGGCTCCGGCTCCACAAGCCTGTATGCGAGGAGTGCTGCTACATTGACTGACAAACAGGTATAACATGGAGGTATTTCAAAATCTTAAGTTAACTAGCAGCTATCTTATTTGGATAATAAGTTTGAAAAATCAACATAAATAAATCCCTTTAAAGACACAATTTTTTGGTAGAATTACAAAGAAACGAGTAATTAAAAATTATTTAAATATAAACAAAACTAAAACATTCCAGCAGTTAACTTGAAGTTAAGTTGAAGTTTTCAAGCTAAAAAGATGAATTCAATTTTTTTAACTCTAAAGCAAAAATATCTAAAAAAAAATTTCAAACTATGTTTTTTATGTTTTATTTACATAAGTTTATTTAATTATATGGCTTTTATGTATAACTACCCATTATTACAGGACTCGAACATGTCTAAAGATTTATAAAAATTAATAAATAAGTTATTAAGCTTCATTATCTATGAAAAAATTGTTTTACACCAACACTCATTTTAAAAATTAATTAATTACTCACATTAGTTTATACTTCATTATATAACTCACATTAGTTTATGTTTCATTATGAATTATTTTTAAAAAATTAAATTAAAATAAGATTTGGAAAGACTTGCATTTTTCAAATTTTGCACATAATAGTTTTATGGCCTAATAGTTACTCACGCTTGAAGCAAATGATTTTTCTAAAAAAAATGCACATAATTGACTAAATAATAAATAAAACACGCAAGGAGTGCCAATACATTTGCTGAGAGTTTTGGTTTGGGCATGTAAACTGTTTATTTATTATTCTATTGAAACTTTTACTTCCCATTTTGGTTGGTAACTTCAGTTTTTTGTTTTGAAATTTTATTAGAATAAAATAATAATAATAAATGTACCAGTATAAAAACATTTTAAAAGCCTGTGTTATATATATTGTATACTTTTTACTATAACAAATACTTTATATTACTTTTTTCATATAAAAAAGTAAATTTACAATTGTTTTTAAATAATTTATCCCACTAAATATTTCTCAAGAAAGAAAAATACTTTATCATAAATTAAAAAACAAAAACAAAAAACTTAAACCATGCAAAAAATCTTAACCATTTTCTTATTTATAGAATGACTTACATCTCCGTCAATTATCTCTTTTAATCTGTTAATATCTTCCAGTGCAGCATCCCAATTTTGAGTTAAAATTTCACATGCTAATTTTCCCCATACAGCTGAGGTAGCATTTTTATCATCATCATGAACCAAAACTCGATAAAAATATAAGTATTGTGAGGCACCTGCATAATTGCCACATTCATATTGAAATTTTGCATATTGGTATAGAGTTGCAAGATTGTCAGTAGTAATTCCAAACTTGTCATTTAAGTACTTAAACAATACTGTACCATCTCTATAAAAAAAATTTTTTTAATGGTTTAGTTGAGGTAAGAGTTAAAAATATAAATTAAAAACATAAAATTATTCATTGAATAACTCTGAGATACCTAAGTCATCGTTAGAGCTCCCAGAAGCTATGTGGGAATCCCATAGGCCTTAAGCTTTTTATCTTATAAAGATCTTTCAAATAAAAAATTATTTTACTATATTCTTTAAATGATCAGCAAATAATTTTTTTTATTATCTGATTTAAAGTATTAAACTTTGAGCACTAATAAATTAGTATTTTGCATAATATAATGCAAAAGTCGGAATCAAAAATAGTAACAAAAAATGTTTATTATTATGTCACAGGAGTAGGGATGTACTGGAATTCCGGCCAAATTTTGATTTTTTTAGATTAAATTGCTTCTGTTCGGAATTAAAAATATTTTTTTACTAAATTTTTTTATGACATGTGAAACAGGCTGTGTAAATAAATCAAAAAATCATTATCCTACAGAGCAATGAAGAACTATAGATAAACCTATATAATAAATACAAATGTAAGTTTATTTGCAGAAATAGTAGTACTGCAAATACATTTGCAAAAATTACATTCGTATTTTTTATCTCGGTTTACCTATAGTTCTTCATTGCTCTGTAGGATAATGACTTTTTGATTTATTTACACAGCCTGAGTCACAAGTCATTAAAAAAATTGATAAAAAATTTTTAATTTCAGCCAGAAGCGAATTGATTTGAAAGACAAAAATTCCGGCCAGAACTCCGGTACATCCCTACACATAAGTCATTTTTAACTAATGTAAAAAATTAAAGAAACTGCACTAAGGTTTAAATCAATCTAATTAATGTCTAATTAATGCTTTCAAATGTATAGCATGAACAAAAACACAACTTTTTTTGTATTAACGTAATTACCAATTAAATTATTTTGTATACTAAAGTGAAACACTTGAAGAATTTATAGATTTACAAGTTATCAGGCAAATTTTAATATTAAATAGAAGTTGGTATATGGGTAAATTACCGTTGGTGATGGCAAACTGAAATATCTGGAAATATTTTTGGTTATTAAATTCTTAGTTTATTAAAAACGGTGAACACCGTTTTAATGTAACAGTCAATTTATCATATTGCAAAAATTAATAAAAAAACAATATTACTACTACAAAAAAAATAGTCCAAACTTATATATAATTTAAAAATTTTAAAAATTTAAAAATCAACCAATAAAAAATTATGCGAAAGCAATTAGCACATTGTATGAAACATTAAAATGGATTTTGTTTAGAGGGAAAGTTTGAGGAACTATTTATTAAAAAATTTATATATTTTAAATTAGAAATTAATTATCTGATAATAAAAATAATAATAAAAAAGATATATTTTAAAACAAGTTTTTTTGTTTTATTTTAAAACAGTTTTTATATATTTTAAACTCCTTTGTCTTTAATTTTGTATACACATTTGCAAACGAGTTACAAGCATTTAATTTATAAGAAAATATTGAATAAGATTTATATAAGAAAAATGTTTTTTAATAATTATATTGTACTTTATCAAGCTTTATCTTTCTAGTTTTATCTGTTGATTTTTAAAATGAATTAAAATATTTAAGTTTAACTCATAATTTTCAATAATAGTAATAATATGGTTTTATATTAAGCTTTCATATCATAATTCAAGATCAATACAAATATTTTTTATTGAATAACAGATACTGAGTTTAGCGATCAAAACAGAGTTTATGGTTTTTAAAAATCAGAAAATTTAAAGTCTGAAAGCATTTTCAGATGTCACAATTTGCAAACACATTCAAGCCCCGTATATATTAATTATAATAGCAATAAAGCATTCATAATCCATGAATTATATATTTAATTATATATTGTTCAGTTACTTAACATTATAAAATAATTTTTAACACAAAACATTATTTAAGAAATTAATCATCTGGTGATAAAAATTATCCAATGATTTTTCCATACTTTCCTGAACATTTGACCTTCATTTAAAATCATGACATTTTGAAGCAATAATATTAACCCGTTAATAGTCCATGCCGTAACATTACCGTAATTATTAACTAAAAGTGGTTTCTAAATGTCCATGCCGTAATATTACGGTTTTGTGCATCTCCTTATATTTTCTTCTTGTTCATCAGTAATTATACGTCTACTTGTCACAAAATTTATTACTAGATATTTGCAGAGCTTTTGTTTCAATAATTGTCTTTTAAACGTGTTCAATTTAATTTTAAATATGACAAATAAGGAAGTTCTTTCAGTGCAAAAATAATTATCAAAAAGTAAACATTTACTCATGAAAAGATAGAATTTTATACATTTGATGAATCAATAATGAAAAGATATATCTAATGAATGATTATTGAAAATGATAATAAAAGATTAATGTTCAAAGATGGTGTGCAGTATGTTACAAACACAATATTCAAAAAGGTTCAGGATATTAATATTAAGAATGTGATGTAGGACTTTTTGCAGCTCCTTGCTTTTAACATTTATCATACAAAAAGTTAATATTAGTGAATACATTTTTAAAATTTTATATTTATGTAATATGATTATATATTCTTAAACTTGAATAATAACATTTTGTAGTGTTTATTAATGTTAAAAATAGTAAAAAACATTTTTTAATCTATTAGTTAAAAAATATGATAAATTTTTAAAAAAGCTGGACTAATCGCGACCATTTTAAAAAAACATGGTACTGTTAAAGGGTTAAATTTTTTTGATTAACACAATGCAGGGCTTGAAATAAAAAACTTTTTTGTTCCGGAGAATTTTTCCAATAAATACTCAAGTGTCCAAAGAAGTGCAATCGAACCCCATTCCTGACCTTGCATAAAATATTTTGTTCTTACAACTCGTTTTAAGGCGTTTTAAAAGTGCGCTGAAAATAAAACTAAAATTATAAGATAACTTATCTAAAAAAAGAAAATCTTAAAGAAAAAGAAAAAATCTAAGCTCAAAAAAATAAAATTTGAAAAGGAAAAAATATTTATATTATGTTTTTAAAAAATTATTATACTATGCGAAATGCTTTATTATAATAATTTATTATTGCTATATAAATGCTTTATTACTATAAATCATAAATATTACTTTATTAAATAAAGGAACAAATTAATTTTTATGATTGTTTACAATAAACCTATTTTATTTTAATTATCAAAGAATATTTTATGTAATCACATTTATATAAACATGTAGTTTTTTAAAAATATTATCAAACTTTATCTATGATTAGTTTTATAAACATTTTTAATATAGAAAAACTTTGGCGAAAAAGCAAATGGTACATAACAACCCAAAATTAATAGTGCAATAAAAAGTACTGGTTTCTATAAGCATTAAAATAACTATTACGTTAAAATTTTTATAAAATAAATTTAAAAGGGGTTTTAAAAGCTAAAACATTTGTTTGGAATTTCTAAAAACCATCAGAATATATATATATATAAATTTTTCTAATAATAACTAATAATAATAACTAATTGCAACATATTAATATAAATGAACCAGGCTATTATGACTGAACCTGGCTTTATATAAATAAAAACTAGGCTACTTAATTCAAAAAATGTAATGCTTTAACATCTTTTAAAAAATGAATGGACTCTAAAATTATGTATTTTATTTATGTAGCTGTGTGTTCAACTTCAATTTCTGTTATGTATAAAAATAAAAAGTGAAAAAAATGAAGTTTATTTACAACAATCAATAATAATTTTGGAACAACTAAAATTATAAAATAAATGCATATAAATTATGGGTCGAATAAAATGATTGATAGATGTCATTTTTTACCAAAAATGTGCCGGGCATCGAATATCCACTGTTCGGTGACTGTTTGGAGCCCTGCAATATAACACTACTTAGTTTACAAAAATTAGTTTACTTAAATACTAAGTTGAATGTCTTAATAAAACATAGCATTTTTATATTTATGCAGCATGGAAAATGAGAAATCAAAGGCGAGCAGTTAATTTGACCAGCTAACACATGGAATTGACGGTCAATTATTTCTTTTGGACAGTCAAAATTTATATTTTTTTCTTTGTTTAAATTTTCATATGAGTAATAGTTCTTCTAAATTGAAACTAAATACACAAAAAAGTTTGTTAATATTTAATGCTCAAAAATTAATGAACTCATATTCTTTTTAAAATAATCATTTTAAATAAAATCGATGTATTTTTTAAATTTAAACTTGCAAATAACTAACGTTCATATTACCTGCTAAAGCAAATTTGTTTAAAATAACGCTCTCACACACAAAGTTTAATTCAATTTAAAAAAGAAATTTGATAATATCAAATGTTAAATTTTTTTTTTTAATATCAAAACAAATTTTATACAATATTAAAAAATTTTAACTGAATACTTAATACTTAATAGAAATCGTTTTATGAATGTTTTTGAAAAATAAAAGCATTGTTTGTCTTTTTATTTGCCTTCATTAAGACGAGTAGACATTTGATGTTTCTATTACAACTCAATAATAGAAAGGGAAAAACGTTAGTAAAGACGCAATTGATAACTTAAAATTTATTTTAAAATAATTTATTACATGCAATGGCCTCACTTCGGCGGGAAAAAGTTTCAAAAAAAAAAAAAAAAGTACATTTGGAAAAGAAAATGCTCTTAGTTACATACAAAAATTGTAAACAATAATTTCATCATTTTTTATTAAATTATTGTTAAATTATTAAACTTTAAATAATAATTTTATCTCTGATGTTAATGAGCAGAGATAAAAAATATTTCTTTTATCCATTTATTTAACTATAAAATCAAAAATTACAAATTTGATTATAATTTACAAAGTTAGGTTTGGTGTCACTCATATAGTTAAAAACTAGTCAATGGAGTGACACCTTAATAAAATAAACAAATAAAATATTAAAAATATTAAAACAAGGAAATAATAAAGAAAGTAAACTATATTAATACAAGTAATAAAAAAAGAAGTAATAGGAACAAAATATTAAAAAAGTTTGAATCAGAACAAAAATATAAAGGAGTGAGGCTAAGAAAAAAGAAAAAAAAAAAGAAAGAATGAACGGATGAGATAAGATGAACGAGAAAAAAATGTAAAAGAAAACAAAAAATTGTTTAATCATATAAGTTCAGAAGGATAGAGTGAGAGAAAAAAAATTTTAACAAAAAAATATAAAAAAAGCAAAATAGAGGCAAACTTAAATAAAAAATATATATACATACAACTACTACATACAATATTAAAGCCTATATTACGCATTACATAGATTAGTTAAATATCAAGATATAGAAAAAGTAACAACTAAATTGACAGAAAAAAAAACACATTCAACATTTTTTACAGACAAATAAACGGCATATAAACAATGTACAAATTTAATTAAAATTGTTCTTTTTCTTTTCTTTCAGTAAAATATTGACAGTTGAAAAAATTTCAGTTCTTTTTTATTATTGTCAATTTTTGAATACATTTTTCTTTTAACTTTGATTTTATGTTTGTTTGTTTTTTTCTTGTTTTTTATTTTTATTAGTTTAAATCCTTTATTATTTTTTATACGTTTATTTTTTAAATATTTATTACAAAATTTTCTTATTTTTGATTTATTATTTCTTCATAAAAAAAGAAAATTATAAAAAAAAAAAAAAAAAAAAAACTGTAAAAATTAGATATTTGTAACTTTATTAACACCAGTGCACAAATTTTTTACTATTTAAATTTGATACTTAATACTAAGAAGACAATTGTTTTATGAAACACTACATAAATTACCAGTATTACATAAAAAGAGATTTTACTAAACATATATATTTTTAAGAATCCTATTATAGAAAATTTTAAATTTACCAATTCATTTATTTATTACATTTGCAGCAAAAACTTACAAGAAAATAAATAGATTTAAATAAAAAAAAATAGTGACATTTAAAAGCAAAAATATATTTTTATATTATAATAAAAATTGTCCATTAAATATTTTTATTAAAACAATAATAAAATATGACCTTCAATCATTCTTGAAAGTAATTTAAATAAGTTAAGCAAAAAATAAAAAATAAAAATAGTTTATGTCACAAAATTTGTCAACAAAGCAAATTAAAGTAGCATGTCATAAACAATAAAACCATTTTAAATGCTTATTTAAAATGAAATTTTAATAGATTTTATGAAATTTATGTATATGCATTTTACAAATTATATCATGATTATTTTCAAGACCTTGTTTTTCAAAACTCTGATTTTTTCTTCAACCGGTCAATAATGACTGGCAAAAATTTATTTTGGGAGGTTAAAATAACAATTTTAGTCATTTCAGGCGGTCGTTGAATGTTGAACAGCCATTATTTTCCACATTGTTTATGGGCCTTCAAATAAAGTATACATGGTAAAATCCCGCAAATTTAGGCCTTTTTTAAAAATCTTGCATAGCCTTCTTGAAGCCAGCATGCCACTGTATGGTGAACTGGGCTGTGTATGCTCAGTCTATACAGTGTATGCTGTGTGTATACTGTCTCTATACAACATACACAATCCTAATTTTAACATAAATTCTTTAAATGAAGTCTCTTTGAATAAGATCAATTTGTTATAAAATGTTATTCAAATTATAATTTTCTGAAACATCATAATTGTTTAAATCAATATCACCAAAAAAGTTAAAAAAGAAAGTTTTATTTTCTATAAAATTATCTTTTTAAAAGACATAAAGGAATTAATAATTGTTAACAAAATATATTTTAAAGGTAGGTTAATATATGTAGTATTTTAAATAAATAAAAAAAGCCTTCCATTATTTATCTCTTAATTATGCTAAAATTAGCAGATAAGACACTTTAACTTAACAGTGTCATTCTTTTAACAATTGTTTTTAACTTGTAACAATTATTGTTACAAGTCAAAAAACAATAATCATTCTAAAAATTAAAGCATTAAAAACAGTTAAAGATTATGCAATAGCACTCCATAGTACATGCATAATAAGCTTTTGTAATATTTTTGTAAATTCTGTGGGTTTATTTAAGAAATGTTAAACCGAAGCAGATGGAAGCAAATTTTTGATATGCTCTATTAATAACTTATAATTTTGTAAATGTTTTTAAATTAGTTTGTTTGAATTTTATTTCCTTTTTTTTTAATATAAGTACTTTTATTTTAAAAATATATATTCAAATTAAATTTAATAAAGTTAATTACTAATATTATCTTTAAATATGTCTGAACAATATACAAAACATAGAAACACTGGTTAGTGCTTCTATGTTTTGCACACCATTCAAAAACTGCTGGAACACAATAACTTGAATAATGTTAAAATTGCAATAATGGAGTGTTGATGTTTTTGCAAAATTTTAGAAAATATTGTACCTTGCACTTGCAGCTTCAACTTGAAAATCTGGATCTTCAAATGCAGTAGTAATAGATTCAGTTGCAGCTTCTAATTCCTTCATTTGGTGGATAACTTCTTGACGCTTTTCAAGTAACTCTATTGGTTAAAAAATAAATTAAGTTAATAAGAAAAATCTAATCTCAAAGCAATTTTTTGATTATATTTAATCATAAATAATTGACCTTGGGGAACCTCTTCAACTTGATGAAGTCTTTGATATTCATCTTTTACAAAATCCAACTACAATCAAAATTTAAAGAATTGATTACCAAGTTTATATTGTTTGTTCTGATAACAAAATACATTTATATTAACTCATTTCTTTTAAAATGATTGATTTTCAAAATTATTTATGATATAACCCATGTGTACCATTAACAGTCAATAAATTTAAAATAATCTTTTATAAACAATATTAGGTACAAAAGTGGAATTTTGCTACCAATTTTCCCAGCTTAACTTAGCATTCAAGCGGAGCACACTTAACAAAAACTTAGGTGGTCATTTTTTTTATTAACTTTTTATACTAACTACATACTTTTGCATTAACTTTTAAAAATTTCACCAATAACAATTTTTTTTTGAGGAGCATAAAAGGATAAGACAGAACAATCAACTCTTTTCAGTGTTAGCACAACATAAATGGTGGTATAGGCTTAGCTTTAGTTTTAAACTATATAACACCTATCTATTAAAAATTCCCTACTTAGATAAATTAAAAAAAGACAAATAAAGATTAAGCTAGGATAAATAAAGAGGTAATTCATTTATAAATTAAAATATCCAGGCTCCTATATATTGAAATTTTACTTTTTTTTCTTAAACTATAAGAGACAGAAGCCTAGATCTTTTTATAAACCTATGGCCAACAAGTAAAACCTTTAGACTCTTACATCACAAACTAGAATAGCATACCCCTGAGACAATCAGAAGAATTACTAATGGTTTGAGTCAACACAAAACTTTACTGATGTATACTAAAATAGAATAATGTAAATAAATTGACTGAAGAGCAGTGCCATCCCTAGCCCTCTCTTCATCCTTTCTAGATAACTTTACAAATTTTCTGGTAATTTAGATTGAAAATAATAACAAATTAAAATCAAGAACAATACACTCTAATGAAATGTTTAATTTACATTTGCCATTAAAAAAAATATTTAATTTTTTTTATTACAATTACAAAATAAATAAAGATTTCTGTTTTTCAATTTTTTAGTTAATTGAAAAATAAAAAACCTTTTTAACACCATGCCATTGAGTCTACAAAAAAGTTAATTTCTCTGTTTTTTTTTATTCTCTCTCTCTCTCTCTCTCTCTCTCTCTCTCTCTCTCTCTCTCTCTCTCTCTCTCTCTCTCTCTCTCTCTCTCTCTCTCTCTGTGTGTGTGAGTGTGTGCGTGTGTGTGTGTGTGTATATATATATATATATATATACATATATATATATATATATATATATATATATATATATATATATATATATATATATATATATATATATATATATATATATATATATATATATATATATATATATATATATATATATATATATTTATATATATATATATATATATAAATATAATATATATATAAATTTATAATAAATATATATATATATATATAAATTTAAAATTCTTAAGTAAAACATAAATCTACCATATTCGTTCCTTGAAGAAGTTCCAGACGACCTTTAAGAAGTTCAGTTTCATTGTAGATCTGTATGCAAAATTATACATTTAAAATCATTTGTACTATTTGAACATAAAAGCTATCTAACTATTTTACAACTATATTTAACTTGGACTAGAACACATTTTGGTAATACGTAAGAATATATATATATTTACTTCTTTGCTTGACAGAAACTCTAAAAGAGGAAAAACCAAATGTCTATCTAAGTAAGCTCCAACGCGTGATGTTAAATCATATTTTTCTGCCATTTTGAAAGAATTCGATGCGAAGATGGGTTAAATTCCCTACAATTTTAGTATTTTGGTTACCGTAAAAATAATGGTAATTAGCGGTTCTGAAATTAAGAGAAAAATAAGATATTTTTATATAAGACATTTTTTATTTTAAGCCCTGTAAAGTAAGGTGTAATGCAGACAGAGCCGTAACCACAATTTTCATATTAGGGGGGCCCTTATTACATATTCAAGACAATTTTTATTTTTTTAATTTTTAGGTACCCATTTTAGACGCCCAGAGATAGGGAGAAGCCCAAACATAGCAGGGGAAAAGCCCTAAAAAATATATATTTCCCTAATAATTATAGTTTAACAAATTTTTTTGGGGGCAGAGGCTAGTTACGGCTCTGTGCAGATGTATAAGTAAATATATATATATATATATATATATATATATATATATATATATATATATATATACATATATATATATATATATATATATATATATATATATATATATATATATATATATATATATATATATATATATATATATATATATATATATATATATATCATAATATATATATATATATATATATATATATATATATATATATATATATATATATATATATATATATATATATATATATATATATATATATATATATATATATATATATATATATATATATATATACACACACACACAAAAGTGTAATGTATTCAAAAGTATATCAATTTAAATAAAAAAGGCTTTTGATGTAGTTTTTCTTTAGTTGTTTAACATTTATAAACCCTTTGAATTTATAAATTTAAAAGGTTTGTAAATTTAAAACAAATTGAACAAAATTCCATCAAAAATCTTTTGCATTTGTATTTATTCATTTGGTTATATTACGCTTTAATATTGCTTAAAATATGTTTCTTTCATTTGAATATTTAACAATTTATTTAATTAATTCTTTTATTATGTTTCTTTCATTTTAAACAAAGAATTTTTTAAGAATTTTTTTTTATAAAAGTTAAATTTTTTTTTAATTTATGTTGGCGAAAGAAAATTTGTTTGTTGCATTGTACACATCTGGGATGAAACTATGTGACGGATCCAGAATGGACTTACCCTATCCCCCTAGATCCGTTACTGCTCTGTTGAGCCCGTAAACGGAAACATGACGAATTGACGTTTATTGTGGTATCAGACTTTATTAGGAAAGGAAATATGGTTTCTGAGGTTATAATTTCAGGTCACCATGGAACCATGGATCAACTAGTAACTGAGAAGACAAGCTTATGCTTCTCTTATTTTCGATTCTTTGTCCGTCTTTTAGATAAGGATTCTGTTGTGATCATCTTTAGCGTGCGCTAAAGAACTTTTATAAATTTACTGAACAATGCGGACATTTATATTCTGAATAAAAAACTGCATTACAAGAACTTTGTTCCCAATTCAGTTAAAACTAATATTAGTGAATCCAAAAAAAAAAAATTATCTCAATTTACTTCTGGTTATTTAATCAAAGAAACTTGAATCCATTCTCTGATGTCAGTGTTGTTCTAAGGATCTTTCTCTCTGCTGCTAATACAAACTGTAACGGAGAAAAGTTTTTTTTTAAATTTCAAAAAGGTATTGAAAAAAAGGAAATTGTTACAATTCTAATAGCAGACAAAAAAAATTGTCCAAGGTAACTTTAGTGTACCTTAAGTTGTACCTCAAGTCTGCAGAGGGATTTGGATGTATTGTTTAAATGGGCAGAAGACTTGCTTTTAAAGTTCAATGTTGATAAATGGAATTTTATGGAGTAAACAACAAAAAGAACCCTCTATATACTAATGGCATAAAGTCACCAGAATCAAACAGCGTAAAAGATCTAGGTGTAATATTTTATAAAAATCTCAAGTGGAAAGATATGTCTGTAACAAATAACGTAAATAGAATGTTAGGTCGAATCAAAAAATCATTTACAAGATTGGACTGTTATTTACTTAAATCACTCTATGTAAAATTTATTCGACCTTTTCTAGAATTCTCAGTTCCAGTATGGTCCCCGTATCAATAAGGTGACTGTAAAGTAATTGAACAAGTGCAGCGTCGAGCCACCAAACTGATTAAATCAATTAATTGTTTCAGTTATGAAGATTGATTAAAAGTTTTGAAATTGACAACTTAACTAAACGAAGAGAAAGAGGTGATATGATCCAACTATTCAAAATAATGAACAATGTTAATAGAACAGAGCATAACTTACAAACTATTCAAAATCATGCTAGAGGTCACTGTTTCAAATATTATAGGGAAACAACAAAAAATCTGCTAAGACATAATTTCTTTTATAATAGACTGGGAAACTTATGGAACTCATTGCCTTTAGAACTAGTCAATTCATCGTCAGTAAACTCCTTTAAAGCACGGTTCGACTGTTGGACAAACAACAATTAATCGAAGTGGCTGTCAAAATGTGCTTAAAAGCATGCTCATTCACTGGCCATTCCAGTTATAGCAATAAATACTTACTAACTAACTAACTATTAATATTTATTAATATTATACCTATTTAACTATTTGTATCATAATATATATATATATATATATATATATATATATATATATATATATATATATATATATAATATTATATATATATATATATATATATATATATATATATATATATATATATATATATATATACATATATATATATATATATATATGTGTGTGTGTGTGTGTGTGTGTGTGTGTGTGTGTGTGTGTGTGTGTATGTGTATGTGTGTATATATGTATTTTAATATATATATTTTAATGTATATAATGATACATCTTCTTTTTTTTCTCTATTTTTATTCTTAAATATTATATCTTCTTTTTTACTTTTTTTTTTTTTTTCCTAAATTTTCTACTTGATTTATTAACCATATATTACCATAAATTATTATTATGATGTTTCTCTTCTTTGAGCCTCTGTCTGTTTATTATTTGTATACTTGTAATTATATTTTATTTTTGGTGAAAGGAAATTGTAACTTATATAAACAGCAAAATAAAATAAAATTAAAACAAAAAAAAAAAAAAAAAAAGACTGAATTTGTCTTTTTCTTGCCCCAGCCATGTATTTATTTATTTGTATTTGCTTAATCTTGTAAACTTTTCTTATCGTCGAAATAAATTAAACCCGAAAAGTATAATGTATAAAAAAATTATGAAAAGAGAACTTTTTTCTGATTCGATCAGTGGGTTAAAAAAAAATTTAAAAATTATTTATGTAGGAGTTATGGTTGTTTTAGTAAATAAAAAAAATTTTAAATAATTAAAAAAAGCGCCATTGCACTTTTACTTTTATTATTAAATTTTATTAAAAAAGAAATTTGATTCCTTGCTGGCCTCTCTAAATGCCCTGGCCCCGCAGCGGCTGCCTAAGCGGGGCATGTGTTAAGATGGGCCTGTATATATATGTATATATATATATATATATAATATATATATTTTGTATATATATATATTTTGTATATATAATATATATATTTTGTATATATATATATATATATATATATATATATATATATATATATTTTGTATGTATATATATATATTTTGTATATATATATATATATATATATATATTTTTTTTTGTATGTATATATATATATAATATATATATATATATATATATATATATATATATATATATATATATATATACATATAAATATATATATATATATATATATACATATAAATATGAATATATATATATATATATATATATATATATATATTACTATAATATATATATATATATATATATATATATTTATATATATATATATATATATATATATATATATATATATAATATATAATATATATATAAATTTTGTA
>NC_061157.1:11374725-11409725 GCF_022113875.1 Hydra vulgaris | reverse complement strand
ATATATACATATATATATATATATATATAATATATATATATATATATATATATATATATATATATATATATATATACATTATATATATTATATATATATATATATATATATATATATATATATATATATATATATATATATATATACATTATATGTATATATTTAATATATATTACATATATAGTATATATGTTATATATATTATATAATAATAGATTTTTAATAGGTTTTTTATTATATAATAATTTAGATTTTGGTAAGCTTTTTGGTACCTTATTTGCCGATTTCAAACTAGCTAATCCAAACGAACCGAGTAAATAAGTTGTTGTGTATTTTACGTGATTTAATTTTGTTGTCCTTAGTTTATTCGTATAATAAAGTTTATTTTGTTTGAAATGGTAAATTGCTTAAAATTGTTTTTTGCCCAACCTACCTAAAGTAACTCAATCTCGCTTACGGAATGAATTTATACTTGCCCAATGCATTTAACCTCGCCCGGGTGGGCAAGAATAGATTAAGCATGTTATCTAAACTCATATTCAAGAGATTCAATTGAAATTTTCCAGGAATCACCCATGAGCTGTTTTTATCTGGTAACTTTTATGTCCTGGTCTGTATTTTGATCGATAATTTTCAGCTCCTGGACCTCGTACGTTACCCGCGTCTAAAATTAGAGTTAGGTTTAGTTAATTTTAATTAATTTTAATTTTAATAATTAGTTAATTTTAACAAATGGTTTTTATCATATGTTAATATTATTAGCTTGATATGATATTTTGTACTATAATGTTATTTATCTAGGTCCTGTAATGAAAATTTATATGAGTAAAACAAGAGGTGGGGGATGTAAATCATTATTACGATTTAACAGGGAATCTGTTGGAAAGACTCGTTACAACAGGGGTTACAAAAATTTTATTACTTTTATTATAAATTTTAGTTAACGTTGTGTCTAGCGCAACGGTACCGTTGCTTTAATATTTTATCTTACTTTTATTTTAATCAACATATATCAAAATATATTGTTTATGTTCAAACATAGAATGGGAATCGTCCCAAGTCGATTCAAAAACAACTTTTTTAATACTAATATAAATAGATTTAGTACTAGAACAACTGGAAACTATCTTGTGCCTATGAAAAAACAAAAACTCTCCCAGTTTTCTGCACTTTATCGTGGTCCTTACTTATATAACAAATTAATTTCAAAAAATTCACCAGTATTTCTTCTAGAAAATATTAATTTCTTAAAAACCAAATTAGAAAAATTCATTCTAGAAATAAATAATTACATGGATATATTCTAATTTTTTATGAATAATTAGAAAAATAATAATGTAAAAAAAAAAAAAAAAAAAAACATTAGGAAAAACTTAAAAAAAAAAGTAAAATTAACTAGTTAATAGTATTTATAACAATAATATAGTATTTCATGAAATTAATAATAAGGGTTCTCGATGAAAAGACTTACACAGTTTTCTGCTAGTTTCCTCCTGATTATAAAATTTAAGCTACCTTATTTTTATCCCGTTTTTTTTTCACAATACAGTTAGTAATATTACTTTAATTTCCTTACCTCAAATATATGTCAAGTATTTTGATGTGTCTAGCTATATAAGAAATATTTTTTTGAATGTATTTGTTGTAATATATTAAGTATTGTAAAAACTTGTAAATACTATGTAGTCTTAAAAATATATGAATAAAAAAAAAATCTTTAAGTCACGGTAGTAAAGTTTGATTGGTTTATTTCAAGTCACGGCTGCGAATATAATTGGCTGATTTTAAAAGTTTTATTTGGACAAATTAAAAAGAATACCAGTAATATTTTGTGCGTTTAGCATTGTGGTATATCAATTGTTCAAGACTCACGGAGTTCCGGGATCGATTCTTACATTCCGAAAAATGTTTTTAAATGTTTTATAACAATTTTTTTATTGAAAGTTATGATTATTGTTGTAAATTGAAAGTTACAATTATGTTTGTTATTTACAAACATCAACTGATATAAGGATAGGCGCACTGAGTGTACATACATCCACTGATTTAGGGATAGGCGCAGTGAGTGTGCATACATCCACTGATTTAGGAATAGGCACAGTGAGTGTGCATACATCAATTAAGGGTTTTGGTTTGGGCATGCATTCTTTAAATAAAAGAAAAAGAAATCAACCAATCAGAAATTACTACCGTCACTTTAGAAAAAAGTTAAAACAACGGTACCGTTGTGCGAGCAACACCGTTTAGTTAAATAATTGCTAGTACTAAAAATTATTTAACAAACTTTATATAACTTCAAGAACGCGAATTTTTAATTTTTAAATTTCAAATCCTATAACTTCTTAAAATCGTGGAACTGAATAACAAACTCTTCTGGTGGAAAAAACTTAAAAAAAAAAAATTGATGCTAACTTTAAAAATAAAAGTGCGCGTATACTTCAGAAAAAATGAAAGTTTATTACTAGATTTGAAACTCTATTATCGATATTATTATATAATAGATTTGAAATATATAATAGATACATATATAGAAAATATAAATCAATATATATAGTTTTGAAACTCTATTATATATAGAAAATATAAATCAATATATATAGTTTTGAAACTCTATTATTGATATTAGTATGTCCACAGCGTTTTGAATACGCCGATTGCATGGTCGTTTACGAGAGTTAAGTTTAGGTGCGCATGTGCCAGAAGTTGATAGAAATTTCAGAGATTTTAAAATGGCTGCGGTTCTTAAGAGCCATTATCTGAGAAATATAGGCAAAATCGGCAAAGTCTGGAAGTGATGTCTTCAAAATCTCTTCATTTTCAGATATCTTATAGAAAACAATGAAATTAGGTCACAGTTAAATTTTTTTTCGAAAACTCCCATTATTTGCGGAGATATCGGGGGCTGAAATTTGGCCCATTTTGTAAAAATATTGGTGCATGGAACGGAATTACTACTTTTAGGGGCAATTTTAGCAATATGAATTTGAGAAACTCATTTATTTTTCTTATTTCTACTACTCTGAGTGGATTTCTCTGCTTAAAATAAAAATTCAAAATGTTTACATTTTTTATTGTCTAGAAATCACGGTTCAAAACCGCTAAATTTGAAATTTTACCCGTACTTTGACCATTTATATCTCCTAAGGCCATTACTTGCACATAATTTACTTAACTGCTTTTGAAAGCCAATAAGGTATACATTGAATTTATAGAAAAAAAATTATGAGTATGCAAGAGCCTGGGAAAGAGTAAGCTTCCAAAAATGAATTTTCGCGGTTAATACGCTTTGTTAGATTACAAATAGCAATCGTGGCCTTAGGTCTGCCATAAAATGTATAAGTTATTTCGTTTCGTTTCACCCCTCTTTGATTAGTTGGTGTTGGTGCATCAATCCTACAAATAACGTCAAGATATAAATATTGGAGAATATTTTCCTTGGTTGGCCATTTGAAACAGTTTTTTCCAGGTGTAGTAGAATATTCCATACAAGAAACATGAACATTGTCACGATTGACCTCCAGGGTTAAGTTAAAAGTAAAACAACGTCTAATCATTGGTGCTTTCTGAATATTTCTTACATTTAAATGTTGTGGTTAATAAATTAATAATTATATAACTTAATAAAAAAGATCTAATACTCAAAAATTAAATATTTTGATGTTATAACGTCTTACACTTTGAATTATTGCAGGATACCACTGCATATTATATTCAATAGCAACCCAATCACCAATTTGAAAATCAGCTGCTAACTCCTTTGCTATGAGCTGAATATCGTTGTTTAAATCATCATCTTTATTTTGACTTGTATGTCTCGCATCATCATTCAGATCAATCATGTCATCAGTTAGATTAGCATCTTCACAAAAAATGGTAACTAGCTTTCTTTCTCTTTTTTGTTTACTCTATCTAAAAAAATGTACTTGAAGCATGAAGGTAAATTCAAAATATTTATCTTAAAACTCAAGAAAAGAATAAAGTTAAATTTTATATCATTCATACTTTGGGTATCAGTAAATATAGAAGTAAATTTACTCGCCTAGAGAATAATGATCGAATTTGTTGAGTTGTCACATATTCACTTGGCTTTAACTTTGTCCTCAGCTGCTGGTGAACCTGCTCTGGGCTCATTTTTTTCCCTTGTTCTTCTCCAGACATAAACATCTGCATTAACAATGTTTTCTGCTTTGAAGAATATCTGAACACTTTTCTTTTTGGTAATGCCCACCCAGTGATGTCTGAAGTTTTCAATCCCTTTAATGACAGATTGGGATGACGGCAGATAATCATAAGAATTTAGGTTTGAAATTTTCATTTTGTTGATATAAGATAGTTTTGCTCTGTCTACCATTGATTTCTTCACAGATTGAAAATTGTGGTTTTCTGATAACAAGTGTACTTCTAATGATTCATTGTCAAAAAATGAATCAGTGCAACCAAATTGTGTACAAAACTTTAAAGTGTTAACTCTTCTATCAACACGTGGTTTTTTGGAAATTGTTGGGGCAGTATAAATTTTGCAAGTCGAACTAAAGGGCTTAACAATTTCAACTGAAGTATGGAATGTCACATTTGTATAGTTCCATTTTTTACCTTTACCAATTTGGAAGTATCTCCACATTATCATGTGATCAGGGAAAAACTGAAAAGAATGATAACTGCTTATGTTGGGAATCAGATTTGATCCTGATAAAATAGAGGCTTTGGAATTTATTATAACTACAGCAACATCAGCGTTTTGAATTCCTTTACCATTATGAAGAGCCTCATAAAGATCTTCTGCAGTCAATAAATTGTTTCCTGCGTCAACAAAACTCCTAATGACACATTTCGCTCCTGCTGACTCTCTATCACATTGATCTTTTCCACGCGAAGGCTCGTTGTAATCATACCTTTTAAGGAAAAATTGTTTTGCTTTGCAAACATTGTAAAGGGCTTCTAAGTAGAAGTTTCCATGATAAGATGATGCATTATGTGACTTAGCATAAAGATTCTTTAAATAAGGAAAATCATTTTTAACTTTGGCCAAAACAACATCAGCGAGACAGAGTACATCAACAAGGCTTTGCTCACATCTATATACAGCAGTAAAATAAACTTTTTTTTTCATTCGACCATTTTCATAGAAGAAGAAGACATCAAAATGTAGAGTCATTCCTTTTTTCCCAAAATATTCTTTTTGGCCTTCACGGAATTTAGCGGGCAATATTTTTTGACAAAAATCCTTTAGCCAAAATCCTGTTTCCTCAACAAGTTGCTCAAAAGCCATTATTTTGGCCATTTTTTGCTGCGCATCACGAACTTGATGTTTCATATAGGCTTCAACATCTTCTGTAGCCACATTTAAATCATATAGTAGATCTTCATCTTCACTTTGTATAACCAACTCACGAACCTGATTGATTACTGAAATGAGGTCAGTACAGTCAATGCATTGTTCATCGTCAGCGGTTATGTTTGATTGGTTTAAGTCCGGATCTATATCCGAAAGGGCAAATGAAGTTGAGTGACTATGCAAAGTTGAATTTTCACTACATTTGGAAGGATTATTACTCTTCAGATACCTTTTACCTTTTTCAAGAAACTTAGTAACATTTTTATATTTCCACTTCTCAGAAATGGCAATTAATGTTTGGAAACCGTTCATGCCAGCTGCTGTAACATCATCAAGACCAGCTAAAGATTTCCTTTGAGAAGGTTTTATTCCACAAAGAATTCTCCATAAAGAACTATCTGACATAGGGACATAATTAGTTTTTAGGCAAATTTCTTTATAAAATGCGATTGTATGGCTAAACTTCATCATCAAAATGGCATTAGCCACTTTTTGTTTCTCTCCGTTGTCAAACTTTATTTTATTTATACCATATGCTACATCGTGAAGCAGACCTCGAGAAAATAAAAATTCCAAAAAATGTTCAATTTTTTCTTGAGGCATTCGGCATATTTTTACCTTACCCTTCTTTGGTATGGAAAGTCCAATGTTTTCTTTCTGCAACTTGCGTCCTTTTTCTATTTGATGTTTTTTGCAATCAAAGACTTTCATTAATGTCTCTTTAGTGTACTTATTATGATTAACAACTGAAAGCAAAAGAATTTTTCCTAAAGAATCGCTTTCTTGGAACATCTTAACTTGTACAATTAGGTCTTCTGGAACCATTTCAGTTGCAACATTTTCATCTTCACTGTTTAATACTTGGGTTATAAGTGCTTCTGATTGACTAGGTGCAATTGCTTCAGCAAATATCTTCTCGAGCTGCACTTTACATTTCTCAAATTTTTTTTTAACTTTCTGTTTAGTTCCTTGTGTTAAGTCTTCTATTCGCTTTTGCGTTATGTGAAAAGACATTGGACTTGCTCCTAGTGCTTCACACAAAGAACTAGCTTTTAATTTTGATTCTTCGATGGTCTTATCTGAAATGATTGCTAAATCTGGAACATAAACTTTATCAACATAAGAACTAGACTTTACTGTTGGAATTGGTTCTATCATGTCAATAATATTATCTATAGAAATAGTTTTTAGGTGCTTGAAGCAAAATACGGCTCCATTAGGTAGCGATGAATTACTTTTATTATTAGTAGCAAGGGTATTCAAAGGTATGGATCTAATTTTTGGTGCTTTTTTACCAACTTGAAATATATGACTTGGGTATTGACATCTGTTTGGCGGCTTCCATCCAATACCAAAAGAAAAACGGTGGTATGCACATAACCAGTCGTCGCATGAAAGATAAATTTGTAATCGACTTTCAATTAGAGTTTTTTCATTATACTGGTTTGTCTGCGGTAACTATAAAATAGTAATGTTAAATTTGTCATCTATTTGTTGGAGGTATTGTTGCTTATAATTAAAAATATATATATTAATTGATAAATTATACCTTTAGTACTTGTAAATGATTACTTATGTCAGCAGTTAATTCATTAATTTGAAAGATCCCATGTTGTTTCCAACGCTTAAAAGGGCCACAAGAAGTCTGTCCTTTATCAAAATACACGCATTTTTCATAGAGGCTGACTATATTGTTGCTCTCTGACATTTTGTATTTAACTTTTATTTTTTATTTTATTATTTTTTATTGAATAAACAAAAGATAACAAAACAAAAAAACTTTATTTTGTAGTTTCTCATCTCATGCTATGGCTATTTATTAAATTCATGTGCTAATTCTTCGAGAAGAATGTGTCTCCAAGGAAATAGTCTTGCAATCATTAATAATTGTCTAAAGAAAGTATTACAAATGACTGCCCAAAGGGAATTGCTTGTGTAGCAATCATTACAGTCATTAAAAAAAGTATCTTTAATGTCACTTCCTTACTTTGGTTATTACACTTTTGCCATCGCATTCTTTGAACCTATTGTTGCGCATTTTGTTACATTAAAAAAGCTTAAAAAATAATTTTTATCAAGCACTTTTGTACAGTTTATACAGTTTTGTTATAAAAATGTATTTTTTATTTATTTTTAATTTGAGTACTAACTATTAAAGAGTAAAAGTAGCCGTTGCTAAGCATATCTATGTCGTTGCTAGGGTATTTTTTTGGTTAAGAATATGGCAAAATTAGACTATTTCTAGGACTTCTCTAGGCTTTTTATTGCTTGAGCACATGGATTTTTTTTCAGATATTGGAAGATGCATGTATAAGGTAACAAAATAACTTGAACGTTTCATGGCAGACCTAAGGCCACGATTGCTATTTGTAATCTAACAAAGCGTATTAACCGCGAAAATTCATTTTTGGAAGCTTACTCTTTCTCAGGCTCTTGCATACTCATAATTTTTTTTCTATAAATTCAATGTATACCTTATTGGCTTTCAAAAACAGTTAAGTAAATTATGTGCAAGTAATGGCCTTAGGAGATATAAATGGTCAAAGTACGGGTAAAATTTCAAATTTAGCGGTTTTGAACCGTGATTTCTAGACAACAAAAAGTGTAAACATTTTGAATTTTTATTTTAAGCAGAGAAATCCAGCTAGAGTAATAGAAAAAAGAAAAAGAAATGTGTTTCTCAAGTTTATATTGCTAAAATTGTCCCTAAAAGTAGTAATTCCATTTCATGCACCAATATTTTTACAAAATGGGCCAAATTTCGGCCCCCGATATCTCCGCAAATAATAGGAGTTTTCGAAAAAAAATTTAACTGAAAATAAAGAGATTTTAAAGACATCACTTCCAGACTTTGCCTATCTTTCTCAGATAATGGCTCTTAACTACATAATCTTTTTTATATTGCAACTGTTATTTTTAGGTTATTTTTGTAAAAATTAATGTTGCAACCATATTACTGATCTAAACCAATAGATAAATGCCTTTTTTGCATTAGTAAATAAATGAATACGCTAACCAATTATTTTTAAAGTTTTAATTTGTATTTTGGCTTAAACTCTTATTTGTAACATTTAGTGATTTGTTTATTTTTTTAAAATAAATTTTAAGAATTTCTAACTGAACATGTTTAAAAAAAAATTTCTTTTTTATTATTATTACTAACTTTATACTTTGACCTTCTTTTGGTTGTTGCTTAAATTTAATTTTTCTGTAAAAATGTATTTTAATTTGTTTAACTTGTTAAGAGCTTAGTTTTTTATTGAATTTTGTTCTGGTCAATTATGTTATAAAATCAGGGATATAAAAATGTAATAAAATTAAAATAAGTCTTATAATAACTTTAACTTACAGTTGCTAAATAAAGTATAAAGGTAGTAATAATAATAAAAAAGAAATTTTTTTTTAAACTTGTTCAGTTAGAAATTCTTAAAACTTATTTAAAAAAAAAAAAATAATTTGCATTGCTATAAGAAATATCATATATATATATATATATATATATATATATATATATATATATATATATATATATATATATATATATATATATATATATATATATATATATATATATATATATATATATATAGAGAGAGAGAGAGAGAGAGAGAGAGAGAGAAAGAGAGAGAGAGAGGGAGAGAGAGAGAGCAACGTGCTGTTACATAAACATTTTGCATAAGTATAAGCTATGTAAAGTTTTATTTTTCAGGAATTAAAAAGAGCAAATGAAATAAACATTTTTTAGAAACACATTAAAATACATAAATAAAATTTAAGTTAATTTATTAATTCATATTAAACTAAAAATTAATCAAGTTAAAATGTCACTTGGTTTTTTTACATATACTAAATCTAAAATACATTTTTTTTAATATGAACTCTTTTTTATAAGACTATAATTGTTGTCATATTAGTTGTTCCAATATTTCAACCCTATAATATTAGAAATATTGGAACAACTATTATGACGACAATTATATTCTTTAACCATATTTATCAAACCATATTTAAGTATTTTTCACTAATAGTGAAAAATACTTATGGTTCGGTTTTACTAATTTAGATACCAAATTGCATTAGTAACTGGTAATGTACAGTTAGACAATGCTTATTGATATTTATTAGTATTATAAATGATTTTATATTTATGTTAGTTTGTATTTTTATAACATATATTGTTCAAGATTCTTATTTTTTGTTTATTTACTTAATTTTATCTATTTTAACTTTAATGACAAAGGTTAATTTAATAGCTGATTATGTTAGTACTATTTTCTTTTCCTCTTTCATTAAGATTTCTTAAGTAGACTTTTTATAGTTTTCATTGTCTAAAAAGTGCCCTTTTTTAGTATTAATTTTCTTAATATAATTTGACATTTAATAAAAACAGTGAAGGAAGTTCATTCCTAAATTTTCTTGATTCAAGTTTATTATTTTGTTTAAATTTTTTTCCCTAGATGATTTTTTAAAACACTTCAAAAAAACAATTTGATCATCAAAAGCACAGTATTATTTTCTTACGTGGCAGACGCTGAAACTAGATTTTACATACTTTTAAAGTTTAAAAACTTTAAGATTTAAAAACTATGATTGTATAAAGTAGGTACACTGTATGTATAATTGATATATGCTAATAATCTACAGATTTATTATATTGATGAATTTAGAAATTCAATTGATAATTAAATCAAAAGTTCAATCAGTATGATACAGCTTTTTAAATTATGTAATACTGAGAGGTAAATATATAAAATTTATCTATGATTTTGTTGTTGTTGTTAAAAATATAATTAATAGTTTTTATATAAACTCATTTTTCTCCCATGGGATACAAAGCTCCGCAATCCTAGATAACTTGGCCTTTTAGCCAATATACAGATTCAAACATGTTTAATTTAAATTTAGAGATTTTATTAGTGTATGTTATAATACATTAAAATTATACTAATAATTATTTTTAGCTCTTTAATTAAACTATTAATGTTGTTCAAATGATGAGTTTAACTTATCTGCATGTCTTTTTTCATGCCCTTAAATACAGAAAAATGTTGAATTAACAAAAACTTTTGATCCTGTTTGTTTTTAATGTTTTAAAATTAAACACGAGGTATTGATTTTTGAAATTTAAGGCTGTTCATGTAATGTGAAACTTTTTTTGCTCTTTTTTGATATCTCCCTCTCCATAAGACGTTTTGTGATTTTTTACCCCCTCCCCTACCCCAGCCTCTTCTTTCTTATATGACGTGACATTAGTAAACAAAATATATCTGAGTTTTTGCTAAAAGTTTATTAATCAATAAGAAATTAAATTGAATTAAAATTCAATTTCAATTTTTATCATAACGAAATTATATCACACAAAAAATAGCCTTTTGTACCCTTGACGTACACATTATTAAGGTCTTAACAATGCATACGTTAAGGGCGGATACTAAGGATTGAAAAGTTAAACTTTCAAAGAACCAAAAGAAACGTTAAATGTCATAAAATTAACGTGCAAAAGGGAACGGGAGTGCGAAATCAGTGGTTTTGCTGCTTATATATATACATATTATGGACACCCATAAGAAGAAGTTGTATTAGAGGTGGATTTAGTATATTGCCCCTTAAAAAGTAGGAAAATCTATATAGATTAACTGAGAGTTTTAACTGCGTTTAGTTGTGATAATAGTCGATCTAATGTCATAACTAAGTATTTAATTTCTAAAAACTAGTACCTAAGTAAGGAACTTAAGATCTGAACAAAACCCGAAAGTTGAGGCCGTTGCAGTTAAGGCTATTGCAGTTAGGGGTCGTCCATAAAGTACATACGCTTCTTTTTTCGACCTTTCCTTCTCCCGCGTTTTGCCATACGCTTTTTCGAGTACCCTATACCTCCCTAAAAGTACCTACACATTTAACCTACCAATCCAATATTTCATAATATATTTTTTTTAATGTCTCCAAACTTCTATAATTGATCTACTGCCCCCCCCCCCCCCACTATCTCATATTTGACATTTACAGATCCCTCTTCCTTTTCGAGTGTTTGTACTTTATGGACGATCCCTTAACTATTTTAAGTGCTACGAAATAGAAAATTTAAAATGTTTAAAGTAACAAAGTTATTATTTAAATAAGATTATATCAAAGTTCTTTCCCCAGGGTTGTAAATAACTGGTGTAAGATTGACAACCCTAAAATTAAAGGCACATGATTCATTTAAAAATCATTAAATAACAAGCAATAAGTTTACGACTTAGGGAACTACTCATCAAATCAAGAAAATGAACTATATACTAAACGATTCTTTACAATATTTGGAAATAAGGCCAAGATTAATCTAATTGTTTTATAAAAAGGGGTGGGTAGGGGAAAAAAAATTATCTGGTAGCATGATAATATATACTGATATAATATACAGTGCTGGAGTAAGTGGGGCTGTAGAATATATTCAATGTTGATAATAATATTATTATTAAATATTAATTATAGTACAACAAGTATGAGATGCAACCAACAAAGAAAAAAATGTATTTAGTAATTTTCATATATTGTGCAGTATTTTGCTTTTCTGTTTTTATTTTTTTTTATGGTATTTTAATCTCTTACATATCGCGAGGTTAGAATTATTTTGTTCTTTCTCCACTTTTTGAAATAAATGAGTTATTAATTGTGTCATGTACCTAAAAATATTGTTTTTCTACTATATTAAAACCTAAGTTAAAATCAAAAAAGTTTCGGAGAAAACATAAGTAATAAAAATCTTTTTATATGTCGTCTCCTAAAGTTTTTATTTTTTAAATCGTTTTATCTTGAAACAAAAAAATGTGGAGGTAGAACAAAATAATTCTAACCTCGCGATATATACTTTTACATTATTTAGCCTTTTTTTAAAAAAAAATTTATAGATGCAATATATTCTTTTTCTTACGGTTGTTTTAGTCTTTCTGTTTATAGGGTTAGTTTTTGATGGTATAATTTAAAAAGACCTTTTTCTTTAAACTCGTAATGAATAAATTCGCCTCCTTGTTCATAGTATCCAAACCTTTTTTTTCTTTCTAAAAACCTATTTTTTTAAAAATGGAATAAATGATCTTCCAACATGTGTAACTTTGATAACAATGAACCATATGACCAATTAGTACAATAAAACTGTATTAAATCAGCAATATACTTTTCTAAAGATAAATATATAGTAATAGTAAAAAGCATATCTCTTTTATCTAATATAATTTTTATTTCTCAAACATACTACTAACACTTTAATATGTATACCCAATAAACTATTTATAAACCAATATTTTTTTAAAAAACATTTAATCAAAACATTTTAAATAAAATAGTATTAAGAATATTGTTCTAAAGATTAATACCCTTTACATTCTATCCAAAATTGTCAAATTTCATGCTCTTGTTCATTTATTAAATTTGCTATTTGTCTGGAATCAGGCACAAGTTATCCTACATCTCTCAATCTGTTATTTCTTTACTGCTATAAAAAAATTCTTGTTATTATCTTTTGTCGTTTAGTAACCTTAAATTATATATCCTCAATTATTTTTTAGTTAAGTATGGCAATAAATCACAAACCAATGCATAAAATCATAGAATAATTTACCTCTTCTTTTTAAATCACTAAACTTTATTACTAAAAGCGATCTTTATACCTATTTTTTGGAAAGATACTGTTTGTAAAATGTTGGGCTCATGTGGATTATTATTATTATTATTATTACTTTTGGTGTTATTTTATGTTATATAAATATTATTATAACATTGTTTTACTATTATTCATATATTTTTACTTATTGTTATTGCTTAATATTCAGTCTTAATATTTATCAAAATTATTATTACTATTATTATTGTTGTTATTATTATATGGATTATATTTATTAATATAAATATTATTGTTAATATTGCTGATATTGTCCTCGTTATAATTGTTTTAATATTATTATTATTATTATTATACAACTTATTTTTACTTTAGATTAGTACTATTTCTAAATATCGATGAAAAGTAATAACCTTTTTTCAGAAAATATATTGTTATTATATATATATATATATATATATATATATATATATATATATATATATATATATATATATATATATATATATATCCTTGCATGCATGTGTATGTTGCTTACATACACACATATGATATATCACGTATCATATGTGTGTGCATGTATGTATGTAAGATTTTTTTCTTATAAATTTGTTCTGGTGCATTTTAAACGATCGTGTTATAAAAATAAAGATGAAAAAATAAAAATATTTATTAATATTAAATTAGCTTATAGAAAAGTAATTTTTTTTTACTTATTTAACATTAAAAGTAATGTTTTTTTACGTATATAAAAACTTGTCATTGCTAAAACAAAACATACAAATAAAAATATATATAACATTTATATATGTAAAAATATATACAACATTTTAAATAAGCTAAATTAACTTGAGAAAGAGAAGTATAAACATCTATCAAAAGCTTTCAAATAAAATTTAATCAATTATAAAGTAGACTATAAAAAATAAAATTTTTATATAAAGATGCCTAAAGTCAATTGCGCCGTAATAGTATTGTATAAATAGTACATACAGACTGAATAAATAGAAAAAAGAAGTATGCAATAAACATGAACACAATTTATACAGAGAAAAATGTTCTTTATGTGAAAGGCCATTTTTATTATATAAATTTCCAGCAGTAAAGAAAAAATAATAAAATAAAGACAGTTATGGATTAAAGCTTTAAGAAGAAAATCTATAAATAAGATATTATGGGAGCCAAGAGATAATGATAGGGTATGCTCCATTAATTTTTTTGATGAAATTCTTTCAACTGCAAACCCTACGCCTACTTTATGTATTGGATATGAAATCTGTAGATTATTTAACATCTGTATTTATAATAATGTATTTTTTTATTTTTAATCTATTGACCGCACGTTCTGGATGAATAATATTACAATGTTTTATTTTTTATCTTTATCCTGTAGCACCATCAATACAAGCCTTGCATCTAAACGTCAGTTTAGATAATTCCTTGACATTTTGATTTGCACAGTAGTTTGTATACCATATAGCTTTTTAAGAGTATATTTTATAAGATCTTTTAGCGGTAATTGTACTATTGCCATCTATTTGAATGTTCTTGGGATAGCATTAAGCTTTTGAAGATCTTATACCATTACATAAAGTATATATGTGGCAGCCATTTTTTTCAGCACTATTTCTTAGAAGCTTGTATGTTGATTTTGATATATTACTATTAATAATTAGTGCTAAAGCTTCATCAGGTGAATATATTTAAGCAGATTTAATGGGGTTTTTATTTCAAATTTTAGACATTTTTGTGCCAGTTATGTACTTAAACTCACTTCTTAGATTCAATTTTGTTGCATGAAGTAATTTATGGCTAAATAAAATATTAATAACATTAAGTTTATTCTCTTTATAAGCTTTTTCAAAAGAGCAACATGGTTTCCCAACTTCATTAACTGATGATGTAGCATTTAATGTCGTACCTTTTGTGTTTCTACTAATACTAATATAAAATAAAAACTACATCTTAAATTTCAACTTGCAACTTTGATTTTCATATTTTATGTACCTTTTAATGCTATATTCTGAATAAAGCATAAAATTTACTAACTGTATTTAAATAGTATTATTAATTGTTTTCTATCGTCAATTTTTCAAGAAATTAGTTTTTTTAGAAATCGATATTAAATCAAAAGATGAAAGTTTCATAGCATTTACATATGTAATGAAATACAGACTTTAATGATTCTCTGGATTTTGGAATGGTTGCTTATCTTTTAGAAAAATTACAAACAACGTTAAAGAAGATGGCGCGAATCACTCTTTGCAACCTAGTAACACTTCTATTTTAGAAACAGAAATCGTTGTTACAGATAATCAACCTGCAGCTATGGCTAAGGACTCAGTTATAAAAAAAGATGATGATTTTGGTGTGAATATTTATACCAATTTTTCTAAGTTAAAAGAAAATGAGATTGTAGATAGGCTCATAACATCAAAATTGAATTCTATTGTTCAAGTTTTCCGTTTGCAAATTCTTTTTACCCCGGTAAATTTCATGATGTCGTTATTAACTTCAAAATAGCAATGCATTTTTTATTAAATTAAGAAATAATATTTTGAATTTATTTGAATATATTTACATTTATTGTTTTTATCTATTAAAATACTATGTAGGTGATAAAGATAAAGATGTCTCGATATATCTTGAGGCCACTGGACGAAAAAAGTTAGTAAGCAGCAGGACCTTACTAAACGCAGGACCAGCCGAGCTGCGGCCCCAGGTGCAAAACTTAAAAGGGCGCAAAATTCCTCAAAAAACAAATAAAAATTATTATTTGAATATAAATTTGTATGGCATCTTTTTGATGTTGATGAAAAAAAATTAATTAAAATAGCGTCTCCTAACATAAATTTCAACTTATAAAAGCTCATTTACTAAACAGAAGAGTGCCCTTTAGCAATAAAATTGTTTATATATTTTTAAAAAATTATCTTCTTTTAATGGAGAACGTTCAATACTAATTTTATTTATATTTTTTATACTTCTAGACTATATAGAAAGTCCCATTATCAGACAATTACGTTAAAATATTTTTTACAAAACCATTAAAAAAATCGTTTTACAATCTTTTGACACAATTTCTCCTCTAAGTTGCTATTAAAGAAAGATAGCCGAGCCAACTCCTTAATGAGGTACCACATGTGATTGCTAAAAGCTTTCAGAGCAACATCAGCAACAGTTAAATTATTGCATTATACTCTAATAATGAATTCATAAAATTTAAATTGTTAGTAGAAACTGATGATGAGTATTCTTAGCCATCATGGAATATAAAAAAATACAACAAACTAAACAAACAATCATTTGTAGCTTAATAAGTTGTTGTCGAGCAAAAATTGTTTCTTAAGGTAGCAGACTGATCTTTTTCTTTTACACTGCAAGTTTTATAAAGTATAACAGTTTTTATATCCAATTTGAATTGTGTCTGGTGTATTAAATCCAAAGATAACCACATTTTGTCATTTACTTTGATACAACAATGTTAACATAATGAGTTTTCTATAATCAAAATTTGAATTCAAAATAATTGAATTTTGACTAACTGCTGGTTTGCAAAAATTGATCTTTTTTGTTTATCAAGGACAGTGAAATTTGAGAGATGTCAAGGTTTTTCATAGTTTGGCAAATCAGATGTTCAAAGTTTTTATTTAAATCTAAAAACCAAACAGTGAAGTCATTATCTATCAACTTATATTATTGATATTAGTTTAATTTTAAATTTTAAATAACTATAAAATATTATACTAAATAACTTTTCAAAGCTTTATAAGATTTGAATGATATTTTAAGGAAACTTTTTGAAAAGCTTTTTGATTTAAATTATAATTAAATACACCTAAGTTCACACTTACCCGTCAAAAAACAATTTATTATTAAAACATCTCAATAGTTTTGGGTAATTTAAGAATGTTATGCGGTATAAACTAATTTATCTAGAGCATCTCGTGGCTAGAACGTTTTGTAAACTTGTCTTTAAAGTCAAAACTTTTTTGAGTATTCTTGTCAGTGTTTCTATGGGTATGGTCAATTTAAAGCAGACTTTTTAACTCATTAAATAACAGCATAATATACTCTACAATTTTATTTGGCTTAATTGTATTCTTGCTATAAAATGGTTGAGCTTATTTAATTGTTTCATTTGCTGCCTCTCTTTTTGCGTTAAAGTGTAAGAGAAAACATAAAAACTGCTGACGAGCATTTGTCAGTTTCTTGCATATCTATGTCTGATTTAATAAGGATAGTTTCTAGTATAATTTATTTTGGACTTGTAATATAATAATTTTTATATACTATCTAAATAAATGTTTTGAATAAGTTATTAGTGTTCCTGTAAAATGGCTACAAACAACAGCATAAGTT
Source organism: Hydra vulgaris (assembly GCF_022113875.1). Lineage (NCBI taxonomy): Eukaryota > Metazoa > Cnidaria > Hydrozoa > Anthoathecata > Hydridae > Hydra > Hydra vulgaris. Next base: position 11,392,428 of record NC_061157.1, on the reverse strand, counting down.
AAAAAAAAAAAAAAGCCTGTTAAAAAGTTTTGAATAAAACTGTTTAATTGTTTATTTTATTAAAAAAAAAAAGTCATTGTAGTAGCTCCTTTATTATATTAGTTCCTCTTATATTATTTTTACAGAAATTCAGATTTTCTGTAAGAATAATATAAGAGGACCTAATATAATATTCCAAATAATATTTTAGTAGTTTGACCTGGTAGTTATAAGTTTCTCATGATTATAGATAAATTTGTAAAATTGTGTCAATCTTGAAACTTCAAATGAAATCTTCTACCCCTAATCTGTTTACTTATGTTTACTGGCGTATATTTTTGTTAAACATCCTCTTTCCAGTGTTGAGTAGCATAGTTGCAGGCAATAACGCTTTCAAATTATAGAATATGAGTTTAAAATCAGAGAAAGTTGTAGTCTCTATTTAAGGATTGATTTACAAAATTCACAAGTTTGATGTAACAACTTTTTAAAGATTTACTTCAAAAACAAATGTTATAAAAAATTAACCTTGAGTTTAAAATTTAATAATAGTACTTAAACTCCATTTAGGGACAAGTTTGAGCTGGTGTTTTCATCAAACTTTATTTAGAGAACTGCTTATTTAGCGAATTGGAAAATAATTATTTCAGAGAGTTGGAAAGTAGTTCTTTTAGGGAGTTGGAAAGTAGTTCTTTTAGAGAGTTGGAAAGTAGTTCTTTTAGAGAGTTGGAAAGTAGTTTTTTTAGAGAGTTGGAAAGTAGTTCTTTTAGAGAGTTAGAAAGTAGTTCTTTTAGAGAGTTGGAAAGTAGTTCTTTTAGAGAGTTGGAAAGTAGTTCTTTTAGAGAGTTGGAAAGTAGTTCTTTTAGAGAGTTAGAAAGTAGTTCTTTTCGGGAGTTGGAAAGTAGTTCTTTTAGGAAGTTGGAAAGTAGTTCTTTTAGGGAGTTGGAAAGTAGTTCTTTTAGAGAGTTGGAAAGTAGTTCTTTTAGAGAGTTGGAAAGTAGTTCTTTATCTATTTGTTATTTTTACTATTGTTCTTTTTTTTTTGTTTTGCTTTTTATCTATTTTTAATTTACAAGAGTTAGCCTGGTCAAATCTACTGTTAGTTAACAAATAATTCCCAACAACCTGTTGTTAGTTAACGAAAATTTGTAAATCTGCTGCAGGGTCTCTGTTATTTCTTCATTTTTACTTGATCTCAATATTTAATTCTTCTAATTTTTTTTTTATAATTTAAAATAAAGTTAAAAAAAAGGCACTTTTATCAGTGTTTTTAAAAAAATTGCAATCTTTAACCTGAAAGTTATTTTAAAAAATTGTAATCTTTAACCTGAAAGTTACACATTTAGCAAGCCGTTTATTTTTTTATTTAACAGAAATAAAAGCGCTGAAATATTCGAATTTTAAATTAAATATCAAAAATACTGAACAAAGATCCACTCCCAATTGTTCAAATTTTTAACTCAAAATTAAAAAAAAAGGAATTAGTATCATAATTAAAAACTGTTTTATTTTAAAAAAAAACAAAGAAGCTTTAAAACAACAATTAAGTTTTGCTATTCTAAATTACGTTCAGGTCAATATACTCAACTAGATAATGAAAACATACGTCATCAGCATATAATGACTCCATCTCATAAAATTAAACAACAAGATCTTACACAGCAGTTTCAAATAAACAACACTCCTATAGGAGAAATGCGTATTTTATTATATTTAAAAGGAGGATATCAACGGATATTTTAAGGCAGATTAGCCACGGCTTGCAGGATAACCACGTGAACTAACTAAAGTTAATCGGTGGAAAGTATCTGAATTTAAGACCTTTCTTCTATACACAGGCATTGTTGTACTAAAGGGTGTTCTTGAACCAAAAATATATAAACAGTTTTTGAGTCCTTGCAATATACATGTTATGTGAAGAAAAAAATTATTAACGATGCAGATATCTGAATTCAGCAACTTTTAAATACTTTTATTACTAATGTTCATCAGCATTATGGAGATACTTTAACTGTATACAATATTCATAACTTCAAGTATTTTACTGATGATACAGAATTTTTTCGATATTCTCTTGATATTTTTTCTTGTTTAAATTTGAAAATCATATAAATACCTTAAAAGGATTGGTACGTGGTAAACAGAACCCATTAGTTAATATTTAATGGACCTCACAACTCTTCGTTAATTGCTCAAGATTCTATATGCTTTATAACTAACTTTTTGACTGAATGTAAATTGTTAATTGTAGATGAGTATGCAAGATGTACAAAATAAGTGAACTTGATAATTTTTTTGAAGGTTTTGTTTTCTTTAAGTATTTCTCATAAAAAAAGATTTTGGTCATATCAAACAATCTGAACCGATGGAGAAAATTTGTTTGCTCATGAAATAATCAAGTTATAAAACATTACTAAGTAGTGTAAATTTTGGTTAAAAAAATTAAATAAACAATACACATCTTTATTTGTAAATTAAAAATTTCCATTTTAAAGCCTTTGTTTTATATTTATAGATTAATTTAAATATTGACTTTTTAAATATACATCTATTTAACAACCTGGAATATGAGGTTAAATGCATGAATATATGTAAACAAAATTAAATGCTTTATATTCCTACTTTTTAAAAAAAATTTGATGTAAACTAAAAAACGTGTATGTGCTTTTGATTAGTATATTAAATCTTTTTTTTATTCTCAGGCTTATAGCTGAAAAAGGTCTACCAACTAAAACAATGCTTATTCTCATTCAGTTAATTTAGACCAATTATTGTTTATTTCCCACCCAAAGAATTAAATACTCTTGGGGCATGTATTTCTGAGTGGGCTGTTCTAGAGCCAACATGGAAAGAGTTTGAGTTTATTTTGGAAGTTGGAACATTGGATAAGTAAGAATGTCAAGGTTCATGTTTTTTGTAATTAATATATTTATTTTTCTTGTTTAAAAAAAAATTAGTGTATGAAAAACTTTTTAATAGAAGTAAAACCATTAGAAATATCAAAAGTAGTTAGAGCCCTTAGCCAGAGCCCAAACCTCTGATATTTCATTTTAATAAATCTATAGGCAGTGAAATTTCTCATAATCTGAGTGATAAACAATCAAATCTGAGTGATAAGCGACCGAATTGAGTGATAAACGATCAAATGCTGGTAATGAAGAAGATCAATTTAAATATATGCCAGATAAACTGTTTTCTAGGTTAGTATTTATATCAATTATCTTATTTTTTTAGCATTAGAAAAATTGAAAGCAGCTCGAGTTTCCAGTCTGTTGCTTGATTTTCCGCCTGATGTAGTTAACAAAAAAGCTGGCATTGAATTTCCAACTTAAAATTTTTAAATAATTTTGAGATTGGTAAATTAAAAAGGAAACATTCAAATATAGCGATGATGATGTTTTTTTAAAGAAATGCCAAATAAGCATGAATATTTTTATATTTACTGACCAGCGAATCTAGCTAATTTAATGAAAAAATTACATAATTTTGAAAATTTTTTATTTGTTTTTTATTTTGTTAAACATCTTTGCTTCCAACAAGGCTGCCAGCAACCACTATTTAAAGTTGGAAGTTACTGGATGAAGATTGTAGAGCAAGATAACGATTGAAAGACGACTTAAAAGATTGCAAATTATATGAATCAGGAAAGCAATATAAAAGGAATCAAATTCCAAAGAACTGATGTTCGAGGAAAAAAACTAGAGGAATAAGAGTTTTTGGAGCACTTAGGAGCAGTAACAGAAAAAAGGATGAGACTTAATTAAATGACGAGTAACACGAGAATAAATTTTAGTAGGTGGCACAAGAGACGCTAGCTCTTTAGAGCAGTGCCCATTATAGTATTTGTAGAAAAGAGAAAGAGAAGCGAAATTACGACGATGTGATAATGGTTAAAGATTGGGTGCAAAAAAAAATTCTTGAAAATGATTTTGCAGGGTTCACAAATGATGAGATTTTTACCGAATTAATTAATACATTAGAGAGGTTTGATGAGGAGGAAAAACGATTAAAATTTAGCTATGTTTCGGAAAGTTTTCTATTTTTCTATTAAAAAAAATAACATCTTTAAAAAATAGATTTAAAGAGATTAAATTTAAAATGTTACTGCTAATGTGTTAGAAAGGGTAACGACACAACCTTTGCAATGCTGTTTTAGTAAAGATGGGATAAATGGAAAACGCAAATTTGACCACAACATTATACAACTATTTAAAAAGTTAAGTTTATATTCTTATAATTTTAGTCGTAAAGTTTTTACTGAATGTTAAAACTGAGAACACTGAGAACAAAAACATTAAGGTGGTACTACCCTGTTAAAATTTTTTTTTAAAATTCTAACAGTTTGAACATCTTAAATCACAAGAACCACTTTACTTTTCTTAAAAAAATCACCAAAAATTTGTATTCAATGATAACAAGATTATTTTCGAACTTTTAGCAACTGCCTTAGCAACCATGTCTGGTAATGTTTTTGCCCTATTTTCACAATTTTTCATTGATATTTTAGAAAAATTATTTTGACATAGCGCAAGAGATTAAAGGTGATCAATCATTTTGTTCTGGTCAGTTTTGATGCTTTTTAAAGAAAGATTTTTTTAGTTTATGACATATTTTATTTTAACAGCTTTTTTTCTCAGAATATTATTTTTTGAATATTTTAAAACTTGAATATTAATATCTCAGAAACTATTTACTCATTTTATTTGAACTTTTACAGTTTGTTCATTAGTATTGTAGAAAGGGCTTGTACTAGAATAAATGAAAAATATTTTTTTTATTTATTCTACTAACCAGAATTCAAAATTTTACATTCCCCATGAACCATTTTTTATGATCATTACCGGGTAATATCTGCCATTTTACTTTGGCTTTGTTTTTTTGAAAAATTCTACTAGGGGCTTTCCATCAACTATTTAGCTATGTGTTTATAAAATTTAAAGCTTTCATCTCAAATATTACTCAAATTATTTATGTTCTTGTAACTTGATATTTTTTGCTTTTTTTGCTGACTCAGAATCTTTTTTAGACAAATAAATAAAAAAGTTTTTTATATTTAGTTTATTAACTACTATCGAAAAATGTTTAACATTTTGAGAAAAATATAACATTTTGGAAATTAAAATTTGCAGGGTAATTCAGTGCCGGATCAAGGAGGGGGTTAGGGGGGCTATAGCCGCGGGCCCCGCAAATTTAGGGCCCCCAAAAATTTAGAGGACCTTATTTTTTTATTTTATTATTGAAGTCATTTTTAGGTTCTGGCCCAGATAAAGGGCTCCAAGAACAAAAATAGCCCCGGGCCCCAAGAAGTCTTAATCCGCCACTGGTGTAGTAACACCTTAAGATAAAATTCAAATATAAATAAAAAATAGTTCTCAATTTTGCTTGTTTTAGAAGAGCTGAAAATAAACAATTTAACAATTAACAGACAACTTAAAATATTGAAAATTATATGAATCAGGAAAACAAGATGAAGAGAATTACAAAGAAGTGATGTTTGAGGAACAAAACTAGACGAATAAGAATTTTTTGGAATATTAAGGAACTGTCACAGTAAAGTGACGAATCTTGAATTTGTTCAACTTTGTTTACAATGCGTTTTTGCACATTATCTAAAAGAGAAAGGGGATCATTTGAAGATTTGTCTCAGATAGGGCAACACTATGACATATAAGGACAGATTTAAAGTATATATAGATAAAGAATAAATTCAAGAGTAAGAAAATGGCGAGCACGACAAAGACATACAACTTGAGCAGATGCAAATTTTGCAATTGATTTGATAGATGATTTCTAAAAAAGACAGGGTGGCCACTGGCCATGGAAATCATGGAAATCATGGAAATATTAAGGAATTTTTTTTGGTCATGGAAAAATTCATGAAATTCCTAAATTTTCATTGAAAGTTATGGAAAATTCATGGAACTTTTTGAAATTTATTTTCTTCTTTATAATCCTTTGAATTATATGTTAGTATAAAGTGCAGCATGTTTATCCCTTAATAATATGGTTTATAACAAAGAAGTTTGATTTGCTTGTTTTGGTCAGCTAGTCAATAAATTGTATAGATCAAAGTTGATATCTGTCCAAACATCTGATTCTGCCAAAGATCAGTTTGAAGACTAAATAAATTTATTGTAACCGTAAAAAAGAAGGAGTTCAAACAATTCAATTGCCTAAAAATGCATTTTGACAAGTTTTTAATGTAGTTTTTACTTTAACTCACAGTCAGTGTGCTGTTGAGTAAGGTTTCAGCGTAAAGAACTATGTTCTATTGAGAACATGCGACAAACCCTTTTGATTAGTCAGAGCACTGTTGATCACCATGTAACCACATTCAAACAAGATGTTCATAATTTCGTTATTACTAATGAGTTAACAAAAAGTTGCAATTTTATTTTTTTATATATTTTTTTTGACAAATAAAATTCAACAATTTGGTACTAAACTTTATTATTTTCTACAAATATATTAAATTACTACAATTATATTCAAGATCGATATTTGGTGATTTTCCCATTACTTTCATGCTTTTTCAACCATTTTCTGCAATCTTTTATTATGGTTCCATTAGTGAATAATTCTTTCTATTTAATACACTTTATTTCTAATATTTTCTTAGGATTTTTCCTCTTTTAAGAGCACCCAAACAGGACTAAAGACTTAGTTCAGGAAAGTTTTTTGGCCGACCAAGTAATGGAATATTCTATTCTGATAGATATATTTTAATTGATTAAGCTGTATGACATGGTACCCCGTTCAACATAAAGATTTTTTTTACCTGACTATCTTTGTTCCTGAAATTCTTTGCAAATGATTCATTATTCCCTCGACATTATAGAGCATCCCAATTTCCCTTTCACATATCACTGACCAGATCATCACAGAGATGGAGTGTATAACAATTTGAATGATGCTATTTAATAAGTATTTTTTACCTTTTTTTTTCTTTTATGAATTGAGCTTTTGTTAACACTTCAAAAATACTCTCGTTGCTAAAGCATACTTTAAAATATTATATAGGGATTGTTAAGTTAATCTTTAAAATTTGACGTAAGAAAGTGAATATTTTAAGATCATTTCCAACCATCTTTCATTAAATATCTGTACTTTTTTGCCCACTCCAGTTTTTTTTGCATTATTTTTGGTGTCAGCTTAGGCTTCTTAGCTGGACGCCATGTAATCAAGTTTGTGCAGACGATGTTGAACCGTTCTTTTAATATTTTGATCCCAGATTGCTCGAACTTTTTAGTTATTTCATTGTTGGTCCTGCCTATTTTCTTGAACAATTTTAGCCTGTTTTCTAGAACAATATTTGTATTCTTTGCATTCATTTAGCAACCCTCTTTCGTATCGGGTTCTCCATATTGGTGAAAAATACCAAATTTTCTGGCAATTTCTTGTTAAATAAGATTAGTTTGTATTAAAAGAGTCTTGATTGGGCAATTCTTTGTGGTAACAAGTCTTTTTTTTTCCTTCATAACTAAAATAAAATATCACATTTCAGAACCACAGTTAAAATTTTGTTAGGTACTTATAACTTTGAAAATATGACATCAAATACAATTATTTTTTAATATAAAGAGTTAATAAAAAAATTTAATATAATATTTAAGAAAAAATATTTTTAATGATTTAAATATTTTTAAGATAACTTAATAAAAATTTTATAACTTAATAAAAATTTTTAAGATGACTTAATAAAAATTTTATAACTTAATAAAAATTTTTAAGATAACTTAATAAAAATTTTATAACTTAATAAAAATTTTTAAGATAACTTAATAAAAATTTTATAACTTAATAAAAATTTTTAAGATAACTTAATAAAAATTGTCAAAAGTCTGGTAAAACTCAAAAAGTGTACAGCGAAAAGATTATAGTTGAAATGACATCATACAAAATGGCTGTCAGTAATGAAAGTTAGTTCTAATTACAGTAGTAGACTGTAATTAGAGTTAGGGTAAAACATCCAGACTCCCCATACGGTCTTATGCAACTTGGTATCTAAAATTCATCTCTTCATGCTGCTTGGTCTCTAAGAAGATTATGTGTCTTTATTTTTAAAATTGATGCAATTGTCAAAATTGTCATCATTCAAAATTTTTGAAAATAGCAATAATAAATGCGCTTTACAGCAGACTGGAAAACAAGACTCTGATAAGCACTTATTAAATAGTTTTGAAAGTATAGACGAAAGATCAGGAAAACAGTTTTGCAAGACTAGTAGGTCAAAAGAAAACAAGTAGGTATAAAATAGTACTTATATTGTCCAGACCAAAAGATGTAGAAGAGTTTTAGCAGTAAATCACTTTAAATACAGAAGCTGGAGTGATACGAATGTTAAGCAATCGATCAATCTATTTGTCGGCTATATCAGGTAGGATGTGATTAGTGGAATTAAGAGATGAGAATGATGATTGATTCTTAAGAATAAATCAAAGTAACACACTCAAATTACCTCAAAAAGTAAAAAAATACAAAGAACTTATAGATGACCTAAGCTATGGAACTCTATTTTGAAAGACAATTTAAATTTGGCAAAATCATTAAACTTATTTCAGTTTTAAACAAAAATTTACTTATTAAATCTAAAGGAATAATTTTATATAACTAAATTTTTAATTTTTTATTTAATTTTATTATCTATAATTAAATTATATATATATATATATATATATATATATATATATATATATATATATATATATATATATATATATATATATATATATATATATATATATATATATATATTAGGGTAGACCATTAAAAAAATTTGACTTTGGATAGTGATAATTTGCTTCTGAATAATATAAAATAGATTGGAAAAAAATATTTTAACTTTTTCAGTGTCTAAATTTGCCGCAAGGGGCCTTAAATTCCCATATTTATCACCATATTTGAATACTTTTATGCTTTTTATCATTATTTAATTACTTAGTAATTTGTTTATAAAATTTAACCTTGGTTAGTGTAAATTGTTGATGGTGAACGATAAAAGTTGAATAGGAAAAAAAAAAGCCTCACTTTTTTTGTCTTCATTTGTTGCTAAAAGACCTTATTTTACCATATTTGTGCATTTTTAGGCTTTTTTTTTATTGTTATTAAATTACAGTAAGTAATTTTTGTTCTAAGATTATTTAAGTTTTATTTTAAATTGTGATAAATTGTTAACATTGGATGATATAACGAAAATAGAATAGTAATCAAGTTTTTTTTTTCTTTTTCTGTTGGGCGACTTATATTGTGCATTTTCAGGCTTTCTATTAGTATTAAGGTATTCGTATTTGATCATAATTTTCCAATGTTTTCCAAAAAAAACTATGGCTGGATTTATAAATTACTTTCTAATTAGTGATTCAAACAAGCACTTTTTTAAACTATATTTTTTATATAAGACATTTTTAGGCTTTTCTTAGCGTTTTAAATTTCTCAGTAATTTACTATTTATAACTATATAAATTGTAGTGATTATAACTAACACGTTTTAAAATTATTGTTATTTATTTTTTTAAATTGTAGAAAAATTAACTATTTATTAGTATATAAAAATTAGTATTCTATTAATATGTAAAGATTGTTGTATTAATAATATTATAAAGATTACCAATATCCACATATATATCAAATAAATAGTTTTTTGTATATGATTTATTGAATTTAAATTTCTAGAATTTTGTTTTGCAAATTAAATAAAACTAAGTTTATATATAAAAAATTAAAAATATTTTGATTTCTGTGGCAAACTATGGTTGTTACGAGACCACAGCTGACTTGTTCTGTTTATGGCATTGAATGTGAACTTACAACTCGCAAACTTCCAGCTGTTAAGGAAGTCATGCAGCACAATTCTTTTGTTAAATTTCAACTTTCTAGGACTACTAAGTCAAGCACAATAGTTTCTAGAATTTTTAAAAACGTTATGAACATTTGGCGGGGGCAAGGCGCCTCCCCTATCCCCCCCCCCCCCCCACAGACACACTCACACGCACTTTTTTCTCAAGTACCTTCTTTTTTTTTTTTTTTTCCAAAGAAAATTCTAAATATGAAGGACTTTTTTTAAAAAATTGACGGTTATGTCCTTTTACTTCGAAATCCGTGTCGTCTGCTAGTGCTACACTTTCAGATTACGGAATTATAAAAAAACATGGCAGAAAAGCCATCATAGGCCGAACCAAGTTAAGGCGTCAAAGATAATTGCTTACAACTACATTTTCACAAAAAGAAAAGTTAGCAATTTGTTCAATAGGCCCAAAATCAATTATTTTTGATGGTAGAAAAAATAAAACTCTTTGTGCATTAGCAACTAGCAGTAAAGACATAACTGAGGAAATAACTGAGGAAAATATCACATTAATTGAATGACCTGTTTCCATTTTTCTCGGTCATATTTCTCCATCAAGTGCATTATCAACAAATATCAAGAATGCTATTATAGATTTTTTTGATGAAAACAAAATATCACTTGATAATGTGTTTGCTAATGGCGCTGATGGAACTATAGTAAATACTGGTGTGAACAATAGTGTAATAAGATTGCTGGAAGTGCATTTGGGATATTCAGTTCAATGGTTAGTGTGTATGTTCCATTTTAATGAACTACCATTGAGAAATTTAGTACTACATTTAGATGGCTGACAGAATAACTTACAGAACGTTCTACATGAGATTGTGACAAATAATATTAGAAAAGATCAACGGTATCTTTATAACATGTGCAAGGCAATAGAAATAGGTGAGTTGAAATAAAGCCTAAAAAAAAGGCTGGCCCCTTGGTTTATTCACAATGGCTGACAACAGCAAATCTAATCCTTCTTTTGTATTTTGCAAGCACTCATCCGTCTACCGAGCTTGTAATACTTACTGATGGTATTGTGGTTTATCCTCCGCCAGCTAATCGCCTTGTGGTGGACACATTACTAAGGCCTGTATAGACAACTTCAGCTCCTTAAGGAGCGTCGTTACCTGCTCTACGGACCAAGAGTAAGGTGAGTTTGGGAAGAACGAGCGTATATTAGAACGAAATACAGAAGTAGATGTTTTAGAAAGATGGCATAGAGAAAGCGGGCAGGAATTGCACACGATATTAGAAGGTGCAATAGTGCTGTTAGTCGAACCGACAAAGACTTCACAAAGAGTTCACTTAAAATGAACTCTTCATTAAGTAACTTTAGTTACTTGATGAAGAGTTCATATCTATATTGTAATCAGTTCATATCATATCAATACTATAATCAGTTCATATCATATATACTGTAATCAGTAAGTTCAAGTACATACTGATTACATTCTTAGAGTTTATGCACCAGTGTGGTTCTTTATAAAGCTGAAGTCTCAATGTTACATGGGAGAAAAACACTTGCCGCGCTTAATTCAATTCTCTCGCTTTCTTTCTGAAAGTGATCAACTTGTAGTTGATGAATGCATTTAAAGAAATGCATATTATGGTCACCCAGAACATTTTTTGATATCAATGTTGATGGATAAACAAAAAGCAATGAGAGAATTAACAGCTAGAAGAATTAAATTTGCGAGACGATGCACAGTTTCAAATTCTACAGAATATATTCTTAAAAATTGGGAGGAACTTTCAAGGACTCCACCACCTATGTTAAAAGAGTTAAGTGATGATTCCATTGAAAATACAAAATATGCAAAAAATTGACTTTAGATGATTTTTGATGCCATTCTCAAAATGTAGAAAGACATGTTCAATTAGTTACAACAGCAGTCGCAGCTGTATCTGGAGAAATGAGAAGATACGGGTTCATTAGAGCAAAACTTTTATCTAGAAAGCATACTCCACACCTTGCTTCAAAAAATAATTGGAATATTTTATAACAAATTTTTTTTCATAGAACTTCTTTATATAACTACAATAAAAAGTGACAATAAAAACGGCATTTAAAAAAACTTGTATTGCTCATAAAAAATGTTAATCTAGTGCTAACGTAATCGTGCTACTGCATAAAACTTTGAGTTTTAAAGCAATCTTGAAGGTTTGACCAGAAAACTACAAAACTATTGGATTTTATGTAGAACAGAAACTTTTATATACTGTCATACTTGAGCTATCCGAGGTTACTTGAACCCAAAAAAATAAAATGTTTATTTATTTGTTTATTTTTTATAGAACTATTTGGTATGAAATTAAAAAAGTTATTTATACACTTACTCAAATCAAGTAATATAAAAAAAAAGAGTTTTTCTGCAAGAAATGATCAAAAAAATATTTAATCAAAGGAAACTACAATAATGGTAAAAAGTTAGTGTAAAACTTTTGTCTGTCCAGACATAGCCAAAAAAGATTTTTTGACAACATTTCTTAAATAAGTATCAGTTGCTAGAAAATATAGCAATTATAATTCTATTTTATTCTCATTATTTTGAAAAAAAATTTGTATTTATGTTCGAAGTTCAAAAGTGGGGCTACTTGAATCAAAATGCAATTACAGCAGTTCATGTTTGAAATTGATTAAATTTGTTTCCATTAACGTTAAAGCTTAAAGTGTAATAATATATTTATAAAAAGTTGATATATTTGTTATTTTAACCATATTTTTAATATTTTTTTGGTTATAAAATGTATACCTAAATAATGTTAATGGTTGGTTAAAGCTATTGTTATATACCTTTTTGCGTATACTTTGTGCTATCATAACTGGTTCTACCAGAATGGTTCACAGATATAAAAGAAAATTGGGATCTAGAGTTTACAAAGACCATACCGATCAAAACTTAGAGCAAGCCTGTATGAATATTGAACTTAGAGCTATTAGTCAACGATTTGCTGAAGAACATTTTAGAATTAGCCGTTCCAGCATTAAGAGAGCTCTTAGAAAACAACGTCTTACTATAACAAAGAAACATGTAGGGCATCCAGCTATCTTCACGCCTGAAGAAGAACAGTCATTTTGTGATCACTTGAATAAAGTGCAAACTTTTGGCTACCCACTGACCTCATTTGATCTATGAGTTATTGTGAAATCCTATCTAGATTGATTAGGGAGTAATGTATGATGTTTCAGTGAAAATCTCCCAGGTGTTGAATGGGTAAAAGCCTTTATTAGAAGACATCATCAGCTATCCGAGAGATTTGCCGGAAACCTCAAAAGAGTCAGGGCTGCAATAACACAACAAACAGTCACAGAATACTTTGATAATCTAGATAATGAAGCAGAAAGTGTACCAGCAGAAAACATTTGGAATTTTGACGAGACTAATTTAACAGATGACCCTGGGAGAAAAAAATGCATCCTGAAAAACGGAGTTAAATACCCTGAAAGAATTATCAATAGTTCCAAATCAGCAATTTTGCTTATGTACTGTGGTAATGCAGCTGGAGAATTGCTGGCTCCTTATGTGGTCTACAAGGCTTAGTCACTTTGGACCACATGAACTGAACGTGGTCCACCTGGCACAAGGTATAAATGCTCTAAAATGGGTGGTTCAAAAATAACTCATTTGAAGATTGGTTTGTTAGTTTGCTACTACCAAAGCTAAAAAGGCAATCTGGGCGTAAAGTTGTCATAAGTGATAATCTCAGTAGTCACATTAATGTCAATATTTTAAAACTTTGTGAAGTCAACGATGTTCGCTTTATTGGTTTACCACCAAATTCAACACATCCTACACAACCACTGGATGTGGCCTTTTTCAAGCCAATGAAGATTGCGTGGAGAAAAATATTATCAGAATGGAAAGCGGGTCCTGGAAAAGATGCAACCACGCTTAATAAAGACACTTTCCCTTCTCTATTAAGTCGCCTTAATAAATCAATTCAAACAAATTGTGCAGAAAATATAATGTCTGGTTTCAGAAAGACAGGAATATATCCCCGCAATCGACAAGAGGTGCTAAAAACTTTTCCACAAATGATTGTTTCCCCAAGGACATTGAATGAGAATGTCAATCAATCATTTCTTGACTTTTTGAGAAGATCAAGAAGTGCTGATATTCCAACTACAAAGCGTGTAAGAAGAAAGTTGAATGCTCCAGCAGAAAAAAAGTATAGGGTCAGAAGATGTCATTTTAACAGATTCGCCAAGAACAACAACCAGTGCTACTCGAAGGGGTAGAAATAAAAGAGTTGCTCAAAATTTAACTACAGACCAAAATGATAACAGTTCAGATAGTGAAAATGAACATATAAACTTAGTTGCAGACAATGGTATTAAAAGTACCAGAAAAAGTAGTAGCAATGAGAATTTATCTGTCTATGACAACATAAGCGAAAGTTCAGATCTGGACAATACGGAAAAAAAAAACATAATGTTGGTAAGTATGTGCTAGTAGATTTTGATAAAAATTTATATCCTGGTTGTATTGTAAGTGTAGCACGGAAGAACTTTTCGGTTTCCCTAGTTTCTACAATGGAGCAATAAAAAAATCACTAGAAATTGCCAAAAAAATCAGACATTTATTTCTACAATATCGATGAAATAAAATTGAATATAAATGTCCCGGTACCAACAGAGGGTTTTTTTAGTACTCCTAATACTAAGTATACTACAACAACAGTATGCCAGATCTTATTATACTTAAACATTATTTGTATTATTAATTCATTTAAGTTGTTTTGTAAACAGCATATGTCTTTTTAAAAGTGCAGAGTTGGACAATTATTGTACTAGTATTGCTATTACTAAGTATGCACGACAACAGTATACCAGATCTTATTGTACTTTAACATTATTTGCAGTATTAATTTATTTAAATTGTTTTTCTTTGTATAGTATTTTTGCGAGATTCAAAAAAAAACTGAAAAAACATACTTTTTAAACTTTGGGTTCAAGTAGCCCAACAACAGGGGCTACTTTAACCCAACCTTATCTCCCCAAAAAAAGGGGGACCAAAGTCCGCTCAAATATTTCTTCTCTACAATCAACATTACTAATTCATAAGTCCATGAACTAGCAACAACAAGTTTTTTTTAAAATTAACATAAATATGAGAGAGAACCACAAACATGTATGACGTATATCCCCGTATGACGGTAATCTATTGTTTATTAAACGGATTAGTGTAATATTAACAATTTATCAATCACATATTGAGGCCTTGAAACAATTGTTGTTGTTTTTAAAATAAAATGAACATTGAACATTTGAACATAACATTCATGAACAGCAATTTTATGACAATATTTACTATTTAATAGTTTTTTATATCCCCAATAAGGTATTTAATTACACAATTGCAACTGCAACAAGAAGTTATGCTGAAGTTTGGCTTGACGGCAAGGCCACCAACCAATTCTTTTCAGCAAGATTGGTTACGAGCGGTGATGACATCCGCTGCCTATTCTTTTACCATTTCGAAGAACACCTCACTGCGAAGGACAGTGTTAATCCCACAATTAAAGATATCAATATGATTTGGAGCAAAGCAAGAACTCCGACTCAGAGACTTGATTCTGGAGAAAGAAAACTGAAGAAGTTGTATAGTGAATATCAACTGTTGAAGGTGAATAGGATAAAAGCATATGAAGCTGCAGAATTAAAGAGCAAATGATCAAAGGCCTGATGAAATTTTTTGACTTGGCCAAAAAGAATGGTTTTGACATCAAGACAGACAATTCCTAACAATGCAGAGAAAAGATGTCACCAGTTCACACATGGCTGGAATAGATCTCAATCTTGCCGAGAATGAGACGAAGAAGAGAACTCGTATAGAAGCTAATGAAAATTGAAAACTGAAAGAAGCAGATATGTTGCTGCAATTAGAAATATCTGGTCCTATTTTGGATATCAGTTCTTCGTCTGTCTGAAGACGAGGACGACGTTGACGATGAAGACTTCAGAATTCCATCATCATCGTCTGCTCAATCTCCTTCCTCAAAGCCTAAACGGCTAAAAAACGTGAGAGCAACTCCAGAAGTCACATGGGCTTTAGATAGAGTTAATCTTCCTGGTCGTGGAGCTATGTTGTTGCATCAGTAGCAAAGGCTTAAGGTCATCCTCTTGACAACCTGAAACTGTCTAGGAGCATCATCAGAAGGTCACCAATGGCTACCAAAAAAAAAGTAGCTGAAGATGAGAAGAGTTTTTTTTCAACCGAATTTCCTCTTCTTCTCGATTGGGATGGGAAACTGCTTCCGGACATAGCTTGTGCAAAAGAAACCGTTAATCGAATTGCTGTGATCGTCACTGCGAATGGTATCGAGAAGTTGTTGACAGTCCCAAAAATTGTAGGAAAAACTGAGGAAGAACAGGCTGCTGCATGCTTAAAACTACTAGGTGATTGGAATCTACAAGAAAAAGTTCAAGGTCTGGTATTTGATACAACTTTGTCCAACACAGACATCCATCGAGAGGGATGCGTTCTTATTGAGGAAGCCATTGGCCATGAGCTTGTAAATGTTGGATGCCGTCATCGTCCTGGAAGTCGTTCTGAGCAGTGTCTTCACAGCTGTTTTTTGTGGGACGGGTGGAACAAAAGTTAGTTCCAGGAGAAATACATCATGATTAATGGATGTCGAAGGCCATCTATTCTCTAAAAATGTTAATATTTTAAGGGCAGTTGGAATTGAATGCTAAAGAAAAGTGAAGTCAGAAGGAGTTGGAACTCTTTGTTTCTCTCTTTTATGGAAGTTTCTGGTACGAGGCTCCACTGGCTTCATACGCTCCCCTGAATGATGCAATGATAATCGGGCTTCTCAAGAAATATCCAAACCGTATCATTGTTGATACGGGTTACACTACATTTAGTCGACACCTGAGGTTTTTCTTAGAACACCTCGTGAGTTTAGTTTTTTTTGACAACCGGGTCCCTCTAGATGTTAAAAGAGCCATAATAGCCAACCTTCAGCTTCGAAAGACTCAGTTAGCTCTGAAGAGAATAAGCACGTGTAGCGCAGACATTAATCATCTTGAAACGTTTGTGACCCAAAAATCATTTCGTCTCTTCAAAGTACTTAGTATCAATGGAAAAGAGGAGGCCAAAAGTTTCCTGTTAAAAGACCCAGAAGCATGGGATTCAGATGCTTGCTACCAAAATTTGAAGGATCGAGTCGACAAGATAAAGGTTGTCAATGATAGCGCAGAGCGAGGCATTGCACTTATCCAGAAATAAAATGAAACCCTTATCAAAGACGAGGACCAAAAACAGTTTTTGCTTCGTTTTGTCCAGCGACATCGCCAGATTTACCCATCCTTCTCTAAAGCAGCCATGATCACGGTAGATGATATTTGAAGGGGCATTACTTGTATGTCATACTTTTGAAATCAGTATTATAACAATTTTTTATTTAAAATTTTAAATATTAAAATATGAAAATATCAAATGAAATTTTTATTCTTTTAACCGTATAGATATATATATATATATATATATATATATATATATATATATATATATATATATATATATATATATATATATATATATATATATATATGTATATATATATATGTATATATATATGTATATATATATATATATATATAAATATATATACATCTATTTTTACTCTTTTAACCGTATATATATATATATATATATATATATATATATATATACATATATATATATATATATATATATATATATATATATATATATATATATATATATATATATATATATATATATATATATATATATATATGTATCATCTACCGTGTCATCATCACGGTATACATATATATATGTTATAAATATATATATATATATATATATATATATATATATATATATATATATATATATATGTATCATCTACCG
>NC_061157.1:11364725-11372225 GCF_022113875.1 Hydra vulgaris | reverse complement strand
TATAAATTGTATAAATTTATACAATATATATATATATATATATATATATATATATATATATATATATATATATATATATATATATATATATATATATATATATATATAT
The DNA here is from genome assembly GCF_022113875.1 of Hydra vulgaris. NCBI lineage: Eukaryota > Metazoa > Cnidaria > Hydrozoa > Anthoathecata > Hydridae > Hydra > Hydra vulgaris. Next base: position 11,372,116 of record NC_061157.1, on the reverse strand, counting down.
ATATATATATATATATAAGTTACAAATTAGTAGAAAATCACAAATTTTCTTTCTCATTTAACACTGTGTTTCATCAGATTACAGCAACAACAACAGTCTTAAAATAGATCCTAAGGGAAAATCCCAAGTAATGTTGTTTTATCTCATGATAAATCTTTGTTTCCGATTGTTGAGATAGCGACAAAGCCATTTTAAATATTTTTTATTTTAAAGTTTGCAAGAGACTTAGATTTGTCACAACTGTGAGCTAATTGGCTGACAGTTGTAACAAATCAAAAGAAACCACTAAACTATCTTGGTTGTTGTTTTTGGAAGCAAAATGTTTTGAAAGCTGCCTCCAATCAAAAATGGAAGATAGTAGCGGTCATCAACAGAATTTATATTACAAGCAAGACGATTTGAGTGTTGTCTCTACCCACCAGGCACGGGATGTAAAAAGTTGTCTTTTATAAAAGAGTCTTTGAAAATAGCTTTCCTAAACACCATTTTTTGACCATAACATTGAATTTTTAATTTTAATTATTAGATAATGTTAAAAGTTTTGAAAAAATAATCTTTAGTATTTATTAAAAGTTTAAGTAATTTATATTTTATGTCGGTTTTAATTAATCATTTTTTCAAAATATTTTATGTCATGCAACAGAATTCAGCCTTCGACTTCATTGTGAAATTTTTTTTTTTATTAAATTTAAAATTCCGGTTTAATATGAGGTATTTATTACAACGCCCTTCTTAATTCGATTAAAATGGTTTAAAGTCCATTAAGGGTGGCCTCAAATTATTTTGCTTCAAAGTACTCACTTCTTCTGGGGGTGGCGACGAGTATACCTCTTTGATCATAAAATATTTCTCACCAAAATATTTTTATCATTCTTTTTTTTTAATTTAATTTAAATTAAATTGAATTATAAACAAACTATTATTTTTTACCTCATATTAATGCTGAGGTGCGGTAAAAAGCTATAAAAATGTAAGACTGAAATCAATTTGACAAATCTGCTGTAAATCAAAGAATTTAAATCTGTCTTAAGATTTTATTTCAAAAAGTTTATTTTAAATTAACAGTAACTTAAAATGCCATCTATAGCAAGTATAAAATCTTTCAACTTATTTAAAAAACAAGAAAATGAATAGAAAAATTAAAAAAAAACTATTTTATTCCAACGGTAAGGTGCAAGATAAGTAATACAAAATAGATTAAACCTTTGTTCTACAAAATGGTTCATTTAGAAAACCATTGTTTTTAAGTGTGTTCTTATTAGAAGGTTTCAATGTAAAAAAAGGTCCTTAAAAGCAGTTAGAGAATTTTTTTTTCATATATAAGTGAAATATAAAACATTAAAACGTTAAGTTTGTACATATCAAGTATTTTCATTTCATCAAAGAAAGGTTTTTTACGTGAAGAGCAATCCACAAAATTTATTACGCGTATCTCATATTTCTAGTCGTGATATAGACATAGTTTACTTATTCCGTACTACCTCTGATAATATTTGCATAGTTTATTTAACTGTGTATAAATAAGTATTAGTTGTGATCTGTAAATATCTGTTTAATTTTGAGAAAATTTTTAGAATTCTAAATTTTTAGTTATAGGCATTTAAAACTTTTGTTACATAAGGATTCCTTTCGTGACACAAATTTCAAGACGACAAGTCCACATGGAATATATTTACCTGAAACTAAGTAGGTCTTTATGGGTAGCACATTAGGTATTATTGCCCCCTCCAAAATGTTTTTTTTTTTTTGAATTTTTCATTTAGTTTATAAAGGTTATTTCTTTTCAAAAAAAAAGAATTTTCAATACATTTTTAATACATCTTTTTAATACATTTTAATCAATAGAAATTTGAGGTTTGATACTTGGTTTAAAAAAGCGTTTTTTGAGAGGGAATAAAAAAGAATTCATTTAGCTTTGTTAGTATTTAACGTTAATTTATTTCATTTAAATCGTTTATAAATATGTTACTAAATGGTTCAAATAATTTCATTAAAATAACAATTAGAAATAGATTTTTAATATTAGTATGGGATTTGAATAGGCCATCTGCAAATATAATACTCATCTTGTTTAGGTCATTTAGATAAATTTACATAAATTTACATAAATTTACATAAATTTACATAAATTTACATAAATTTACATAAATTTACATAAATTTACATAAACTTACATAAATTTACATAAATTTACATAAATTTACATAAATTTACACAAATTTACATAAATTCTCATAAATTTACATTAATTTACTTAAATTTACATAAATTTACATAAATTAGAAATACTCAAAAAATTAAAAAACCAGTCCAAGAATAAAATCTTATGAAACACCACAGCTTATATTTAAATATCCACTTTGATGGTCATCATGTTTTATACATTACTTGTTGACGATATGTTAAAAAGCTTTCAAACAACATAACTTTATTGATTAAACATTAATATCTAATTTTTTTTTATTAAATTATTATTGTCAGCCGTATCGAATGCCTTTGATAGGTTAATAAAAATATCTAATGAGATTTTTCATAAGAGTTAGACAATTTAAATAATAGCATGCTCAGCTGAACTATAAACTTTGTTAAACATAATTCTTTTTAGGATTTTAAAAAATATAAATATGATAGAGATGGGCCGATAATTTTTGATATTGGACCTGTCGCCTTTTTTATGGATGGTGATAATTTCGACAATTTTTAAAAGCTATTCATTAATGAATAAATGGCCTAAAAAAATCTAAAATGTATATTTTAAATTTGTTCATAGCAATCTAAAATTAAATTTTCATTTACTCAATCAGTTACAGTTGCTTTATTTTTATATTAAAAATTCAAAATCTTTCTCAAACTCTTCAAAGATAATTTGGACAAGAATTTATGAAAGCAAATGCTTTTATCAATAGGTACTAAAAAAACGTAGTTTTGGTAATTGGTATTTTATCAGATAGGGTTGGACCAAATTAAATGAAATATTTATTGAACTCATGAGCTATACTCAATCGATTTTTTTTAAGTCATTTTTAGTTTTATTTTGTTTTATAATATTTAAATAACAGTTTTTCTTTATTTTTCCGGATTTTTTCAAAAAATGTTTTGCAGCAATTTTATAATTTTTCACTGGCATATTTAAAAAATCAACCTTCTGCTTAATGCCAACCGTCAGTTAGAAAGGTATTTTTTAGAGGTGTTTACTTAATATTAGTACTTATTACTATTTGTAAATATCCTTGATGTAGAACTTTTATTCAGAAATATCTTGAATTTGATTTGATTTGATTTGAAACAAGAAGCCAAAAAAATAGGCTCCAAATTATTTTGCCATTTAAAATGATTTCTGGCATAGTTTAGAGGCCGTTTAGCTTTTGTTAAACTGAATTTGCCAATTTTTTTTTTTTCAAATAAAAAGAAATAAAATCAAAAGAAATTGAGAAGTGTATGAGAAATATATCTAAACTTGGTTCCTTTAATTTTTTTTACTGTATAAACTTGAAACAATCATAAAATTTAATAGTAAACATTTTTAGTAGGTCAAGGGGGGAGGGGGTGTAGGTCATGTTCATATTGAAGGTAAATATTCTCTTAAACTACTCTTACTATGCGTTGGAACCAAATTAGTTAGTGAAGATTGAAGACTAGGGTGCTGATTAGAAACATTCTAGGCTTCGCATAGCAAACAGCATTTTAACAAAGTTTGCAAGTACAAAAGATACAGAATTTTTAGTAAATTTTTATAAAAACAACATCAATGCAAAAATTATCATAATTCTTGACTTATTTACGTAAAATGTGTTGCCGTGGCGCAGTGGTTAGAGCTCTGGCTCAGATAAGATCAAAAGTTTGACGCCGGGTCTAGCCCAATAAGCAACATAAGTAATGAAGGAGGCGTAAAATTCCAAATTAATTGTTCTTCCGAGGTACTCTGCGATAAGATCGTAATGACTTCGGGGAGTACCTTTATTATTAACTACAAAAAAAGAAGATAGATGCTATACCATTATATTTCATGCTCAGGAAATTATTAGGTCGGGTGAATAAAAAAAAAAACTCACAAGCAATTGCTCTGAGTAAAAGCTAAAAAACAAACTTTAAAAGCAATTGCTCAAAAATACGTAAATAAAGTTTGCTTTTGCTTATAAGCAGTTGCCTCAGCTCAGGAGTAATTGCCGCAACCAATCGTTTGTTTTTACTTGTGTGATTAAAAATGGATGCTTTTAGTATAAATTAGACTGATAATGCTAACCAAAATGTAAAATGCGAATTTTCCTTTAAAAACTCAAGTTCGTTATATCAAAATAATGAAGAAGAAAGCATTTATAAGAATGCAAGAATATATATATATATGTATATATATATATATATATATATATATATATATATATATATATATATATATATATATATATATATATATATATATATATATATATATATATATATATATATATATATATATATGTATATATATATTTATATATTTATTTATTTATACAGTAAAAAATTAGTAAAATAAAGTAGCAAAATAATAAAATGAATGCCCAACTATCAAATATAAAAAAAAGCAACTTTTAAAGGTGCTTGTAAAACTAGAAGCAACTATTCGCCGTTTTTTGAGTTATAGCTATTTTATTCACGCGTTTTTCTCATATGTGAGCAATTGCTCAACACATTGAGCGAATGCTCATGAGTAAAAAAAAAAGCAATTGCTCAAAATTTTTATTGATGTAAAGTTGAGCAATTACTCCCAAAACGCTAAGTAAAAGTAGATGTTCTTTTTTATTCACCCAGTCTATTAAATGCTACCTCAACGATGTTAGTTTTTGTTTGCAAATAAATCCACCTTTCAGCTTTGTTTCAGAGGATATCAAAAATGGTGACAAAAAACAAAAAGCAATTGTGCTTTATTTGCTCCTAATAATTCAACCTAAAAACCTTGACAACATGTCATGGTTTTTAGGTTGAATTATTAGGAGGTTGAATTAAAAACCTTGACAACGATTTTTTTTGCTAATTTTAAAAAAATTACTAATTATACTGAATAAATTTTTTTTGACATTTAACTGCATTAAAAACGCTTATCGATCTAATCTAGGTAATCTGCTAGGTCTTGCAACCATTTAAAAAGTTCAGTTCCCATCTTTTTAATTACCACCATCTTTCTTCTTTTCAATCAAAATAATGTTTAAAAGCAAATTTTTACTCTTAAATAAATAAAAAACGAGGAATTAAATTGCATTTTCTAGTTCAGAAGTCATGATGGACTAAATGAGACTTAAGTTTATTATAATGAAATAATAATAATTTGATTATAAAATAAAAATCTGAATATAAAATTATAAATCTCTTTATAAACCAAATTATAATTTTCAGTTATTATTTATTTAATAATAAAATATTTCTAAAATTTATTTATTTATTTATTTATTTTTGTATGTATTTAGGTGCTCCCAGAAGTCCTTACGGTCTTATCATAGAGCACCGCGGGAGAGCATTTAACAGGAAGTTCACGCCTTCTTCCGTACCAATGTCACTTGTTGGGCTAGAGCTGGCGTCGAACCTGGGACCTCTGGGTTCTGAACCAGAACTCTAACCACTGCGCCACGGCTATTTAATAAAATACATAACTAAAAAGCAAAAATAAAAGTTGAAATATCATTTATTTAACTGATTTAAAAGTCTCTCAAAAGTAAAAATAAAAACTAAAAGAAATATTAGAAGTTATTAAAACGTTTTGCATTTTTTTTGCACAAACATTTTAATATTTATAATCAAAATAAAACATAATGTAATAAAACTAGGGTTTAATACCGGCCGTATATATATTCAGCCGTGGCGCAGTGGTAGCGCACTTGCTTCAGAAACGTAAGATCCGTGGTTCAAACCCCACTTCTGGGCAAGTTTTCCGACATCGGTTGGGAAGGAGGCGTGAACTTCCTATTAAATGCTCTTCCGCGGTGCTCTGTGATAAGACCGTAAGGACTTCTTGGGGCACCTAAATCAACATTAAAAAAAAAAAAAAAAAAATTCGTATGGTAAACAGTTCTGGCACAAACAGAGATATTAGATAGGAATTTATGGTAATGTTATTTGTCAACTTTTAAAAAAGGTCCTCAATCTCTGATTTTTACTAATTAAGGTTTGTATTTGCCGACTGGCAAAATAATTGTTTAGGGAAAGTATGTGTCATCTTTTTACTACTCTCCCCTCAAATATTATTAATTTCCGCCGATTTTAATGAGCTTTTTTTTAAAAATTGAATTTAAAACCTGAAAATTGCTTCATAAATAAAGATTGAAAAAATTGTTCTGAATATTTGAGCAAAAAACGCAAATAAATTAATCCACCTTCTGAACTTTTTTTGTGGAAAATTTCTCTTAGGTAATAATCCGCCTTAAAGCACTTTTCACAAACTTTAATGAAGTTAAGTAAATAAATGTAAATTTGTATTTATTGAATAAAAATAAAGTTCAAATCTGAACTTTGCACGTTCGTGCACAAATATAAGAATAAATTATTGTAAAAATTAAAATTGTTTTTATTTTAAGTATAATGACAATACAAAGTTTTAATTTAAAGATTCTGCTTTTAATGAAAAATTCATGGATACCATGGATACCAATATCATGGATACCAATATCATGACTTTAAAAAAAGGTGAATATATCACTTTTGTGCAATAAGAAATCAAAGTGTACTCTATGTTAACTCAAATAATAATACAAATTGCAAAATTCATAAATTATAGCGGTTAATTAAAATTTATTATTTTATTATAGGAATAACTGAGTTTTGATTAAAATTTATTTTAAAATTCAATTTTTGTTCAAGCTAGTTTCAACAAAACAGTTTGTATTTGGTGGCACATCCATATTTTTTCAAAACAGCATCACAGTGATAAGACATCAACTTAAAATAAATTGTTAACATCCTGAACAATGTTAAAACATTCTTCAACAAAAGCAAGTAAATGATTTTTGTTGGTGGGTTTAATACCAACCAATTGCCATTCAATATAATCCCAGAAATGTTTAACAGGATTGAGATCTAGACTCTGTGATGGCCAATCGAGGACTTTATTTTTTTTTTGTGATTTAAAACACTTCTTAACAGATCGAGATATTTAGATATCTTATTGTAAGATTCATTTGCAAATCAATTTTTTGCATATGGCAACATGAAATTTTTTATGATGTCTAAATAAATTTTTTGATTTAAATTATTTTTGGTGCAATGAATGGACTCATAGCTAAAGCATATCTAAACCATAACATTTTTCAGATTAAATTTTCTTTGACGTTAGGACCAATCATTAAATGTCTAACTAATAATATATTTTCTAATTTTTAAGATGGATTTAAAGTTAATTACAGATATCATTAATTTCTTAACTG
>NC_061157.1:11257225-11357225 GCF_022113875.1 Hydra vulgaris | reverse complement strand
AATAAAAAAAAGTAGTTTCCACTTTTGATAATACTAAGAAGCCGACTTATCTACGAATCTAATGTTTGTTTGTAAGAAAATATTATTAAATTTAAACTTTAAATACATTTCGTCAGCCAAGAACCAAGAGGTCGTATGTCCACATTTTGTGTTTTTTCTGTTTATTATCAATAAATATTCAACAATGGAAAATTGTTCAAAAATTTAGTCTCAAGATTGTTAAATTTTTTAAAAATATTTTAAGAAATTCCGACGTTCAGGTAGAAAGTCAAAGAATGGATATACGGCCTCTTGTTTCTTGGCTGACAATTTGAGTAAATTTGAGTAAAGAAAGAAAAAAATGGACTTATTTGACAGTTAAATATAGATAAAACTTATATAAGCAATTAAATGATAAAACCGAGTGTAAAATTAAATAAAAAAGCTTCCTTATGAAACCTCCTATTATTTTGCAGTTGCTTTTTTCCCAAAGTATCATGTTTAAGCATTTATTTTATAACAAGGAGGTTTGAGGAGGCTTGGAGAGAAGTTTGAGGAGGCTGGAGAGGAGTTTGAGGATATTCATAACATTTGAACGCTAAAAGAATATTAAATTAAATTTTAAACCCTTCGATAAAATTAAATTTAGTATTAGATAATAAATGCAAATATTTTATAAACTTATTACCCTCACAATTTTGGTTGGAGCTGCAAACTTTATCGGATATTTGTGTAATCATCATAATTTTATGCAAAATATTCTCATTTGACATAAGCATGAACTAACATAAGTAGTTATATTATCAAAATTCATAGGCGTAAAAAGATTAAACCATATTTTTAACCATATTTTCAACCATATATTCAATTGAATATATGGTTCATTTTAATCCATAGTGTGTATAAATAAAATAATTAAGAAATAAATTTTTAAATTTAAAAATCAGTTTTCAAATTAGTGTTAATTTCGTTTCTAGTCGTCGCGGAATTTTCTACCTCTTCAAGTGTTTTTTCAGCTTTTAGTCCATTTACTAATAGAGAAAATGTTTCTTTAAAGAGTGTATCAAATTCTACCTGGGATACACTTTTCTTTATTAGATATCTAATAAATATTTTTTCTCCTTGTAAGTCTAACAGTTCACTATCTCCGTTAAGTATCTTAGCATCTATTTGTGTAATTATTTTTGATTTTAATGGATATTTTTTATTCCAGGTTTCAAATCTTTTACGTTGTTCTGGTATATGATTATTTATTATATCAACTAAATATACAATGTCTGTTTTTTCACCATCTAAGTATGTAATACTATTTTCTATAAATATAACATCTTTATAATAATAAAAAGAAGAAGTCGCATTTGGAAGGCTGTTATATGTTTCTAATCCAACTATAGCTATGTCATAATCTTTATTTTCATCAAGTTCAATAGCTTTTCCAAATTTAGTTGTAATATTTGCACTAATTCCGCTAATGCATATTTGAACATTATTATCTATTTTTATACTATTTTTACACACTTCATTTTGCAATACACTTTCGTTTTCATTCTTTTTATATATGCAAGAAAATTATTCAACTTATTTCAAAAAAATTTATTTTATTGTATATGTTTTTATATTTTTTTCTTACACTATACACATCATTTGCTACAAGATGAAGTAGTCGTCGTTACAGTGTTATTTGTATTAGCATTACCAGAAGTAGCTGTTACGCATACGTTTACATTAACATTTGAGTTTTGCATTTTTATATATACAAGATAATTATTTATAAATTAACGCTAATGGAATCGCGTTATTCACGCTTGCGCTACAATAATTTACCACAGAGTGTTTATAATACTCTGAAAGTCATATCCTTCATCTAGTTTTTTTAAGACGTAGAGACACAAGTATCTCCAAAAAGAACTCTTTCACTATTATAATAGCTCAGACTTTTTGGATAACTTTTTAAATACTTCTTCAGCTCATCTGGAGGTGGTAATGCATAAGAGTCAAAACTAGCAAATCCAATGAAATCCACCTGTACTTGAATCTCCTGTGTTTAATATTCCACATTATTTTTTTTGTGTATTATTAGGTAATTCATCTCTTACAAATACACCTCTAAAATTTTTTTATTTTTAATTTTTTTGCTGCTTTTATTAATTGAAAGTTTGTTAGAGGTTCATTTGGTAATATAATTTCTTCAACATTGATTCTTTTGTTCATTTTTATTAATAGTTTGATATTTTTTTAGATCTCTTCGAGATATAAAAAAATTACTTACCTGTTTTTTCCTTATTTGAGACCTCGTTGACTTCGTTGTGCCTGCCTGCCTGCTTATTTATTTCAATTACTATCACTTTCATTCCAATCAATCTGAAATGAAAAGTTTGGTTTATCTTTTACTGTATTTAGATCCAGAAGGGATCCAGATTTTGTTAGATCCTTCGAATCCATAAGAATTAGTTTATAATGTCCATATGCCAATGTATGAATTCCATCTTCCAAAATAATTCTTTTGTCATCTTCTGCACTGATTGCTATTTTGTTAATTTCTTCTGTATAAACTTCATGTAAATGAGATCTTATGACATTCATTTTTTTATGAAATCTTTATGAAATCATTTTATGACGCAATTTTTGACCGTTTTCGAACCCCCCCTCCTCCTCGTCACAAAATCGTAACACTTTAGAAGCGAGTTTTGAATGAGTCGTCACAAAACCACCAATCCCCCCCCCCCCCGTTATAGCGTGACGTAATTTATGGACAACCCCTAAGAAGGCAATCTTTATAATCTTCATGTGTTATATACTTTTTAACAACATTTTTCTTCACTCCTTTACATTTTTTAGGATTTTTATATTTCTCATCAGTTATGGGAACTACGTCTTTTTCTTGTAGTTTATAAGAGTACAACTTTGACCTTATTCCTATAAATTCTTCAATTTGTCTTCCTGCTAATTCATCTTTAAACATTCCTAATACTTTCTTATTTTCACCAACTTTAAATCCATTTTGAATTGCTGGGTGATTTTTATCAAATTCACTAGTTTTCTAACGTCATTAGAAATATCTACATAAAAGTCTTCTGTTTTTATTTTGTATGCTAAAGAGTCTGTGAATAAGAATTTTGCTTTATCTTTATATTTAATTTTGTTGTAATCATAATAAAATTCATACATCAAAGTCTTGCTTAAATCTAGGATAAACAACCCAAGTAAATGGGCTTATTATAAACTAGTTTTGTTCTTTTCATGTGAATATCAATTAAATTTTCATCAAATATTGTTCTACTTTCATAGTTGGGTTTTGATGCTAATTTAATAGGTTGTTCTCTTTTAGTGACTAGTCTCACATCTACTCTGTTTTCATTATTCTCCATTGTTTTTCCAAATATAGAATTGTTCATTAGTTTAAAAAAGTCTTTTTCAAAGTCATTTTTTGCTTTTGTTCTCAAATCTGTATTGAGTTTAATGTATTTACTTAGCCACTCACTATCTTCAAACTTTATTCCTCTATGGATTTTTGTTATTTTTAATCCTAACCTTTCATATAATTTCAAGTTTTCATAATGAATTAAATAAATTTTTTCATTATTTAAATTGGGTACTAATTTTTCAACTTTGTCTATTTTTAATCTTTCAGGAGCAAGTAGATAATCATTATGTAAATCATGTAAATGTCCAGGATAATCTAAATCTACTTCTAATATACAAGAAATAGATTTCCAATTTTTTAATTCTTTCTCAATCATCCATTGAAATCCTTTTGTTGGAAGAGGTTTTACTCATTGCCCATCCATATAGATTATTTGCATCTAAATATTGTATGTATTTTGATTCTTTACTTTCATTATAATTTTCCATATATTTGTTATTAGCAGTTCCTAGTCTGTTAGAAATCATACTAATTTCACCTCTTATTCCTTGTTTAATCATAAGAATCATGTCATAATCACTAAGCAGCTCTAATTTTACTTTAGATATTAACAATGCAGCATCCCAAGCTAATCTTGGTGAAGTATAGTACCAAGCAGGATCTAATCTGTAGTTATTCATGCAAAGATCTCTGAAATTTTCTAATAATAGATCTGAAACATTGTATAAATTATGATAATCTTTAAATGTTTTACAATGAAACTCTTTCCATACAGTTTGCGCATGTGAGTAATCTTAATTTCTAATATTTTCATAGTTTAATCTTGAATAAAATGATTTTTTTGGTGGTAGTTGTGTTTCAGAAAATTTATTAATAGAATCAACCCATTCATAGGGATAAACACCTTTTCTTATTAATAAATCTAGTTTACTACTTGGGTATAGTTTCTTAATATTTTTACTTAGTTCTTTAAATTGTTCTTTTGTTGAATTTTTTACTAGTTCATCTAAACTATCAGCCATAAATCTAAAACTATCATTAAAACGGAGTTCTCTTTTAACTTCAACTTTTTTTTCTTCTTTATTAATAAATTCATCAACTTTAATTTCTTTAGAAAAGCTAATATACTTTTCGTCATTGTTAGGAATACAATTTAATTTTTCTTCTTCTGACAATAGTTTCTTTATAAACAAATGGCAATCATAACCAGATAGGTTAGGAAAAAAGACATGAATTTTGGAGTTTTATTTTTTAAATTACAATCGCTATGCGCAGCACCTCTATATTTACCAGTAATATGGCAATGATCATGTACTCTATGCTCTTTTAATAATTCTTCACAAATGTGACATTTTTTCGCATTATTAAAACTTTCTTTGTCTTCAGGTGTAAATATCATCTTTTTAGGGAATATTAAATAATCGTTGTAAATCTTCTTTATATCTGCTTCGAACATATCAACAAATTTTTGTGCAAAATCATCCTCTTCACTACCTGCAGTAAATGCGACTGGTTTTCCTTCATAAACACTTTTATCAAAACATTTAATGTAGTAGGAGAATGAGCTTGGTGTATGTCTTTGATATTTTTTTGTATAGGAGTTATTTGGATTGGGTGTGCAAATGTTAATTGGTGTTATAAAACTATAAAAGTCTGCATAGACTACGAATGGCACTCTCATATTTTTTTTTAAATGACCAAATTCTATCATTGTATTTGGTTTTGGAAGTTCTGTTCGTACTAAATCATGAGTATCACAATAAAATTTATGTTTTGATAAAGATTCCTCAGTACTGAATCCTAACAAGCAATTTCTACAAAAGTGCATTTTACCATCATGTTTAGATATTTGTGAAGATAGTAATCTACTTAAACTTGTTATCAAGCAATAATGATTAGTTTCATCATTTGAAACGAGTAACAAGTTGATTTGATGTTGTCTGTTTTTATTTTTAGATATTCTTAAAGGGTAAACTAATAAATCTTCATATCCAAAGACGTTGACACTAATATCTTGTTTATTTTTTTTCAAATTGAGTAATTTGATGGAGTGATACTGGAAATTTTATATTTTCCTAATTTAATTTCTCGGCTTGTTTTTTAAGATTTTTATATATTCCTTCAGGATGATCGTTTTTAGGATTTAAAAACCTTACAACACACCACTTAAAGCATTCGTTGTCTTCATTTTTAATATTAATGATTGCCTTTTTAGGAAGAGGAACGTAAGATTTGCCTTTAATAGGATTATACTCAATCATATTAATGTCCATCTTTTTAACTGATACAAATCTCCAACTTGATCGCATCTGTTGAAAATTTGATAATAACTCAAAAATTTTATTTGTGGCTCTTTCATAGGGTTCATTCAAATCTGTTGATTCTAATACGATCTTTGGTAATGTTAAAAAAGTTGCTATATTTGTAATAGTTTCTCCTGTTTTAAGATTAACACGCTCCATTTTACATGAAAAAACGATATAGATCTTTGATCCTTTATTGCTATTTAGTATTTGAATGACACTATTTTTAGCTGATTTCATAAAGGACAAAGCATCATATCCTTTAAAATCTTCAGCTGAAAATTGCTTTGTAACGTTTTCAATAGCTGATTGTGTTAATTTATATTTTATTAGTTTATTTACTGGTTTATTTACTTTTTTTCTATTTATAAATCTATTGTACAAATTAGAAACTGCAGAACTAAGTTCGTTAATTTTTTTATTAGCTGTCTTTTTAATAGATTCAGGAACATAGGACATAACCAAAGTAGCAAATGAATTCACTTTATCACTAAAAAAATAGTATAATTACTTGGAACATACTGAGAAGGTGTTAGAGCATTTGGTGTAATGTGTACTGGAATAGGTTCGTCTGAAGTATGTGATCTTCGCTAAAATTCTATAATAAGATCTGTTTTCTCATTCTATTATAATATTTTATTTTTCGCTCTTTTGCGATTTGTCTCAATTCTGTTAATTTTATATTTTCCTTTTTTATATACAATAGAAATTTTATTATCTCATTTTCAATTTTTTATTTTTTGACAAGAAATTAAAATTAAAAAACTAAAAAAATTTCGTTTCATATTTTTATAGATTTTTTCTATAAAAATAATTTTTTACAAGAAATTATTCTACGTTTTCTTTTTCATCATATTTAACTATTTTAGAATTTATAACTTCTATTTTTATATCATTTTTAACTTTTCCATTATGTGACTCTAAATAACTATATCCATGTTTTTCCTTTCTGATATAATCATATAAAGAATTGTATATTTTAACTTCTCCTGTTTCTACATTAGTTAGTTTAATAGTTACTGGATTTGCTCTAATTTTTGTTAGTCTATCATATTTAGGATCTCTTTCTTTTTTTTTTCTTTTATTAGATAAATTCTCGGTCTTCCTACAGGTCTTTTCTCTTTTTTCACTTTTTCTTTTTTTAACTCTTTTTGGTTTTTTTGTAATGATATTTGATAGTATAGATTCTTTATCAATTAAATTATTATCCATAGCAATCATAACTAATGCAATGTGGTCTTTAGATGTTTGTTGAATATTATTTTCTTTTAGTAATTTTAATAAATACTTTTTTGTATATTTTATTTTATCACTCATTTTTATTATATAAAGAAAATTAATTTAAATTACTTTCAAATAATTTAAATTGTTATGTTTTTCTTGTATATTTTATTAAATCTTTGCAAATCTTCTTTCTAATCTTCTTAATTCTAATCCTGCTTTTACTACTAGTTTTAAATCGTCTTCTAATCTTATTGCTTCTATTCTTTCTTCCAACTCTTCGTAATCTTTTTGTTTGAGTTTTAATTCTTTTATTTTTAATCTTAATTTATTTAAGTTTATTATTATTATGTATGATCTTTTTTTAAATAATTCTATTAGTTCTTTTAATTTTTCTGATCCTTCGCGATATATTCTTTCTTGTAACTCTTAGTAATTTTTTTGTTCACGTTTTAAGTTTGTTATGTATGATCTTTTTTAAAAAAATTCTAATAGTGATTCTACTGCCAGTTCGAAACTGTCTTCTAATCCTATTGCTTCTATTCTTTTTTCAAACTTTTTGTAATCTCTTTGTTTAAGTTTTAATTTTTTTATTTTTTTAATAACTTTATAATTGTCAGGACTAACATTTTCCGATAATTATTTTATTAGTTCTAAAATTACTATTTCAATTTTATGTAATCCAGTTCTAATTACTTCTTTTAATTCTTTTTCATAATTTTTTTGTTTAAGTTTTAATTTTTTTTTTTTTTTATCAATTTTTTTAAGTTAGTTATTGTTGTGTTTAATCTTCTTTCTAATCTTTTTTCAAAATCTTCTAATTTTTCTTCTGATCCTTTTAACTTTTCGTGATCTATTTGTTTACATTTTATTTTTTTATTAATTTAATAATTGTCAGGACTAATATTTTCCGATAATGATTTTATTAGTTCTAAAATTACTATTTCAATTTTATGAAATACAGTTATAATTACTTCTTCTAATTCTTTTTCATAATCTTCTAATTTTTTTAACAATATTTTTTTATTTTCAATTATTAATTTTTTTAAACTTTCAAAATCTTCCTTTTTATATCCGTTTCACACCACACACTCCTACTATATCTTGTAATTGATTCATTCTTTTTTTATGATCAAATACTAATTCTGATCTTGAATTAAATCTTTCTTCTAAATCTTCTAACACTTCTTTTTCAAATCTTTATTGATTTATTCTTTCTTCAGTTATTAAACATTTTTCTTCTATTTTTTTTTCTAATCTTTTTAACTCTTTTTTCATTAAATATTAAATATGATAGCAAATATAAATCATATTCTGATCCTGCTTCTACTACTAAATCTTCTAATATTTTTTCTCCTAATATTAAATTTAATCTTAATTTTTCTAACTTTAACTCTTCTTTTAATTCTTCTACTTTATTTTCCAATTCTTTTATTTTTAATTTTAATTTTTCTAGTCTTTTTTTTCTAAATATTATTTCATATTCATTATAAAATGCAGATTCTTCTTCTAATTCTTCTATTTTATTTTCCATTTCTTTTATTTTTAATTTTATTTCTTTTAGTCTTTCTTTTTTAAATTTTAATTCTAATTTTAATTCTAATAATCTTTTGTAAGAATTTTTGCATTCTTTTTTATACGATTCGTTTTGGATTTCGTTTTCCATTCTTTTTATGCAAGAAATTTATTTAACTAATTTTCAAATAATTTAAATTATTGTATTTTTTTATTTATGAAGTTATTAATATACAATGTTCATTTTATTTCCGTCAGATTGAAATTGTATCATTCTATCAGACATTACAACAGCAAATGCTTCAGTACCTGCTGGAACAGCTGCATTAAATGTTGCTTTAATTTGAACATCTACTACTGATGATTTTAATCTTTCTGATTGCTTACTCACATCAAAAACCATAAGTGGGTATAAATTTTTATAGTCAGCAGGAGTTATGTTACTTTGTGTGATCAGTTCATTCATTCCATAAAATTTCTCACTAAACGTAGATGCATCTTTATATGCTCGTGAAAATTGTTGATTAGGGAACGATAAATTATAATCAACAGCAAGATATCTTTCTCGTCACAATGATCAAAGATTAAAGGATTGAGTTCTTGATTTCCATCTTTATTTGTTTGGAATCCAACAATAATATATCTTGGTTTTTCAGTTGCTGTTTTTACACTCAGTCTCCAAGTAAATGTAGTAGATTGTGGAACAGTTATACACTGTCGTGAATGAAAAGTTACTGGGTGTCACTTTTGATTCAATAGCTTTATAAAGATTATTTCTTTCTATCTGTCTGATGGAATAACATGTGATATAAACAATGATATTTTATCAAGATTAACTTGTCCAGCAGCTACAGTAGCAACTCAAAAAAATGCATCATCGTCACTTTTTCTAACAAGAGTTAGTGTATGTTTAAATCCATAAATAACTTTGTTGTAATCATCACAGAACCCAAAAATGTGCTTTAGAGGTATGCTAAATGAAAATGTTCCTTTTGTAGTTGGTTTCTGAACTATGCAAGCTTGTCTTATTGCAAATCCTGCGTTATCAGCAATTTCTGCTGTTGTTGCAAAATCTTTAGACCACAATTGGTTTAATCCTTGTGCTAATTTAAAGTCATTTGGGTATTTGAGCATTTCTAACATTGTAATTGCTTGACCTTGATGATAAACTGATTCTACTTCTTGGTTTGATAATTGGTATGTTATTTGACTAAAAAAGTGCATAATACCATTGTTTGTAAGTGAAACTGCATCTCCATTTGCTGCTGTTGTAATGTCTGATAGAATGATACAATTTCAATCTGACGGAAATAAAATGAACATTGTATATTAATAACTTCATAAATAAAAAAATACAATAATTTAAATTATTTGAAAATTAGTTAAATAAATTTCTTGCATAAAAAGAATGGAAAACGAAATCCAAAACGAATCGTATAAAAAAGAATGCAAAAATTCTTACAAAAGATTATTAGAATTAAAATTAGAATTAAAATTTAAAAAAGAAAGACTAAAAGAAATAAAATTAAAAATAAAAGAAATGGAAAATAAAATAGAAGAATTAGAAGAAGAATCTGCATTTTATAATTTTTAGCAGAAGCAGTTCCATCAGCTTTAAGAAGTCTTCCTTCAAACAAAAGAAAAGCTTCAGATGGAAGTGTAAACAGATCTTGCTGTTCAATGTTAACTCTTATTTCTCCTTCCCTATTTAGATTTTTACGAGCTACTGGCTCATATTCATGGAATTCATATCTTTCAATTCCTTTATTTATAATTGGGGTTTCTGTAAAATTTAATACGTCAGAAGTTGCCATTTTTTATACAAAAGATAATTTTTTTATATCATACTCTAATATAAAAAATATGTAATTAGCTACTACATATGGATCCTTTGGATCTACGCTAATCTTAATTCACGTCCTTTTTTAACTAAATCTTCTATTCTAATTGCATTCGCATTCAAAATTTTCTTTGTACGAAGCATGGATCTTTTAGATCTAGAATTTATTGCTGATCCCATCATTAATTTATTTATATTTGTTACTTCAGCAGATCCAGACTTAATCTAATTTGAAAGTATTTCTTTACTTTTAGGTGAAATTGTTGTATTTGATGCTTTTTGAATTAATTGTTTTCCTTTGTCTATAACAACATCTTTAGCAGCAGATATTGCAGTAGTAGCAAGTTCTTTTCCTGCTAACTTTGCAGCAGTTATTGCAGTTTTTCCTAAGTCACTAGCAGCTAATCTATTGCAGATATCTAGCATAACGGATGATACTTTTGTTAAATTTGACGCTGCTACTCGTCTAAATAAATTTTTAATGCTATCAAATATTCCACTTCCACCAATAACATGTTTCTTCATATATCTCTTGTTCTGTACAACTAACATTTTATTTACTATACATATTTTTTTAATTTATCTTTATCTTGATCCTTCGGATCTCCATAAATCTAGATCTAAAGATTTAACAAATTCTCTTTATACTCTTCCGCATTGATCACACATTGTCGTTTTAATTCATCACAAATTGCAACAGCTTCATTTCTAGCACCAGTATTCCCTGTTTTCCGCGCAACTATACGTAGTGTAAGCATTTCAGTTAGTGCATCTGGATCACTAGGAAGAATTATTACTCCTTTTCCAGATTTTCCAGTTATCTCTTCCCAAATAGGTTTTATTATCTCTTTATATTTTTCACTTCTAGATGATCTAGGTTTTCTTGGATATTTACTAGAAAAAATAGCATCTGTTTCTTTCAATATATTTTTATAATCTTCAAGATTGTCTTCATTATATATATATATATATTTATTAGAAATAGCTTTTGTTATCAATTCCCAAAGACCAGTAGTTCCAATATATTTTTTGTCATCGATAATTATATCATTATTATCAATTAATATTGGTTTTTTTTTCTATATACAATTTTCCACTTTTTGAGTGTATATCGAATGTAGTATCTGCTGCCTTTTTATCACTATATGCGGACTGTAGATATTTTGTTGCTATAGTTCCTATATATTTTCCAATTGTAATCATTTTACTATTAGGTTTCATATCAGGTTTAACATCTTTACTCGTTATTTCTATAGTTTCAGGTTTAGGCGTTATTCCAGGATGAGCATTTGAAAAAGTAAATGCTAAATTACATTTTTCAACTGCTCATCCATCAACATTTTTTTAAATTAGTTATTTAAAAAACATGTTTTTACGTTTGTAGTTAAACGTGTTTACGTTTGCAGTTGAACGTGCTTACGTTTGTAGTTGAACGTGCTTACTTTTGTAGTTGAACGTGTTTACGTTTGCAGTGTTTTAATAGCTTCTTCTCTTCCTTGGTTAATTAATGATGTCTTAGTTTGTTCATCAATTTCAATTTTAGCTTTTGCTTTAATTTGTTCAAGCATGACTTGAAATTTTTCAAGTTCTCTAAGTATCATTTCATATTCTTGTTCATTTATATTTCCATCTACTAAAGCTTTAGAAATATATTCAGTTATTGTATTTTGTTTTGAATCAGCCAACACTTTAATCTTTTCATGCTTTTCTGCTTTTAAATTTAATTTTTTATTAACTTGTCCACCTATCATTGATAATAGACCTGCCCCCAATGCTACACCTTCACATGCAATAACTGCTGGAAATGCAATTATTGTTGATAAAAAACCAATTCCAATAGCTCCAAGTGCTATAGTGCTTGGTATTAATGCATTATCAATTGCTGAAATTATTCATACAGCTCTATGATACTTTTTACTTGACATTGTTCTTTTTTCTCTCACGTTCTATCTCTTTTTGAATCTCACTAATCTTTTGTTAACGATATACATAACCTTGATCTTGGAAACTTGAGCCTTCTGGTGGTGTTGGAAAATTTGAATAAATATTTTTGAATTCCATATTTTTGCATTCCATATTTTTGTATTCCATATTTTTGTATTCCATCTTTTTATAAAGAAATATTTTTTTTTAATGAGTTTCTAACGTTTTAATATATTAGCACTCTTAGATGAAGTACTCTTAAATGAAGTACTTACACGTAAACTCTTAGATGAATTACTTACATGTGAACTCTCTATTAAAGTTATATAACCAGCACTTTTATGTGAAGGACTTGTAAAACATAAAACAAAGCAAAAACTTTCTCCTTTATTAATTTTTACATGTCATATCATTGTTAAATACACTTACTATAATATCATCTACAGACTCTGCTATTACAGAATTTAATAAATTTAACTTAGGTTTAAGGTTTTCTTTTAATGCAACTAATGCATAACCTTTTCTAATTGCTACTCCGCACTTTAAAGCAATAAGTTGCTGTGATCTTGATTTTATGACAAAAACGTGTTGTGCAATCTTGTTTATTTCACATCTTCCATTCTTAAATACTGAAGGATGTATTAGATATTCATGTAACTTGAAAATTACTAGAGGTTTGTCATTTTTAGTATTATTAATAAGTTTGTACTGTGTAAAAACTTATTAATGTACTGAAACTGCCATTTTTTATATATATAGATTTTTTTAATTGTACTTTTATTGTAATGTAAAGTCATATAAAAAAATCTATATAAATAAAAACGCATATATTGATTAATGAAACGAGTACAGATATAACAACTAAGTTTAATCCAGTTATCAAACTTAGAGATGATCATGAATATGAAATGGCTTTAGTTGAATTAAAAGCCCATTTCAGATTACTAAATGTTAATTCTTCAAGCAATAGTTTTAGATATAGTTCAAATAATGGAATTGATTGGAGAGATACAACAATTCGAGAAGGAAACTATGATATGAAACTATGATATTACTCGAATAAATATTTATATAAAAAACATGATGTATAGTAAAGATTGTGAACATTATATTCATTCAAATTCTCCAATAACATTCTTATTAAATATTTATAGTAAATGTAAAGTTGATTTTACACCATCTAATTCAATTGGAACTATTTTTGGTTTTAAAAGTCAAGTATACTCGTCAGGTAAACATGTTTCAAGAAATAGAGAATATACACATCCTCATAAGGAATTGATTGGAGAGATATAACAATTCGAGAAAGAAATAATGATATTGCTGACACAAATAGTTATATACATGAGATAATGCTTAATAGTAGTGAAATAGAAAATAGTATTACAGTTAGAGAAAATAATAGTACATTAAGATCATTTATAAATCTTGCAGAAGGATTTAAAATTGATTTTACAACTCCAAATTCAGTTAGAACTTTTTTAGGTTTTAACAGTCAAGTATACTCGTCAGGTAAACATGCAAAGTATAGTAAATATATTACATATTAACACTATACGTGTAACAAATAGTAACAGAAAGTATAGTAAATATATTACATAGTAACACTATACGTGTAACAAATAGTGTTATAGGAGGGTCATATGTAAATGGTACAACTAATAACATTATATATTCATTTTTCCCAAGTGTTGCTCCTGAATATATGATTGTAAAAAACCAGTAAGCCCAATTTATTTACCAGTAACAACAAAAAAAATTTCACAAATGGAGACTAGATTAGTTGGTCAAGATGGAAAACTGGTCAATTTACGAGGAGAAGAACTATCTATTAGATTTCATATAAGAGAATGTTCCTCTAATGATGTCATTATATCTGTTTCAAAAGAAATTGCATTTAATACGAACAAATAATCTATGATTTAAAAAAAATCTATATATATAAAAATAGCAACATATCATAATATTAAAATAAATGTTTCAGAAGGTCAAATTAAAAAAATTAAAAAAGCAATTGAAGATGGTTATGGAGCTAGTATTGAACTACCATATTCAGATCTTAATGATGAACACGTAACTGCTGTAACATCTACACAGTTGAATAGAATTTAAAAAGCATATAAAATAGGTACTGGTGTAAGACTTATTTTAAGTAAAACACAACTCGTGCATAATTCTAAAGTAGAAGGTGGATTTATTGGAGCACTTTTACCTTTACTAGGTACAGCTGGAAGTTTTTTAATGTCAAAAATTGTTCCATCACTTGCAACAGGACTATTAACAGGAGTAGGTGCAGCAGCTAGAAATGCTGCAGTCAATAAAATTGCTGGAAACGGTATTGTTTACTTGAAAAAGAATAGACAATGAGTTAAGGATAGAGCTGCAGGATCTGGTTTATTTCTAAGACCATGGAATAAACGAAGTTCTGTAGGTGATGGAATGTACTTACGTAGTGCAAATGGATATACATCAACTGGTGCTGGCTTATTATTAGGACCAAATTCGCCATTTGGTAATATTCTATTTTTAAACATAATTTTTTAGATTTTTGATAAAAATCCAGACTTAAATTTAAAGATTTCATTTAGATCTTTTTAAAATATAGATTTCATTTAGATCTTTTTAAATATATATTTTAAATATATATTTCTATCAAATATATATTTAAAATATATATTTGATAGAAACAGGGCCGGCGCGAGTAGGTGTCACGCGGGGGGATGCCATTACAACTTTTGCCGACTAAAAAAAAAAAAGGTCCTCGTTTTCCAAAATTTACAATTTTTCCAAAATTTGCCAACATTTGCCGACTAACTAGTCTAAAAGGGTCCGATTTGTCGACTAAGGGTCCAGTTTGCCGACTAAAAATCATTGATCGGGGGGGGGGGGTTGTGACACACCCCCGACACACCCCTATCGCGCCGGCCTTGGATAGAAATATATATTTCATGAAAATTCATAAGTTGGTACATAAAAACAATTTAATCCACTTCTATATTTTCCATAACCTTATTTTGAAGATAGATCGATAACAACAAACCCATTTGGTTCTCACCAAGCTTTCTTACAAAAAATTTTAAACTCATTTTTTGACATATCACTTGAAACATAATCTTCATAAATATGATTTACATTTTTTAAATCTTGTTTAAACAAGCATATAAAATTTGCATTTTCTCTTATAGTTTGCCTTGGTAGCATAAAATAGTTTTGTGAAAGGTAGCATAAAATAGTTTTGTGCAAGGTAGAAACAATCTACATTACTGTGCCTTCCTCTTATATAGTACTTTTCACACTTATTTTGCTTTGTTAATTGTAAATCATCAAATATCATCAAATTATTCTTTTTAACATCTAGTTCTTCAGGATCAAGTAAATCATCAGCTGTTTCAAAAAACTTACACTCCATATCTGTTTTAATATTTAAATTTTTTGAAATGTCTTCAATTATAAGCTCAGGGCTATTTGTTCTATTTGTAGAACAACAAAAAAACAATTTTTGTTTCTTCAAAAAAAGGAGGTAATTTAGCCAATTCATTTAATTCAGCAACAAAAAAATTGAAATTACTGTGGGCAAAATTTCCAGGAGAAATGCATTTACCTGATATGAACTTTGCAGGACCTGGCATTAATTTAGATGAAAGATTAACTTCTACTGATGCACCTAAAGAATGGAGTAAACCAGTAGATAGAGTTGATAAAGCAGTTTATATTCATGATCTTGCTTATAAATATAATCGAGATACTCCAACTAGAAATAAAGCAGATAAAATGATGATTGAAGAAATGAATGCTATAAAATGTCCAACGCTAATAGTTGAAATAGTTGAAAGAGGTATTATAAAACCCATAATAGCAACTAAAGCAAAGTTTGGTATGGGTGTAGGTCCAAAAAACTACCAGCGATCAGTAAAAAAGCAAAAAACCTGAAATGGACTGATGAACTTGCAAACGAACTTCATAAACACCTTGTAAAACATTTTAGAAAAAGAAAAGGAATTTCAAATGGGATTGATGAAATATGGGCTGCTGATTTAGTAGACATGCAAGCTTTTTCTAAATTCAATGGCGGTATAAAATACTTATTAATGGTGATAGATGTATTTTCAAAGTATGGATAGATTGTTCCATTGAAGAGTAAAACTGGAGCTGAAGTTGCTCACGCTTTCAGTAAAATATTTAAAGATAGAAAGTGTGCAAAATTGTGGGTAGATAAAGGCTTGGAATTTTATAATAAGCATGTTAAAGCATTAGGAGTGCAGCTTTACTCGACTGAAAATGAAGAAAAAAGCTGTGTAGTTGAACGTTGGAATAGAACAATGAAAGAGAAAATGTTCAAGTACTTCTCTGCTAACTCTACTTGAAAATACATTGACGTTTTAGATGAAATGGTGAATCAATACATCAACACAAAACATTCTTTAATTAAAATGACTCCAGCTGAAGCAAGTGATAAAAATAATGAGAATATAGTATTTCTAAATCTAAATGGAAAAGTGAGATTAAATCCTATTAAACCCAAGTTTTTAATAGGTGATAAACTGAGAATAACTAAAAAGAAAGGATCGTTCGAAAAAGGATACACACCAAGATGGACTGAAGAGGTATTCACAGTATCACAAGTTCAGCACACAGATCCACCAACGTATAAAATAACTGATCATAATAGTGAAGAAATACAAGGTACTTTTTATGAACAAGAACTACAAAAAACAAATCAAGAGATATTTAGAATTGAAAAGGTTATTCGTAAACAAAGAAACAATTCGTTAGTAAAGTGGTATGGATATCCTAATACTTTTAACTCATGGGTTGATAATAAAGATTTGATAAATTTATAATTATCTTGTATATATAAAAATGCAAAACTCAAATGTTAAGGTAAACGTATGCGTAACACCTTCTTCTGGTAATGCTATTACAAATACCACTGTAACAACAACTTCATTTTATAGTAAATGACGCATACGCACTGACAAGTCACGTGACTGATGATGTCACACAAGAAAATACCGCGACGACAAGAAACGAAATTAGCACTAATTTGAAAACTGATTTTTAAATTTAAAAAATTGATATAAAAATTTATTTCTTAATTATTTTATTTATACACACTATGAATTAAAATGAACCATATATTCAATTGAATATATGGTTGAAAATATGGTTGAAAATATGGTTTAATCTTTTTACACCTATGAACTGTCATAATATAACTACTAACATAAATTTGGATTTTTTTACAATGTCTGAAAGTGTCATATCTAAATTATTAAATAACATTATCAAAAATATTAAAAAACAAAAAAAGTTGAAATCTTCAGCAAAAGAAGGTATGAAGTTAACATCGCATTTTTATATAAAAAAAAATATTTAAACGCATAATAGAATCGGAGGTAATCGTGCATGAACAATTACTAGTGTTGTGACCAAAACTAAAAATTGTAACTAACTTAATTAAAAAAACCGTAACTAAAATTAGTCAACTAACGTTTTAGTTAACTAAAAATGCCGACTAACTTTTTATTCTAATTTAAATTAGTCAACTAACTTTTTAGTTAACTAAAATTAGTACTAATTTTTTAACTTTAATCCACTTTATTGCAATTTTTGGTTATAACGATCAATTTTACTCTATTCAAAATTTTCTTTCAATTTTTTTTATTCAAAATATTTTTAAAGATATCAACCTTTCATTCGAACTTATTGATTTATAAAATAAATTAAAAAAGGATATACTTTTTAGTTTTTCAAAATGTGGCATTATGTTACCCTAGGTTGGTGTTTCTTTAAACCATGTATACTTGTTGTGCTGTTTTGTTATATTTACTTATAAATTACTTAGGTAAATACCTCCATAATGTTAAAATAAATACTTACTAAAAATTTACTTAAAAAAGTACTTCTATATTGTTAAAACAATTGTCTTTGGATCTATTTAAAGCAAAAGAAAAATAGAAATTATACAGAAAACTTTGTATATTTTATTAACCTTTTTTTTTTGTTCTGTTATAATAAAACAATAACTAAATTGGTAGATAAATAACTACTACATATAACATTTAATTTTTAAAAATAATTGTTTTAATCAGATTAAAAAGCAGCCAGTGGCAAACGATTAATAACGATTAAAACGATTAATAACGATTAAAACGATTAATAACGAGGTTCTTTATTACAAGGATAAATTCCACACTTAGCAAAACATGATATCAAATTTTCACCAGAAGTGTCTTTTTTTTTATGCAAAAGATTTTTTCTTTTTTGCAAACTTTATAACATTTTTTTTCAAAAATTTAATCTTCAAATTTTTTTTGTTTCTTTTCAAACTTTTTAGATTCAATCTTTTGCATCATATCAGAACTTGTATAATTATATTTTTCTCTATTTCACGAAGTGGCTTGACGAGAAGACATTTTTTCTTCAGATTGTATTTAGTAGTAGTAGTAGTAGTAGTAGTAGTAGAAAAATTGCTGCAACAGGTTTCCCTGTACAGTACGTACAGGTTTTGGCAGCCTATTCTACTTCATACACTAATTTTATTCATACAATAAGATATAAAGTATGAAGTATAAGTTTTTACTTTATTGTTTTTCTTTTTTTTTTTTTTTTTTTAGTTATAATCTCGATACTTATGCGGATTATTTGAAACTTTTGCATCAAGCTTAGACTTGAAACTGTTAACTGATGAAGCGCATACAACTTCTGACGGCCATGCAATCCAGTGATTCACTATTCGATTAGTAAAAAACTAGTGCATTTGCTTGCAATTTTGAACATATTCTCTAGTCATTTTTAGATGACGTCCTCTAGTTTTAATTTTATCTGACTCCCCAACACAAAGGACATGGGGTTCACACCATGAGACAATGTCTATATTGTTAAGAATTTTATAGGCATGTACCAAATCTCCCCTAATGCGACGGGTTTCTAAATACGTTAAGTTTAGTATAATCAGACGATCTTTTATGACATATGACGGTACGAAGGTATTAAACAGGTAGCTCTTCTTTGTACTTTCTGGATTTTGTCAATATCTATTCTTAATGATGGATTTCTGGCTGCTACCGCAAATTTCAGATGAGGTCGGACAAAGGTTGTATATAGAATTTTAAGTAGTTGCGGAGTCATTTGACTGAAAGTACGATACAACATATCTAATACAAGGTTAGCTATATTGGTTGCAAAAATTGAATTTTTATGCAATTTAAGTCTGGCGTAATCATGATGCCTAAATCACGTTCGACTAAAGTCGATACTAATTCGACACTGTTATTGTCATTAGCTGGCATTGAGCAGACATAAAAGTTGTTTTTTTACCTATATGCATAATTTTACATTTATCGAGATTAAGTTTCATTTTACAGGTTTTACATCAATCGCCTATGTTGTAGATATCAGTTTGAAGCATTTGTGAAGCTAATGGGTGGTCTAAACGGGCCAGCAGTTTAGTGCCATCAGTATACATTTTACATGGATGGTTAACAATATCGAAAATATCGTTCACAAAAATGATAAAAAGTATTGGACCTAATACGGATCCTTGAGGGACGCCACTAAATACCTCAAGCCACAAGGAAACATAATTGCCCATCACAATTCGTTGAAAACGCTGGTGTAAAAACGATTTTATCCAATTCAGGAGATTTCCAGTAAAACCATATGCCTCAAGTTTGTAAATTAGTCTCTTGTGGGGAGCCATATCAAATGCTTTACTGAAATTTATAAAAACTACGTCCATAGATATCTTGTCAGATAATGCTTTTGACATCATTTCAATCGACTCCAACAAATTAATCACACAAGCATTTTTATTGACAAAACCATGTTGATTTTTTGAAATGAAGCTATGTTTGACTAAATGATTGAACATAGTGTCACGTAATATTTTCTCTATCACTTTACATACAACTGGTATTAAGGATATAGGCCGGTAATTGCCTGGGTCGAGTCTACTTCCGTTTTTAAACAGTGGTGTTACATTAGCTTTTTTCCATACTTCAGGACAACACCCACTATCTAGCGACTTCTGAAAAATTGTGCATAAAGGTATTGAGAAGCTGTCAGAACAGTTCTTCAGTACTTATGCGCTTACATCATCCAAACCATCGGTTTTATCAACTGATAAATAGCTCAGCTTGTTTTTAACCAATTTTTGCGTTATTTGCGAATATTTGCAGATGGCTTCAATTCGTTTTATAAAGTATGGCAGTTCATCGTCTTCATTTTTGTTAAAAGCACTTTGAAAATGATTGTTCGGCCGATTTGCAATTTCTATTGGATTTGTGATAGTGTCGCCATTGATTCCTTTTAAGGCTGTTATTGTAGTTCTAACATTTTGTTTGCTATTAACATACTTGAACAGGATCTTTGGGTTGTGCTTCAATTTTATCGCTAAATCAAGTTCAAACTCACAACGAGCTTTATATATCAGCTTCTTCAATTGAATATTACACGCTTTGTGTTCGTTGACTAGTTTAAGATTTTTATATCCATTCGTTCAACATCAAAACCATAGTTTATTTTTAGTTTTTATTTTATTCTTGATGTCGTCATTCATTCATTCGCTTCTACGACAAATCCATTTTGATTTAGTCACTGGGACATAAGTTTTGCATGCAGCCTTGTAGTGGTTCAGGAAAATGTTATAACAGTCATCAGTATTGCGTCCATTGAATTCCATCTGCCAGTTGATATTGTTAAAATATTCGGATATCTTTACAAAGTTACTTTTATGATAAATGCGTTTTTCAATGTGTTTTCCTACAACTGCAGCGCTTTTAACAATGTGATCCCATTGAAGGACGTGGTGAGATTTCTTCAGAGATGTTAAAGGTGCATGATGAATAATATCGAGGACCCGATTTTCATTTTTGGCTATAATTAGATCAAGAGTGTTGTTCGATGTAATTCCATCAAGTTAAAAATTGGGCTTAGTTACAAATTGTATCAAAAACGACTCGACAAGGATGTCAATAAAATTACTTGAAAGGGTATCTGTGTTGCTGATAGTTGGAATACTGCTCGAATCCCAGGTAATCCCTGGCAAATTAAAGTCTCCACAAATCAACAAGCCGCTGTATATATTAGAAGTTCATTTGCTTTAATAATGGACGCTTCGATATTCTCAAGTGGACCTAGCATGTGCGGCCTGTATATGCAACCCAGAAGGATGTCGGAACCGTACCATATTTCGCACCAAATTTGTTCAGGGGAATCTAATAAAACAATTTCGCTTACTTCATTATTATTGAATTTAATTATTTCATTGTTATTGAATTTAATTATCTGTTTGCTCAACAGAAACTTGATGTTCTGACAAACCATCTAGACCAAATTCAAACTAAAAATTCCTAATTTCAAACTAATATTATCTGAAAGAAAAACTAAAAAATAGCCAAATTAGAAATGACTTTTAGATTACTAATGCCAATAGTGAGATTTTTACAATCGAAATAACATATAACATATCAAAAAACTTTTTTACTTTCTACCTTTTGACTTATTTTTTTATTTTTGTTATAGTTTACTATTTTATTATAATTTTAATTTTAAGATTTTATTTTAAATAACTATTTTTGTTATAGTTTACTTATTTTATTTTAATTCTTGTTTGAGTATATGTGCATATATATTGCATATATATTATATTAATTATGTTATATATATTCAAAAAGTCTGATTTTTTGGTATAATTAAATAAATTTTTATGCAATTTTACTTTTATTAGTTAACTTATTAACATACTTTTATTATGTTAACTTATTAAACTTAACTTCCTTATATAACCTATTTTTTTATGTGGTACTTATTACATATTATTGTTATTGTCAATAATATTTTTTTATCTTATTTAGGTCATTGCGCTTTATTAGTGAATCACTATTTGCAATGGCCTGTGTTTTTGTAACATCTGTAACACGAAATATATTGTTATTGTTGTTGTTGTTGATATTGTTATAGGTTCAGTATATTGAAAAACACCTATAAGTGATTTTGAAATCTTTTAAAACGACTTTTTTTTAAAAAAAAAAAAAAAGCAATAAACCAAAAAAGTAGATTTGCCGATAAAATTCAATAACATTTAGTCAAATATCAACGGTTAGAAGATGATGCTGATCTTAAATAATTATTTTTAGGAACCTTCTTAAGAAGATTGTTTCTTTGATGTTGTAATAGCTGGAGCTATTTACTATTAGCTATTTATGGCATGTTAAAACGATGCTGGAGCATCGTTTTAACATTCGATAACAGATGTTTCAGAAACTCTAATGTTTAATATTTCTTTTAAATTCGGAAAACCATATGTTTATTTTGTTGCAAATAAAGCTTATGTTATATTTGCAACTTTTTTACTTTTAACTTAGGTTTCAATACAGTGGAAAATCATTATTTTGAGGTACATAATACTATTAATAACTCAATTTTTTCAAAAGGTGGATATAGAACAAGATAGTTCTTGACATTTTCTTATTTGGAGCTCGATATTTTCTTACTCTGGATTCTATTCACTATCTCTATAAATCTCAAATCGACCTTGTACGGAATACTGTTGCCATATCTGGCGCGGATTTTCTAATGATCCCCTTTCTCTTTTAGACAAGGTGCAAAAACGCATTGTAAACATAGTTGGACCTGCTCTTGCAGGCAACCTTCAACTATTGTCACGTCGTCGTAATGTTGCTTCTCTTTCTTTTTTCTACAAATACTATAATGGGCACTGCTCTTAAGAGCTAGCGTCTCTTGTGCCATCTACTAAAATTCATTCTCGTGTTACTCGTCATTCAATTAGGTTTCATCTTTTTTTCTGTTACTGTTCCTAAGTGGTCGAAAAACTCTTACTTGTGTAGTTTTTTTCCTCGAACATCAGTTCTTTGGAATTCGCTTCCTTCATCTTGCTTTCCTGATTTATATAATTTCCAATCTTTTAAGTCGTCTGTCAATCGTTATCTTGCTCTACAGTCTTTATCTTTTACTCTTCCAGTAACTTCCAACACTAATTAGTGGTTGCGTGCAGTCTTGTTGGAAGCGAAGATGTTTTAAACAAAATAAGTTCTAATGTCGAAAATCACGTCGTAATGTACTGTAACATGTGTAAAATTAGTGAGACTTAAACCTTAAATATCTAAAAACTAAAATTAATAACTTTTATAATATTTTTTTAGATCAATAAGGTTTTAATCTATTAATTTGTACATTGTCTGTTCACGAAAACATAATAGCATGGGTTCTTAAGCAACGTCTCTGTTCGGGGTTCTCGTCCCCGCAAGAATCCTGAACAGGGATTTGCTGCTTATTAGCTATTGCTTATTATTAGTGGCTGTAACAAAGGTAAATATAGAAGATAATAATCTGTCAAGAAGTAGAGTTCACAGAAAAAGAAATTAAAGTATTATGAGACAAGCTAAGGCAATAAATTGTAAATATTATGAAAGAAAAAAAGTGCTATGTTTATTTCAATAGAAAATAGAAAAAACAGATTGAAAAGATCTTAACAATTTTTGCTGTGGAAAAGATAGCAGTCAATGTTAAATCACTTGATATGGATAACACTAATGAGATATTGCTGGGTGTTGATGAGTCAGCAAACTCTAAAGCTATTGACCAGGCTAAAATAAATTTGAATCTGTTAGAACACATCTTGTCGCAAATTGAAGAAAATAATGCAATTTTTTTTTATTTAGGAGAAGAAGTTCTAGAATTTTGTTTACCTTCTTGCCTTGAGAATAACGCTTAAGATCACCAAGATTATGAATGACGAAAAAAAAAGATGGTCACAGCTGACACATTAATCATTTCTGTCTGTTATGCGCCCTGGTTTTTAAAGTCATGCTTGGTTGTAAACTCACCCTCTAATGATTTCACTGCTTTCAAGAGTGCATTTTGCATTGTGGATAAATATCCTAAGATAGGGTCCGCATTAGTTACCAGTATGTAAAGACATAACAAGTATTTGACAGAGCAGTTAGTGCTATTATCTTTCAATGTTGAGTAGATTAATTTAAAATGATGTTCCAGACAAGTCCAGAATTGAAAAATTTAATCTACTAGTTATGTTCGTGTGAAAGCGCGTAAGACGTATTAAACCCAATAATAAAACGTGACTTATTTTAGCATTATTTATTTCAGTTTTAACGTTCATCTCTAACTAAAATAAACGCCTCTTTTATAAGTTTGTACACGATTATTTATACCATATAATATTTCCCCAAGAGAGATATTATAGGTATTTTCTAACTTATAATGATCTATATACAAAATTCGCTAATTACCTCATTAGCGAAGGAAATCTCTAATGTCAATATATGACGCTTAGAGACGTTTATAATACAACTATATTATTTACATTAAACTATTAATTACACTAATCGTCTCGTGAACATACTCCTCCCTTTTGACCAAATGGTCAACATCTTCTGGTTTATTCGGCTCGAGAGGGCACAACTTGGTTATCGGACGTTTCAAGATAACCTTCCTAACTTGAACATTAGCGACACGCACTAACCCGTCGTTTCCAGGGAAAACCTCAGTTACCCGACCAAGTGGCCAATTGCCTCTTGAAGTATTTTCGGAGAGCACCAATACCAGGTCACCTATCGATAAGTTTCCCATTACGATATTCCATTTTTTTCGTGGTCCAAGAATGGGTAACCATTTTTTCATCCAGCGATGCCAAAAATGTTTTATTAATTCTTGGACTCGTCGCCATCTTCTTTTCGGGTTGAATGAAGTAGTATCCACTGCATCAGCGGCGAACTTACCACCTAATTGTCCAAATAAAAAATGATTTGGTGTAAGTGGTGTGCAGTCTTAGGATCACTCGATTGATAAGTCAATGGTCGGGAATTTATAAGTCCTTCTGCCCCAGCAAACGCTGTAATAAGTTCTTCGTCAGTAATATCCGCACTCCCCAGTTGGGAATAAATTGCTCGTTTTGATCTCATGAACTCCTCCGAAATGAGGAGCTGCAGGTAGATTAAAATGCCATTTTGTACCAACATGGGTTGTTGCCTCGTTTATTCTTTTCTTTTTGCCATCAGTGAAACTTCGCAGCTCTTTGTTTGCTAATACAAAGTTGCCTCCATTGTCAGATATCATTTCTTTTGGCGTTCCTCTTCGACTGCTCATCCTAAAAAATACATTTAGAAATGGTTCGGCGTCCAACGTAAACGCTACTTCCAGGTGAACTGCTCGTGTCTCCTTTTCCAACTTTACAACGCTGAAGTGTGGGAGGATCCATTGATTTTTGTAATCATTGTTGCTTACTTTTTTGATATAACCTTTTGTTAAGTAGTTTCGTATTTTTTCTTAGTAAATTTTCAACACCTCGGGTGTTCTTTTAAGCCGTTTTGCCATGCCATAGTTGTTTAGCAACAATTTTGGCTCTTCTTTCCAAGGAATCCCAATTTGATATCGCCCATTTGCATAATTTGTCGAATTTTCCGCTTGATCTAGGTCCTTTTTATCTTCAACACTTCCAGCTTGCGTTTCTGATGTTGGATGAACATTTTCGATTTCCCAAAATGTTTTTATTGTTTCATTAATTTTTTCAACTTCGGAAATATTTTTTGTTAAAATATTTTTTGTCCAAGCCCCCCAACACATGCCCATCCCAGTGGCGTAAGTCGTGCTATTGGATCTCCAGTGCGTCGAACAAGTTATATTTGAGTCCACTGAACTTTGAAAGCTATTAATTCCAGAAAGTGGACTCCTGTTGAAAGTTTCAGAAGTCTCTGATGGTAAAGTAGATCAGTGAATGAAGGATAAAGCCACTTTTTTGTTTGATGCAAAAATGTTGTTAACAAATTGGCTTGCACCAACAATTGTGCAGAAAGAAACATACGTCTTATTGAAGACTTTATAGGTGAAAGTGAAAGCCTGATAATAAGCAACAAAACTTAATCCTGGTGGCCAGGAACAATCGAAAGAAATTTAAAAAGAATCTTTTCATGAACAAGTTAAAACATATATAATTGGTTATCCTTAAAATAAAAGTTGATAATTAAACAATATAATTATTTAAACTAAACTATTAATAATAATTTTT
Organism: Hydra vulgaris; assembly: GCF_022113875.1. NCBI lineage: Eukaryota > Metazoa > Cnidaria > Hydrozoa > Anthoathecata > Hydridae > Hydra > Hydra vulgaris. The sequence continues at coordinate 11,331,033 of NC_061157.1, read as the reverse complement.
TTAAAGTGTTACTTAAACGTGTACAAACTATAGTTTATTTAAAAAAATGCAACAGCTCAATATTTAACAATATTTACTATTTGTTTTGCATATATTAATAATTTTACAATTTTTTTTTTTTTGCATATATTAACAATATTTACATTTTACCAAAAAATTGATATACATACATACTGAACATTTTACTACTTACTGGTGTTCCTTGTAAACATTTTACTACTTACTGGTGTTCCTTGTAATCATTTTACTACTTACTGGTGTTCCTTGTAAACATTTTAATACTTACTGGTGTTCCTTGTAAACATTTTACTACTTACTGGTGTTCCTTGTAAACATTTTACTATTTACTGGTGTTTCTTGTAAACATTTTACTACTTACTGGTGTTCCTTGTAATCATTTTACTACTTACTGGTGTTCCTTGTAAACATTTTACTACTTACTGGTGTTCCTTGTAAACATTTTACTACTTACTGGTGTTCCTTGTAATCATTTTACTACTTACTGGTGTTTCTTGTAATCATTTTACTACTTACTGGTGTTCCTTCTAAACATTTTACTACTTACTGGTGTTCCTTGTAAACATTTTACTACTTACTGGTGTTCCTTGTAACCTTTGGAAAAGTCTTTGTTGTGAAGGCATTCTTTTAATATTTATAAGTATTTGCGAAAAGTTTCTTCGGTTTATCATAATCGATGGGGATTACTTTGTATCGGGATTCAGATGGGTAGCAGGAAAACTGCTACCGTAAAACTTATTTCCAATATCGTTTTTGTTATCTATTGTTAAGATTTTAATAGTTTTTGCAAAGCATACTTTGTTGATTATTGGTTTACCAAAAATTTCATTAATTTCCATGTTTTTTAGGAGTCTCTTTGATACTTTTTAAGTTGTTTTTTAATAATCGCTAGTGGGTTTTTTTAACTTTCTTGAATAAATTTACATAATGGTATTTGGATGATTTATGGAATATTTAATTTACTAAATTATATATTATATGTTATAGTTTCTTATACTAAATTTTAATTCCTTGACATGTTTTAAATTTCAAGTAATCTTTTAATGTTTTTAAGTTATGAGTATGTGAGTCCACCCTCCAGTCCCCGAAATATGAGCGTTGTATATTTTACATTGTCATAGTTTTTGAACAATAATAATCTTAAACATTTTATAAAAAATCCTCTTTAAAATAATTTACATTATAATTTATAAGCAAACCAACAAGAGCGGCTAACAACTCACTTTAAGCAAATGACTTTCATAAAAACAGTTTTTACATAGGTATTATCAAGGTAGTATCAGCTTTTGATACCGTAAATCATGAAAAAACTTGAATACTACGGAGTAAAAATAATAACTTTTTTTGGTTCAAAAACAAACATTTCCAGATCCAGTAACTTGTGGAGTTCCCCATAGCTCTATTTTAAGAACTTTTTGAAACAGCTAACAATTGACAGACTTTCTCTAAATGTGGAGAAATCGAAGTTTATATTATTCCATCAAGTAATAAAAAGGGAAAATATTCATATAGACAATTTAACGTATTTATCATGTAAATAAAAAGAAGTTAAAACCTAAATCATTTAGTTAATTGTTTGCCTTGCTAAAATACGCAAACATAATTTAAATATCCAAACAAATAAATATTTTTAAGTATTTTTTGAAAGGGTATTAAAATTACTTTTTTTCAACACTGTTTATATGTACACTCCAACGTAAATATTAAAGATTACGTAAATATTAAAGAAACGTTTTTTGACGTTTCTATTTTAATGTTAGCGTTACTGAATAGTTGATTTGGTAATCTACTATTCAGTAACGCTTAATTAAACTCATAATTTTTGCATTTCTTTACTACTTTGCTAATATTTTTGTTATTGGTGACTTATTTATCACACTAAATGGCTTGGCTCTAAGACCATTGACCCTGCTGGCTCTAAAGCTCATAATTTCTGCATTTCTCAATCTCTTATTCAGATAGTTAAATTTGTGACTTATTTTCTAGACAACCCTAATCACTTACCTTGGTTTGTGTCTTGTCTCTCTGACCCTACCTTGTGCTTTGTTTCTCCTTGTTCATTTTTAGGTATTTCCGACCATGCAGTGAATATCGCACAACTTACTACTGGCTTAAAGTTGACGGGGATTTTTATCGCGGTTTTCTTCGTGACGGCTTTAAATACATAACCTCCTGGATTTAAATACATAACCTCCTGGGCAGATGTGGAAGCTTTTATTCCTCCTCATAGGTTTCAAATTAAGCCTCATTCTACTCAATGGTTTTCATATTCTTTTGTAGCTGCTAAATCTACTTTTAATAATTTTTTCCGTCTTTTTCAAAAGAACTCTCTTGAGAACAAACATCTTTTTTTATTGCAAATCAATACAAAAGGTTGCATCTGATGCAGAGCTCCATTATTCCCAGTTTACTAAATCTCGTCTAAAAAAATCTCAAAAACTAGAATCTAAAGATCTTTTGAAAATCTCCATTAACAAAGGCCGAACATGCTATTTCTAACTCATGGGTATCAGACCCATGAATTATTACCTCTCCCAAAGATAAACTTAGTTAGCTTATGTTGCTAAAATCATTTCTCAACTAAACTCTTATACGGATTGTGGTGCTGGTGACAACATTCTTGTCATAGTCTTACAAAAGTGTTAACTATATAATAATTGTTTGACAAAATCTTGTTTTCCTGCATGCTGGACAATGACATCTGTGGTTCAAATTTTTAATACATTTGAATAAAATTCTGACCCCTCCAACTATTGTTTTATCAATCTTCACTCTATTATTAGCAAGGTCTTTCATCAAAAAATATCTAACATCTCATCTTGAGTCTAATAACGTACTCTCTGACACTCAATATGGTTTCCAATCCTCTCGTTTTAAAGCTGACTTGTTGTAACCGAAAGATTCTATTATGCATTAGGTGGAAATGGCGAAACAAGACCTATTGCTCTTGGCATATCGAAAGCTTTCATTAAAGTTTACCATGATGGTAACCGTGGTAAACTTTAATATACTCTTCAAGCTTGCTTTATATGTTTTATCTGGAAATGTTTTTGAGATTCTCAAAACATTTCATTCTAACCGCAGTATTTAAGTAATCCTTGAAGGTCAGCGCTTTTAGTTCCTTCCAGTAACTTCTAAGGTACCTTAAGATTTTATCCTAATTGTTTCTTATCTACATTAATGATTTTCCTGATAATCTTATATCTAAACATGATTTATTTGCTGATGACACAGTTTTATTCTCCTGTCTTGACAAAAAAACTTCTTTTTTCGTTTGCTTAGAGCAGACAGCCAATCTTAAATCTGATCTCTTTTCTGTAACAGCTTGGGGCTTACAGTGGCTTGTGAATTTTAAACTAAGTTATTTACCGCAAACAACTATTGCCGCATTGTTGACATTCCAATATTGAGCAAACCCTTTCACTGAGTCCTCTTCTTTGCGTCTCTTAAATTATTAATCACTATGACCTCTAACGGTATATAATCACCTCTCACATGTATACAAACCTTTGCAGAGTTAGCATCTGTTAAAGTTGCTTTTTTTTATCTTGTCTGCCATTTTCTTACTCCTTATTCCATTCTCTAACTTTAAATATCTCTTATCCGTCTCTGTATGGAATACTTTTATCATATTTGGGCTGTTTTTTCTAAAGATATTCTTTCTCTTTTAGTTTCTTAAGACAAAATTAGTTCTTGCTTGAGTTGCCATTCAGTAAAGTCACACTTTATTGGTGTATCTGCTCCTTCATGCTCTAAAAATATTTATTCATCTCGTTTTTTTCCCCCGCATTTCAATATTTTAAAACTCTCTCCTATCATCGTGTTTTCCCGACTCATACAACTTTCAACTTTTCAAGTCTTCCTAAAAATTAAATATTACTCTAGTATGTTACGAGTTAAAGAAATTTTACCAAGTACTCTACAGAGATTTATTTTGGGTAATTTATTTTTAATTTCTTTACAGGAATGTTACTCATAACTTGAATGAAATTTCTTGAAATTTTTATTTAACAAAGAATGAATTGATACTTCTTTTTATTTCATATTTTTCAATAAATAGGTTGAATGATTATTAAGGGTAGATTCGGGGTAACACGAGCACCTAAGTAATATGAGCAGACCAAAAAATTTCTAAAATGTGAGAAGTTCAAGATGATTTTTTAATTTTTAAATTTAACCTAATTTTATACGCTCTCTCATCTAATTAAAACGCTCACTAATTTTTTCTTCGTTAAAATAAAATGTTTACACATGAAAGAATCTGTTTTTCTAAAAAAATCCTGGGTTATTAAAAAAAATATCGGGTGCTCAATATATATATATATATATATATATATATATATATATATATATATATATATATATATATATATATATATATATATATATATATATATATATGACTTTTTTTTGCATCATTTAATGATGCAAGAAAAATGCAACTTTTGTTTAATGTTTTTATTTATATACATTCAAATTGTAAATATTATCAAAACGCAAAATATACGAACAAAGAAAAACAAAACACAAAAATCACTAAACATTACTTATCTTCGCAAAAAGACGGTTATTTCTTCTTTACATAGCTTATTTACCAATAAACAAAATTTATTAACAATTTGTATTTTTTTTTTAAATTTCATAAAAATAAAGTTAATGTAAAGTTTTAAAAAAACAAATAATAGTTGCCTGTTGCACATGTTTGACAATTTTTTATGAAACAAAATTTCATATATTCTTCAAGCTAGAAATGGCGTTGACCGTGATGAAAATATACACTAAGTATTTAAACTAAATCAGGTGAAAAAAAATATACTTATCGTTCAAATATTTTTAAAAGTTTTTATATAAAATTTCTTCAACATAAAATTATTTGACATAAATTCATAAAATGAATGAAAAAGTGAATTTTTTTACAAAGTTAAAAAAGGTTTTGCTTTCCATTATTGCCTACGTTTAAATCTCCCAACAAGTAAATGAAATAGATTTTCATACTTTTTAAAAACACCTTTGTTCCTAAATAAATATATTAACGCATTAACTGTTCGATTTAGTTCATTAAGAACGATAGCCCAGTTTTGCATGCTTATTATTAATAAAATTTTGGAAACATCTTTACTGGATAACGCAGATGCCAAATAGTAATCTAAAACAAATCCAGGTGTACACAATAAAACAAGAGTTAATGAGATTAGCACAATAGTAATAGTGAGGTGGTTTTCTAGTTTTTCATTTGTTATAGTTAAATTTTTCCAACTCCTTTTCGTTTTAATGAGGAGCAAAATATTTAAAATCAAAACTATTAGTAAAAAAACATTTGCATAAACCCCTATATTGTAATAAAATGCCACATGAACTGTAACATTGTCGGAATTTATAACAACAGCAAACCAAATCCCAAATCCAAAACAAATAATTAAAGACAACAAATTATAAAAAATGAAGTAGAATCTTTTTAAAAGCTTCATCTTCCAATCGATGCTAATTACCACAGTAATAAAACGTTCGATCGAAATGAGTAAAACAATTGTTCCAGAATAGCACATTAAAAATACGTAGAAAAATACTAATAGATAAAATACCCAGCAACTGAAATCATATAAGTTTTTTGTCTGGATTATTCTTACCGGTATATGTAGTAATCCAGCGCATATGTTTGTTGATGACAGAAGTAGCATTAATAATTCGTTTTTAGAAAGTTTTTTATTACCTCTATCAATCAAGACACCAATAACCAGTAAAAGGTTTGATATAACCACGATACAAGCGTTTGTTTCCCGGATTATACTTAACAATGAAGTGCTTGCAATAAAGTACTGAAAGTTGAACTGACACGTTCGAATGCTCTGCATTATCAAACAAATTAAAAAAATCAATAACTAAACAAGTCAAAAATTATTTACATCTAATTCTTTGATCAACTTAAATTTTTCAGATGATACTTTGTATGTTAGGCAGACTATATTATAACTTAAAGTTATTTCCGTTTATTTAATTCGTGTCAATCATTTATGCTTATATAGTTACAGTTAATGGAGTAAAGAAATTGAATTAATTTCGAATTTTTATTGATGCAATCAATATTTATTAAACTTTATTATATAAAATTAAGTATACATCCATCAGAATTTTTATTAGTATTTTTTTTTATCACGTTTTTTACCTTACATTTAATTTTCATAAAATGGTTTTTTGCATCGTATTGCATAGTTTTAATATAATTAATTAGAAAAACAACCTTCCTTTACGGGAAACCATTGGAAATGTAATTGTAACCAATCAAGGTGTTTTTTAGATTTATTTACATTTACGGTATTTGCTTTCCGCTTCATTGAATCAAAATACTTTTGTTTTCATTTATAATATCTATTTTATAGAAAAAGTTTATCAGTTAATTCAAAAAAAATATTTACAGATATAATGCAAATAGTTGGAATTGTTTCTGATTCTAAAAACAAGTAATTTTTATGGATTTGTGTTTTGGAGGTCGTAATCTGACGTCATAACAACATTTTACTGTTAGGTGGTCTCGGTAACATAATAATAAGCGGTTATTATAAACCACGTTGAAATTTTTGGATGGGCAAGTTTTATTTTGGAAGGGAAAAATTGTAAACAAAACGCTTTTAAATGTTTTTCAGAACTTTTATTTTGTTTTCTGTTTCTAATTTAAAATAGTTAATTAGGAAAATATAAAATTAAAAGTTTTTTATATGACATTCTTAAACACCTTGTTAGTTTTTTATCATTTAGAGGGTCGATTACATCTGGGCTAAAAGTTGAGCTTGTCGCTAGAGCATAAGATACAATAGATTCAAATATTGATTTTATACAGTTAGCAGAAAAACGACAGAAAAACTGAAATAATCACATAAAGAAAAGCGATAAAATATAATTAATCTAAACTTTGTATTTAAGGAAAACAGTACTTAGTAACATAGTGGCCAATTATAGCACTAAGAAATAATTTTGTTATACATAAAACATAAAACAAATAGTAATATTAATAGGGTAAACACAATTATAAAATTGTAGCTTTAATATTATTAAAGAACTTTGTGGGGTTTTTTTATTTTGAAAAACTTGTATTTTTTGAAATATTCTGCAATTTCTTTTCAAATGTTCAAAAGATATTTTACAATTAAAAAAACATTTGGTTGAAACTTTTTTACACAAGTAAATAGGGTGGTTTTCTTTAAAACCTACATTTATCCTTAAGCCCCTTGTTTTCTTGATTTCAAAATTCTTATTATGAGTATAAAAGAATATTCCATTAAAAAAAAAAAAAAGAGTTGCTAAGCTAAACTTTTTTTTAAAAATTTAAAAACTAATTTTTTTCTAATTAGTTAGGTATTATAATGGTTGTGTTATCTTTTAAATACGGAAGTGTTTTTATCGCCTGTTCTACATAAACCGTATTTAAAGTGGACGTTGTTTGTATGCAAATTCCATCCTAATTTTAAAATCATGATTTTAATGAATCTTGATTGTAGGGCTTACGTATATCAAGAAAGCCTCTGTTTTTGACAATAAATATATTAGACGCACGTTTATCATAAAAGAAAGACTGCTAATAGAGTGTGTTTGTAAATAGAATGGGCTCTATAGCATTTTTATCACTATAACCCGCTTTAGCTTTGAGGTTTGGACTTTTATTTTTTTAATTTTTTGGAAAAATGGAGATAAAGTTCAATTTTTCAGTAATAACAGAATCACAATTATTACGTAGACTAATTTTATCATTAAATAATAATAATTGTTTAATGCTGTAGCTGATGGACCAACAAGTGTGAATTCCACACAACAAGTGTGAATTCCACACAACAAGTGTGGAATTCCACACAACAAGTGTGAATTCCACACAACAAGTGTGGATTCCACACAACAAGTGTGAATTCCACACAACAAGTGTGAATTCCACACAACAAGTGTGAATTCCACACTTGTTGTGGAATTCACAACAAGTGTGGAAAACAGCCTTTTCATGTTTCAAATTAAAGTTTTCTTGAAAACGTTTTAATTCGTTCAGATTTTTCAATTGATAATCATAAATGTTTTTGAATTAGTTCAATGATTTTGGGTTGGCAACTTCTTCTGACATTGAATTCCATAATGGTGCAACTCTATTTGTAAAGAAGTTATGTCAAACTCCACTATTAATAATTTCTCTGTCATATCTACCCGTGACAGTTATCAAGCATTATCAGATGTTAATTATCATAACATCTGATAATACTTCAGCTGTAAGTGTATTTGAGTTGAAAGATAATATATTTAAGTAGTTATTTAGAAACTCTTTTTAGAGAACAGATTGCAGAACCGAATGTAGTGAACCTGTTCTGATTTTTAAAGAAAGTCTTCTAATTTTTTTGGAGTAACCATTTATGATGTTCAAAATAGTATTGGATTATGGTTTTTATAAGTAAGATCAAAATGATTAGAACCAGTGGCGGAACTTCAAAATTTGGGCCTCCCCGCAAAAGAATGTTTTTTTTGCGGAAAAGAGTTTTATAGTATAAATATTATTGAGAGTATAACTTTTTTTATATGAGGGCCCCCTATAGCTGGTAGGCCCCCTCGCAACGCAGGGTCCTGCGTACAGTAGTTCCGCCACTGATTAGAACAGACTTTAAATACTTAGGTACAACAAAATGTTGACGCCTTTCAGAAACAGCATAAAAATATAAATTAGATTTTTTATCAATCGGAAGTTTGTGGAAAAGTAAGTTTTCAAATTTAACGTTACTATGTATTTTTTAATACTCTTGGTAACGTTTATTGCTATTGTAAAATACCAACACCAAAACGATCAAAAACCGTACGATTTGTTTAGTACGAACTGAACAGAAATCATTAACCTTACCTTTATATACTGTTTTTTGAAAATAGAGAGCAAACATTAAAATTTTATTAATATACACAAGTTATGTCATTCAAAAAAATGACTATGAATTGTGATAAGTTGTGGCTCCTAAATTATTTATAAATTATAGTAGATAGGAACAAAATTTTATTTTTTTTAATTTTTTTTTCTTTGTGTGACAATACCTTTGCGGCTAGGAGCCATAAACCACTATGATATAAAAAAGATTTATTTGGTTCTTTACTGACTTTTTTTTTTATCTGTATTTAAACCGATAGTAAATCTATTGATAATTAATTTTTTTTTTTTTTTTTTTTTTTTTTTTATGTTGATTTTAGGTGCCCCAAGAAGTCCTTACGGTCTTATCACAGAGCACCGCGGAAGAGCATTTAATAGGAAGTTTACGCCTCCTTCCCAACCGATGTCGCAAAACCTGCCCAGAGGTGGGGTTTGAACCACGGATCTTACGTTTCTGAGGCAAGTGCGCTACCACTGCGCCACGGCTGCTAATAGTTTATTATCCATAGATTTACTATCGGTAAATTATTATATATAAATTATAATATAAATTACTCAAAATTATTCTTCAAGTAATGTTTAAGAATTATTCTTAAACATAATTTTGAGTGGGCTCTGAGTGGAACCACTTTTTTAATTATTCATTCCTTAAACAAACAGTTATAAATTAGTTTCGAACTATATTCATGTATATATATAGCTGTTAAAGTAGCGGGGAACGCAGGGCAACACCGTTCCTCTTTAGCCGACAAATTACGAAATCGTTCCGCTTCTCTTTATTTTTTTGCAAATGCTCCACTTACTTTTTGAATTTCTACCGTTTTTATTTCCACCGCGCTTTGTGAGTTTTATGTTTTTTTTTAATAATAATGCTTATATTGAAATTAAACAGCTATTTTAATTTTTAGTTAAATATAAGAGGGAAAGTTTGTGATATTTTATAATTACTTTTCAAAACGTTAATCGATACACCTGAAGTTTTTTTTTGTTTATTTTTTTTTTTGTTTAATAAATGTTTGTCTATATCTGCTATAAGTATTTGTTGGCAGTTTTTATATTTATTGAAATTTTGTTGTCGTTGTTTTTGCTAATATTAAATACATATTTTAAAAAGATTCTTGTCTATTGTATTGTCTATTTTTATTCTTTTAGTTATTATAATTAAGAATATTATTTTATTGTCATTATTTTTACTTCATTTAAATATCCCTGAAATAACTTGTTCAGATTATGTTTGATTAATTAATTGTTAATGTTGCGCCTTTCAGAGATACAGGTCATACGCCATTAAATGTTACTAATTTTACTAGCACTTTGATTACGAGTTGTTCATCTTCATGACCTCATCAATCATTTAGTATACTAGGGAATTCTATATCATTGATTCCTCAACAATCACTTAGTTCAGTAGCCTTGGCCTGAAGAAAAACAACTGAATGTGATTCGACGAATTCTCAGTACACTGTGGGTTCCTTCATCTCAGTACACTGTGGGTTCCTTCATCTCAGTACACTGTGGGTTCCTTCATCTCAGTACACTGTGGGTTCCTTCATCTCAGTACACTGTGGGCTCCTTCATCTCAGTACACTGTGGGTTCCTTCATCTCAGTACACTGTGGGTTCCTTCATCATTTTGAGCTGTAAAGACCGTTTTGCAATACTTGAAAGCTTTAAATTTGCATTTCATTAATGCTTCATTTGATCTAAGACGGGACTCAAAGGAGAGACCCAAATTTAAAAGCCTTAGACAGAAAATTGCAATTGTGTCACTTTTAAAAAATTCCGGCATTACTGTTAAATGGATTGTAAGAATTGAATCAACTTCAGAAGTTCTACAATTAAAAAGTCACACTCGCAAAAGCCCTTCACGGTATCTCTTGTCTCATTTTTTTCTCAAAATTTGGAGGAAGCCTGAAGTTTCTGTAGTCAAACTAGCCATTGAAAGTAATACTGTTCAAAATGTGAATATATCAAAAGGCATTTCTAATTAATCAGGACACTTTCTATCAGATGCTGCTAATAAGTTTTAAGTCACGCATAAAATCTATTTATGAAAAACACATCTTAACCCAATCTGTGCAATGTTTTGAACCATATTCATGGCTAAGATTTGATCAAATTGAAATACAAATTTCCTGCAAAAGATGAGTTTTGTGACTTCAAGGATCATTTTAATGGCCAAGAACATATATCCGCTTTTTTTAACCATATTTTCTAAATATTAGAGCGACTCAGATTACAAGATTAAAACCTCCGTATTCTATATCAATGATCATACCTCTGAGCAGGGGTGTGGAGTTGTAAAAAAAAAGAAAGACTCCGACTCCGACTCCAGTTGTTGAAATTTTTTGAGTACAACTCCGACTCCAACTCCGACTCCTACTCTAACTCCAAAGCAAAATTTTTGAAAATTTTTTTGAATTCTTTAAAAAATATTGCGCGATAAGTTGAAATTTTTTTTTGACAAATTTATGAAACATTCTTTGAGGTTTAGTATGAACATAAGGTTAATTGAATGTTTTGTACATGCACGTGCAATACCACGAAATTTTACTATCGGAGTCGGAGTCGCGATATTTTTAGCGACTCCGCTAAAATTATCGCAACTCCGCAACTCCGACTCCGACTCCACAGCCCTGCCACTGAACAATTCAGATTCATTTGAAATAGATGTTTCAATCATGAATATCATCTGTTCAGGTGTAAATTTAAAAAAATTTAATCAGTATTTGTTTTACTGACAAAGCCTTTTGTCAGTAAAACAAATATCAGCATTGATGTTCATCAGAATTAAAAGTTTCCGCTAAAAGAATTCCAAACAAAGAAGTATGCAAAAGAATGAGTGAATGTTGGTAGACGAGCAGCTGATTGCGAGGAAAGACTTTGTAGAAAGAAAATAAAATCTAAATGTGATAAGATCATTTTGTAAAATGCTACAGTGTTTCAAAATACTCATAACAATTTGATAATATTCTAATATGATTATTTTTTGTTTATAATATTACGTTTCTGCTTGTAAACCAAAATTAGCTCGTTTCAAAATAATTTTACTTAATATAAGCACTTAAATTAAGCTTTTGATATAACCAAATAAGTGTGAACATAAATAGTAGTTTTAGTCATCACTCGAGAGCTCGAAATGCAGCAAAAAAACCACCTAACAAATATCCACCTGTAGAAAAATTTGAATGACCTAATTTAGGAGGCGGATTCTTTGAACACTTGATTTCCTATTCTACTTTAACCCCTGTGAATAAAACAAAAAAAACATGGAAGGGAAAAATTTTAAGTTATTTTGTTGCTTTTTGTTGTAATGGTTCTAGTAAGACTGTTTTTTCGTTTATATTGTAATAAAATGTCGGATAAAATGTCGGATAAATTTCATTACTATACTAATGTAAATTAAAATTAACAAAATTTGCTAAATAATCCATCTGCATATATATTTAAATTTAAGACATCTGTATATGCACATAAATCATATATAATTTATGTACATATAAAGATGTATTAAATTTGAATTTATATCTAGAGTTCCTTTTTGCAGATTGAGTTTATAAAATTAAACAGTTTTTTTAGTGTTACTTACCCTAATAGCCATTAATAATTCAGGACCGTTTAGGTTAATTATTCTAGTGTTAACTTTGGGTAATAGTACAATTTGAGCTTTAAAGCAACCTTCAACCATATAAATGCCACATTTTGTACAAAATTTTGCCAGAGAAAGTGGCATTTTCAAGAATATTAAAGAATTTTTTGGTTTTAAGGTCTGGATCAAAACGGTTTTATTACCCTGTTTTCCTATTAAATTATTATTATTACTGTTTTCATATTAAATTTCAAATAAAATTTAGGTACAGTATATAAACAATAAACAGACAGGGTATGAACAAATTCGATGCATATAAAATTATTTTCAGCTTATGTTTATTTTAATTGTTAGCTAATAAATTTTTTTGAAGCTAATTGTCTTTTTTTTATATATACTTTATATTTTTTACATGGTAAATATTTAGCTATCGTAATATGTGTTCCAACGTGCTGTATTTAGTGGTGCTAATAGTGGTAGTACTAGCATATCTTTTGGTAGTTGAAGTGACAAAGACTTAGGTTGAGATAATGGCGGTTCAAATGTATTAACAGTTTTTAACTTTGACTAATGAATTTTATTGTTGTTTAATAGAAATAAGCCGGTATTTTAAAATCCAGATACTATATACATTATTATTATTATTATTGTTATTATTATAATTATTATTGTTATTATTGTTATTATTATTATTATTATTATTATTATTATTGCTATTATCAATGTTATTGCTATTATCATTTCCTTTATAAATAAATATAATATTTAGGTATTTGTAAAAATTTACTAAAAACCACAAATAATTTTATTAATCGAGTTGATTTAGGGTATAGAAGTTGGAGCCTACAGTGTTCCTGAGATCTTGCAAAATAGATATAGCATAAAAAATGCTTCAACTAAGGTTTTGATGTAATAACACCATTTTTAAGTCAACTTGACTTAAAAATGGGTGTTTATTACAAAAAAATGCTACACGTTTCTCTATGGTCAAACGTTTCATTAAGGGGCTACCCCCCTCTGTTTTTAAATCTAAGTATTAAAAAAAAAAAATGTTATGGGTTTCTAGGTTTTAGTAAAATATAAACCTTCTTAAAAAAAAATTTTTTTTAAATTGGTGGTTTCCTTGGTAACCAAAAAATACCCCTAAAATGACCAAAAAATAACTTCACGCTGGCCAAAATATAAGAATATGTGTACATATTTACCTTTTAAAATTTTAATACAATATTATCATATATTAGGGCTGTGAAATGAATGGATCAGATTTTTCATAACATTTTGCCATCATCAAAATGGCGCAATCAAAGATCATGTTCAAAATTTTCATCGATTTTAGGTCATATATATATATATTTTTAATAAAATAAATAAATTCCAATCCATTCATTTCACAGAGTATAATATGATAAACACTTCCTGAAAATTTCATACAAAAATGTAATACGGTTCTCCAGATAATTTGGCCGGCGTGCACAAATTTCTATTTTGAGAAAAACAATACAATTTTTTTCACAAAAACTGTTAAAAATAAACAAAGTTTTCAAAATCCACCAGAAACATACAAGTCATTTTCTTTTTCAATTATTTTCTCATTCTTCTTCAGTTTCTTGGCACATAATACTTGCCTTCTTAACTTTTTAACAGGGTTCATTCTAATTTCTGCTTTTTGTAATATTTCATTATTTATTGATTTGCATCCTGCAATCATATGAAAGCCTGGTTCCATGTCCAGTTGCTTCAAAATATCAATAGATGCTTTTGCTCCAATATTAAAATTGGCAACAGCATCATATACACCAATTGTTAATTGGGTAAGTGATACAAATGTTTGTTTTGGTATACGCTTCTAAATCATTCCATAAAAAGACTCATTGGCATTTTGTGTCTTACCGTGCAAACATTTTTGTAACTCAATGTCTTTCCTTAAATCCTCAAATATAGTTCTTACTTTCATTATGACATCCATTGGTAAACCTGGTTCCGGCTTATAGGTTGATGTCTTATTTATTTTATCGGCATTGTATTTGCACCAGCTGTCTGCACCAGTGAGGCAGTGTGGGAAATGTAAGCTATTATTTTTTGAGGAAGCAACATGAAATAAAGATGCCAACACCAGTTGGATCAGATTTTTGGAGACTTTGAGTTAAATTACAACCTTTACAATATCTGGAGATGATTTCAACATTTAAAATTTTGCCACTAGCAGTAGAGATGGCAGAAAAGACTCCGTTGAGTGATGACTATCCTTGTTTTTGCCATGTTCCATCGCAAGATAAATAAATATCGGTTACTTTCAAAGCTGTATTTTGCAATTTTTTAGCAGCATTTAACATTGTTCGTTCTGCTACACTTTTAACAGCTTTTGAAATTACTTTTATCAGTTTTTCAAAATTGTTTTTGGTCATTGGCTTAGGTAGATTCATAATGGCACAAAATTTTTTGATGCCTGCATATCCACGACCCAATAATCGTATACAATAAATTACTTGTTTATTGATATCAAATCCTTTTATATTTGTCATAGTTAGAAGTGTAGAACTTTTGAAAATGGTTACAAGCTCTTTTCTTACACTTAAGATATAGTAAGGAAGATAAACCACGTCGTTGAGTATATCTCTCACTTAGTGAGATTGTTGAACAACCACACTCTGGACACAAAACAGAACTTAAAATAGACATTAAAACAGCAACATAAATTATACGATAACCAGATATGGCAGGTTTTGAAATAATTTTATCTTTTAAGTTTTCGATTTTATGAGCTGAAGCTGATAAATTAGGTGGATTTTCAAAAATTGGTTCAGTAACACAAGTGATGTTAGGGGCACTTGGATTTATTGTCGGCAATTCGATATTAGTACTATCAGATACAATAACAGTATTAACAGAATTTTGAACATTTCCCATAAACCTTTTCCTTTTTTTATGAGTTTGTGTACATTTCTTAACTCGACAAGCTTTTCCCATTTTTACTAGTTAAACTAACCTAATAAAATCTCAAGAACTGACTGAACTGAAGAATATTGTCGTACTTGATGTACCAAGGTATTGGTAAATTCTAGAAAAACGCATCAAGAAGTTGTTCAAGCTTATGCATTGCAAGTGTAACACTATTTTGGGTAAAAGTATGGTGTATAAAATTGTTTAAGTGCGTTGCTATGGCGTTGCTAAGGAAATTACTTAAGAGTTGGTTAACTTAAATAGACAATTTAAGATAGTTAAAGATTAATCTGATACATCCAAAACAAATTTTATGATTCTGCATAGTTTGAAAGAGTTAAAATTAAAAAAAATAAAAATTGAAAATTTTGAAATTTTATGGGGGGATAGCCCCTTAATTGAGAGCTAGGCATGACTCAGGTGTTAGTAAGAAGTTATTTTCATTCGTATAAACTTCTACGACTAAACAAAGAATACCGGTTATTAGATTTGTTTAATTGAATAACTAATTGATTAAAATAAAAACAAAAATTATTACTTCGATTTTTTTTTAATAGTCGGAACTTTAGCAAACCACTACTTTTCTATTCATTTGGATGTAGATGTTGCGTATACGGCATCGTCTGGACGACTTAAGCAGCAACTTAAATTCAAATTTAAGTTGCTGCTCATGCTTTGGCTACAGTGTTATCAAAACACTTTTAAGAAAATAGAAGTAGAGTCGTACATACGTTAATACCGTCATCAGACATTAAATAAAACTGTAGCTTTACTTTATGTTTAATAGCCCAGCGGGCATTTGTTTTAAAAAATTACGTTCTAAATGTATTTTAAATGTCTTTTAAACGTTATCTAAACATTCTTCTGTAAAGAACGTTTAAAAGACGTTTAAAAAACGCTTAAAAGACATTTAGAACGTAACTTTTAAAAACAAATGTCCGTAGGGAGAGATCTGAACAAATCAGACTGAAATATTACTAATACATTAGTTGGTTGCTACGTAGTTGTGCTTTATGTTTTATATCCTGTTAAAAATTCAAGCATAACATGAAATGTGACTGAAATAAGAAAAATGCCAGTTTAACATTAACTTTTTTGTGGCTTTAACATCAAAAAACTTGCGAGTTCTTCATGAAATTAAAGTAATTATAAATTATTTGATATCACTGCTGTAAAAATACAACTTTTGATGCGTGAAATAAAAAACCTTTGAAGTGAATCAGTTTTAGTCGTAAATTCTTTAAGATATTAACATAAAAATTAAAAACAAAAAAGAAAAAAAATATATAAAATTTTTGTTTTAAAGTGTTATTTGATACGATAAAAATAAAATTAGTTTTTAACTACTTACAGTAATATATACAAGAAATATATAAATGCAGGAAATTGACGGTGCAATATAAAGCTTATGTAAAATCTATTATTTTATAGGGTATTTACGTTAGATCTTTTTGTGGTATATTTGTCTGCGCAAGTAAAACAACAAAGTATTTATACAGGTTGGATAATCCTACCTGTAAAGTTCTATCTAAAAATGAAGATCTTTTATAACGCTAAATTTTTAATATTTAGTGTAAGCATAAGAATAATTAGCTAAACAAAATTTTGTAGACTTAATATGAAATAATTTGTATTTTTATTTTGAAAGTCTTTTTAAATTCATTCATTATTTCTCTTTTTTTTAATTTTTATTTAGTTTGCAACTTTTAATAGAAAAGATGTGCTTTTCTTTGAAGATATTTTATACCTCAATTTTGTTATTTAAAGCACCACGAAAAGAAAAGGCAATATATAAATTTTAGAATGTATAATAGTTTTATTAAATGTTTTATAAAGTAGTTACAGTAACTCTACGCAAATATTGACGTGATAGAATTATGACACTAATCTTCTTTGAGTCCATTTTTGTTTATTTTGCGAAACAAAATGGAAATCAATATAAATTGAATTTATTTTAGCTATAAAATATTTTTTTTTTTTAGTTTTATTGAATCAAATTCTTTGTAAAGTTTATTAAATAACCAAAAAATAATGACGTCTCTTCAAAATTTCAATTTTAAGTGAGTGAGTTTAAAGGAAATTTGAGCGGCCATTATATGTTACGCGCATGTTAAAATTTGAACTTAATTAACAAATTTAAAATGTAATTTGACGTCAAATTAACTATGAGTTTGTAAAAAATTTAATTTTAAAAAATAGTTTATTAAAAATGGGAATCAAATCATCTAAAAACTCGAAAAAAGATATTTATCGTTTAAAGATTCATAACTTAAAGAACCAGTTGAGTTTGTTAGAAAAAGCTGTAAACAATTATAAAAACGAGGCTTCACTAGCTTCTGAATCTCATAAGTCAGAACTAATTTCGGCTTTAAACATAATTAACGATCAAGTATGTCAATTTCTAATGGTGCTAAATACATTATTGAGTTAATAAATATTTAAATAATGTTTTATAAAATATAGAACAAAAACTTTATAACAATTAGATCAAAGTGTTTAAAGCAATTTTATAATATATTTTGATATATAACTTATTAATATTTTTTTATATTCATTGTTTTTATGTTATTTACATATTAACATGATCTGTTTTTAGGAAAAAAGACTTTTATCAATTGAGAGAGAATATCAAACAATAAAGTTTTGTTCTAAAGAGTTAGAAGAAATAAAAATGGAGTTAAACATAATCGCAAATGAACATAAACAAACAAGCCATAATCTTCCATTGCTTGTTAAGCAAGTTGGGGACAAAGAGATAAAATCTTGGAATGACAGTGTTCTTGAATTAAAAGCAAGGAAATTTCAATTTTCAGATATACTTATTTAGGTTTTTTATTATGTGTATATGGTTTGGGTTGAATTAGACACAGTTATAGACCTTCTTTAATCCAATCCAATATAAAAGTTTTTTAAGCTTGCGTATAGAATAAGTCAGTAATTTGACATGAAAAATTATAACTGATCTAAATATTATACATATGAAAAATTATAACTGATCTAAATGTTATACATATTTAAAAATAAAAGTTACATCAAAATGTATTAAGATTTTTTAGCTTTTTTTTTTTTAATAATCATTTAATAGCTAATAACTCACTAAACCATTTTACGCGCTAAATCATTTAACAGCTAACTAAATGTTATATCGTATAAAATTTCAAAGTTCATTGAATAAAGCTGCATAAAACTTATTAAAAGATTTCTTTTTGAAAATAACGTTGCCGTGAATATTGAACAACTTCTAATAAATTATTTTAAAATAGTGATTTATTTGTATACAACTTTTAATATTAGTGAAACAAGTGTTAAACAACAGTTAACCAATGTGTTAACCAACAAAAGTCTTAACCAAAGTTTCTAAAATTTTTAAAATAACATTTGGGTAGTTTTTAATGGCGATTAATACAATCAAAATTAAAAGGAAGATATTTAAAAAGCCTCACAAAAGGAAAAAATGTTTTCAAATTAGGTTGATGCTATGTATCACATTTGCATTTACAGGCGAAGAATGATTCAGTCTCCTACTGGTTGCTGAAATAATGATTGGTCATTATTCATGAGATTAGTGTTTGGTTTTTGATTTTTTTAAATCTAAATAGGTGTTTTAACCTAGAAATAGTTATTAAATAATCTGATGGAATGACATCCGTGCCCAGCTTTTTTACTATACTGAATAAAAGTGTTTGTTATAAAACTTATATCAGTACACTACTATCCTACTTTACTATCCTATCAAAAAGATTATGTTTTAGTGTAGTAAAGAAAAACCTACAATTTTTTTTCTTATTTAGTAAAAAACTGTCTAAAAATCTTTTTTTTAAGGAACGTTACGAATCCGCCAAACAGTATACTATGGAACTTGTTTCGATGGAACTGGCCCATGAAAGAGAACTTCAGGATTTACAAAGACGAATACGGCGTTTAGAAAACGTTGAATCAACTTCTGAAGTTAAAAAAAATGAAAGTTTTATTGAATATTACAAATTGATCGGCGAAAACGTTGATCTTAACAACGTCAACGAGCAAGCTTCAAAATATGATAAAAAGTTTTTAAAACTTGATGCTGCAATTAAAAAGTTAAAAGACGATTTGATACTTTCTAATTTTAACAAAAAACTTTAATTCTAGAACAATATGTTATACGTCACGAGTTGCAAAAAAGTAAACACTTGTTTTTAAAGTTTCATTTTTTTTTTTTTTTTTATCGCGTTTAGCTTTATCTTTAATTTTTTGATACATTATTTAATTATTTTTATTTGAATTAATTTTTATACTGCAAACGATATATTCCTTAGAACAGTTGTCGTACTGTTCGATTGATGATGCATGCATCCTGCAGGTTTGTCTTCTTTTTGAACACTAAAAATTAATTAGTAGTTATAACATTTGTTTTATTATTGTTTAAAAAAATGATACTTAATTTAATTATTAAATAAAATTTTATATTACAAAGAGTTGCGCGTAATATATAAGCCAAAATGGTTATTGCAACTTACACATTCAAAACCCGCCTTGACGCAAGATTTTCCAATAACATCAAACCAATCAAAGTTTTCATTACATTCCTCGAAATCGCATAAGCACTATAAAACGGAAATATAAAATATTTACATATTTTTTTAAACACACAAAACAAACAAACAAAAAAATGTTGTAGATGAATAACTCATTAACTCTCCTATGTAATTTGAGGCACATTAGGAGCCCATTTGCAAAACGCGTTAGTCCGAGTAAATTAATTTTCGAGAAAACGAATTACTAATAGTTGCGCATCCGCAGAAATTAATACTTTCTTTGTCTACTTTTAGGAGAAAAACTCTTTTAATTGGTCTAATATTTATATATATGATAGATTTCAGTATATAGAATCTGGAAATGGAATTAAGTCAAAATTTCTATTTATGTGATGCGTTTTACAGATGAGCTCCACGTTTTTGATCATCATTTTAGATCGTGTTTGTAAAATCCTTCAAATATTTTACAAATATTACAGGCAGTGTTTTTATGCATATTTATGAGTAAAAGTATATAATCATATTTAAATGTGATTACATATATATTATATATATATATATATTTTTATGATTAATGTATGATAAAAATTTATCATGAGAGCAAACTTGTTAATGCTTATGTTAATGTTAATTCTTTTTTGAAAAGGAACTTTTAAAACAAAAAAAAAACAACTTGTTAAGTAAATGCAAGCAACAAAAGTATATTCATATTAAGTTTTGTGATGAGCAATAGACTCAGACTCATTTCAAAACTAGATGACAAAATAAAGAGCTTTTAAAAGCACTCGTTTAATAAAAAGGAAATTTTTAGTTATTTTTTAATAATAAATTTTTTTGTAAACTTCCTTTCGTGCATTACTACTTATTTATCTTTAGATATATTTAAAGTTTATTTATTGTTTTAGGAGTTTCTTTGAGGTTTTTTGGTTTTTAGAGATTCTAATAATCTTCAAATAGCGCTATAAACGTTGCATTCACGGCTTCTAATATTTCTAACTAATTTTGTTTAAATTTTTTAGGTTCTAGAGTAGGCTTTATTAATTTAGCTATTAATAAAATGTGAACAGAAAGTTAACAATGGTAGTTCTGAAAACGCAATTTACAATTAATATGCACCCCCTGTGATATCTAAATAATACGGTAAATAAATGCGGCTCATGTTATTTTAGATAGAAGGAACAACAGTTGTAAACATTCAATTTCAAAACCGAATTTAAGTCAGATTTGAGCGTGCATAAAGAAATTTAATACAATTTTTATTAGAATTAAGCGTTGTATAAAACCGTTTTATATTTTTTTATCAGAAAACATTGAAATGTTTAAGTAGTGAGCGTTATTAATCTTATATATGAATATATAATGTTATATATATATATATATATATATATATATATATATATATATATATATATATATATATATATATATACATATATATATATATATATATATATATATATATATATATATATATATATATATATATATATATATATATATGTATATATATATATATATATATATATATATATATATATATATATACATATATATATATATATATATATATATATATATATATGTATATATATATGTATATATATATATATATATATATATATATATATATATATATATATATATATATATATATATATATATATATATATATATATATAATTATTAATGTTATATATAAATGTCTAAGGGTATTTCCAAAATCGTTTTTCACATGAGTTCTTGGAGTTCTCTCAAATAGGTATGCTTTTTAAAAATAAATTTCCCAAAATGTATCCTCGAAACTAAATCTCTTTTTGACCTGTTGTTTGTAATATTATTTATACTATATAAAATACTTATGGTTAATAATTTCTCAGTTCACTTGTAGCATGCCAATCGTTTATTAAAACTATTATTATTCAAAAAAAAAAGAAGTTTCGTGTTTTTTCAAAAAAACTTATTTCTCCACAATTAGGTCGGTGATATCTACCTTTCAGCGCAATTTTCAGCAATATTTACCATATCACATAAGAATAAACATACAAAAATTTAGAGTTTTGAACTCACCATCAGATTTCTTGGCTCAAATACTAAAAAGTCCTGGATCCGACCCTGATTATTCTTATTATTAAGTTTTAAACCTATATAATATTAGTTTTAAATATATAAAATATAATATATTAGTTTTAAATTAAAATAATTAATTTGATTCAAAATCTGCATATAACTAATGCTTACACTAGGTTATCTCAAAAAAAACTGTTCTATTAAAAAAGTTAAGGGCGAAAGTAAAAATTAGAAATTTTATTATTATTTGCTAGTTATTAATCTATCATAATAATAAAAAATGTAGTGAAAAGCATCCTTTTTTTAAGCTTTGTAAAAGCCAACATTTAGCGGAAAGATGTATTTCCTTATTGCGCCTCAGTTATGCACTACACAGTATTTTCACTAACGGGCAAGTTTTTTTTGGTCTTTTTTATTTGTATATTGTCAGGGGGTTTTGTCAGTTAAGTTGAATTTAAGTTTACTTTTTAGATTAAAGAGTCATTTCATGTTCGAGTAGCATACTTATTTCATTTTAGAGCAGCATACTAATTTCGCATAAATTAGCATACTAATTTTGCATTAATTACAAATTTTTTAAAAAAAAGTAAAAGATCAGTTTTTGATAAAGTCTCGAAAAGTCTTGCTTTTGACATTGCCAACTAAAGGTTGCGTTTTCAAAAACAAGGTTATTTAACAGTTTGTTTTTTAAAGTTGATAAATATTGGTTTTGAGGTGTTTTATTTAACAAGTATTACTCAAACAATGTTGTATTTACAAATCATATTTTATAAACGATTATTTTAAACTATTAAACATAATGTTTTACTAAAACTTTTATCAAGTGTTTTTGTTACTGAAAATTCAGTTTTGATCATTTAAAACAAATTTTTTATTTTAATATAAACACGTTCAGCAATTATTTAAAATTGAAATTGAAAACATTCAGCGGTTATTTTAAGTTAACCTACACAACCACCTTAGTTAGCAAGGATTGTATTTTCTCACCATGGTGATTGCCGACCATGATGGCAAGAGTCTATTTTTTCCATAATAGATTGTGTATTATTATTCGAAAAAGTTGTTTGTTTGATTTTTTCACTTTGTTTTTATGACTATTTTATAGTTTAGACTAAAATTCATTTAAAGGTATATTTACTAAAAAAAAAACTATACTCTGTAAATTTATTTATAATCTGTTCAATAAAGTTTATTTAAAAAAATCTAAACTTAGTTACAAAGTAATTTACTACCTTTGTAGAAAAAGCATTCAAATCTTGGTCATCGTGTTCTAAATAAAGAGAAAACTTTTAAATCTAATTTTTGTCCATTTTTATTTATAAAAAACATTATTATTTTATTAACTTTCAACTTGCGTGGAATTGCATGGAATCTTTGTTGCAGTGCATCCAACAATTGCTAAAATCCCGAGAAAAGAAACGTATTTGATGAGATCCATTTTAATTTAAAATTTGAAATTTGTTATTCAATACCAAAAAAAGTTTTTATGCATTTATCTGTTTATTCAGCAAAGTAAAACAATACAAAGAGTGTGCTCAGTTGCTACCTGTGTACTTATTTTTTAATGTTTTTTTTTTTGTTTTTGTTTTTTACTTTTTAGCTACGCTGCTGAGTATTATTATGTGTAACTAATAGTATGTAAATTAGTTTGTGTTACACATACTACAGCTAACTGTAATTTATTATTATTTTGAGATTACTTTACTAGGTTACCTAGAAAAGATAATTGGGGTCATTGTTCGGTTCTTAGAAAATTTCACATCCATATTTGAACTATCACATAATTTCTGCTGACGCTGCTTTTTTCTATCTTTTACTCCTTTCATTCAGCTTCTGAGAACAAACTTCATATTTAATTACTTGAATTAAGTGGTCCTCTTTTAATCATGTCATGATGGGTTGTTAATCATGTCATGATGGATTTTAATCATGTCATGATGGGTTTTAATCATGTCATGATGGGTTTTAATCATGTCATGATGGGTTTTAATCATGTCATGATGGGTTTTAATCATGTCATGATGGGTTTTAATCATGTCATGATGGGTTGTTAATCATGTCATGATGGGTTTTAATCATGTCATGATGGGTTTTAATCATGTCATGATGGGTTTTAATCATGTCATGATGGGTTTTAATCATGTCATGATGGGTTTTAATCATGTCATGATGGGTTTATGAAGAACTCTTACTCTAACTGCTAACCCGACCATCAATGTCAGCCATTGTATTATTAATTAGTTTTTTCGACAACCAATTTGCATTACTCTGCGTTCTTCAAAGTTAAAATTCAAAAAACAGTTGTGCAACATGCTGACAAAATCCACTTGTAGTTTTTCATATTCAGAGAAAAATTGATTGACATCAATAACTTTTATAATCTTACCACCATCGACGTATAATTTTGTATAGTTTTAAAAAGCATTGTGGTAAGTCATTGATGAAGAACACATAGCAGTAATGCAAAAACTGATCCTTGAGGGATGTCACTTGTTACCTTAATCCACTCGAATGTCTATTAGCTAACCAACCTGTGATCGAGTTAATTAGCTGGTCTCAAATACCATAGGCTTAAATCTTATGAAGACGTCTTATGAAAGATCGTATGATAGATAAATATATTATACAGTTATTATAAATACGTACGATTGGAGCTCGGTGATAAGACAAAATAATGTCTTTTACTTGCCCCGCCAGTGTTTTTATTTATAAACTTTTAAATTGTAAAAGTTATTAAACAACGAAACAAACAAAAAAAAGCTAAACTAAGTTGTTGTATGACAATGTGTTGAGTGCTTTGGCAAAGTCGGTAAAAAAAATTTTAACTAGGCGTCTACGGTAAACTGCTTCCGTTAAAATGTTATGAGATTCAATCAAGTTTGTAAGGCAGCCTTTGTGAATTTATATTCATCAATAAATTTTAAAGTTTATAAAAAAATCTCTTGACGTTCAAAAATTATGGCCTTATAATAAATTTAAATTTGTAACCCCCTCAAAATGAGGGGAGTTCAAACTTTATATGGCCGTAATTTTAGAACGTTAAGAAAGTTAGAGGAATGCTATAGAACGCGAGAAACCAGCTCAACAACGCATTAAGTTTTAGAATGGCTTTAGCCTAATTTTCAACTAGTGACATCAAACAAAGTTTACTTGTATCTATTTTAAAAATACTTTGAATAATTGAGATATTTTTTTACATCACTGTATTGTTTTTCGAAAAAAAGT
The DNA here is from genome assembly GCF_022113875.1 of Hydra vulgaris. Taxonomy (NCBI): domain Eukaryota; kingdom Metazoa; phylum Cnidaria; class Hydrozoa; order Anthoathecata; family Hydridae; genus Hydra; species Hydra vulgaris. Next base: position 11,305,800 of record NC_061157.1, on the reverse strand, counting down.
TACTTAAATAAAGAGATAATTATATTTAACTTAAATATTTTAAATTTACTCAAGCGCATATACCGAAATTTGTAACTGCGTTTTTGGAGTTCCTCATCTTTTTTTACTGGAGCTGTTTTAAGACCTGTAAATAAAAAAAAGGCTAAATTGAAATAAATAGGTTAATAAAGATTTTCTAAAATGAAATACATTGAAGCATTGAAGATGTTAAGTCACGTGTTATAAAGTGCATTTAACTTAGTCTGAAATTTTAAATATAAATACGTATTATTTTGTTAATTTCTATTACATTAATAAAACTATTTAGAAATTAACAAAGAAATATAATAAAACTGTGAATTTAATTTTTTTTTTTTTTATCTTTTATATTTATTTTCAAGTTTTGTTTATTACGCTAGCATGTTTCCTAAATACCGTCTACAAAAAAGTTTAATACGCTAGCATGTTTCCTAAATACCGTCTACAAAAAAGTTTAATACGCTAGCATGTTTCCTAAATACCGTCTACAAAAAAGTTTAATACGCTAGCATGTTTCCTAAATACCGTCTACAAAAAAGTGTTACACTGCCAAATGTTTCAGTTGGAAACAAATAACGTCAAAAGTTGGTTTCTTTTTAGAAAACGAGTAAATAAAAATGATAAATTTATCTGTGTAGATATTTCTCCAAATTTCAGTAAAGATTTAGTTTTTACAATATTTTGAAAGATTGAAAATAGATTTCAATGCAATGTTTTTGTATTTTTTTTTTGCTTTTACATTATTAGGCCATTAATATTGCAGAGGTCTAAACCGTACGTAGCCATCACTAGGTATAGCTGATCATTAATACGATTGGTTAATGAAATCTTAGTACAAATTTATTTCCTGATTAAATAAGAGATTGAAAACAGCTTTAAAATTAAGTATTATAAGTGTTTAAACAATTTAGTTCAAAAGTATTTATTATCTCATATCATTATTAAACTTGTTCATCATCTGATGCAAACCCCTGGAATTTAAGTTGACCATGAAAATTTGCAGAAAGATTAATATTTATCATTAAAAAATAAAGAGTTTCTATTTATCGTGTAAGAAAGGTTTATAATTATCTTAGAGTTTTGTGTTTGCTTTTATTTTACATAAAAAAAGGAACTCGGTTTTTGAGAATTCATTTTTATACGATTTATAATTGTTATACACAGTTATTAATGACCTGATAGCTTATTTTCAAGACCTGATAGGTTATTTTAAACGCCTGATTCTAAGAACTATAATATCCACTGCATACGCTAGTATGCGTTACTTCTCCGTTGAAATTACCATATATTGCTGAACCTTCAATATTTTTATTTTTAATGGTCTCAAAAATGTTTTGGGTAAAAGTTTAATAAATATAAAGGTTGATTTTATTACTTAGACAGAAAGAGTGTTAGATAAATCAAAACTGGAAAAAAACAATTTTATTTTATATTTTATGTAATAATTATGTAACACATAACTTTTTTTTTTATCTGGTATTTAAAGTGCTCTGATAAGTCCTTACAATCACAGAGCACTGCCGAAGAGCATTAAACGTCGTGAACTAGGAAATTCATGCCTTCTTCCTCAGAAATCTTGTTTTAACTACTATGCCACACCTGCAACAAATAAATTTATTACTTTGATCGATATCTAAAAAATGCTTCATCAATAATTTATTAGCCATTCTTCATTATTGATTAGACTTTTTTTTGGATTTATATACATCAGGGTTTATATATTTGGTTATATTAGTTTGTTAATTTCAAAATAAAAAGGAAAATTTATATTTTTTAATTAAAAAAAAATCAAAATAAGTAAACTTCTGTTTTTAACTTAAAAACATTTTAGATCATAAGCAATGAAGACAGTAACGTTAACAATCAAGTACAGTAAAGTAAACAATCAACCCAGCCAACATTGACATACGGGTACCGTACGGGGCCCATGTGGATCCTCAACTGGGTCTCGTATGGGAAGACCGACGATATCCCGCCGGTCTTGGCCGCGGTTTCCATATGGGCCCTAAATGGGTATGCTCGCCTGGTATCCCGTATGGGTCCCAGTCAAATCCCGTACTTTAAAACCATAAGGCCCATTTGAGTTTGCAACTGGGACCCATATGGGAAATTCATTGGGAACCCGCCGGATCTTGGCCGCGGTTTTCCTCTGGGGCCCATATGGATATGACGGCCGGGTATTCCGTTATTGGGTATTGTAATAACTTTCATTTTTGACTATCTTTTTTAAGTGAAGTTTTTTTTGGACCCTGCTGTTTTTTTCCCGGTAAAACGACTGTATTCGTTTTTTTATTAATTCATAAACTAATAAATTAATAAAAAAAATTATTACTTTTTTAAAGTAACTTAATAAAACAGTTCTATCTTCTCTTTTAACAATTTCGAAGCAATTCAACCTTTTACAGTTACATTCAAGCATTGTTTTATGAGATGCTAGCCTTTTTTTAAATACTTTTGCGCAATCTTTTTTTGTTTTTTCTTTTTTTGGATTTTTTTGTTACTTGTTCTAATGTTTCAAACGTCGCCATTTTTAGTAATAAACATTAATCGAATCATCTGCCAGTATTATGAAAAAATGGGACTTGCAGCTTTCAATCTAAGTTCTGATAATACAGAGTAGTGTTTGATTTATGTCTTTTAGTAAGTTTTGATTGTTTAAAAACTTGTTTTTTCGGGAAGGTAACTATTTGTATATTAAAGATGAGAGGCATATTTCCATACATAAAATCAATTATTTGATTCAAAATAAAATACAAAATATGGTTCTGTAGTTTATAAAGCTAGAAAATCAAAAAAGTCAAATTTTTCAAAATGTGACCCTGCCGTTTCTTCCCGTGGAGTCTTCATATGATAACATCAAGATTAATTTTATACTTAATATTTTCATAGATAAAACCATCTTTTGGAACTTTGAACTCTAACAAAAAATTATTTAGATAATCAAAAATGGAATTAGGTTTTCGGGCACCACTTTTTAATCAAATTTTTTAAAATCCGAAAGTTGCGAGTCCTAGGCCTAGGCTATGACAGTAACATTTATAAACAGCCATAACTTTTGGCTAATTTTAGTTAAAAATTTTTGACATATATGTTTAAATTTTGTCACTATTTTAGATTTTCATTGAATAACTTCCTACATGTTTTTTTAATATAAAATATATAGAGAGCATTATTCTCTTTTACTATCAGCTATCAAGCTGATTAAACTGACTTGATCAGCTTCAGCGTTAATTTGTAGCTAATGAGTTTAAAGCTGAAGCTGAAATATCAGCTGCAACCCCTACTTTATAGACAACATAGATAATGTGACGTATATACTTTATGATAATACATGTGTTTTTTTTATACTTGAACACTAATTTTTTTTATTTTTAATACATGTTTTTTTTTTAAACGTGTTTTTTATATTTAACACTTAAGAAAAATTGACTTTTGCCCAATATTTTTTAGATAAAAATAATATTTTCTTCCAAGTTCATGGAAGTCTACGGAGGCGATTCTTCAAATAAAATGAGGGGGGGGGGGATAAATCCTTGAAAAGTACCGACTGGGTTCTTAATAAAAAACAAAATAATAAATGGTCCTCAAAACTAAAATTTACGCAACTGAATTGTGTCAAATAACCAACTAGCCGACTAAATTCGTAAAAAAACGACTATAACTTGAAAATCAACTTCTTCGGGGGGTGTAACATCCCCCACACCCCTTCCCTGCCCCCTGTAAAATTGCCTCTGCAAGTCTCTCATACATAAGTCTCTCACTTTTTCTAATAAATAAAAGTTATTACCATTATTATTATAATTATATTTAATAACCTGTCATTACTAATATTTATTAAAAATGCATTCTGGTTGTTGAAGTCAATAGTGTTTTGGGAAACTATATTTAGGATTGTAAAATATGCAAAAGTATTACTTCATAGATTTGAGGCTTTATTTTATTCGATCATCAAAAACATTAATATTCCTAAAATGGAACCCTGTGAATCTTAACAAAGTATATATTCAAAGTATTTTTTTTGAAAGCCATCAATACAAAAAACATCTTTTTTGTTCGTTTGTTTTTTTGATTGGTAAGGTTGAAATGTTTTTATGACGCAAACTATAAGTAATAAATATTGTTTATAAAATGTCATGATAAAAAATAAATATGTCAAAAGGAAGTTTTTAACGGAAGTGATAATTGATTGAACAGAGATTGGGAAATATCTACATATGTTCTGTTACCTTCTTTTAATACCGTAGAAATTATAAGAGTTTTTAGTGCGGCTTTTCATTTTTCAGTTCATTCTTTCAGTCATTCATTAGAGCATGCCGATGTGAAATGTACCGAAAGTGTTTTGTGTCGAAAGTTCTTAACTTAATAAAAAAACATCGCTCTCGTTCTTCATTAACATTAAATAAAAAATGTTGTTTAAAATAAGTTTGTTTTCAGTTCTATTTACTTCGTTATTAGTTGTAAATTACACAAAAATACAAGATGAAGCCGAACGATTTTTTACTATTGATGAAAATGGCAACCTTTTAGAAGCAAAAGAGACCGTGTATTTTACGGAAAACTATAAGATATTAACGCCGCCAAAGCAAAATATGGGATCTTCTTTAATCATTCATAGAAATCCATCAAATAAAATTGAGAACAATTCAGAAGCAAGTAATAAGAGTATAGTTCAAAATTTTGATTTAACAAAAACTTTTGCAGAACTCAATTCTTTTAATGAAACAAAAGGGAAAAAGGTATTGCATAAAAACATTATTGCAGTCCACCTGATCAAAAACTCATTAAATAAAAAGTTAAACGAGAAAAAAACAAACTTTGAATACTCAAAGACATTTTTACCGTCCAATAAACCAAATTCTGTAAATGTTGTGCACTTACAAAAGGCAAAAATAACGTCGAACAGTAAAAACGTTTATAATCCAATAACAAGTTTAAAACCAATAACTTCCGTGGAACTTAATTTAAAAGAGACTTCAACGAATCTTTCACAAAACTCTCAGAGAGCAATAAAAGCATCATCGACAAATAACGCAAATAAAGTATTTGAAGAAGAAATCACCAAAAATATTTTAAACAAAACAAAAGTAGAACCGAAAGCTTCTAAATTAAACGAAACAAAAAAAAACTATTTTGAAGATAAAAAAAACAACATCAATGCAAAAAATATGCTTACTAACTCTACAATGAAAGGATACCTTTCAAAAAATAGCAATTTTACAATTAGTAAAATTGGAATTTTCTATAACGACGAGGAAAAAGAAAGCAACTTGTCCTATTCTAAAAGAAAACTTGGCGAAAATTGGAAACTTTTAAATTCAAATAATTTACCTAATTCCTATTTATTACCAAACCAAAAACATGTTTACACAAACCAAACATTGATCAACTCATCAAAAATTGATTTTTCTCATGAAAATGTCTTTCTTAAACCCCACTCATTGCATTTAGCTGATACGACTGAGTTTGTCAAACTTATTTCTGACCAACCCGGTTTCGAAAAATTTACCGATTTAAAAGCGTTAAAAAAAACCGTAAGACTTATTAAAGGTCTTTAACCTGCTTTTTTTCTACAACTTCTTTTACTTATTTACGACAATTTTTTAATTTTATTTTACTCTCACTCCCATGAATCTTTGATTCTTTAATCTTCAAATGTTGATTATTCAATTTGATTTTCACAACATACGTTAAATCATTTTGGGTTAATAAAATCGACCATTACAATGTTAAGCAGGGTGTATTTTTTCTATTTAGAATATAGTTGAATGCACTTCAAGCTCAATGTGTCCGATTAATAAATATTGTTCAAACTTACTATGTTATGATTGTCAAAAAACAACTCACGCGTGCGTAGAAGATGAGCACTGCTGTAAGGGACTATCTTGTATTTACGGAAGGTGCGATAACAAAGAAAAGGGCACTCCAGGTATATTTATTATAAAAATTATTTTAATACTTACTAATAGTCTTTATGATTTAGAAACATTAAATAAGTTTTTTGAAAAATAATGGACCCGTAAAACAGGTCATCTTAGGTCTGTTTCACACCTACCAATTATATGCTTTATAATATATATATATATATATATATATATATATATATATATATATATATATATATATATATATATATATATATATATATATATATATATATATATATATATATATATATATATATATATATATATATATATATATATATATATATATATATATATATATATATATTAGGATTGGTCAAAAAAAAAATTTTTCTTGTTACAGGCTCTAAATATTGCTAATAGTTATTAATATTGATACTATCAAATATGAGAATGATTGTGATAGATTTAAAGGGCGCAACTTTATTGGGAAAACTACCGGTACCCTAATATTTTGGAGAAAAAAAGTTTTTCAAAGAAGCGAAATTTTATAAAAAGTTCGAAAATAATAATCGTTTTATAAAAATCATATTGCTAAAAAAATTGTTATTAAAAAACATGTAAAAATTGTTATTAAAAAACATATATATATATATATATATATATATATATATATATATATATATATACATATATATATATATATATATATATATATATATATATATATATATATATATATATATATATATATACATATGTATGTATGTGTATATATATATATATATATATATATATATATATATATATATATATATACATATATATATATATATATATATATATATATATATATATATATATATATATATATATATACATATGTATGTATGTGTATATATATATATATATATATATATATATATATATATATATATATATATATATATATATATATATATATACATATATATGTATATATATATATGTATGTATGTATGTGTGTACATATATACATACATACATACTATTTATCTAATTAAGACAAAAAGTATTCATCTTGGCTTTGAGTTAACGAATAACACTTTATAACTTTGAATTGACTTTATATCTTTAATTAAACACCAGGGTTCGACGCCTAAAACTAATATCTTTTTTCTGACTCCCATTCCCCTCCCTCCCCCTCTTATTGCTTATGAGTTTTAATATAGAATCTCTTTGGTACCTATTACACAAGGGTGGGGGCGCTTGTAGGACGTTTAATAATAACAATTTGTTATCAACAAGAAAACAATATCTCAAAAGTTAAAGAATATATTTTTAATATATACATCAGTTACTAATAAGAATAAAAACTTTAATAAGGCTTTAAAAACCGTCGACTGTTAAAAAATTTCGGTTTGTCAAAATTAATAAACGTATATTTCTAACCATAATTTCAAACTTATGTGAGCATAATAAATTATTAAAACAGACTTATTTCCCCCATTTATTTAATTACTCACGGGTGTTACGCACCCGTGAGTAATTAAATAACAAATGGTTTCGCAATATTTATTTTTCAAGAAAAAAAATTGTTTCTTTTGTGCAGATATTTCTGCGCACAATAAAAATTGTGTGCAGACTTATGTAATTAAATAGAGACGTTAATATTTCAAATCTCTCCATCATAGATAAAAAAAGGCATTATCCTAACTACTTTCTACGTGTATTTTCATGCTTTAAAACATTTTTTGAAAATTAAAACATTTGTTAATTAGATTTTAGAAATATTTCAGCAGTAGTGATCTGTGACGTTTCACAGATCGCTACTGCTGAGGCCATGGTAGCTTGCTTTTACACCAATCAGCTATATACTTAGTCTATTCATTTCATTAAGCTATACTTAATGATTGAAAATAATGTTTGAAATATTTTCGGATATCAAATGTATCTCGGTTATCAAATGAAAATGCTACTCCTACCTCTTTATTCTACAGGCGAGCTTAATTGTTTTAAAACTAAATGGAAAAAAAGGGAAATTAAAATTTATATATTTAAAACAAAATTAACACATTGTAACTAATCTCTAGGTTAGAATTATATTGTTTTATCTCCACATTTTAGAGTTTCAAGATAAAACGATTTAAAAAACAAAATCTTTAGGAGACGTCATATAAAATAATATTTATTAGTTATGTTTTCTCGACAACTTTTTTGATTATAACTTAGGTTTCAATATAGTAGAAAAACATTGTTTTGAGGTACATAATGCGATCAATAACTCATTTTTTTTTCAAAAAGTGGAGATAGAACAAAATAATTCTAACATCGCGTATTGTCAAGTTCTCTAAAACGCCCAATTACGTCATAAATCTATGGTTAAATACGTCACATAAAAACCTGAATATTAATATAACTATTTTTGGTAACCTGTTGTGGTACAACAACACCAGTTGTTAGCTGTAGCGTCAATAGGGGGTGTGGTCCACACCGCCTGACACCATCAGAGGGGTGACACTAAATTGAATAAAAAGCAAATATGCCAGAACCTTTTTTTTCAGATTTCTTTTTTTTTTTTTTTTTTTTAGAAATTTCTGAATACAAAGGACATTTTGTTAGTTTTTAATCTAGAGGGGTGACACCAAAAGTTTACCGCTCTGGGTGACGCTAACCTCAATGACGCCACTGGTTGTTGATGTTGCTAAATAGCGTATTTCAACATTAAAGAGATCAAAACTTTAAAGAAATCACAGCTTCTGTTACAATTAAAAAAATTCAGTTTCCATTAAAAAAAATTAAAACCAATATTTATTGCCAATAGCGATGATGATTAAATATCTATCAATATAATTATGCGATAGTAAATAAAGTTAATAACTGAGTAATAAACAAATGTAACTATTTTGCTATTATTTCCTAATATTTAAAGCAAAATGTTAGTGAATGATTAGAAGCAGTGATTTACAGAATGAAACTAAGTAATAGTATGTCACTGAAATAAATTTTCAAATATTTTGTAGAAAGCAAGAAAGGCATAAATAAATTTTTTTTGCAAACTTCAATTAACGAAGGTTTTGGGTCCCAAAATTTGATTTATTTTGTAAAAGTTATTGTTTCTCATATAAAATCATTAGCCTGTTTTGATAATATCGCAGCAGTTGACATAAATAGGCTCCGAACTTTAATTTCTGATTCCGAAAAGTTAAAGTGCGGTCGTGGCGCAGTGAGCGCTTGCTTTATAAGCAGGAGATCCAGGTTCGAAACGAGCTTTGGACATATTTCGCGTGACGGTAGGAAGGAGGCGTGAACTTTCTAGTTAAATGCACTTCCGCGGTGCTCTGTAACAAGACCGTGAGGTTTCCTTGGGGCACCTAAATAAAAAAATAAAAAATGTAAGATTATCTATCAATTGTGCTATGTTGCTGATAATGCTGATTAATAATACAAATTTCCTGCAATCACGGCTGTTTCACACGATATAAAACGAGCCTGACACGAGTCACGAGTTTATCAAAAAAAAAACTTCTGCATAAAAAGTATAAAAATTCACAAACTTTAAAATAGTTTTGTCTATAATCGTTTTTTTATCTTTAAATAACAAAAATATAAAAGATCTCTCTCCTTGTTAAATAAATAATTATATTAAACGGAATAAAAATAAATAATCTTAAAACATTGCCAATGATTTGTGATCACTTTTCTGTTTTTTGCGATATTTACAAAAAACCTGGCTCTGGACAACTAAGATAATCTAGAAACTAAGAAAACTTATCAATGAAAGTCTTAATCTAATTTTTGGTGCCCTTTGCTTATATTTTGAAAAAAAATTAGTTTTTAATTCTATATTAAATTTAATCACTATTAAATCAAAATCAAACTTTCTTGCAAAGAACACCAAATTATCAAAATTGCAAATAACACCAAATTATCAAAACTGCAATACTTCATACTTATGAAAATCAAAAAGTTATTTTCTCTATCTCTAGCTATGTCAGATCATATATCTTTAAACTTGGCTGGTTTACAACATTTTTTTTATTTTGCATTAACTTGCATTTTTTCTATTATGCGTAAATTAATGTTTGCATTTTAAAACAATTTTCTTCGATTTCAGTTTTATCTGAAATCGAAGAAAATTTTTAATCATTCATTTAATATCAAATGGTAAAACATTTTATTGGTGTTTTTTAAAAAAAAAAACAAGAAGCCGTATAGCTCACTTTGAAACAGCCGTGCAATTGATGGAACATGAAAAGTGTTGTAAATTTGTAAATAATTGAATCAAGAAGGTCAAAAAATATTTTTTTAGCAAAAATTACCAATACAGACAAAAAAAGTGATTCAAAATAGCCAACTCAATAACCATGATCTGCAGAGAAAAAGACTCAAATGAGATATTTAGTACGCATTTCTTTTACGCAAAATCTAAATTGGCTTTATAGGTCGATCAATACTTAGATAGCAAAACCAATGATATATTGATAAATAACTAGATGTCTAACTTCGATCCGAAAAGTGAAGCCACTTTTTACAAATGGCGGATTAAATTTGTAAAGAAATATTTTTAACTTTTCTTTTCTTAAATGTAGTAAATATATTTTAAATTTAAATACTATTTTACAAGTATTATAATTTTTGCTCAATATATTTACGTAAATATATTGAGCAAAAATTATAATACTTGTAAAATAATAATTAATGATTCTTTAATTTATTTTCGATTAAAAAGTGATTAACGTTTTGAATAGAAAAGTAAAACAACAAACGCTTTTGAAGCATTTTTATAAATTAAAATGCTTTTTAATAAACATAGGCTCATAAAAAAAACTTTTATAAGTATTTTATAATTATGAGAATTTGTTTTTGAATTATCTTCAATTTATTGGAAACTTTTGACTTGCATTTTTAACTTTTATTCCACACTTCGGCTTCAGCTTTTGCCCTTTTTACAAATGGCGGACTTTTGTTATAAAAAAAAAAAGCGGCTTCACTTTTTGTCCAATAAAATCCCGCAAGTTAGACATCTAATTGGTCTAGTTAGTCAATAATATATCATAGGCAGGGTCCTATCGAACCAATTTTGCGCTTCGGTCAAGAAATGGAAAGTTACGCCCTTCCGCATCCTAAATCTGTCGTGTAAATCTGAGATAAGTTTTTGGCTTTTGGCTTCATCCACTGAACTTTTAGATAGTGAACGCCCACAAAATAAGAGGATACAGCAGACATAGACTCAAACCGCCATTCAATTTATGTGATAATGCTATCAAACATAAGATTGCACTGTGATCCAAATACTGTTTCTGCTGTGAGGAGGTGAAAGTCGTCTTCAATTTCATTAAGTGCCATCGTCTTTACTTTGCGCTTCCTCTTGACTGGAAAATCATCTTCAGTTCCATTCTGTTTGGCTATTTCTGTGGCATCTTTGATAATTTTGTCCACACCAACATCTCTCAAATTCTGAATGGAAGCCTTCAATGCTTAAATTTTTTTTGCTGCGATGTCAATTGAAACATTTTTATAGTGAAGCAATTTGTTTTCCCGGTCAATTAATGAAAGAATTTGACACCAAAAATCCAATAAACAAAAAACTGAAATCAATTTAAATAATAAGATCTTTTGCACTACATATTGTGACATCATTTGTCATGGGAGTGTGGATAATAGATTTCAAAACTTGAAGAACTTATTTTATTTGTTTGTGCAATGGTGTGATTGGTTCTTTTTTTGCAGACCATCTTGTGTCACTGTTGTTCTTTAATGAGATGGTCAATGTTTTCATTAATGCTTCCCATCTTAATTCAACTTGAAAAAAAGTTAAAGATGGCTTGAACTTTTCCAAAAAATGTAATCATGAGTGGGGAAACCTTAGCAGCATAGACACCAACAAAGTTTAAAGTGTGAGTTGCACAAGGAACAAATCTTGCTGATTCACAAAGAGAATGGACATGAGCTTAAACGCCATTGTATTTTCCAGACATATTGGCTCCATTGTCATAACCTTGGCCCGCGGCAATCAGAAATCTTTAGAATGTCTTTCTCTAATTTTTCAGTAATCTCTGTTGCAAGACTTTTTCCGGTTTTTTAGTGACATTCAGTGAAGTCAACAAAGGTTTCCTCAATTGTACAGGTTTCATCATTGATGTGTACCTAATTATTTGGATCATTTGCTCTTTATGGGAGGAATCTGGAGTGCAGTCAAACAAAAAAGAGTAGTATTTAGCTTATTTGATGTTTGACAATATTTCATTTCTGACTTTCTGCCCAAGTAACTCAATCAACTCATTTTGTATTTGAAGAGAAAAAGAGGACGTTGTAGTTTACTTTGCTTTAACAGATGCAATGTGTTCACTAAAAATGTGCTCAGCCACTAAAGGATAATAATTGCTTATTAGCTCAATCAAATTCAGAAAAATGCCACTGTTTTGTTGACCAATGACGTCTCTTGTATCCCGAAGGAAAAGATTGTTCCTGGCGCATAACAAAATTATATCAACAATAGCTTTCATGATGTCTCTCCACTTTTCCATTTTTCCATTGATAACTCTGCAGAGCAAAACCCATGGGCTTTTTTTCAAGAGTTTCATAATCAGAATAGCATCTTTGGTGATAAAGCTTTTTTTCATGTCCAGGAACTCTTGGGTTTAGTTTTCTCCAGTCACAAAATCCTTTTGAAATTTATTGAGAAACTGTTGGTTTTTGCTGTTGAAAATGACAAACAGCAAAAACAAAACAATGAATCTTTTTTATTGCTGTACAGCAACCAATGGCGAACAAATTTTTCACCATTGGGATGAATTTTTTTATATTATTTTGTGCTCAAGTGTCGCTTTCTGTTGTTAAAGTCACACAGTGTGTATGGGAAGAATCGTCTTCTATCTTGCTTTGACCCAAGTTGAATCAAAAAGCATCTTATGTTGCCCGTTAGTTTAGATGATGTTGCTGGATCCCTGTATTGAAAGTTTTTTCTTAAGGATTATCTGATATTTTATATTATCTGTTAGCGGAGTATCTGATATTTCTGAATGAAATTCATTGTGATCCATTTAAGCCCGGTCAGAAAACTGGGAATTGCTATACTCTCTTGTTGTTGCTGAAATATTTATGCAAAATTCTTCTTGACTTTCGCTAATGAAAATCTCCTTTTCAATTAATTCCAAATTATGATCTGAACTTAAGTCATTAATTTGAACTGTTTGAAAAACTTTTTCTGTTGAACTTTAATTAACTTCAATACTATTATCCTTTGGAATAATTTGTTTTGCCGCTGGAGAGTTAGTTACCAACCAATTCTTGAAACAATTTTGTAGATTCTCATCACTTTCAAAGCGCTGTTTTCTTTTCTTCTTAAGTTGAGCGCGAGATAATTTTTTGGTGCAATTCATTGTAGAAACTTAATGTTCACTATAGTTAATAGACATCTATGTTTTAACTAAGTTTTGAAAACCAATAATGCGTCCTCCCAAGTTTGGCGCCGCGGCCCGGCTGGCCCCGCCTTTGGTACGGGCCTGATCATAGGGTAATCTAGTTAGTCAATAATATATCATAGGGCAAAACAGTAGGAAAAAATACAAGTATTCTAGAATGATGACTTGTAGTTAATTTCCAGCTTCAAAATTTTTTTAAGTTTGTACGATAGTCATTGTGTGTACCAGCAGTTTCACAAAGAATTTTCTTAACTCCCTGAAATTTTGTTACTGTCAGAAGATCTACGTTTGCTATTGACATTGAAATTTCCTAAGAAAACATTGTAAAAAATGAAAGTTACACATTGGCTATATTTTTGAAAATATGCCATATAATAGATATGTTGAATAAATAATCTCTGAGAAGACCAAACCAAGTTTGAATCAAACAAGTAAAAATAAGTTAAACTCGCACAAAATAAAATCTTTTTTGGGAGGATGGAAACTTTATATACTCATAACTTTCGAACACTAAAAATTTTTTATTTTACATTTATTCATGTCTTCATAATTTGTATCTTAAACATCGAAAAAACACCCCCACGCCACTGGTTTTACACTTGATGTATACAGGTGCTTCATGCAATTCATATGTAAAACGGGATGAATAAACAATATTCGTTTGAAAGTAAGCAAAAATGTAATAAAATTTCTTAAAATTAAATAAAAATATAATTATAAACAAATAAATATAAATAAATAAAAATATATAGGTTCAATATGCGAAAAAGACACTGATTGTAACGGTGACTCTTGCTGTGTGATTGAACCAACTATTTACGAGAACCACGGAACATGCAAAAGAAAACTTGAAGAATTTCATCAATGTGCACCAGTACTGTTTAGAAAAGTTTGGATTGAGGAAGAAAAACCAAAATGCGGACCTTGCAAAGATGGACTAAAATGTATCGAGAAAGGGTAAGCAACACTTTTATAATAATATTTAAAACAAATTGGCAATTAACTTTGTCAAAAAACAATTTATTTAAATAAATTTTTTATTATGTGTTATAACAAATTTGTCAGAATTAAAATTTAAATTTTGATTCTGACTGATTTGTTATACATAAAAATACAGAAAATATTTATGTTTAAACTTTATCTTTTCTGTAACGCTAATGAAAAAATTCCAAGATCCTTAACTATGTACTAGTGAAAGTTTAATTTTCTGTTGTAAAAAGTTTAAACCGAGGGTCAAACATTTAATTTTTTTAGATTTTTAAAACACGAAAATTCCAATATTTGTATATATTGATAACAATTATTTGTACTTTTTAGCTGCAAATGTTACTGATAGGCCAATAGTGAATACTGAAGCTTGCATTTCTAATGAAAGTATTAATGTTAAAACTGCTCAATCCAGTTTACCATCAACATCATCTATTGTTTTAGCGGAAATCCCTATTGTGAGTTTACCATCAAAATCATTTATTGTTTTACCTGAGATAATACGACCTCATCCTAAAAAAATGTTCCTTTTATACCATTTATTTATTGCCTTAGAGGATGTAATAAAAAAGCTCACAGAGTAAATTTATTATAATATATAAACCTTCGTAAACAAACTAAATAAAATTTAGTAAACATTTTTAAAATCATAAAAATGTTTTATACCATATTAATAGGAAAATTATTTTTATAATTTCGTTTTATTTTATAACTTCTTTTGCTTTTTATTATATAATCTTTGCTTTTTGTTATAAAGTTTTTCTTTTTATTATATAGTTATTTTTTAACTTTATGTATTAACTTTAACTAATATGTAGTAACTCTGATATATAGTTGGGTTGTTGTATTTAAAACCTCAAAATATACCAAAGCTTAAGAGCAACTTTCTGTTAGAATCAGGTAAAAAAACAAATTTTTAATAGTTACATCTTCTGAAACTGATATCAATTTTATATGTTATTACGATTCATGCTCGAAGCTTTATTCCAAAATTATTTTCAAAAAATATTTATTGGTTCTCTAGATATCGAACTTTGAAATTTGATAAATATTTTAGATACTATGAAAAAATATTTTTAGACTTGAAAATAGAGCAAGCTATATACTTTCTAATGTATGTAACTTGTTCTATTTCATATGTATATGTATATATATATATATATATATATATATATATATATATATATATATATATATATATATATATATATATATATATATATATATATATATATATATATATATATATATATATATATATGTATATATATATATATATATATATATATATATATATATATATGTATATATATATATATATATATATATATATATATATATATATATATATATATATATATATATATATATATATATATATGCATATTTGTATGTATATATGTATACATATATATTGGCTTGTCTCAATGGCATGCTTTAAGAGTACGCAAAAATTTGATTTTTTTCATTTTTGATCTTCTTTTTCACTTAAAGTATCCTTCAAAATTTTTCATATTACAAATCTTCTAGCATACTATCCAAAAATACAAATATAATTATTAGAAATTAAGGGGTTACTCTCAAAATCTAAATTAAAAAAAAAGAATTCTAGTCTATTAACGCAAGTTTCGGTACCTCATAATTGCATAATAATAAGTCCAATATCTCGGTAAACCTGGGTTAACAGCAAAATACTGGCAATATAAAGATGATTAATCTTTACCATAGTTTCATTAGAAGCATTTGCACTAGGGATTTGGAATTTATTTATTTTTATTTTTAACAAACTATTTTTTGCATTCAATAACTCTAATTATGTCCATTATTAGGGTTATTGAATGCAATCACACCTACCACTCTTACCTATTACTTTTTTTGGGCGTGAAAAATCCGGGGAACTAATTACGCAGCTGGAATACGGATGAATCCTATAAAAGCTTCTCCTTCGATTTACTTACAAGAAAATTAATAATGGATCCTCAAAGACGGATAATGCTAGACTGATAACTGACGGATAACTGATGTTGTTGACAGTCCGGATGATGACAATTTAGATAACTACAGAAAGGAAACTAAATTTTATATATATATATATATATATATATATATATATATATATATATATATATATATATATATATATATATATATATATATATATGTATATAAAGAGAGAGAGAGAGAAAGAGAGAGAGCTGAATTAACGAATAGACTAATACCAAATAAAACGAAAAATTAAGTTATCAATTGATAGATACTGTATATACGTATAATTATATATATACAAACAAAGGAAAAATCCTTGCCAAGGAAGCTGTTTAATGATTGATTTTCTTTCTATAACAAAGTAATCAGGAATTTTGGGGTCTTTGAAGGAGACTTCTTGGGTTTGAAGCATCAAAATCTCGTCTAAAGTATTTAATATTCCTATTGTTATCTTTTTCCATGTTTACAACTTGGCCAACAAAATGATATGGCGTTTTTTTTTCTTCAAACTTTACAACAACATAAGAACCCTCAGCTAATAAATATTCAGGTTCCAACCAACTAAACAAAACTTTTTTTTTTAACGATAAACTTTGTCAGATTATTTAAGAAAAAAATAAATATATCTTATTAATACTTTTATAATTATTCTGAAAGTAAATTTAATCCCAATTTTAAATAGTAAAAAAAAAAACTAAATTAACTTTATTTGCTAAGGTTTAACGACTCTCTAAGGAATGTTAAAGTCTTAACGCAAGTCAAATGTCAAGTCTACCGTCAAAAAAGAAAACAAAGCCAAGACTTATAGTTACATGCTTACGTCTCTCACCTATACCGTGCAAATTGACGAAGAGAATTATTATAGATAAGATTATAAAACATTGTGCACAATCTAATATCAAAGTCGCAAAATAGATTTGTTCATCACAAACAGATTTTTACATTACAAAATGGATTTGTACATCACAAAGGCTGCCTTTCAACTGATTGAATTCCGTATATTTTAATGGAAGTAATTTACCATGGATACCTAGTTAAACAATTTTCTATTGACTTTAGCAAAGTATTTAACACATTGTCACTCAACGAATTCTAAAATTAACTTGATCAGAGGATGGCTAGCTAATAGAAATCCGAGTGGATTAGGGTGACAAGTGGCGTCCCTCAAGGATCAGTTTTTACACTTCAAGAAGCGCAAAGTAATGCAAATTGATTGTCGAAAAAGCTAATTAATAATGAAATGGCTAATAATGAAATGGCTAATTAAATGCTTGGTTGTCTCAAGAAGATATTTTAATTTTGGAGCTTTTTAGTTATGGAAAACACATCCATACAACGTAAAAAAGAAAGTACATCTTTTCATTTTTACGCTTTCTCATCAAACTCAGCATATAATTAAAAAAAATGACTTGTTTTTTAAAAACTGTATTGCTAATCGTAATTCAGTATTTAAAAGTAATTTTATAATACTGGTTTAACTGCAGTAGTCTCAATCATAAGCATATGAAAGGGTGATGTTGCTTTCTTTTATCAATATTAAACTTTATGTATAAGTGTAATTATTGTAATAAATGATTATAAATTTAAAAAAATTTTCGTTTGTAGCTGCAGTTTCGCTAGATAGACTATTTTACTTTATAAGCTTACGGATATCAAACATTCAGCTCAGATTGCAGCTTTAAACTAATTGCAAAACGAGAACGGAAAATTACTGCTGCTCTAAAGCCGTAGCTTCAACCAGATTATTGATCCATGATGAGCAGATGACTTATCTTGGCAAAATTTTTTGCAAAGCGATTGATGATAGCGAAATTGCAACGAACCAGGTTATACAGTTTTTCTCCGAAACATGGATATAAAGTACCATTAAGAGAAATAAGAATGCAATCATTAACTTGTATAATTATATATGTTTTTATAGGGGTGACTAATTACTGCTAGGGGCGACTAACTGCTCCGGCCGTCGTAAAAGCTCTATGCTTTAAACTTTGCCTTGATTTGTAGTATTTTTCATGACAACAACAAACAATGGGATCTCCAGAGGCTTTTTTTTTTTATTAAAGGTAATACCAATGCTTTAGCAGGATTTTCAGCCAAAACGATAATTATCTTCTGCTTCTCACACACAGATCTTCCTAGTTCTTTTTACTTGGACTTGCTGCTAACTTTACTTATTTGATCTTCTGCTTCTCTCACATAGATCTTTCTTGTTCTTTTTACTTGGACCTGCTGTAACGTCTTTTCTCTTAATTGTTATTTCTTATGTGAGCAGGCATGCTCATGTTCTAGTAGTCTCGAAAAGGCTCTTAAATTTTACAGCAATTTAGATTTTATATACATTTAAATATATATATATATATATATATATATATATATATATATATATATATATATATATATATATATATATATATATATATATATATATATATATATATATATAATATATATATATATATATATATATATACATATATATAAATTTCATGCTATTACAATCATCAGATGAAAGGAGTTAACCTGTTGATTGCAACAGCATGAAGCTTAAAGTTGTGAAAATATCGCAGTATTATTTTTTACTGTATTAAAGTTCTGATTCAGTTTATCGAACACTTTCTTGATAGTAAATGCACTTCACAGCATCACTTAGTATATTATGTAAAATTATTTAATTTTACAAAAAAGATACAATAGTATTTTTTTCTTTTTCTTTTAAGTTTTAACGACTTTAACTCCAGTAAAGCAAATTGTGAAGAAGCGACATAAAAGTATTTCATATCCATATATATATATATATATATATATATATATATATATATATATATATATATATATATATATATATATATATATATATATATATATATATATATATATATATATATATATATATATATATATATATGTTTACATAGATTTTTATTGTTATTTTTTCCTATTTATGTTTTAAAATCATTACTAAAAATAAAACGACGCAATTGTACAATGTCTTTAAATAAGAAATCCTGTTACCGCAATAAAGTCAATTTTACAAAAAAGAATGCTAGTTTTGAGTTATGACCAATTACCTCAGTAGGACTAAGATAGTATGAAAATAATTAATAAAAATGTGTATATTTTTAAAATAGTTTTAAATTGAATTAGGGCAAGTTTAGGCTGATTTTTATTTCGTATTTATATATAACAATAAATTTTATATATAATAATTTCGGGGCTTCTTTTTAAGATCTAAATTCAAAATGCAGTTTTTTTTCAAAAAATATTGTTGACACTTTTTTTTTTACCTATATCAATCTTAAGGGGGAAACGCCCTCTAATTTTACCCAAAATTTGTAAAAAATATTTTCACTTATTTATGCATTTAAATGTATGCAGAATTAAAAATTATTTGTTTATATACTAATTTTTATCATTTAGACCTTCAAATTTTGTATTTTCTTAACTCAAAATTTATACCTAATAACTAATGTATATTTTTAAATAGCTGCAGTAAAATGTTTGGTTTGGCTTCTTTACTCATTTAGCTAGCGCAAATAGTCTGGTTCATCAAGTTAAATTACAGTTTTCTGTTATTCTGAAGCTTATGAAGTTGTCAACTTTCTTAATATTTTTTAAAAAATGTGTAAAGCCTGTAGAATAAAATCAAGAACAATAATTAAAAAAAGAGAAGAGATTTCTTAGGGAAGAAATTTAACCGTCTCGACTAAGAAAATATTGAAATAAGGTTGAATGATAACCCTGCTGTAACAATTTTGACTGATTCAAATAATACAACTGTCAATAATATCTCTGTAAATAACGAATCTGAGTTAAATTTACTTTCTACATCTGTATCTGCCAAAAAAAAGTAAAGCCAATTGAATGTTCCAGAGCTTTTACAAGAATGAAAATATCTGGATATAGGATTATAGATTGCTCTATATTATCTGACATATTTAGTGCTTTAGCATGTCCTCAATGTGGTGAATGTTCATCCTTGTCATTGTCACAAAATGCAAGACAAAAAAGGACTTGCCTCAAAGTTAATTATTAAGTGCTATAACTGCAAATATGAAAATGAGTGTTATACTTCAAAACAATGTAACAGAGCATATGATATTAATTGTAGAATAGTATACGTAATGCGTTCACTTGGACAGGGACATTCTGGTATAGAAAAATTTACTACTTTAATGAATATGCCATAACCAATGACACAAAATAATTATGATAAGTTAGCTGTGAAAATAGGTGCTGTCACACAAAAAATTGCTGAAGATACCATGTTTGATGCAGTAGCAGAATTGCGAAAACATGCTGCTAATGATGATGTTTTTGATATTGGTATGTCATGTGATGGTACTTGGCAGAAAAGAGGTTTTTCATCGTTAAACGATGTCTTTTCTGCATTATCAATGGATACTGGAAAAGTTTTAGATGTGGAACCAATGTGCAGGTTCTGCAAAGGTTGCTTTTTGAAGAAAGACCTTTTAAAAACAAACCCTACAGCCTATGCCCAATGGAAAAACTCTCACATTTTTAAAAACAATTACAAAGGATCTGCAAGCGGTATGAAGTCCGCTGGTGCAAAACGTGTATTTTTAAGATCTATAGATAAGTACAAACTGCAATATGTAAATTATTTAGGAGATGGAGACAGTAAAAGTTTCATTAATGTCATAGACATTTATCCTGGCATTCAAGTTAATAAGTTAGAATGCGTGGGACACTATCAAAAACGTGTTGGTTCACGACTACGAAATTTAATGGAGAGAAAAAGGTCTCGGTGGACGTGGTTGTCTTACAGATGCAGTTATTGATTGTCTGCAAAATTTCTTTGGCATTGGTATAAGGCAAAATACTGGAAACTTAGCTGGTAATAATAGTTGGTGCAAGTTCAACTTTGATAAAGCAAATAATACCAACACTTACAAACCAGGTCCAGGTCTTCCAATGAACATAATTTTTAAAATTAGACCCATTTTTGAGGATCTTAGCAAAGATTCAGAACTAAAAAAGTGTTTACATGGGAAAACCCAAAACGCTAATGAATCCTTCAACAGTATGATTTGGGACCAATTACCAAAGACCAGGTATGTCTCATTTGATAATTTGAAATTTGGTGTGTATGATACGGTAGCAAATTTCAATATTGGTATGAAAGCTTCAGTGTTAGTTTTTGAACAATTAAACATGTTACCAGGAGCTTTTATGGTTAAAGGTTCCAATAAAATAAACAATAAACGAATAAAACAATCTAATTATAAAATAAATGAAAAGAATAAGTTAAGACGACAGCTAAATAGAACAAAAAAACTTGAAAAAAATGACAATAATTTGGAAAAAGAAGGTATAACAAGGTGAATAAAGGTGAACCAGGAGGATTTTAAATACTTTTTTTTATTTAAAGAAGTTAATGACTGTTTTTTTTTTTACATGTTTTGGTGTTATTTAATTAAAAAAATGTTAATTTGCTTTTTTTTTATTTATTTAAGACGCCAGCCAACATTGCTCGCCAACCATTCAAGAGCCCTTCATAAAATTTTCAGTGAATGTTTATTAAATGGTGTAGAGTGTTTTAAGTTAAACAGTTTTTTTTTTTTTTTTTTACACCTGCTGTTTATGCTGTTTTAATACTATATTATTGAATATTGAACTTTGACTTCAAAATGCCTGAATTTATATTTGTAAAAAAAATTGTGTTCAACTTAAAACACTCTTCTACTCTATGTAAACACTGTATAAAAATTTTAATTAGGGTTGTTCTGTTCCCTGCCCACAATATTGGCCGGCGTGAAACCTGTTTTTGCTGTTTTTTGGTATTTTTTTTATAGTTTCCATAGCAACAGGTTACCATTTTATTTTTTTAAATACTTTTTTCTTATTTTTTTTATATATACTATTGATTTGACAAATATTTTTTTTGTAAAAATTGATTTAAAAATTAGAGGGGTTTTCCCCTTGAAGGTGGTACATAACCAGAAATTTTGAAAAAAATCAAAAAATTTATTATTATCGTTATTGATGTAAAATTTTATGAGGAACACAGTTTTAAAACAATTTTTTGAAAAAAAATAACATAAATAGTGTTTTAGGCAGCTTTTTTAAACACTAATAAATTTTTCGGACATAGCAACGTCCTTAGCAACCATCTTCTTACCTATTTTACCTTGATATTATGGAAAACTATATTACCAGCTTATGACAATGAAAAAGCCCTTTAGCTGCTTGTTAAGTAAAAGTTATTAATCATACTTTCAAAGCACAAATTCGTTTGCTATAAGTATTAAAATTAATGCTTTGTTTATATGTGATTTGTAATAGAATATCACCTCACCTTAGAATATCACCGCACCAGTAGAAATAATGAAAACGAGGATGCGTTTTGAAGTAATAGAACTTAGTAGAGTATCGAGTACGTCCGAATAATACCAGAACGTTGAAAAAATTTTGTATTTTAACAAACAATATCTAGTATGTTGGTTTTTTAACAAAATACATGGGTGATGTGATATTCTAAACATATAATAGTGTATTATTAAGTTTTGTGAAAGTTACATCATCTGATGTAAATTGGTATTTGTTCAGCAATAATTGAATTTAATGATGGTAAATCTTTAAGCCCAATAATGCAAATGCTTGGACTGCCAGTTTCACAGTTTATGCATAATGCATTTAAAAAAAGTGATGTAGAACGCATAAGAAATGTTCATAGAATGTCATCAATCAAAAGCGTAAAAGCAAGAAGAAAATTAAGAGCCATTAGAAAAGGATTTCTAGATAAAGAAAAAGAAAATGCTTATTTAGCAGGCTTATATTAAGTAAACCATAATATTTTTTTTATCAGTTTATCTTTATTCTTGCAATTTTCTCAGTATTTAATTTTTACCCATTTTCTTAACTTTAAAACGTGATATTTCAAGATCAGGATAAGTTTTTAGGTTGAAATTTTAGCTGTATATACTTAAGCTTTAATGGCAGGAGTTGAACTAAAACTATTATTTTATACACAAAACTTGTCATCTTATAGCGCTTTTTATAAATCCTAACTATACAAAATATAATCAACAAGTAAAAAATGTCAACATCTTCTGACCTACTTTGTTTTATGACTTAGTTTTGGTTAAACTCCTGTATTACAATACAATAAAGAACTGATGAAATTTTCAAGTCTTTAACTATATAGGTTTTTTAAATATTTTGTTTACAATATTTCATCAAAATATCAATTTTTCAGTAATAATCGAGGCAAAAATACTTGATTAACTACACTTTTAATTTAATTATTTCTAAATAGTTTATTTTAAATGAAAAAATAATATAAAAAATTGTTGTGCATTGTCTTATTTCCAATTTTATTTTTTATGGTTACGTACCACCTTAAACAAGTGACACAAACGCAATCATTTTTGTTAGTTTGATGTCGCTATTTTTTTGAGAGGAGTTGGGGCATTTTAACACATTGTGCGACGGTGCAAATTTGTAGAGACTACAGATCAACACACTAAAATCAAATTTTTATTATTTTACAGCATAATTGGAAGCCACTTAGTTTGCATGAAAGAGAAAATCACAAGCAATTGAGTTATTACGAAGCTAATAAAAATTGAAGATAATACGAATACACCGCAGAACATTGTAAAAAAGAAAAACACTTCGTTTTTTAAACTTTGTTAGATATTTTCATCATCAGTAATACAGAAATAATGATGAAGCCAATATTTCTTTAGCAGCCGCATGGAAGTCGATCTACGCAAACGTTTTCATAATCCTTTGCACAGATGACGAATCAAGTTCAAGAGACTTTTATAAGTAAAATTTCAATGAACTAAAAAATATTTTTAAAACATTTCTATTTTGAAGAAAGAAAAAATGTTCGGAAATAATCACTATAAATAGTTTATCAAAAATATATATATATGTAAATTGATTTGTGAATACAATTATTTAGATGGATAGCGCTCAACAAGCATAGCGTGACCCTAGAATAAAAAAAATATCAAATTCATAATAAAATATAAAAACAAATTACATTATTGTTATAAATAGGTTGGAAACGCAAGAAAAAAAATTTATATTTACTTAAGAACTATAATAGTTACAAGAAAATTGTTTTACTCACAAGACCACCAGCAGCACAAGCGGTTAATAACCCATATCGCTTTTGTTCGTGAATAAGGCGATTCGCGGTTGTTGTTAATAATCTAACCCCAGTAGCACCAAATGGATGTCCAAGTGATAAACTACCTCCCCATGTGTTAATTTTTTCTATAGGTATTTCACCAACCTAAAGAATTATTTAAAAAGCACATTTGCTAATTAATAATCCGAATATTAAATTTTACTTTTTTTTAGAAAAACAATTTAACCTTTTCACTGCGACCCATGTAATCTCTTGCAAAGGTTTCAGAGTTCATTGCTTTCAAGTTTGCAAGAACTTGACCCTGAAATAAAAAAAAATATGTAAAAATTTTGTTATATTATATTTTAAGTTTTATAATTAGTATTAGAAATATTTAAGGTATGAAATATTTTGATTCTTTTTTTCTTTCACCTATACAACCTGAGACATATTTTTATTGAAATATTCGAACATTCGAACAAAAGAAAAGAAATTTAAACAATTAATGAAGTGAATTTTTATTTTAAATAAAGTAAATTTTTTTTTAACTTTTAATCTTGTTTTGATACAAAAATCTGAAGAAAAAAACATCATTTAAATTGGAAAAGTCATTTTTAAAACATGGTAATCAATGAAGTGTAAAATTAAAATAATTACAATTTTTCATAACTTTAATTTTGAAAGCAAATTTGCCTTAAGCGCTAAAAATATCCCACCCTATAAAATATCTTTAATCTAAATAACAATTTCAATATATTTTATTAAAGCAAATTATACTGTTTAGTATACTTTCTACAAATAATAAACTATTTTTATTTTTATTAGATGTTGAAAATAATGAACTTACAGCAAATGCTTCATGTATTTCAAACACATCAATATCTTTTAAACTCAACCCACATTTTTGCAAAAGTTTTCCTGTAGCATATGTGGGGCTAAAAAGTCAAATAGAGTTTTTGCTTACATATTTTTCAAAAAATTACTCAAGTTACTTGTTACAAGTTACAAATGTACAATAATAAAACTAACCCTAAAAGGAGTTGGTCTTTTGGATCTTGAGAGGCATAAACAAAATCCCTAAACAAGATTTGTAAAAATATCTGGTTTGCTAAAATCCGAATCTGATTTCAACAAACCGGACCGTATATCCGGTTTTGCTCACCCCTAGTAAATATTACCAATTTTTAAATTTGATTTTAGAGAAAGGATACCTCAAATATGCTTTTGGTTTATATCCAGCTGCCAGTGCCTTTTCCTCTGTCATAATGAGACATGCAGAAGCTCCATCTGTCTATATCAATACAAAATTTAAAACAGAAACTAAAGTTTCTGTTTTAAACAATCACAACATAAACTCACTAACAAAACAAAATTTTCTAACCAAAAAGGAGGCATTTGCAGCTGTAACAGTACCATGTGGCTTTATAAATGCTGGTTTTAGTTTAGCCATTATCTCAAGGCTAGAAACTTTTATACCATTATCTTTTGACACATAGTCACCACCTATAAATATGCAATAACAAAAACACTAAAAGATTAAATAGACTATTGGTTGTAGCTTAAACAAAGGAAAAAAATTTGACAAAATTATTAGAAAAAAATATAAACACCTGGAACTTTAAAAGTCAACACATCACTTAAATATCCAGCCTTAATAAAATAATAAAAATTGATATATGTCAAATTAACAATTTATTCAAGGCACATAACAGCATGTGTTCAAACATACCTCTTGTGCTTGAAATGCATTTGTGTGAGATCTCAATGCAAACTCATCCTTAAAAAAAAAAATTAATGACATTTTTAAAACTGTGCTTTTTTTATGAATTGATAGCAATAATGATGAAGACCACACACCTGCTCCAACCTTGATATGTTAAATGCAGCTGCTAGTCTAAGAAAAATTTTTTTTGGAAGATACAATTATAACATAAATTATCAAGTTCATTATAAATTAGACATCTGCTAGACTAATTTCTTTATTTTATTTATCATTATTTTACTTTTAAATTAATTTTTGCCTTTATTTTATACTCCTTTATTTAGGGAGTACTGTTGCTATACCTAAGATTTTTTCTCTAAAAAAGATGCAAAACAAATCGTAAATATTGTTAAATATTGAGCTGTTGCATTTTTTACTTAAACTATTCTTGGTACACGTTTAAATAACACTTAACAAAAAAAATTATAATTAATAGCTGAGTTTGAATATTTATTTTGCTTCATTTTCAACTTTCGTATTTTTTTAGCTCCTCAATATTCAACTATATTTAAATTTTTCCAATTTTTGATTTGCAATTTTGTACTAAAAAATATTTATATACAAAAAAAATCAATATTAAAAATAAATAACAAATAAACATATTATAAAATTCTAAAACAAAAATATATCCAAAAAAAAATGTTTTTATTTTAAACAACCTGTCTCCACTTTTCCCCATTGTTTCACCTGTAGAAAACTCAGAAATTGATGGAAGCTAGAAAAACAAATTTCAAAAGATTTAAAAAAACAATATATGATAGAAAATAAGTAATAAATAGAGAATGATATACCTCAGGAGATAAATGTTTAGGTCGAATGGAAGCAATTATACTTAAACGCTGACCAAATGACTTTGCCTATATTATAAATATTTGCCTATATTATATAACAATGTGCATTAAGGTTCTTCATTCACATTTCTTCATTCACATTTCACAGAGTTTAAAGTTTCAAAAAAAACTAGAGTAGAAAGTTTTAAAAAAAACTGTTTAGAAAGGAAAAACAACTTTACTAAATATATAGAATAGATTTCTTCTATACCCTGTTTAAATTCAGCAATTTTTTTCTTAGTTCTCTGTTCAATCGAATAGGAACATCAGACATGAACTCAACACCACCAGCAATAATTGTGTTGCAGACACCAGATCTGATTAATCCAACTCCTAAAGTCAAATAAAAAATTTAATGCATAAAGAAAAGAACAAAACCATCAGCAAGCTTACACAACAAATGTTACCTGATGTAATAGCTTGATTGCTAGATATACATGCCATAGTAACACTATGAGCTGGTACACTAGCGGGGAAACCAGCAGATAACATAGACTGAAAATATATATTTTTTAAATTAGTGTTTTATTTTTAGAAAATAGAAAAATGGAAAAATGTAAAAGTGCACCTCACGCGCAATATTTGCTGTTTTTACTTCTTGAATAACACTTCCCATGATTAAATAGTCAACTTGATCTGTTCAAAAAATTTAATCATCATCACAACAAACTTTGTGAAAAAAGGATATAGTATGTTTTTTTTTTTAAAAAAATGTCAACTTTTTTAAGAAAAATAATGTTGTTTCCAGAAAGAAAAAAAAAAAAGATCAATTTAAATATGACAGATTGCTAGCTAAATTAATAAAGCTAAAATATATAAAATGAAATAAGATTTTTTTATATATGAGTTGTCTATAATCAGTTAATATGTAAATGATAACTGCATACAATCAAAAATAATTAAAAATTGACAAAAATATGAGAACTTTGAACATTAAAAAAAAATGTTAACAATAATATTACCAATTTCAGTATAAAAAAGAAATTTTAATACCTGGGGAAATTCCAGTTTTTTTGACTAAGCCTCTAGCAATATAAAAAGATCAATTAATATTGGTAAAGAACACTTTTCAATTTTCTATGCAAAAAATAAAAAATTTATTTATAAAAAAACTTTTAATAAAGCTTTTTTTTCTCCTCTCTAAATAAATCACAAGTTCATGATCAGTAATAGCAAACAAATAAACTACAAAAAATCTTCAAAAACATTGTTTTTCTTTATTTCATTATTGAAACTTTGCAAACAAACAAGTTAATTTTCTGGTAGTCGGTAAAATGGGAACTGTGAACCGCAAACTTGTAAAATGCAAACTTTTTTGCAAAACAAGACATTATATTTTAATGACCACTAAGGTTATGATATTTAAAAAAACTTTTGATCATCAATTTTTTAATTTAAATTAAATTTAGTGTAATTTGATATATTTTATTTAAATTAGATTGTATTTCTTTTAAATTAAATATAATTTGTGTTTCTGCTTGAAGTCCATAAAATGTATAGTAAAATAAACAATTTAACTGTAAACAGAAAATAAAAAATAATACATCATTAACAACCAATAGAACTTGGTTGTTAATGATATAATATTTATAAATGGTTCCAAAAAAGTTCGCATTTTACCAACTACCTAATTTTCTTCATTTCATTATTAAAACTTTACAAAACAAGTTAATTTTTTTCATTATTGAAACTTTACAAAACAAGTTAATTTTTTTCATTATTGAAACTTTACAAAACAAGTTAATTTTTTTCATTATTGAAACTTTACAAAACAAGTTAATTTTTTTCATTATTGAAACTTTACAAAACAAGTTAATTTTCTTAAAAATTTTATAACAGTTAAAAAAAACTTATTACTTTTATAATTATATTTAATTTTAAGTCTTCAAAAAAGGTAACCCTTCTTTACCTTCTAACTACAGACCTATTTCTATTACTTGTATCATTTGCAAAGTTATGGAGTCTATTGTTGACAAAAGCCTAAAAAGTTATCTTCTGCTAAATAATATTATCTCTATCCATCAGTTTGGCTTCCTAAAAAGCAGATCCACATGTACACAAATGTTAGCTTCTCCAAATGAATGAACCATGGCTGTTAACAAGTATAAGGTAGTTGATATTATCTATATTGATTTCGAAAA
This sequence comes from Hydra vulgaris, assembly GCF_022113875.1. Lineage (NCBI taxonomy): Eukaryota > Metazoa > Cnidaria > Hydrozoa > Anthoathecata > Hydridae > Hydra > Hydra vulgaris. The sequence continues at coordinate 11,276,705 of NC_061157.1, read as the reverse complement.
GGCTTTCGACTCATATCAAAAATTATCGCAGATATCAAATTATATCAAGAGAGAGATAAAGCATATGTATTAATGCAGACCTTGTAAATTTCTTAAAAAACTTTTCCAACTAACTGGCAACTAAAAATAGCGTTCAATAAATGTTTCTACATACACTTTGGGAAGTGCTCTTTACCTGTTACCTCGTATTTATTTTGTCTCGACACTACGATAAATACAGTTAACTGTATTGATGATATTGGTATTACTGTATCATCTGATACAAAATTCTCCAAGCATTGTTCTCATATTGCCAAATAAGCCTACTCTCGTCTTTACCTACTTTTCAAAACTTTTATCAGTAATAATCCTCATCTCTTAGTAAAAGCCTACAAAGTCTGTGTGTGACCTATTTTAGAGTCTTGTACCCAAATCTCTTTACCTTTTCAAGCTCTCACTACAATACTAGATGTCACGCTAAAAAACTTATATCACACAATATATGTACAAATGATTGATGTGAATTCTTCTTCAGTGAAAGAACTGTAAATTTATAGAATTCCTTGCCAGCTCACATTGTTGCTTCTCTTTATTTATCAATGTTAAATAATTATGATTTTCAACGCAATAACGTATTTTTATATTAGTGGTGTTATGTAAGCGTAATCTTGTGATTACCTGTCTCACCTTTTTGTATTTAACTTTGATGCAAATAAATATTATTATTATTATTATTATTATTTTTATTATTATAATAAAAACAAAACATTTTTACTTAATTTTTCTTAATTTTTATATTAACTTTTTAAATAACTCATAATAATAATTAAAATAAATAGATTTTGAAAACTTACAATAAAGCCTCCCTTCCTAAATCATGTGGCATCAGATTCTTATAGCTAAAATTTAAACTTTATCATGAATATGGTATAATATTAACAAATCAATTTTTGGTATATATATTTATATAAATATATATATATATATATATATATATATATATATATATATATATATATATATATATATATATATATATATATATAACATATAAATATGTATATATATATATATATATAAAATATATATATATATATATATATATATATATATATATATATATATATATATATATATATATATGCATGTATGTATGTATGTATGTATGTATGTATGTATGTATGTATGTATGTATGTATTTAGCTTAGGCTGGGGCCCCAATCACTTCCTTGTGTGTGTGAGTGTCTGTTTTATATATATATATATATATATATATATATATATATATATATATATATATATATATATATATATATATATATATATATATATATATATATATATATATATATATATATATATATATATATATATATATACAACCCTCGGAATTAGGAAAAATGAGGTTAGCAATAAATTACTGGCCTCAAACTGTTAGTGGTGGGCAAAAAAATTTGACACAAAGAGGTTATCATAAAACATAGAAACAAGGTCAGTGATTTTTTACCGACCTCAAACACTTTTAATGCCAAATGCTGACCCTAACTCCTAGGGTTATATATATTTATATATATATATATATATATAATATATATATATATATATATATATATATATATATATATATATATATATATATATATATATATTTATATATATATATATATATATATATATATATATATATATATATATATATATATATATATATATATATATATATATATATTTATATATAAATATATATAACCCTAGGAATTAGGGTCAGCATTTGGCATTAAAAGTGTTTGAGGTCGGTAAAAAATCACTGACCTTGTTTCTGTTTTATGATAACCTCTTTGTGTCAAATTTTTTTGCCCACCACTAACAGTTTGAGGTCAGTAATTTATTGCTAACCTCATTTTTCCTAATTCCGAGGGTTGTATATATATATATATATATATATATATACATATATATATATATATATATATATATATATATATATATATATATATATATATATATATATATATATATATATATATATATATATATATATATACTTATGTATATATATATATATATATATATATATATATATATATATATATATATATATATATATATATATATATATATATATATATATATATATAAAACAGACACTCACACACACAAGGAAGTGATTGGGGCCCCAGCCTAAGCTATATACATACATACATACATACATACATACATACATACATACATACATACATACATACATACATACATACATACATACATACATATATATATATATATATATATATATATATATATATATATATACATATATATATATATATATATATATATATATATATATATATATATATATACATACATATAAATATCAGGGGCTATTCTAGACCATTTTTGAAAGTGTCTACCGTATTTGGGCGCCACAAAATTAAATTTGAAGACCTTTTTTACGGCAATTATTGTTATTTTGCGAAAAAACCGCCGATATTCTGCTAAAGTTTGCAAGAACAAGGGAGTATCGCAAGCCAAATTTTTTTTCTAGAATAGGCCCTGTACATACATACATACATAAATATGTGTGTGCATGTGTGTATATATATATATATATATATATATATATATATATATATATATATATATATATATATATATATATATATATATATATATATATATATATATATATATATATATATATATACATTCTAAATTACATACTGTCAAAATTGGGTAAGAACTATCAAGCTCAGAAGACACAGAACATAACAAGAAAGTAACGGGATAAAAAAAAAGATATTTTTAAAGGTGGAATTCCTTCGAATATTGTTTGGTATAGTAACATGGGGTATGCTGATAGAAATACAATACAAACAAAAAGAGACAACAAGAAATAGAGAAAAAGTTTGGATGTATTTTTTTTGGATCAATTTAATACTATTTTTCAATGTCTTTTTAAAAATCTTTTAAAAGATTATTCTTTCAAGTTACTTTAAATTATGAATAAGTTAAATTTAATACTCCCATTGAAATGCAGTGATTTAATATTATATATATATATATATATATATATATATATATATATATATATATATATATATATATATATATATATATATATATATATATATATATATATATCAGGCTTGGTCGGGAAGCGGGAGCGATCGCTCTCGATTGCTGACCACATAAATAATATTTAGTTGCGAAAAGCTGGCCAGATTGCTAGTCGTTTTGAGAACATTTTAAAAAGCAAAAAAAAAAAAAGCGACAAAGATTAATTGGACCGATGAGAGACAATTACAAAAAAAATAAAAATGAGCGATGTTTTTCATATAAAGTAACAACTTACGATTGTTTAAAAGGGAAATAAATATTCTTTATTTAACAAAGTTTGCAAGTTTTAGTTTTATCTAAGCTAAATTATTTTATAAATAAAAAAGTTAATTTTTTTAATACCTATTTTATGTTTCGCGTAGTTTGAAAAGTTTAACATATTTGAAGCGATTCTATTTAGTAAGATAAACAAATGAAATAATTAAATCATTGAATTACTATAGGAGTTAAATAATCAAGATAGAAATCAACTAAAAAGGTTAAAAATACTTAATGACGAGGAAGCGACTCTGCTTCACAATATCGCTGATGATGTTTAGTGAGTGGGCTTTTTAATTTTAATTAGTATTTAAAACAGAAAAAAGTATAACGAGTTTTAAGAATGGCAACTTAAGCGAAAATAATTAGAGTAAGTAAACCAATATCTAGAAACTTTTCTTTATATCTATTTATTTGCTATATATATTTGTGCTCTGTCGTGACCTCAGGCGCGATGCTTGTTCATCCGCGAGTTACTTTGTATGCGTTGTTTGTGTTTAGTAACCAAAAACTACTTATATGTTTGTTACATAACTAGTTTTATTAACTTTAACGATTATAACTTCATTGAAAACGCAATTATTTTTGTAAGTCTTTGTTTAAATCATAAAAATTGCTTTAAAAGATACATTACGATAAAAAACAAATACACAAAATTACATTTACATAAAGAATACAATCTCTTTTAAAATAAGAATATACTATAAAATCTATGATTTATAATAAACTTTTAAAATTTAACTGTTTAATCAATATATATTTAAAACATTTATTTTCGTAAACAAATAATATATATTCTTAAAACAATGCTAGAAATCTCAAAACGTAACAAATCGTGTATAATACAATTTCTGAAACATTTTAACAAAATACTCTAGAACTTTACTTCGCTTAATCAGCGTATTTTTTGAACCAATAGAATTAGTTTGTTCGGGTTTTTAGTGTTCGCAAATATTCTTTTTATTCTTTCGCACAAAGATGTTTTAAGAACATTCAAGTTTTTTATGTTTCCATGTATGTCCGTAAAACAAAACTTTTTGTTTCGTACATAAACTTAAATGTTCTCAAAACGACTAAAAAACCTGGCCAGTTTTACGCAACTAAATATAATTTCCGTGGTCAGTATTCTTGAGCGATCGCTCCCGCTTCCCGACCAAGCCTGATATATATATATATATATATATATATATATATATATATATATATATATATATATATATATATATATATACACATGGTAGCCACAAAAGTTAAATTGCAGGACATTTCAAGGACATTCAGGACTTTTTTTTGCATTTTCCAGGACATTTAATATCCTATTGATTGAATATTATAAATTATATTTTTGTTATATTTTTTTCATATCGATTGAATATTATGTTAATATTAGAGTTTAAAATAATTTGGCTATATATATATATATATATATATATATATATATATATATATATATATATATATATATATATATATATATATATATATATATATATATATATATATATATATATATATATATATATATATATATATATATATATATATACTGCCCTCGGAATTAAGGTCACTTTAACTGTAGTAAGTGACCTGGCTGAAAATAAGACTTTTTGCAAACCTGGCCCAACCCCAACAAGATTATAAGATTTAGCAGGGGTTGATAGCTGAGGTAAGAAAACAATTTATAATACTTAATACATTATAATTTTATACTTATATTTAATATTTATTAAATACTTGCATACATTTATATATTTTTAAGCTCTAATTTACTTCCAACAAGATTTCAAGCAACCACTATTAAGTAATGAGCTAATTTAAAATAGAGAATCAGTTAAAATACTAGAAAATATATAAATAAAGACATAAAAAGTTGTAAGTTGTATAAAAAAATAAAACATGAAGTTGGGTAAGAGTTATAAGGTTTTTTGATGTTCAAGGAAAAAAACTGGATTAACAATCATTCTGTAAAAAGATTTTATAGCATGAAGGGACAATTAAAGAAAAAGGATGCAACTTGTTGAATAAATAGCCAAGAGATAATAAGTTTTGGTTTATTGTTATAGAGATAATAGCTTGTTTGAGCACTAACCATGATTGTATTTATAGAATGGGAGAGTGGCTTAAGCTAGGCAGATAAAGCAGGTCTATTAGATTTATAATGTGCTTTTAGACTTTGTCTGAGAGCTAGAGGGTTATTATTTGTCAATATAGGCATGCCAACAATATTACAATATATTTTTGCAGTAATTAAATGAGTTTTGTTGTCTAACAAAAGTTGTGGACTTCAAATCCCAAATTTAAATCCATAAGCCACTGCAAGCTTTAGGCTGTTACAGAATAGAGATCAGATTTAAAATTGGCTGCTTGTTCTAAGCAATTAAAAAGTGAAGATTTTTTGTCAAGACAAGAGTATAAAGTTGAGTCATCAGCAAATAGAGCCACTTTAGATTTCATTAAGATTGTTATTGTAGATAAGAAATAATACAGGAGCAAATATAGAACCTTGTGGTAACCTTAAAGTTACTTGAAATAAATAGGGTAGGCCTTCAATAATAACTTTACTGCTGCAGTTAGAAAGAAATAATTTAATAACCTTAAAAACTTTACATTGAAACTTATAAGAAACTAATAACAGAGTGAAGAGTAATCGTAGGACTTTTTTAAGACTATGATGGAAATCTTGTCTGAAGCACAAACTGTAGAAGTGTTTAATTAAGAATTAATTTTAGTATTGGAAACCAGAGTAATTTCAAACTAGAGTAAGATCTCTTTGTAAATAGCTCTGCTTTATTCTGGGCAAAAGTAAAAAGATCAGTCCCATGAATTAGAGATTAAACATTAGACTTACTTCAGTTAATGACACTGTTAAAAACTAACCAAAAGTCTCTGAACTTAACATCTGAGATAAGATACAAGATTTTGTAAACTGAGAATAACAGCGATTTACATCAGACAGGACATTATTTATACATTAGCTTATTGAATAATAAAAAGAACATTTGTTCATAATAAAAGATTCTATAATGCACTTTTTGTACACATATGGATATAAACATACCTGTTTACTATTTGTTTAGATGCTGGCATACAATATCCTTTCATTGTTATATAAATTTTAGTATTTATATGGTATAGTATTTGCCAAAAGAGAAAATGATCAGATGGATGTGTGGTATGACTCTAGCAAGACAAGAAAAGGAGGCATAATCTTAGACAAATTAGAAAAAAAGTTGTATCAAACAACTTTTGTTGAAAAAGTTAAAATAATTTAGGTATTTAGGTCAACATGTAGAGTGGTAGCAGCTTCAGTAGAAAATGGTTGAAGTAAGAAAATTTGAGGAGAGTGCCTTAAATATTGTATAAATGAGCTTTAGCTAAAAATAAAAATGCTCTAGATTGTTTATATCAAAGAAACAGCTTAAAAGAGGATGATAATGATGATGATCATTATCATAATTGTCATCATCATCGTCAAGTTTTCCACTTTTATGCTGTTGATGATGATGATGATGATCATGATGATAATGATGATCATGACAATCATGATGATCATGATGATGATAATGATGATTATGATGATCATGCTGATCATAATGATGTTTATATATGCATATATATATACAAAATATAACATGAATTTTAAATAAAAAAAATACGTTAGGATGTATAAATATTTATGCAGCTCCAGTCACAAACCTGGCCCCGGCTAGGTTTTATTAAACCCGGCCCTGGCCCCGGTCAAATATCAACCCTGGTTGTTTACTACTCAACTGCTGACATGTTTGAGGTCGTCAAAAAGTTGCCAACCTCGTTTCTATGTTTTATGGTAAGGGCTGTATATATAGATATATGAGGATTGTATATATAAATACAATATATACACACACATATATATATTTCTATATTTTTAATATACATCTATATTAAAAATATAGAAAACCTTTTGATTAAATAATAAATCATAGATAATTCTGTCTTGTTATTTAAAACAAAATTCAAACCATTTATATAAATTTTTTTTTTGCACAAAAAATTTAATTTTACTGCAATATTACTAGTAATTTTTTAACTTGATTCAAAAAAATAAAAATTCCAGGACATTTCAGGACATTTTTGAAAAAAATTAAATTGTCCAGGACATTTCAGGACACTTATAAAAATCCAGGACATTCGAGGACTGCGGCCACCATATATATATATATATATATATATATATATATATATATATATATATATATATATATATATATATATATATATATATATATATATATATATATATATATATATATATATATATATATATATATATATATACATATATATATATGTTTCTATTTTTTCAAAGAATTGTTGAAATATTTTTTTTTAACTTGACTTAATGTCAGAGCATGAAATGATTATAAATGAAAAAACTATTTTTGCAAATTTTTGGAAAAAATGCTTATACAATTTAAAAACGTAACAAAAAGTAATTTTCACTTCAAGTTTGTGTTTCATTTTAGTGCTTTTACATTTTCCTTTTCGTAAGGAAATGTTTTCTTTTTTTTTTTTTTTTTTTAATTTTCTTTTGAGTTTAAATTTAGCTTAGCATTTCTTTTTTCAGCGCATTTCTAAAATTATTTCTAAAACATTTAAACAGCCTTGGTTAAGTTTTCAAAATAAAATAATTTGCATGGTCAGCAATAGCATTTGATTGCATGCTATTCCTGCAAAACAATTTTAAAAATTTTAATCTAAAAACTGTCAAATTTAAAAATAAATTCCTTATTAAATTCAAAACTAAATTCCTACTTAAATTTGAAACTTTTTATAATAAATTTATGAAACAATTTTCAATTACAACTTTAGTATAATTTATATTTCATTAGACAGTTTTAAATCATTTATCAACATTGGATAATAGCATTTGTTATTTTAGAGCAAGGATCATTTATCTTTTCAGAAAATAATAAAAAATGACAAGCAGAAAGAAAAAAAAAACATTTATTGATGTTTTACAATTGGATATGTTGTCTGTCAAAGTTAAACCAATTGTCAAAATATAAACTGAAGCCCTTGCAGATGACTATTTTCAGTAACAAACATTAATACTTAAATCTTCCAAACTCAAGTTAAATAATTTTGAAATTTTCTAAAAATACCTTGTGAAAGCCATGAGGAATGGAGTGCGAACTCCATCAACTAACACTATATTTTGACTAGCTAAGTAAAAAGAAAAACAAAGTTTATTAGAAAAATAACAAATTTTAAACATTAATTATTTGTAAATTATTTCAACTATAATAGAAATTAACAATAATTATATATAATTAAAACAATTACCAAACATTTGGTACAAATGATTTATGTTTAATAAATACAGAATACTATATAAATTTAATGTAAAATAATTTTGTTGCATATAAATATCCTAGTCATATATATATTTATAAATACCTGGATTTTTTGAAAAAGATGGATTTGATGATGAATATCCTCTAGCATTATGAGCTAAATAAGTTTAACATGAAATAAGATTAATGAAACAACAAAGAACAATAATAATCCTTGTTGCACTATCTAAATAATTTAAACAGAACAGCAATTTAATCAAAATGAGGACGAATAACAAAAAATAAACAAACGAAAAGAACAAAATTCTGGTCAAAAGACAGTAAGCAAACTTAAAAATTTTAATAAAACATTATCAAAGAAACCCAAAAACAAAAATGTGATTTCTTTGAATTTGAATTTTTTGATTTTAAGAAGATCAAATTGATACCATAGAATGGTCAGGAATGAATCAATACAATCAAACTTTAAATAAATGTTATTTATCTAACTTAGTAATAATCATTTTAATAATAAAGTATATGATTAAACAAAAAAAATGTATGCTTATATTAAATTTTAAAACACATTAACTTAGATGATAGAAAGGTCTAACGGAAACAGTTATTTTTAAAAATTGCATTTTTTTTTATGGCACAACTTACAAGAAAAAACTAAAATAAAAATTGATGTAGAATTAAAACTAATTTTTCCTTTTAAAAAGTGACAAAAGTCAAATAAAATAGATACTACATTTTTTTGTTTTTAATTTTATATTTTATTACTTCTCAAATAATGGATAAAAGATTAAGAATAAATAAATTAACAACAAGAAATATAAAAACTTGTTTCAAATAAATTGTTCTTAAATTAAGCTATAATAAGCTAGAAATGATATAAAAAACGTAAAAATAAAATGTTTATTAATTTGTAAGATTTTTTTTACCTGCAATTCTACAACTTAAGGATTTTAAAGAGTTCATTGCCATTTTGCCGTCGCCACACAAATATTGAGTGTTTTGCTATATTTACAATTGACCTTTGTACATACGTTTTCCCATGAATTAAGGCGCAGTATACGAAAATAAAATGATTTAATTCCGCCTCCGTGTATCAAACCTTTGTCAATAGAATATAACTAATCTATTCTATTGGCATGATCAAACGTCTATTAAATTGTTTACTAAATTATTCTCAAAATTGTTCAGTAAAATTTTTACTTGGTTAGTTTACAAAAAATTTAACTTTTTACTACATTTAGAACTTTATCAGGAAATTATTTTATTATAAATGATGCAAGATTTTTTATTATTTAACTTTCAATAGGTCAGATATGTGTTAGAAAACAAATACTACTGCCTCTTTTACTCACCAGTCTAATTTCAAGACATATATTAAGTCTTTAATAGCTGTCACTTTGCTAAAAAAAGAAAAAAAAATCATACCATCGGTCTAAAAAATCATATCATTGATGTCAAAGAATAGCTATCATTCAGATTTAAAAAAAAAATTATAAGATTTAAAAAAAAATTTATTCAAAATTTGTTGTTGTAAGATTCTTAAAATGATATTACATAAATATCATGAGTTGAAATATATTTATTTTGTGTACATTCATTATTTACATGTCCCTCATTTGCAGTTTTGCATAATTGAAAATGTTTTTCTCTATGCAAATATTTTTTTAAGTTTTATAGGTTATGTACTAGTCTAAACGATATTAGCAAAGTTAATGTAGCAATCAATTGTGTGATATTTGTAAAGTTGATAAAGCAATGTATTAAAGTACATAAGTTTGCTAAAGTATTTTAGTTTGAGACTTTTGGGCGTTTTACATCATTTCAATTGTTTTGATTATTTTTAATTCAATATATTTTATAAGGTAGTCAAAATAGGTTTTTGTCAATAACAACTCTTAAGAACTTTATAGATTCTTGTTTTTTTATTTTTTCATCTTTTACTATCAGATCAGTTAATTAAAGAAGTAAATTTTCTTCGTGCTTTTTTAATAAAATAATGAGTTTTATTTACATTTGTTTGATTTGAAACGGTTGTTTATATATTATACTATTGTAATTTTGTAAAGCAATAATATATAAGGATTCTCTATATAAAATTATATATTAGAAATATATACTTTTAATAATTGTTAATGATAATTGTTATTTTTTCTAGAAACAATCGATGATGATGAAGATTGTAAAGATAAGTTTCCACAAATCAATTTTTCTTCTGAAACTGGCAAAGGCAAGGAAAAAATTATCACGCGAGCATGCGTAGTTTGCTTAGGAAAATTTAAAACTTAAGCGAGGCATGCTTACGTGATTATTTACCTTTTTCCTTTTCCACTGTAAAAAATAGACTGGTGGAAACTCATTTAAATTCATCATCAAAAATAAAATTAAATTAAATAAATTAAAAGAAAAATACGATTAAAAAAAAAATTTATAAACTTTATAATCATCGAAAACCATTAAACCTGAGATGCAAAAAACCATTACTAAAATTCCAATCATTTATTATATACAGAAGATTGAAATAAATTGTTTTTTAGTTGGAACGCTACATGAAATGAGTAGATTTACTCTGCGATTCACTTCTAATTACAGACAATTAAAAAAAAAACCCTAATTCAGTATTAATTTGTGTAACAGAGATTAGTTTGTGTAACCGGATAATTTTTTCCGATAACACAAACAGTTCCTTAAATATAATTGTACCTATAAAGGTAAAGAAGTTAAATGGCTAAGCACAAATTTGCAAAAACACTCGAACTAAGGAACATTAAAAAAGAAGAACTCGAAAAAGAAACAACAAAACAAAATGAGCTCGCAAATTTTTACCAACGTATGTCACGTATAAGATTTTGGTGTCAAAGCGGAATGAATTTTATATGTTTAATAATATTTTTAGTTTTGGAAAAAACTAGTTAGTCCAGGGGCAAATTTATGCCTTTTGTTACAGCTTGCAAAAGTAGAAAAAGAAACAAAATTTTAGATTTTGTTTTTTTCTACAAAATGTTGATGTCAAAAACAAGGTGTCTTCAAAGATACTGAATGAACTCTAAATGTTCCCGACAATGTTCCAATAGCCGTCTCAAACAAAAAGCCGTTTCAAACAAAAAGCAACATGATGTTATCTACACAAAGTATTTGAAAGATTTAAACAATCGTATAAATAATTTGGAGATTAACTTTAAAACTTGAAAAGTGCCTATTTGGAATATAAAATGTTTTGAGCGTTTTATTTTAGACTATAGTACAATTACTTATTTTATACAAAACCTTTATAAAGATACATTAAGGAACTAGGATTCTCATTTGGATTACTTAAACTAAAAAACGCTATAACATCAGACTTGTGCGTTAGATACTTCTTTCGTCAGATACTATTGTTATATACATATCTGCAGTTATTGTACAAAACGTGCTCGTTAAACAAAATTTTAAACTCATATTCTTGATTCAAAAGGGTTATTGCTTGCACAACTACGCTATTCAAAACTGGAAAAAGAGTAGCTTTTAATATACGTCTGCAAATACAAGAAAACATATTTGTTCAGACAACCTTTTAAAATTTATAGCTAATACAAAGCTATTATAAAGACTTTGAGCAATCAATTTGCACTGAGAGTATGACTTAATAACAACAAGGGTAATCATTTGATCTACACTATATCCAATGAAAATATAATACATTTGACCATCCCAATCGGCGCTTTGTACCGAATGGTAACAAAGAGCTGAGGATGTATACCAATATACAAAATACAAACGTTCTAATGCCTCACTATTAGATACCCATAGAGAAACCAACCAATCCTAAAAAGCTAGAGATCCGTAGTTCAAGGCAAGATTTATATTTCATCGGCGGTGAAATATAAATCTTGCCCAGAGGTGGCGTTGAACCACCGATTTATAGCTTTTTAGGCAAGTGCGCGAACCACTGCGCGAACCACTGCGCGACGGCTGCTCAAAAATGAAAAAACTTCAAAAATAATTAGTGCGTTATTGAAATATTTCCCAAATATTTACAGTGAACTGAACTGTATACATTATCCAAAAAATCAAATTGAATTGTGATTTCACATACTCTTAAAACTGTGGGTATTCAATTAAAAATATAATAGTATATCAAACTATAGAAAAAGCCAATACTTAAATAGAAAGTTTACTTTCTGTTTAAGTATTAACTTTTTCTATAGTTTGATATACTAATATTAGTTTTAAGTTTAATTTTACATTTTTATAAATATATTATTGTTAAATATATTTTAAAAAATTTTAAAATTTTTATATTTATATTTATTTTATTATATTTAATTTAGTTATTAATATTTTATTTTTACTTTTATTTAAATTTATTTTATGTTGTTTCTGTTTTTTACTTTTATTTAAATTTATTTTATGTTGTTTCTGTTTTTTACTTTTATTTAAATTTATTTTATGTTTTTTCTGTTTTTTACTTTTATTTAAATTTATTTTATGTTGTTTCTGTTTTTTACTTTTATTTAAATTCATTTTATGTTGTTTCTGTTTTTTACTTTTATTTAAATTTATTTTATGTTGTTTCTGTTTTTTACTTTTATTTAAATTTATTTTATGTTGTTTCTGTTTTGCTTTTTTATAATAAAGTTATAATATTAGATATAATTTTTATACAATTTCTATTTAATTTAAAATTAGTTATACATTCTGATTTTTGGGTAATAATATAATATTACTTATTATTCTATCGTTTTGTTATTACAAATATTATTTTATATTAATTTGTTCATTAATATTGCTTAATTTACGGCAAATATTATTACTATTATTACTATTATAATTGTTGCTATTATAATTACTATTTATAATATTGTATCGTTGTTATTTTCTTTTCTTTTCTTTTAGAACTTAACAACTTCGAGTTTTCTTCCTCATTATTTTTACTATGACCTTTAATTTTAGAGGAGTATGCACTGCATGTACAAAAAAGTTAGTGAAAGTTGCTGTGCAACTCAATGTGATGTATGTTTCTTATGGAATCATTCAAAAAGTAGCTGGCTTATGATCATAAGTACAATTTAACACATTCAAAACGCACAACATGGCTGTGTGTAAATTGTACCAATAGTGACTTTTTGTGTGTAAATTGTACCAATAGTGACCAGTGACTGATGTATCTGATAATGAATTTAAACTACTCTTCTCTTCAAATAAAATTATTATAACTGATGACTTGCCTTTATCAATTAAACTTTTTCCAGAATCAGGATTGAATAAAATCTATACTTTAATTAATTTATTACATCAAATGCTTCAGTCTCTGATGAGAAAAACTGTTCTTCTTTTGATGTAGATGGTCAATATTATGTCATTAATAAATTTGTTCTTATAACTTTGGGATAACAAACTCTATGTCCTTTTTCCATTTAAACATATCCTCTTTACAAAAGTACTTTGAAGATCTGAACAAATTGTTATCATTAATAAGTTTTGAATTTAGAATTATTTGAATTACAGAAACAAGATTAAAAAAAGAACCTCCTTTTACACATCCAATTATTATTCAAAATTATAATTTTAAGCACACACCAACCTAATCTTCTTGTGGTGGAACCTTGTTATATTTATCAAAAAAATTGATTTATAAAAGATAAGATGATTTGATCATATGCACACCAAACTATTTAGAATCTACTTTTGTTAAAATAATTTTTCCCAAAAAATTAAATATTATTGTTGGTTGCATATATAGACACCCCAGCATGAATCAAAAAACAATTTCAATAATAAAATGTCTGTCCTTCTCCAAAAAATAGCTTCTGAAAATAAATCTGTCTTTCTACTTGGCGACTTTAATATAGATCTGATACAGTCAAACTCTGAATTTGCAACTTCTGAGTAAAAAATATTAAGGATAAAAGATCCAACAATTATAATTAAGCTAAAAAATTTAAACGCTATAAATATACCATTATATTAATCTAATAAAACTGAGTAAAAAATTACATTTCAAAAAATTGTTTTCAGAATATATAAAAAATCTTCGTGAGACCTAGAAAGGCCTAAAAAGTCTAATAAATGTCAAAAATGTCAATAATGTACCTCCAAATTGCTTTCAAAATAACAAAACATACATAACTGAACCAACTCTAATCTACGAAGAATTCAACAACTTTTCTACAAATGTAGCTCATAAACTTAATTCTAAAATTCACTCATCTTACATTAGCTATAAAAAATCTTAAACATCTAAACCTTCATAGTTTACTCATATCCTCAACAAACGATTCTGAAATCTCATTACTTATATCTAAATTAAAACCTAGAAAATCAATAGGGCCTAACAGCATCCCCACAAACATTCTTATTGATTTTAATTCTGAATTTTCTCATATTCTCTCTAAGCTATTAAATATCTCTTTTTTAAATAGACTTTTTCCTGACATTTTGCAATTATCTTGTGTCATTCCAGTATATAAAAATGGCTCAAAGCTCTCATGTACTAATTATAGACCAATTTCAATTCATTCTAACATTAGTAAGCTCCTTGAAAAACTAATGTACTCTAGATAATACTCATTTTTGAATTCCTATAACTGTTTAAATGAATTTCAGTTTGGATTTCGATCAAAACACTCTACTTACCACGCTTTAATTAGTATAACCGAAAAAAACTAAACTAATATTTTTTTCATCTCCAAAACAAAATACTTTATACAACAATCATATAACTAAAATTTAAATTAATAATAGACGTATTTAGATTAATAATAGAAAATATATCCAACACACGTTGTTAAATATCTTGATATTTTTATAGATTGGAACCTCTCATGGAATTTTTATATAGATGCACTCCGTAAAAAACTTAATCGAGCTAATGGCATGCTCTCAATAATTCGCCATTATGCTGATAAAACTACCCTTAAGAATCAGTATTTTGCAATTTTTCAATTTCATCTTAACTACTGCTGTCAAGTTTGGGAACAAATTGGTAACTGTGATATTAATAAATTGTTATCTGCTTAGCGCCAATCAATCTGAATAATTAATTTTCAACTCCATAATACAGAAACTTCAAAAAATTTAAAATTCCTACGTTGTAAGCACTTGTTAAATTTGCTAAGCTTCTTTTTGTTTTTGTTAATTCCCTTAATAAAAATTTACTTTCCTCTATTACAATCTTCTTCACTGAATCTCAATTTATACATTCACATTTAAGTAGAAACATCAATAATGGAAAACTAAATGTACCTCCCTATAAAACTTTGAGGTATGGTAAGTATTCAATTACGCATCAGTGCATCAGTGAATGGAATCGAAGTCTTGTGTACATCGTGAATGAGTTTGAAAAGTTAAAACTTCAAAATAATTTATCTTCACTTCTTTATTTAAAACAAAATAAATTTAAAAAAATTCTAAAGAAAGATTTATTTTAATTTTCATCATTATTAACTTCCTTTAGTTTTCGTTTTTTTTTACTATTTCTATAGAAACTTTGTTGTTTTTGTCATTAATATTTATTACTTTCATTACTGCTGCTTTTATTATTACTATTTTTATTACAATTATTATAAATACTATTATTTTTGCTGTTACTTTTGCTCTATTAATGAAAAAAGTTATTATTGTTATTATTATTATTTTTTAAATTAATGTTGTTAACATGATTATTTGGTGTCACTCCTTTGATCAGGATTCTGCATAAATGACTCGTTCCTCAATCAATTATTTATACTTATTCTTAATAATTATATTTTGAAATTATTATTTATAATATTATAAGTATTCTTCTTCTTCTTCATCATCATCATCATCATCATCATCATCATCATCATCATCTTCTTATTATTATTATTATTATTATTATTATTGTTACTATTATTATTATTATTATTATTATTATTATTATTATTATTATTATTATATTATTGCCATTATATGATTGTAAATTTTGAGGAAAATAAATATCTTGTTGTTATTTTTGTTGTTGTTGTTGTTGTTGTTGTTGTTGTTGTTGTTGTTGTTGTTGTTGTTGTTGTTGTTGTTGTTGTTGTTGTTGTTGTTATTGTTGTTGTTGTTGTTGATACTAAAGTAGAACAATATATAAATCATTATATGATTTGTCAAATACGCGTAACCTTGGTTATCTCTGTCTTTTAATTAATGGGTTTTATTTGGTAGTACTTCTAGAACAAACATCGAAATTCTAGTTTGTTTCCAATTTAAGATACTATACAAAAAATGTAAATTTAAATATTCATGATACAATACAGATAAATAAAACAACTTAAAAATATAATAAAATTATTTTACCCTACATTATTACGGCAAATGATAACTGTTCATGATAAATCACACATTTAAAAAAAGTATAAATGTTTATACAATTTATTCCAACTTTAATAAAATAGAGGGAAATCAAAGAGCATGCTCAGAGAAAATTGAGGTAGGCTCAAAAGTAACACCCACAATGCAAATCTATTAGGAAACCCTTATAGAGAACCGATAAAGAGATACCAAACAGTGAAAAACGTCCTATCGAACTTTGGAGAAAATATTAAAATGTTAAAATATACTAAAACACAAAAAATTATTTTTTATTTTTTGTGTTTTAGTATATTTTAAAAAGTTGGAAGATTTAAGAAGTTCCTCCGAGATGGAGAACTTGTAAAAATGGTTATAATTCATCAAAATTTTATCAAGAAAAAGTTAAAAAAAGTACTTTTTACCTTTTTTTATTTTTACATGTAAAAACTCAAAACCACTTTTTGAGCACCAACAGGAAGTGGATAGAATGCCAATTTAAGTTATTGAATGAATAAACACCTCTAACATTTTTTACGCACTAAAAAAGAACGTTTAATTAAACAAAAAAAAGCTTTGTTTATTAATTATTAACAACTTTTTTTTTTTTTTTTTTTTTTTTTTTTTTTTTTTTTTTTTAACATCTTCACTTCCAACAAGGCTGCAAGCAACCACTATAAGAGTTGGAAGTTACTGGAAGAGAAAAGACTAAATCTGTAGAGCAAGATAACGATTGACTGATGACTTAAAAGATTGCAAATTATATGAATCAGGAAAGCAAGATGAAGGAAGCGAATTCCAAAGAACTGATGTTCGAGGAAAAAAACTAGAAGAATAAGAGTTTTTGAAGCACTTAGGAACAGTCACAGAAAAAGGATGAGACTTAACTGAATGGCGAGTAACACGAGAATGAATTTTAGTAGATGGCACAAGGGACGCTAGCTCTTTAGAGCAGTGCCCATTATAGTATTTGTAGAAAAGAGAAAGAGAAGCAACATTACGACGATGTGACAAAGGTTGGAGATTGGCTGCCAGAGCAGGTCCAACTATGTTTACAATTCGTTTTTGCACCTTGTCTAAAAGAGAAAGAGCATCATTAGAAGATCCGCCCCAGATGTGGCAACAGTATTCCATACAGGGACGGATTTGAGATTTATAGAGATAGAGAATAGAATCTGGAGTAAGAAAGTGTCGAGCTCGATAAAGAGATGCAACCTTAGCAGATGCTAGATTTGCAATGGATTTGATATACGGTTTAAAAGAAAGATCAGAAGTAAGAGTTAATCCTAGAAGATGAATGGTAGATGACTTATCTAGTACATTACCATTCATAAATATAGGAAGATCTAAATTATTACGATAACGATTGGCCGAATAAAATTGAGTTTTATCTGAATTAAAGTTCACCAGCCACTGTGAGCCCCATGCTGTAGCAGAAGTGAGATCCTTTTCAAGCTCAGATACCCCCTTCAAGCAATCAGAGAGTGTAGGCTTCTTATCATGACAAGAGTAAATGGTAGTGTCGTCAGCGAATAATGCCACCTTAGATGTGAGAATATCTGGAAGATCGTTAATGTAAATTAAAAAGAGTATAGGGCCAAGGATTGAACCTTGAGGAACCCCTGAAGTTACAGGATGTGAAGAAGAGTGTTGTCCATCGAGGACAACTTTTATACTACGATTGGAAAGAAAGGACTCAATAATCTTAAAGACGTTACCAGCTACACCATAAGAAGAAAGCTTATGGAGAAGACCAGCATGCCAAACTTTATCAAAAGCTTTAGAAATGTCAAGTGCGATAGCCTTAACCTCTCCACCTCTATCTAATGCACGGTAAAACCTATCGGTTATTACTGTTAGCACATCAGCTGTAGAACGAGAAGACCGAAATCCATATTGATGATCAGAAAGTAAGTTATTTGACTCAAGATGAGAGATTAAGTGTTTGTTGATTAAAGATTCAAAAACCTTGCTTATGACAGGAAGAAGACTAATGGGACGGTAGTTAGATGAATCAGATCGCTCTCCGGAATTTTTGAAAATAGGGATAACAGATGCTGCTTTCCAGCATGATGGAAAACAAGACTCTGATAAGCACTTGTTAAATAGTTTAGAAAGTATGGATGAAAGCTCCGAAGAACACCTCTGCAAGACTACAACAGGAATGTTGTCAGGACCACAAGCTGTTGAAGAGTCTAAGCAGGAAATTACTTTAGATACAGAAGCTGAAGTAATGCGAATGTCAAGCAAGGGATCAACCTGTTTGACGGCTATGTCAGGTAAAACGCAACTAGTGGAATCAAGAGATGATATTGATGAAAAGTTCTTAGCAAACAATTCAGCTTTGTCTTTAGGTGAGGTGACAAAGTCTGAACCATACAAGAGAGAAGGAATAACAGATTTGCCCTTATTATTGATACTGTTAAAGATTCTCCAGAAGTCTCGAGAGCCTAATTTTTGTGATGAGATACGAGATTTAATGACCTGGGAATAGCGAGCTTTGGCGTCAGACAAAA
>NC_061157.1:11234725-11252225 GCF_022113875.1 Hydra vulgaris | reverse complement strand
TAGAGAACTTGGTGATGACAATGGTTTTTTGTGTTTTTTAATTTTAGGTACTTTAGTCATTTTAAATTTATAAAGAACTTGACTCAAGTATAGATAGTACTCAGTACACTATTTAACAACTAAGCAATAGCCTCATTACTATTAATAAACCCTAAGCCGTAACAAAGGGCTCCAAATGTGGCCTCTGCAATGCACACCAAAAGTACAAACAGGGACACCATCCATGCGCAACATGGCACTGTTAGTACTCTGATATTTTTCGGCTGTTGATGGAATCAGCCTCTCTGAGAGCTACCACAGAGTTCGGGAAACCTGACTGCCAGCCGGCCTCAGAACCATAAAACTGAGTTTTAGAGCTGTACCCTCATTAGGAGATAATAGAATGAGTTGCCCAGTCATAAAAATAGAGACACAAGCAATACCCACGCATTGAGTCAAGAAGATCCAGCGTTCAACATCCTAAACTGGAAACAATGTATTAAAAATACATCTGCGCCAGCCTAATAGATGAGGAAGGGGTGCGAGGCTGGTCAACAGATAGAATCTGTTTACCCCTTAAGTCTTTGCCTAGGAGGCCTTCTACAAGACAGCAGCTGGATGCATGTAACATCTGCCCAAGATGAGTATTTTTATCGAGACACCATCTCTAGCCTTTACTCAACCAAGAGCCCCAAGGCAGGGGGTGTTTTAAATCGGAGTTAACTTCTCCTAGCCTTTGCCTAAAAAAGCGTATCCTACAAGGCAGCAGGACATGGAGCAGGTTGTACTGGGTTACATGTTACCAGTAGCAGGAAAACCTGACCTGACCTAAACTATTAAACAACTATTAAACACATCTTACTATCAAAATATTAAATTTGTAAAAGCTCACAAAAAATAGTGGGCTTGCACAATAGACTACTGCAATGGTTACTTTGCGCACATAGGTTGTATCTCTTGGATAAGACAGTTTACGGTCCACTCAAAAACTAAAAAAACTTTGTAGCGATCTTAAAGTTGTTAATAAATCCTTGAAAATCCTTTCCAAGTATTACAATACTCTCTTTGTTAAACCTGTTCTTTATACAACAATAAAGCATTTTTAGTGGTTTTGATGTAACAAATGTTTACCAGCTCATCAGGTTAACACAAGAGTTTACCAGCTCATCAGGTTAACACAAGAGTTTACCAGCTCATCAGGTTAACACAAGAGTTTACCAGCTCATCAGGTTAACACAAGAGCAAAAGATCTATTAAAATCAAATGAAACCTCTGAGAATGGCCTAATTACATCATTAGTTTTTCAAAATTTAATCATACCACCTGATAGTATTAATCTACTGCTTTAAGCTGGTCCAGATTAGCATCAAAAAGAAGTACGAAATTTTTTAAAATTATTACTTCAACTTATAAGTTAGAGTCATAATTAAAGATATTTTTCTTTTCGATGCTTATAAAAAGTATGTACTAAATAAGAGGTAAGTACTATATAAGAGGTAAATACTAAATAAGTAAGTACAAAAAAAAAAGCACATACTATATACGAAGTACAAAAAAATCTTTAATTATAACTCTAACTTTTAAGTTAGATTCATAATTAAAAATTCTTTCGTACTTTTTTTTGATCTGGACCAGTTTAAAACGTTGGATTTATACTCTCAGGTGGTATGATTGAATTTTTAAAAACTGATGATGTAATTAGGTCATTTTCAAAACCATTATAGAGTTGAATAGAATGCGCTGTCATAAAGTTTTAGGACATTCTTCGATGTGTTTTTTACGCACATTAACTGAACTCGTTACTGTTTTAGACTTAGCTAATCGTTATGAAAAGTTTCGATTTGAAACATTGAGAATTTACAATGTAAAAGCAAAGTTAAGTATTCGTGTATTGTGCTTTGAAATTTATGAATTTTAAATTTGTGAATTTAAAATTGACATAAATTGATTTCAAAATTTACAAGAAGAGTTCTTAAGTTTTCTCTAGAGAAACAAACAAGATCAAGTTGTAGTTTTGCAAATCTTGTAAAGTTACCACCGTTTTATCAATTTCGCTAAATGTAATTAATCTTTATCCAGCACAGGTTATAGACGATAAACTGGTTTATCCAAATCAAAAGAGGTACAGACTTAATTAACAGGCATACCAAACTAATTTCTTAAATGTTTTAAGGTGGTTTAAAATAAAACTGTGAGCCCAAGCAAAACTAATAAAATATACAAAAAACATGTTAATGGAATGTGAATTGTAAAGATCTTAGCCAGCGAAAAAGTTTTTTTAAGCCTTACTCGCCAAAAAACAGATACGTCAACCCCCTTTAAGATCTCTTCGGGACGGCCCTAATCAGTTGAACTTACAAAACAAAAAACATTTTTCGTTTAACTCTTAAAGGGAAAATACCCTAGCAATGTTAAAACTCGTGTTCAAACAGTAAAACTGATTTAAAAATATATATAATGTCAAAATTTTATATTTCAGAATGAAAATAGAGCAGCCGCGGTGTAGTGGTTAGAGTTCTGGCTCAGTACCCAGAGGTCAGAGGTTCGACGCCAGCTCCAGCCCAACAAGCGACATTGGTACGGAAGGAGACGTGAACTTCCTGTTAAATGCTCTCGCGCGGTGCTCTGTGGTAAGACCGTAAGGACTTTTGGGAGCACCCAAATAACTACAAAAAAAAAAAAAAAAAATTAAATTGCGTTTTGTTGCCATGGTAACCAAGAAAATAATGAAAAAATAACCCAAAAAAAAAATGTCCCGGCTAACTTATCCGAAGAACTACATATATTTAAACTGCCATACTGTAATTCCCTTTAATTAATACTTTGAACTGTGATCTTAACCTAAAATTTTATGAAAAATATAATAGTTAGCTCTTTAGGGGGAAAATATATTGTCGCTTAAGGGGTATACTCCCCCAGAAATTTTTAAAAAATCAAAAAAAAAAAAAAAAAACTGATTTAAACAATTAAATATATGGGGGTTTCAGAAATGTTAATTGTTTTACCTAAAAATATCTCCAAATACCAAAATTTTTTGTTTTTGAGAGTTAGGTACAAAAAAGAAAAAATTATTTACCCCTAAAAAAATCACTTGTAAACCATACAACGTATTGATTTCACAAGTTAAAAGCATTTTTGGCTTCTTGTTAGACTTGTTAGCACTTTATTTTTGGTATATAAAGACAAAGTTCGTTTTGTTGTTTTGAAGCTTATTTTTTGTCCCAGAAATTTTAAATTTTTTAGTTTTCAGACATGGTTAAGGCTGATCGAATTAAAGTTAGAACTAAGCGAGCAGGCAAAAGAAAGAAGATTTTTAATAGAAAAGTGATAAGTAGCAGTGTGAGTGTAAATAATGTAAATTTTCCTTCTTTAAGTGTAAATATCGAATCACCTGTAAATAGTCAAACTGATATCTTCGATACGCCAAGCTCTTCTCTTCGCAAAGTTGAAGCAGTCATTAGCTCATCTCCACAAAAATATACCAATACTAAAAACAAAGTTCTGACAGGATATAGAATTATTGATTGTTCAATTTTGTCTGATGTTATTAGCGTTTTGAGCTGTCCGACTTGTTTCCAAACGACTTTAGCAATCATTGAAAACAAAAGCAAAAAGCAAGGACTTGCATGTGAACTTTCTATTATTTGTTTAAAGTGTAAATATCAAAATAACTTTTACACTTCTAAGTTAGTTAATAATAAAGAAAACTTTGATATAAACAATCGAACAGTATATACAATGAGGACTCTTGGATTAGGACATTCCGGAATTGAAAGGTTTACAACCCTCATGAACATGCCAAAACCAATGACGCCAAAAAACTATGACAAACTTGTTTTAAAAATTACTAATATTATAGAGGAAGTTGCACACGAAACAATGGCTGATGCTGTATCTGATTTAAGACTACAGTGTCAAGACAATAATGAGATTCTTGATGTTGGTGTATCATGTGATGGCACGTGGCAACGTAGGGGATTTTCTTCATTGAATGGTGTATTTGCAGCACTTTCAATGGACAGTGGGAAAGTTTTAGATGTCGAGGTGATGAGTCGAGTATGCAGAGGGTGCTCCTTAAATCAAAAACTTTCTGAAAAAAATCCTAATGCATACGACTGGGACTGGGCGGTCGTGGTAGATTGACAGATGCAACAATTGATCGATTGCAAAATTTCTTTGGTGTGGCAATTAGACAGAATACTGGTAATTTAATTGCCATGAAATCAGCAGCGCTTGCTACTCTTTTTCACGTTGCATCATCAAAAGCAAATAATTGGCACTATCCACATTGTCCAACAGGTGTAAGCAGTTGGTGTAAATTTAACAAAGACAAAGCAAATAGCACTAACACCTACAAGCCAGGACCTGGTCTACCTTTATAGGTTGTATACAAGATTAGACCTGTGTTTGAAGAGCTCACAAAAGAAGATGAGCTTAAAAAATGTCTGCACTGTAAAACGCAAAATGCAAATGAGTCTTTACATGGGAAAATTTGGGATCGCATACCGAAAACGAAATATGTCTCGCTGACTTTGCTGAAGTTTGGTGTTTATGATGCTGTTGCCAATTTTAACATTGGGATGAAGTCTTCAATTCTAATATATGAAAAACTGAACATGGTTCCAGGTTTTTATACACTAAACGGTTCTATCGACATAAATAAAACACGCATTAAATCGTCGATCTATAAACTAAACTCCCATAACAAGTTACATCGTCAAAAGTTAAGGGCTAAAAAACTGAAGAAAAGTGACAAAACCTCTGAAAAAGAAAGTAAAACATATGAAGGAGGAGGTTTTTAATATTAAATATAGTCCAATATATGTTACATATATTTGTAGACCTTTTATTGTTTATTTTCAATTTTTATGCGTTTTCTCAGTTCGAGGTTTTTCAATATGCCGGTCAAAATTCCAAGAGAACCGCTTAAGCGTTTTATCTGAAATTTTCAACATATTTTCCTTTTTATAAAAGCTGTGTTTTAAACGGAACAGAATTTTGAAATACTTATGAACAAAACAGTATAGCTAATTTAATTTTTCAAAAAATGCACTTTTTTCTATTGTTAACTTTAGATCACAAGTCTTCAGGCCCAAAACTTTTTTAAAAAAATCTGTTTCGTTTAAAACACTCATAAACCTATTCTAATTGTGTTTCCAAAGTTTTGTTCAGCCTTTTTTATTAGTTTTTGCTAAAACTTGGCCAGCGCAAATCTTATTTTCTGCTTATTTTGGGGGTTTTTTACGGTTACTGCAGAAACCGTTGACCAATTTTTTTTTTTTTTTTTAATTTTCTACATTTATGATATGGATAATCATTTTATGTCAAATGTTGTTATTTATTGTCTATATTTAAAAATGGGGGAGTATACCCCTTAATGAATTTGGTCAAAATTAAGCAACTGAAATAGGCGTAGAACGTGTTTTATCAAGTATTTTATAAAAGTGGAGGTTCAAATTACATAAGTTATAAAATAGGACAATTACTGAAAATTTCATCATTAAACACCAAGCGGTTCCAAAGTTATCACAGCCGGAGCATTTAAAAACTTTATTTTGAGAAAAACGCAAAAATAGAAAAAAAAAACTTAATTTCACAAAAAATATAAAATATAACTAAATTATGTTTAAAATAAAGTTTCAAAAGAACGCAGGGACTCGTAGAAGACCAGGGGACTCGTAGAAGGTCTTGTCGTCGAGTACCGCTAATAAATGTTCGTGTAAAAATTTATAAGATACTTACAAGATAAAAAAAGAAAATTTTTTACATTTAAACATAAAACAAAAAATATTAAAAATATTTTTTGTTTTATGTTTAAATGTAAAAAATATTTTTTGTTTTATGTTTATATTTAAAAATATTAAGGTCATATATATTAAAAACTTTCATTTCAAATAATAAAGGCTTGGCATGAGTATAACTCGATGTTCGCGTAATGAAATAGAGTAGGAATTTTATTGTGTGACATAAATAAATTAGTGTCATCAGCAAACATAATTGTTATTAAATCGGAGGCTTTGTATTGATCATTTATATAAATAAGGAAAAGAAGAGGTCCTAATATGGATCCTTGAGGAACTCCACATGTAATATTTAACAAATTTCATGAAAATGTTTAATTAGCGCAAACAAATTGTTTACGATTAGTTAAATAACACTGCAGCAACATGTTAAATTCAAAGCATATCCTTTTTATTTCACGAAGTTTTTTTTCAATACCAAACTATTATCATTAATACACTGTGAACAACATAAAGATTCAAATATAGTGTTTAAAATGTCAACATCAATTATTCTATAACCATTTATTTTTTCATCACTTTTATATGGAATATCATCTTTAATATATTCAATCCTCCTGGCTGATCTTGAAGAACCAGTATCAGTCTGATATTTTTTTGAGTTTGTCATTGATGTTGGTGACGATAAAGTGTGTTGGTTACCACAAAACACTCTTTACTTTCCAATAACTCTAGTTTTTTTGCTTGACTCCTTTCACTCTTGAACCTTTTCTTCCCATAATTAAAACTAATTTTTATTAAAATTTGATAAAATATGTTCTTATTACACTTAACAACTCATGTAAACAAAGTAAACATTTGCATTTTAGGAATGTTTAAAAACTGAAATAATTAGAGGCAGTTGAGTTAAATTTAATTTAAGCAGAGTAGATAATTAAAGTAAAAACAAAGTAGATAAAGCCTTTTTATAAGCAGATTTATAACTTTATGTGAGTCTCTGAAATTATCAGATAAGCAGAAGCTTTATCGTTGCTATGGTTAAACTTGATGAGTATGGATCAAAAAATTGGACTTACTCCACTTTCCTGACATTGTTAACAAAATTTCTTTATTTCATTGTGTACTTCATTAATTTTTGCTTCCGAAACAAAAAATTTTTTTTTTTTCAATTTTTACTTATTTTATTAACCTTAACGTGTTAGCATTCATCTTTAAAGGTTTATAGATTTAATTTAAATAAAGGTTTCTAGATATATAAATAGATAGATAAAATAGTTTTCTATTTTGAGTTCATGATTTTCAAATTTCTGTAAACTTTGTCCAACTTAATGTAATAATCGAAGTCTGGATTTATTGTTATATAAGAAGTTTATATAAATAGACGCTGCACGCGCAAATGATTTGAAAGCGCATGGCGACTATTTAAAATCATATAGGGTTATTGCGGAGAAAAAAATAATCAAAAATTCATTTAATTTTTAGATTTTTAAAGAATATTTTTATATTTATACTAACTCTTATATTGTTTTAAAACTTTTCTCTTCAAATTAATAAAAATTTTCGAGTCCAGATACTTTTTAAAAAATTATCATGAATCTGGAGAAAGTCAAATAAATATAACAAATTAGGAAATAATATCATATTGATGACAAGTATTTTTTACTTTTATCATAAAATAACTTTAAATTAAAAAAATGAGTTTCATTATAGCTTCAAACAATACAGAAAAACGTTTCATGTCTAACTACTATATATACTATAATAATGAGTAGACCTAAAGATATATATATAAAAGTGAAGGGTTTAACCATGATGCCACGATTTCTATAATTTAAAAAAGAAAAGCTTGATTTTGTTACGCTTCTTTTTAACTTAAATCGAATTTGTTATCGCAGAAATGTTTCAAGTCTAAAAATATTTATAACAAAACAAATATATTAAATATATACTTCATAAAAGACATAGATGGTTTACCCATTGCACTTATATACCTTTTAGTGAAAGCAAAAGCCAGGTAATAAGGGTTGCTGAAATCGATGAAATGTTATAATTGTTACATTTCAGGACAAATCTACTAATCATATTCTTTAAAAGATGGCTTACGCGTTACACTTTTACGTGTTACACTTGAATACCTTGAATACGAAAGTAAAAGCCATTTATTTATACGAAACAAGTTAAAAAGCCACAAAAAGAAGAAAAGATTGTATAACATGAAATTCGAGAAAGCTAGAAAAGAAATATATAACCGAAAGTTTAGAAATATAATACTAAAAACCTGTAAAAATATACAAAATTTACATTATAAATATTTTATATTATAAGACTTATTTTTTCGGCTTTTTTAATTTTGCAGCCTCAGTTTGATGGAGAGCCAAATCTTGCTTCATTTTGTCAAATGCTGCTTGATCGTCATCCTAAAAAACAAAGCAAAAATACAATTAAGCAGAAAATGTAAAATTAAAAGAATAACTTCTACAACATACAACTCGTACAGCAAAATACAAAAAGACAATTTTTAAAGCTTACCAGCGCTTTTCTAATTGATTCAACATTCTTTTTTTCCTCCGACTGTTTTTTTTTCATTTCCTCAAACTTTGCTTGTAACTATTAAGATAAATGTCTTAATTAAAGGGTGCAGTGAAGAAGTAGATAGATCTCGAAGTTATTTTATGTTAAAAACTTTTTTCTATGCAAAGGTTCTATCTTTAACATTTATTTAAAAATTTGAAAATTACAAACAATGATAAAAAGAACAACCTCTTGTTCAGCTTTTTTTAATTCATTTTCTTTGTCTTTAACTTTCTGCACAAATGTTTGTCTAATAGTTTCTTCTTTCTTTTGCAAATTAAGTAGATACTGCTCACGTTTATTCTGATAGGTTTCTTGAATACTAAAATAATAGACGGTTATTCTAAAAATAATTTATTGATGTCTTTTCCTAGTTTTTATAAAGCGGAATCAAAAACTAGTTAATTAAAAAAAGAAAAAGCATAAATATAGTTTAATTGTTTGCATAAGATGTTTGGAAACAAAAAAGTTCTCAAAATCCTTTGCTAGTTTATATATTGTTTTATACTATGCGACTAAAATAAAATTACGGTTGCTTAAAAGCAAATATCTTTTAAAAGTATCCTTAATGTTTTTTATCAAATCTTTTATATACATGACAATATTTTACAGTATATTCATTATCATCAATTTTTTGTTAAACTTATTTTTTACTCGTTATGTTCTTTTATTTCTAATCAAATTATAAATAAGAATAAAAAATGTCAAAAAAAATTTCAGAGTTGAATAATGGAGAATCAAAAGATTGTTAAAACAGGATTTTCTAGAAAGATTTAAGTGGTTGTCTGCAGAGGTAAAAAACATAGAGTTTTAGTTATAGTTAAGAAAGTAAAAATTTTTTTGAAAAGTCTTTTATTTTAATAAGGTAAAACTGCAGAAAAATTGAAAATGCATTAAGAAAGTATAAAAAAGAATGAAAAAAACCAGGAACAAGCTCGCTCAGTGTAATTAATAAAGAAGTAACAATTGTTGTACCAGGGAGTACGCAATACAGACGTTCGATGTTAACCGGAGTTAAAGATTTTTGATCTTTTTCAAAAAGTTGATCTTTGCACAAAAAAAAAAAAAAAAAAAATGAAAAAAATAAAAAAAAAAATGAAAAAGATTAACAAGAAATTTATCAAGAATCCATAAGAATTAAAAAAAAAATGAGGTCGGCAATAAATTTATTGCCAACGTCAAACTGAGGTCGGCAAAACAATTTTGACACAAAGGGGATTAAAACGAGGTTGGCGATTTTTTGCCGATCTCAAACACTTCGACGTCAGCAGTTAGGTCGGTATTGCCGAATACCCGAATGCTGAGATAATAAATCAATTTATAACGATATTCAAGATAGAGATAATAAGTTAGGAAGTGAAGGTAAAAAAAAAATTAGTAATGAAGAAAAAAAGTAGGTTCAGGTTTCATTCATTACAAAAAGTAATCTTCAGGCAGTTATTCTAAAAATTTGGACTACAACAACTACAACAAAATAAATAACTGATAAATAAACAACTACAACAAAATAAATAACTGATAAATAAACAACTACAACAAAATAAATAACTGATAAATAAACAACTACAACAAAATAAATAACTGATTCGGCATTAATTTTATAAGGCAGCAAAACTGATAACAAGAAAAACATACACATTTTGAAAAACTTTTTAAAAAAATGGAGTTTCATCTCCAGGAAAATGGAGTTTTAGATACATTTTCCTAAAAATGGAGTTTTTAGATACATTTTCCTGGAGATCAAGAAAACGTCATCAAGTAAATGTTTAAAAAATTGGATTTTCATTTTTAAGAAAATATTTCAAAAAATGAATTTTTATCTTAAAATGTTTTTTAAAGAAATATCTTCAAAAGGAAAATGTTTTAAAAATTGGAGTTTCATCTTCAAGAAAATGTTTATAGAACTATAGTAAAAGCAGAAACGACTAAAAAAATAACATTTATAAAATTAAAAAATTTACAATTTTGAGCTAGATCATTATTGCTCCAACTCAATATTTTAACTAGCGTTGTTACGATTAAATAGTTCGACTGTCGATTAAACCGGCTTATATTTAATATATAACTGTCATATAGTTAATTTAATTTTGATTCTGATGGTACTTTTTTAAGCTTTAGCTAAAATATCAAGTAAAATCAGGGCTCGAATTAAGTGATTGTGAATTGCGATATCTGGAAATGCTTGAGGTCTTTAAATTTTAAAATTTTTAAAAGCCTTAAACCCTGAAACTGTTTTGATCACTAAACTCAACTGTTGAATAAAAAATATTTAAGTTTACAATTTGCTTTTGAATAAAAAGTATTTAGTCTATAACTTGAATTATCAAAAAAGAAATTGTTAAATAAGAAATAAAATACTTTTATATCTTTTTTAAATCTTATTCAACATTTTTATCTAAATTAAATGATTGTTATTTGTTTGCAGATACGTATACAAAATTGAAAGACAGGAGTTTAAATATGTATAAAAACTAATTTTATAGTTATTTTAAAACAAAGCAAAAAAACTCTAATAAATTATTTTAAAATAAATCTTTTTTATTAACATTTTTATTATCAATTTAATTTCTAATTTAAAATATTTAAATTTTTAGATAAATAATTTATTAAATTTTCCCCCTAAATTTCTTATTGGTTGATTTTTCATAGAATGTTTCATACAATGCGCAAATAGTGCTAAAGCTATCTATAATTTTTTATTGGTTTATTTTTAAATTACAGCGCAAATATTTTTTGGACCTTTAGTAATAGTAATTTTTATCTTATTAGTTTTTTTTTAATTTATAAACCTTAAATAACCTGGTGTTTAAAAAACTAATAATTAAAAATATGTAAGTTTTGACAGCTATTATTTTTGCAGTAGTAAATTTGTTTTGTTTTTTCATTAACTTTTGCAATATGATAATTTGACCGTTTCATTAAAACAATGTTCACGGTTTTTAATAAACTAAGAATTTGATGACAAAAAATATTTCCAGATATTGCACTTTGTGATTACTTAATTTGAGCCTTGAAAATATTAGAAAAAATGAAATTCAAACCAATGTTTAAAATAAACTTCTACAAGAGTTTGAAAAAATAATTAACTAATTTACATCTACAAGAGCTGTTTCTTGCCCACAAGAAATACTGGCTAATCAATTTGTAATTGTCACTAAGCCAGTTTCTGTGGCGGTCAAAATTTCCACTGAGCAAACACAACATCAACTTTATACTTTGACAAGTACAAAGCACTACACAAGAGAATGAAAAAAGGAACTAAAAATAAAAGAAAGATTTTTTTCAAAGAGAAAAGTCAATTTTGTGTAAAAATATTTAGAATTCTAACATACCATGTTACTGGTCCAAGTATTACAGAACGCTATAAATCATTTTAAATGAAGAGAAAAACTCAAATTAGCTGAAGAAGCAAAAAAATTTAAAACCAATCATAAAATGTAAAACCAAACTAAAGCAGCATTTTTAGTGTAAAAAAGTAGCTGAGAATGTAGACTTATTAACTGCAATCGGCATCTTAATAAAAGAATTTAAAATTTCAAAATATTTGATAGAAATTATTATCAAAATATTTGATAGAAATATTAGCCTATTAGAAAAAAAGCCTATTCTTTGCTAAATATGCTACGCTTCTCAGCTCGATTTACAATCACTTCTTAGTTTATTGCAGTTTCTTAGCCTGTTTATATTGTGCATTAAGTGAATATGTGTATCTTACCTCTATCATCTTATGTATATCTTATCTCTATCATCATCTTTATTTACTTTAAAAAATTCAGATTTTAAATTTTGTTATTTCTTTTATTTTTTAAATTCAAAATGACATCAAAATAAGAAAATTAATTTTTATAAAAATAAAATGCATCAAATTACCATTTGGTAAGAACAGTAAAAAACAAACCTATCCTCTCCATCTTTAAATCCTTTTTGTTCCATTTTTTCTTTTCTGTAAAGCTCATAATGCCTTTGGTGAGTTTTTTCAATAAGGTCTTGCATATTTGTTCGAAGAAGCATTTCCCGAAGTTTGACGAAATCACAATGATTTTCGTTTTCAACTAAAGAACATGAATTTAGTAATAAAGCAAATAAAGCTTATTAAAAAAATTACAGAAAACAAAAAAAAAAAATTAATAAAAAAATAAAATTGATTACATAAGCATAATTGACAAGCATAAATAAATTTTATTTGTACAAAATTAGTTCCTAAACAATAAACCTAAAACTGTTCCCCAAGGATATTGTCGAGCTCTAAATTTTTCTCCATTAATAATAACTTCATCACGACTACCAACAACAGCAAAAGGAAGCAACTCCTTCAAAAATACAATGTAAATTTTGGTAAATCTTATGTTATTTTAAATTAGTGTGGGTTTAAGAAAGATTTATTTTAAATTTATGTAGAGAAAATTTTTTTTACATTCATTTG
This sequence comes from Hydra vulgaris, assembly GCF_022113875.1. NCBI lineage: Eukaryota > Metazoa > Cnidaria > Hydrozoa > Anthoathecata > Hydridae > Hydra > Hydra vulgaris. Next base: position 11,239,511 of record NC_061157.1, on the reverse strand, counting down.
ATTGTTGATTTCTGAAACTGTTTCATCATCAGTTGGAAACTTATATATCTCTACACCATTATTTTCTAATTCAGCCATTATCTAAAATAAATCATTGTTAAAAAAAAAAGATTTGTGAAAGCTTTTTTGTTTTATTTATCAATTTTATAGAAAATCTTCAATATTCAATAAATATTTTTATAACCATCTTGATAAAAATAAACATTAAAAAATTTCAACATATTTATATATAAATATTTCTTAATATATATAATGGGCAATTCCACAGCAGAAAATGAAAAAGTAGTTAAATGTTATTCACTTTTTTGTTAACTTTCACCAAATGATAACTGATGTAGACACATGAAAGTTACTAGGGGCAAAGTTTTACTAGGATCAATCAAAAATTTCATATAATCAATTTTTTTATAACAAAGAATAAGCTACATAAATTAATGTTAAGAATATCTATAAAAAATTTTATTGGCAAGAGTATTAAAACACAAATTATACGAATGTTTTGATAATACTAATAAAATATACCTTTAGTACTATAATTAGTTTATGCTTCCGAAAGTTACGGTTTTTCTCATTGTCACATGATAAACAAAGTATCATTGTAAAATGTTATTTTAACCATGAATTTATTTGCATAAATAAAGAATTAATTTAGAGTGAAAATAGAGCTAACGTGTTCTAATTGTCGTAACATTTAATATTCTTTTGCATATATTATTAAAAAACTTAAGTTTTTTAATAATATATGCGAAAGAATATTAAATGTTACGTTTTCACATATAAAATTTTCAATAAAGATGCTTAGTTAGAGCACATTTTTATTTTAAATTTGTGTAGCGCAAGTTAAAACTACATGCTAAAACTAAAGTTCTGGCGCTTTTTCAATAACAAAATAAATTACGTCATTAAGTAAACTTATTTCGTTGCGTTGGTTTGACAAGGTTTAAACTGAAACTTTTTACATTAGGAAAATTTAGAAAAAAAATCTTTTATTTTATTTTAATGTTAATCAAAATTATTTATATTGTTTTTTTATTTGTTTGTGTACTCTTGTTGGTTGACATATAAACATACATAAAAAAATAGAAATAAGAATTATATAAATATCTTTACTTAGACATTAATAAAAAAAAAAGATTTATTTGATATATTCTCCTAATATAAAAAAAAATCAGTTAGAAAATTATTTATTTTTGTTTTAGTAACACAAATCATTTGTAAATGCAATTAATGTATCTATAAAGCACACCCCCTATATTTGTCAATTCTTAAACCCTTCCCTCCTGTCACAAACAATCACATATACCTAAAATCCTCTATCCTAAACTGTGATATGTAAGTTTTTATGCCAAAAATATTTAAATGTAAATACTTTGCAGCATTTTAAAAATCCAACCTTATAAAAAAAAGCAATACGCATGAACATAAGAAGTGTAAACTAAAAAGTAAGTAAAAACTTGGACAAACCAAAGATTATCTGATTCAAACCAAAGATTAAATGATTCAAATAAGTATCAATAATATTGTAATTCTATAATAATGTTTTAAAGTTATTCATGGTCTTGTGGAAAAACTGTTTTTGATTTGATAATTCACATTAATGTTATGAAAAATCACTCAGGAAGTGCAACCAGTTTTTTAAAATTTCCTTCGAATTCAATTCTTTTCTACATAATTCTAACTCTTAATAATAGATATAAAAAATGTATGTGTGTATATATATATATTGTTTTTTAAAAAAACCGCAATAATAATGACTAGAAAGTTTTTTTTAATTAATGGTGTTTTTGTTATTGTTTTATTAAAATATATTTTTAAAACATGCGCGGAGTGTTGCTACATCAACTATCTTATAGCCTGAAGTGCTGCTACATCGACTGAGGGTTTGGTTAGGGTAAGCAGTCTATCATTTAATAAATTTCTAGTCTGGTTTATTAGCGCTAACTATAAAACTACAGTTTATAGAGAAACTTTTCAACTGCCATGCAAGACTATATATATATATATATATATATATATATATATATATATATATATATATGTTATGTCGCATAACGTATATATATATATATATACGTTATGCGAAGAAACAAGTTAAGCATGGTACTTCCAGGGGTGTGGTGGATTAATTACTGACTCTTTTTTTTTTTAACGCACACACAAATATGTATGTGTGTATGTATGTATGTATATATATATATATATATGTATATATATATATATATATATATATATATATATATATATATATATATATATAATATATATATATATATATATATATATATATATATAAAATATATATATATATATATATATATATATATATATATATATATATATATATATATATATATATATATATATATATATACATACATACATACATATACATGGATTAATTACTGACTCTTTTTTTTTTTAACGCACACACAAATATGTATGTGTGTATGTATGTATGTATATATATATATATATGTATATATATATATATATATATATATATATAATATATATATATATATATATATATATATATATATATATATATAAAATATATATATATATATATATATATATATATATATATATATATATATATATACATACATACATACATATATATATATATATATATATATATATATATATATATATATATATATATATATATATATATATATATATATATATATATATATATATACATATATACATACATACATACACACATACATATTTGTGTGTGCGTTAAAAAAAAAAGAGTCAGTAATTAATCCACCACGCCCCTGGAAGTACCATGCTTAACTTGTTTCTTCGCATAACGGCCTTGTTTGTCAAGGTTCATGTTTTGTAGTTAAAGAGTTAAGAGAGGGTTATAACTACAAATAAATAGCCTTCTCATATGTAGTGGCTTTTTCAGCTTTTAGGAGGTGAATTAACAAAAGAAAAAAAAAATTGTAAATTGTCTTTTATGAGCTTATAAATCCATGTCAATGTCATTTTCAAAATATTTCCAAAGCTAGAATATAAACTGGAAATCTTGAGCACAGAACATACATTCATTCTTTTAAACTTGGTTTTTAAGCATTGTCAGAAACATCAATTGTCAGACTCCTCAACAGTTTTAATAACATCAGTCATTGTCAGACTTCTCTACAGTTTTAATAACATCAGAACTAGAAACTTCTGCAATAATGTCCTCATCTTGATAATTTGGTAGCAATAAAAATATTTGTCTATAAACTCTTCAGCTGTGATGTAAAAATTGAATTCTGCTCCTAACAATTCAAGATAATCTTTAATGTTTTCCATTACAGATTAACCATATCCAAATGACATTTTTTGTTTAGCTATTAATTTCTATACATATCATGTATCTTTTAACCTATTCTTTTGTTATTTCTTATTTCTTTAGTATGACGTGTTGAACTTTTTAATAAATTTTATTGTATTTTTATAATAATATTATTATTAGTTTGTACACAAATTATATTATTTTGTATTTGTTTTTTAAACACTTTTATAGTAAACAAATTTTAAATACTTAATTTTAACTTAAATTGGTAGTTTAGATAAGCACTCAGACGCCACACTGAAATAGTCTGCTGCTGGGGGCTTCGGTACATACATCAACTGACAAATAGCCTGACTTGCAGCGGAGTCCTGCTACATCAATTTAGAGTTTGGCATGAGGCAGCAATCTTTTCTTTCATTATTCTTTGTTTTTTTCTTCTTTTTCTAAAAACGCAGAATGCTATAAAGATAAGCAAATTAGTGAGCAAATTCTCATCTAAACAAGGTATAGAAGATATATATATATATATATATATATATATATATCAGCCCTCCGAATAAGGAAAAATGAAGTCAGCAATAATTTGCTGACTTTAATCTGTTTTAGGTCAGCATCAGGTCGGCAAAAAAAACTTGATACATATGGTTTTACCATAAAACATAGAAACAAGGTCAGCAATTTTTTACCCTCCTCAAAACTTTTAGCTCGGCAGTTAGGTTGGAATTGCTGAATGCTGACAGCCATTGGAATAATGGCTGGTACATTGGAATAATGGCTGGTCATTCACAACCTCTAAAAAATGTTGTAACTTATAATTATATTTATCAATTTTCATTTATTATTGAAATATTTGGTAATACAAAAAGAAAAAAAAAAAAAAAAAGCAACCTGTTCTTTAAAAGTTGCCAGCTCATTCTTTGAAACTGTATCAGCTTTTGCAATGATTGGAATAATATTAACCTGCAATTTGAAAATTAAAAAAAATTAATAAATAATATTTATTTATATATTTTTTTAAATAGAAACATTGCTTTAATTTATTTTAATAGTATTTATTTTGCTAATAAATATTTATCTAATTATATTATATATTTGTACTATTAAATTTTAATCATTAATAAGTAACCTTTTTATCGAGCTTCTTCATACAAACCAAGTCCAAAGACTTTAATCTAAATACAAGCACCTTAAGATTGAAATGATGATATTATAAAAATAATAATAATAACAATAATAATAATAGTAGCAATAATAACTATTTAATATAATACATTTCTTATAACCAATGCCCCTTTGTGTGTTTTTTGACACATTTATTATAAGAAAACTTTTGTCATATTTTATTTTGCTTTGCCTACTGTTGAATCATGATTTTAATTATTTAAATTTGCATGACTTGAAATTTAGTTAATCATTAGCCAAAAACTAGAGAAACACTTGAATTCTACTCAAAATAAAAATAATTCATTTTTCTAAAAACATTGCAAAATT
>NC_061157.1:11214725-11229725 GCF_022113875.1 Hydra vulgaris | reverse complement strand
AATACTGTAAAAAAAAAAAAAAAAAAACGCTGTAACAAACAGAAACTACAAACTGTGTTTGCAACACCAAGTTGCAATACTAATGATGACTTTCAGTCACTTTATGACAAAGGTGCTTAACCATGCCTGTTGACAACATAATTCAGTTTTACAGGTACAAAATACAATCACTTAACACATTTTTTTAAACTATACAATTAGACGCCATCCAAGGTTTGTGAGCTCTTTCTTTTAAAAACTATACAATCGGACGCCATCCAAGGTTTATGAGCTCTTTCTTTTAAAGAAAGAGGTTATAAACCTTGGATATTCAATACTTTTTTTAAAGATATTTTAAAACAAGTATTAAAGACTAAATTTAAAATTTAATTACCATCAAATGTTCGTTTGAATAAAGAATCCATAAGTGTAGATTTTCCTATGCCAGTTTCACCTAAAAAGAAAAAAAGTTTTAAATCAAATAAACACTTTTTCAATAAATAAAATATTAGTTATCAAAATACACAAACAATATTTTAAACAATATATTGGGGATCGTCAATATAGATTCAAATTATATACACACACTTTAATGAATAATTTTGATTAATTAAAGAATATATATATATATTTATAAACACAATTTAATGAATTTAAAGATTCATTATCTCAATAGAATAAATATTTAATATCATTTAATAGCATATTTAATCTTGGTTGTCATGAAATGAATTTTAGGTGTCATAAAAATAAACCAAAAAAAAATCTGCAACAAATATTCTTAAAAACTAATTCAAGCTAATAATATATGAACAAAAAAGTTAAAATATTCTATACCAAATTTAAAAATAGATAAAACTTTTTTTGTAAAATTAATTAAAAAACAACAAATCATTATCAAGTCAGGAGTAGATAACAACTATCTTTAAACTTTAAAATAATCTTGTGTTTAAACAAATTTGTTCAAATATTATAATGTATAATATAATACTATACATTACATGATAAAGGTGAGGTCAGATCAGGTTATGCTGCTACTGGTAATATGTAACCCAGTATAACCTGCTTCATATCCTGCTGCCTTGTAGGATACGCTTTTTTAGGCAAAGACTAGGAGAAGCTAACTCCAACTTAAAACACCCCCTTTAGAGTTCTTATTCCCTGTTCATGCTTTTGGCGTGCATTGTCAAAACCACATTTAGAGCCCTTTGTTGTGGCTTAGGATTTATTAATAGTAACAAGGCAATTGCTTGGGCTATTAAATAGTGTACTGAGTACTATCTAAAAAAAAAAATAAAACTATAAAACACAAAAAACCATCGTCATCACCAAGTAATCTAAACTTATCATTCACTAATATTTGTGGTCTTCGAAGTAACTTTTCTTCTGTTGAGTCTTATTCTTGCAAAGTTCACCCGACCTACTTGCTCTTTGTGAGACTTATTTAAGTTCGGCTGTCTCATCTTGTGATCTTAGTGTTGATGGTTATCTTAATTTAATTTGTTAAGACTCTAATAGTCACATACTTGGCCTGGGCATTTAAACTCATAAGAATTCACCCATTTGTCGGGAAACTAGGTTTGAATCCACCAACTATTCTTTTATGTGCTACTCTAAGGTCATGAAATCTTGTACTTCATCTCAAAAAATCAGGCTCTTGTGACTTCTGGAGAATCTTTAATAGTATCAACAATAAGGTTATTCCATCTCTCTTGCACGGTTCAGATTTTGTGACCACACCTAAAGATAAAGCTGAATTGTTTGCTAAGAACTTTTTATCAATATCATCTCTCAATTCCACTAGTTGCGTTTTAACTGATATAGCCGACAAACAGGTTGATCCAATGCTTGATATTCGTATCACTCCAGCTTCTGTATCAAAAGTGATTTCCTGGTTAGACTCTTTTACAGCTTGTGGTCCAGACAACAACCTGTTATAGTCTTGCAGAAGTGTTCTCCAAAGCTGTGGTCTATACTTTCAAAACTATTTATTAAGTGCTTATCAGAGTCTTGTTTTCTGGTATGCTGGAAAGCGGCATCTGTTATCCCTATTTTCAAAAATTCTTGAGAGCGATCAAACTAGTCTAACTACCGTCCTTTTAGTCTTCTTCCTATCATAAGCAAGGTTTTTGAATTTTTAATTAACAAACACTTAATCTCTCATCTTGAATCTAATAACTTTCTGATCATTTATGGATTTCAATCTTCTCGTTCCACAGCTGATTTGCTAACAATAATAACCGATAGGTTTTATTGTACATTAGAGGTGGAGAGGTTAGGGCTATTGCTCTTGACATTTCTAAAGCTTTTGATAAAGTTTAGCGTGCTAGACTTCTCCATAAGCTTTTTTCTTACGATGTATCAGGTAACATCTTTAAGATTACTGACTTCTTCCTTTCTAATTGTAGTATAAAAGTTATCCACTCAATGGACAGCATTCTTCTTTATATCCTGTAACTTCAGGGTTTCCTCAAGGTTCTATCCTTGACCCTATACTCTTTTTAATTTACATTAATAATCTTCAAGATATTCTCACATCTAAGGTGGCATTGTTTGCTGATGATACTACCATATATTCTTGTCATGATAAGAAACCAACACACTCTAATCGCTTGGAGAGCGCATTTGAGCTTGAAAAATATCTCACTTAGTTTCTTTTAAGTTGTCTGTCAATCATTATCTTGCTCTACAAACTTCATCTTTTCTCTTCTAGTAACTTTCAACTCTAATAGTGGTTGTTTTCAGCCTTGTTGGAAGCCAAGATGTTGAAATATATATATATATATATATATATATATATATATATATATATATATATATATATATATATATATATATATATATATATATACACACACACACACACAGATATATATATATATATATATATATATATATATATATATATATATATATATATATATATATATATATATATATATATATATATATATATATATATATATATATATATATATATTATCCTTACTTAAAAAGTTAACCATATTAACCATTAACTTACAAAATTAAACCAATAAATTTATTAACATGGCAAAAATAAAAATACTTAATATGCCAAAACATTTCTAAACTAAGTTTAGTCATGTTTCTATTGTTAATTACACAGCTTCTAACCAGAAATTATTTTAACAAGAAATTTTGGATAGAATATAACAGGGCTCGAATTAAGCGTATCGCGATAGCTTTTTATACTTTCGCGATTAGTTTTTTTTAAAACATATTTTCGCGATTGGTTTACTTTTTAAATTGTTTATTTACTTTTTTTCTAATTTTTTTCTAATTCTTAAAAAGTAATGTTTTCATAGTAAAGTATGTCATGCAAAGTTTGTCTTTTGAATAGAAGCATGATCATCTGCTCTTTCGCGCAGAGATTTTTATTTACTTTTTAATTTAAATTACTTTAAATCTCTGCTTAGCAGCAAATTAAAAAGACAAAAGTTAAACATAATTTTTTCTTCATTCTATTTTTTTCAACAAAACAGCATTTTTATCTTTTTTTAAAAAAAACTTGCTCCAAATTAACTTATTAATAATGAATTAAATTATTATTTTATAAACAATTTTATATAATTATTTTTACTACTTTAAGTATAAAAAAATATATATCAATTTGTTTTTATTAAATAAAACTTCTATTAGTAAAATTGTACTAATAGAAACCAGCAACTTTTTTGCTTTCACGTTTTTCGCTTTTAATGACCTTGAAACAATTGAAGTTTTATTTAGTTGACTTTACTGAATGAATAGAATATATCACAGTAAACTCACTTATAACCTAAATTAATACCACCAGTTAAGTTAAGATAGTAACTTAAGATAGTTACTCAAGCATTAATTTAACAATTATATTAATTTATTTAATATACTCGCAAAAGTTAGTCATAGACATGTTTCAATTTAGATCTTACATGTTGTTAAAACATAATATAAGCTTTTAACTAATAATTATTTAAACAAAAATTGTTGAATAGAATATGAAAAATGCGACACCATTTTTTTATATTTTCATTTTATTTATAGCGACATCTAGAATAAACATTTTCTATAAATACGCAAGTTGTTTTCAGGAATTTTATTTAAAAAGAAATCTATTTGAACAAGAGAACTTTAGCCTTAAAATTCACTTACTCAAATAATTTTGTGATTGAAATTTGAAATTGAAAAAAATTTAAAAATTTAAAAAAAGTTTGATGAAACAAGGGAGAATGAAGATGAAAGTTTTTTTTTCATAAATCGCAAATTTTGTTAACGTTTTGAATTATATATTTTTTCTTGAAAATAGTTTTAAAAGTAGAAACATTCTATTGCAAACATCAAAGCTGTGATTGCAATTGCAAGTTAAAATAAAAATCATAAAAATTTTTAATTAAATTTAATAAATTATTTTACTTCTGTTTGAAAAATTTTTTTTCTAAAAAAATAATTTAAGCATATTCTTACACTTAATATAATTCGATTTGTTAAACAAAATTTTTTGTTTCACTTTTTTTGGAAAACAATTAGAATAAAAAAAAATTAAATGAAAACATCAGTTTAATAATCTTTTGAATGAAAAACTTAATTATACTTAAATTTTTAATAGTACATTCGATCAAGAAACGATAATTTATGAAAGACATGGTATCTAATGTTTTTTTGCTTTGATCGTACTCGTTTGGTCTATAGATTACAAACTCGTATAGGTCTATAGGCGCAAATGTGAAGTTTTGTTTTAGTTTATTAACTAGCTCTATTTTATTTATTTGCTTCCTTTTATTTTAAACGCGTTTTATTTTATAAACTGTATAAATCAAAACGAAACAGCATCACAAATTTGTTTTACATTATTCCAAGCTCTTTATATTTTTAAAACAACTTTGCAGTTTGATTTAATGTTGTTTTATAGCTTTTAACAATTAAATACTTTTTTAAATTAACATGTGTTTTCACGTCAGCATGAACGTATTAAATAATTTTCTTTGACTAATAAAAGTGGTTTAGATATTGTAATGTTGCTTTTTTTCTTACTTATTTACTTTTACTTTTTTAAGTATCATGTTTAGTAAAAATATACTTAAAGAAATATCTTAATAGTATTAAAAACAATATTGCTTATTACAACTGCAACTTAAACATTAAGTTATAACTTAAGTTGTAAATAATAACAGTAACTTACGCTATTTTAAACTCTGCCAAACAAGAAAATTTTTTGAAAAGTGAATTTCTAAACCCGAATTCTCAAGGGCTTTATTTGAATGTTGCTCATTCATTATAAACACTTTTTATGGCTTTTTTTTGTTGTTGTTCAAATGAAAAATAGTGTCAATACAATTCAAACAGCTTTTAAGTGATTAAAAAATACTTCATTAATATATTTACTCATTTCAAATTTGATTAAAAAAGAGATTCAAATAAAGATCACAGGAGTAAACTATCCACAGTAAAGAAGTGGGAGAGAGATTTTAATTGGGAGTTAGAGTATGATTTAAATGGGTTCAATGTAATTAGATTACAATGTAATCTATATAAAAAATTTGAAAAGCATATAAATCAAAGTTGTTTACTATGACCTGGATCAAACCAGGCACAATATCAATAAAGAAAGACTCCCTGGCATCGCATTTAAGCAGTGCACAACTGCTTGAGGCGATTCAAATTCATAGACAAACAACATTAGGGTCGACATCAATTTCTGAGCATGTTATTCATAATACTCCAATTGGCCATGGTTTGCGTAAAATGACCACAAAAGACGTTGAACCTTTATGGAAAAAGTTTCACATTGCATAATATTTGGCAAAGCGAGAGTGCCCCAGATTATCCTCATTTGATCGCAATGAGAAAAAAAAAGGGGTCTTTAATTTAAAAAAATTTTATGGTACTGACCATGCAGCTGCAACATTTACAAACTATATCAGCACTATAATAAAAAAAAAAAATAATTGAATGCTTAAAAAGTTGTAGATATTACTGCATTCTCAGTGACGGAAGCACAGATTTAGCGGTATGTGAACAGGAATTAGTTTATATTCTTTGTTTAAAAAATGGATGCCCAAAAGTAGAATTTTTATCACTTGAAAATGCAGATAATTCTGATGCAGTTGGATTGAAAAAAAGCATAACAGATGCTTTTGCAAGAGTTGGCATTACCAATGTTTATAAACATCTATTAGGTGTAAATCTTGATGGAGCGAACGTTAATCTGAGAATTTATGCTGGTTTAGGTGCATTACTAAAGGAGGGCTCGCCTTGGCTGGAAATCGTACACTGTTTTAACCATCGACTTGAACTAGCTTTAAAAGATGTATTTGAAAGTTTAACTTCCTTCAAAATTGTTGATGAACTATTATTACAACTCTATAATTTGTATCAAAAGTCTCAAAAGCGTTGCTGTGAACAACAAGGATTAGCCAAAGTCTGGGGTAATAGCATTCCAAAACCAATAAAGACTTGCGGGACTCGATGGATTGATCACAAGTACAGAGCAATGAAAATTACTTTAGAAAATTATAGTGTGTTCACCCAAGTATCAAAAAGAGTTAAAAGGATTTTAAAGCGGTGGAAAAATGTGTCAGTACCTATTTATCTGTCAATATACCTTGATGTTTTTTCTCCCCTTAGGCATTTGAGTTTTCACAATATTTATGATCTGGTAAAAGCGGTAAGAAGAGTTCAAGAACTTACATGGACAATGGCCAAGCCGTAAATACTTCACAAAAATTCTGTTGACAATTTGCTTGATGACACAAGGGTCATGACCCAATATCAAAAACTGTTTAAAGATAAAGAAATTATTAATTCAAAATATCATTATCAAAATGTTACACTTTCTCAGTATGCCGAAGTTAATAGCAAGGTTCTTGAGCAGTGCAAACTAGTTATTGCAAATATTTCCATAAGTATGGAAATGGGTTTTTAATCTCTCCAAAAATCACCATTGTTTGTGCATTTAGTACCTTTACTTGATGTTTTTAACTGACCATTAAATACAAACGATAGTACTTTTGGCAACAAAGCTATCAGTTGAGTCATTGATTGTTTTTCTGATTTATCAATTGGTATAGGATGTGACTTGTATAATATACTTCCTGAATAGATGACATTAAAAACATATATGTTTCCAATCATAAGTAACAATCGAAAAGAATATTATTTGAAAATTTGGGAAATTGTTTTTTCAAAACCAAATTTGGTCAAGGAATGACACAATATTCTTGATATATTTAAACTATTTTTAATTTATCCATTTACAAATGCGAAGGTTGAACAAATGTTTTCCTCTATGAACAGAACAAAAAATGACTGGAGAAGCTGTCTAGGGCAAGATCGTTTGGAATCTCTACTTCGGAAAAGTGAAGACAATACCGAGATTAAAGAATTTGAACCAGATGCTGCTATGGACAAATGGTATAACGATAAAGTAAGACATTTTTCCACAAATTGTCATTATTAACCAGAAAAAAGAAAAAAAGATTTTAGGAAATTCTAACATAGATCTAGCGACTATAACAATTTCACAATTTCAGATTTAAAAGATAGTGTAAGCGAGTAAAAAAGCTTTATTTAAGTTGCTAACATTTATGATAGTTAACTTTTTTTTAAACTTAGTCTAAGCGTCATTGTTTTTTGCTTCTTAAAAACAGTTCAAAAAGTAGAAACATTCTGTAGCAAACATTAAACGAGTGAAATGAAAATCAAGTTACAAATAATAAAATTTTTTTTTTTTTTTTTGAAAAATATTTTTAAAAATAATATTTCAAAAATATTTTTCAAAAAAAAAAAAAAAATCTGAAATTTAAGTATATTTAAGTATATAAGATTTATGCTTAGAAAGTAATAACGTGTCATTTAACCAAATGATTTTCTTTTGCTTTATCTATTGCAAAACAATTGAAGGAAAAAATTTAATCAAAACGTAAAAAAACTTAAAAACCCATAGAATGAAAAAATTAATTATCAATAAGCAATTAGTTAAAATAGAACGTGGATATGTATATGTATATATATATATATATATATATATATATATATATATATATATATATCTATATATATATATATATATATATATATATATATATATATATATATATATATATATATATATATATATATAGGCTATGAAAAGCCCGTCTTAAATAGACTTGGCAGGCTAGGAGGGCCGCCTGCCTCGATGATCTCACGCAAGCTTTTTCAAACTTAATTATTAAATTTATAACATAATGCAGTAACTGTTTGGTATTATATCAAACAGTTATCGTCATTTTAAAAATGTAAGATTTAGTTATATTATTTTTTACATCATATTATATAATAATCATTAAATTGTTTAATTTTTATATTTAAATATAAAAAATTATAACTTGGAGTTTGCTATTCATATTAAAATGATGTCATGAGAAAAGTTTTAAAAGAGTAACAAAATAAAAAAACATCAAAATATTCCCCTTTTTTTACACAAGATTTATGTTTGACAGGCTTTATTTGTTTGAAACTGACTTAGACGGGTGCAGAGACGGGCATGGGCCAATTTTTTTTGCAAAAAAAAAACATTTTCTTAAGCTTTATAACATTTCAAAAATACAATTAGTTGTGTATAATAAGTAACAAATTACACCAAATATAAATTAATAATATAATAAGTAACAAATTACACCAAATATAAATTTTTTTAATTTGTCACTATACTAAAAAGGATATAATCACTATTTGTGTAAACAATGTCTAATTAATTATTTAATTTATTATGCATTTTAATGTAATATTCAATTCTAAATCCCATGTTTAATTTTAACACTAAATTTTTTATTAGTCTATTTGTTATTAATATAACTTTAAACAAGTTTTAATTGATTAAACAACAAGCTTTTAACTCTTTCACTACTGCAGACCTTGCGATAAAGCATCGGGCGATGTGAATTTTACGTCATCCAAGAGTAATTTTGCGTGTAGCTAGGGCTATTTGCGTCGAGCAAAAAAATTTTTGTTTGAGTATATTTAAAGATATTTTTTAGCGGAATTTTAATGAAGTAATTTACGATTATTTTAATATTTAATAAAGTATTTTAAAAACCGCACGCAGTTGATATAAAAGTTTAAATTACAAAAAAATTAAATATGCTCATTATTTACAAGAAGGAAAAATTCAGATTAAAAAAAAAGTTTAAATCTTTTTAAGCATCTTAATAAAAATATTCAGCAATAGCAAAGTTGTCGATAAAATTGAACAAAAATTCTTTCTTTTAGTTTTAGATTTTTAACTTAATTATTCTATGAGGGTTTGCTGGGGTTTTAAAATTATTCCATAGATTTAAAAATATTTATTAACTGTTAGACGTATTTAAAGTATTTATAAGTAATTTCGAGAAAACATTTTAAAAATTGGTAAGCGCAAATAAAATAAAAAAAAAAGGATTAATATTCAAACGTATTCAAACTTGTAATAAAAAAGTACAGTTATTAAAATTTTTGTAAAAAGCTTGCTCAAGAACAGCTGCTGAAAAATAGAACGTCAATAGTTTGATAAGTTTATATAACCTGGTTTTGTTACTCGGTTTCTACCGATGTAAAGAGAATTTCCACAAACACCCTGAAAAAGGCTCAATAAACGTAAAAAAATAAATAAAAATTAACTCTCATATTTAACCATGTAATGTTTTCTTTTTTTTATTTTAGCGCACCTTATATTAAATATAGTTCAATATGCAAATTTTTTCGCTGAAATATGTCTTTTATACCGCTTACAGTAACTTTCAATCTTTTTAAATTCTTACGCAAAATACTGGTAATCGGCTTTAAAGTATGCTCCAGAATTTATCCTTTTTTGTACATAAATTTTCATTCTAGACACATAATTAGTTTGTTTTTAAAGTTTAATTAACTTTCTACATAATCAAGAACCATATTGCGTAATTATAGCAAGTCATCACTTGACAAAGTTAAAAAATCTAGAGAAATACTTGATAAAAAAAAAAACTTCTTTAAATTAGTTCTAAAATAAAGCAGCGTTAACACTGTAAAATTTAAGTATTTAGCTAAGTTATTAAAAAAGAAAAACATTCTTATTATACATTAAATAAGTTTTGTTTTGGATTTAATGTTTTAGTTATTATTTATAAAAATAATGGTTTGAAGAACTTTGCATTTCTTGTTGTTAAACGATGTGTGTTATTCAATTAAAAAGTTTATTTGTTTAGTTTTCTATTGATATATAGTTTGTTATACTTTCTAGAATTTACTATTCGAACTTTAATTAGTTTTTTTACAATATTTGTACATAATAAACACAAGCAGTGATATTTCAAAGAAAAATATAATGAATAATTTATTTCAAAACAGTATATATAATTAGAGGTATAAAGAAATTCAGGCCGAAAATCAAAAATTTCGGAATTCAAGCCGGAATGCCGGAATTGGAACTTATTTTAACTTTATTTTTTGATCTGCCTCAGGTATGGCAACAGTATTCCACACAAGGACAGATTTGAGATATATAAAGATAAAGAACAGACTCTGGAATAAGATAGTGGCGAGCCTGATTTTACTTTTCACATGATGGTAGGATTGTTTCCTTAAAAAACTTTCCATTTGGAATTAGGTATTGTGATTGCATGTGACCAACCACTCAATGAACATCTTATCTTCAACTACAAAAAAAAGTTGATTGCTCATCGCAATAAAATTTAAATTCTCTATGGAAAAATTCTTTATTCAACTTTGGATAAGCCTCCTTCATATTCCAAATTTTCTCTCTCGTGGTGTCTTTTTATTTTTATTTTCCTTTTTCAAAACTTACATATAATCATATAATAACAATAATAATAATAATAATAATAATAATAATATCTATAATATCCATAATAATAGAAACAATACAACTATAATAAAATATAACTAATAAGAATAAATATAAATAGTTATTTGAAAAGGAAGGTGTCATTCAAACAGAAGCCTGATCAAAGGAGTGACACCAATTAACTATAACAATAATTAAAAAATAATAATATTATCTATAATGATACAAATAATATAATTATATTAAAATATAACTAATAAGAATAAATATAAATAATTATTTGAAAAGGAAGGTGTCACTCAAACAGAAGCCTGATCAAATGAGTGACACCAAATAATTATAAAAATAATTAAATAATAATAATATTATCTATAATGATACAAATAATATAATTATTATATTAACATAGTCTTTAACGATTGATCAGAAATGGTTAATAAGTCAATTTTAAATAGTAAGAAACAACAAGTTGGCTCGCAAATATTTAGAACAAAAATCTTTTAAATATTATTTTATAAAATATATTATTGATTACCTATAGATATTTCTTTTAAATCAATGTTTATATCAAGTTTAACTTTAAATCAAAGTTTAACCTTAATATAAATATACCTTTAAATATTTGTCTTTAGCCCTATATATTTAAAAACAAAACATACAATACTAACCTATACATAATATGTTAAATGCAAATCCAGAATTAACAGATTTATTAACAAGTTGATCTGGTAAACTATCAAACCCAACATGCCCTGTTAAACGAAGACTTCTACCATTGGGACCCTATAATATAATTTAATTGCTAAATTAATAAGTAAAAAATACACAAAACATAATTGCAGTTAAATATTGATGTCTAATAAAATAATAACAACACTATAAAACTTGAAACATAAAGCTTCATTATTATTATTATTTTTCAACATTTTTTTCTTTTAAAATCATGCTTGAAAGCTACAAAAAACATTGAGGTTTTCATGATATTTTACATTTAGTAGCAGTCTTTTTAAGAAAAATTTCATTTTTAAAAGAATTCTTGTCATATATGAAATAATAAAAAAAAAAAATACAATTTCAGAGAAACTTTTAAAAGTTCATGTAATCTGTAATTATCCAAGCAAAGTAACTATGGACAATTTTTGCAGGGCTCTATTTGATTAACATAACAATTCATTATTTAATTTATTAACCATTTTTAAATACTCATATAATCAAATTACTATTTTGCTTTCAAGTTTATTATTAAAATCAAAATTTTTGCTGGTTATTTGTTTTTATTTTTAATTTCTTTGAGAGTCAGAGACATTAGTATTTCTAAGCTTAAGTTATAGTAAAATTGGTGGTAATAAATTTGAAGAGCCTGTTTACAAAAGTATGATACATTTTTGTCATAAGTCTTGTTATAAGTTTTCTCAATGCATATTTGATATTTTCCATCTCTCTCTCTCTCTCTTTCTCTCTCTTTCTCTCTCTCTTTCTCTTTCTTCTCTCTCTCTCTCTCTCTCTCTCTCTCTCTCTCTCCTCTCTCTCTCTCTCTCTCTCTCTCTCTCTCTCTCTCTCTCTCTCTCTCTCTCTCTCTCTCTCTCTCTCTCTCTCTCTCTCTGTAATAAAAAAAATTATTTTGTGTATAGTATATATTGTGTATATTATATTGTGCTTTATTGCTTTTGTTGCTATTTAATGTTGTCATGCAATCTTTGATTTTTTTCTTTTTAGTTAAATTCATATTTTTATTTTATTTACTTACATTAGATTATATCTATGATTTTAGTTTAAATAAAATTTTCAGAAATTTTATTTAACTTGCTTCAATGATTTTTTCAATGATTATTTCTTCAAAATAATAATAATATAAAATGATAATAAAAAGCTACACAATAATTGATGTAATTTTATAAGCATATTCAAAAATGATAAAGGTGCAATTGTTAAATTTTATAAATTAACACTTGACTTTTCATGATAAACACATAACTTCAGTAAATTTTTATGTTTTTATAAGTATTAATGTTATTTTAAATAGTAATCAGGTATAAAAAAAAAAGATGAATATAAGAATAAAAAGATAATTTAATGCAACATATATAGCAAAATTCTTTATCTTTATTCAAAATATTAAATTATAATTTAAAAAATTTATAAATGTTAACAGAAACTTACAAGAACTCTGTGTGCATTGACTTCTCCAGTCATACTTTTTAGGAATGAACTATCTGTCTAAATAATAATTATATTTGGACATTCATTTTCTTTTTTTACAAACACATTATAAGATATATCTCTGAACACATAAATAATTTTTAGAAAACCTAAATAATTTTTGAATAAATCGGCTATGCGAAAAATGTTTTAATGCTTTTTAGGTAATTAGGTATATATTTTTTTTCATCAGATTATTAGAATCTGATTTATTTATAAAAATTTAAAATCTCATCTTAAAATTGACAACTATTTACAAAAATCTGCCCAACTAATTTGGAAAATTTAGATTACTTTACCAAGTAGAGGAAATAAGTGAAGGACATAAAAAAATAAACTAAAGAACCTTATTATTGTGCGTAAGTTGCACCCCTTTTGCATGTTGCGCCTGCGCACTATTACTGAACTTTTATGACAGCGCCACTAACTCTTCTGAAAAAAATTTCCGACTATTCATTATCATATACAAAAATGTAAAAGCACCGATGCTTATGTATAAGTTCCTATAAATAATGAATACTTTTTGAATCAATAGTTCAATTTAGAAATATAGAATCATTGGTAATTTATTTCATCACCGTTTTATAATAAATAGAACCAGGGCCGTCCCAAAGAGATCTTAAAAGGTATGTTTTTTGCCGAATTAGTCCAACAAAAGTTTTGTTGCCGCGTAAGATCTAGAAAAAAAAGTCCTCGTTGCCGACTATAGATCCGCTTTTTCCGACTCGAGTGTCCAAACACTACCCGACGGGCATTTGTTTTTAAAAGTTACGTTCTAAATGTATTTTAAATGACTTTTAAACGTTTTTTGCGTAAGAATGTTTAGAAGACGTTTAAAAGACATTTAAAATACATTTAGAACGTAACTTTTAAAAACAAATGCTAGTCGGGCTAATAACAAATTTCGTAGGGGGGCTAAACACCCTTCACCCTTCTGCCTTGGAACGCCTCTGAATAAAACACGAATATTCCTTAAATGTTGGTATGCATAGAGAATTCAAGGGGAACTACAGACTAACAACAATATAATATATATCATATTGTTGTAATTTTAAAAATAATTTTTGTAAAAAAGATTAACTTTAAAATAATACTTTCGTGTTCGTAATTACCAATACACAAATTACGGATGTAAAAAAAATGTTTTTTTCCTCTTTTTGAATAGCCGTAGTTGTTGTTGTTTTTTTCCTTTGACGTTAACCTTTGTTGACCTGCCTTTGACAAAAATGTCAAAAATTTCCGGACCCCTTCCACCGATTTTGTTGACGTCCTAACCTAAAATGATAATCAAAAAAAAAACCTTAGTTCTAAAATAAAAATTTCGAAAACAGATAAACTTATTTTTTGGAAACTTATGGATAAGTTGATTTTTTTAAAACATAAATAATGTTGATATATATTATCAACATTAATTTATATTTTAAAATAAGTTTATCTGTTTTCGAAATTTTTATTTTAGAACTAAGGTTGTTTTTTTTGATTCTCATTTTAGGTTAGGACCATTAACTACGTCAACAAAATCGGTGGAAGGGGTCCGGAAATTTTTGACATTTTTGTCAAAGGCAGGTCAACAAAGGTTAACGTCAAAGGAAAATTAGACAGCATTTATAGTCTTGCATTACATACTCACTCAACCTTCAGTATTTTAATGACATTAGGTATATTTCTACTTTTTTTTAAACCGTGTTATGCTTTAAAAATACCTTCACACATACAGAACTAAAAATAAGCACACACAAGATTTTTAATCGTAACACTATTTTTTCAAAGTTTGGGTTTGTTGGTCAGCTGTAAAAACAAATAAAGATTTATGTAAGTACATAATCTATATTATATTATTTAAATGTTTATACCAGGGGTTGGCAACCTGCTGCTCGCAAGCCAAATTTGATGTTAAAATTTCGATTTTGATATCTCTCCATCTCCATGCACAAATACTATTATAATATTGAAAATAAGATGTGAGTAGCTCTTTTTATTATTACAATTTTATTTATTATCGACTTCTCTAATATCGACTTCTCATA
>NC_061157.1:11200161-11213725 GCF_022113875.1 Hydra vulgaris | reverse complement strand
AATTTTTTTTTCTAAACATTTTACTTTTAATAATTATTTCTTGAAGTTGTAAATTACTAGTATTACTACTATTTAAAAATGTTTTTTTTTTTTATTTTATTAAATTTTTTTCCTTAAGGAGGGGGGGAGGTAATTAATTATTGACGTAATTTTATAGGGAGAGTTTCTGAAAGTTTGACAAGTTGTTGACAAGGCGTAGGTAAAAATTGCCAGGTAATCAGGACCGTTCCGAAGAGGTCTTTCATGGGGGGATGTATGCATTTTTTTTACCAACAAGAAACACCAAAACAAAAAAGAAAAAAAAAAAAGGTCCTCAATTTGCAATTTGCCAACTATAGTTGCAAAACACCCTCAATTTGAGGGGGTTGCGAACTTTATATGGTCGTAATTTTTGAACATTAAATTACTTTATTCTGAAATTTCAAATTTCTCGATGAATATAAGTCTAGTTGAACATAGTACAAAAAATATTCCATCAACTTGTTGCTCTCACGTTTGGGGCAGGGGGGCTAAGATTTTGCGGTTTCTTGTTCCCATTCTCCTATCACAGTAATTTTTTTTAAAGAATTTTTTTGTCATACATATTAACGTAAAAAAATTTGAAATATTCTTGTTGTTTATAAGTTGATTATTTCAAACATTAAAAACCTTCCTACGCTACTGATAGCTATAAAACTAATTAGGAAAAGTATTTTAGAATAAGTTCAAAATCTATCAATGTAGAAAAATTGTTTATTTTGGCCCAAATATTTATATACAGTTACATTTACGGCAGTTTAAAAACGTTTTAAAGGGTTTTTCAATCAATTATTTACAATTACGTTTAAATTAATCTAAAGTGTAGCACTGTGGTTAATTATTAAATATCTAAATATTAACATTAAACGTAGGAAAAGAAAAGCAATAAAAAATAACTTTTTCTTAAACATTAAGTTGTATAAATAAGGAGTAAATAAAGCAGGAATAAAATTATGCATAATTATAAATTTATGCTTAATAATGAAAGAAACGTCTTTCATTAGTTTTCATAAATTTTAACCAAATGTCGCGTCACAACTCAAAGCAAGGTTTTGAATTTTAACGTGTTTTTAGTTTACGGATTGTGACAAACACGTATCCACTTAGGTTTTTATTCTGAAAAAGAAACTAGATGTGCCGGTTGGGTTCTGAGCATCAAAATTACAAATTTTCAGTATAGTACAATTATGTAAAACATAAACGAGACACAGTGGTACATAATGAAAAAAAATTAACCCTCAAAATCACCATAAAAATGCAATTGTAAAAGTATAAAAATGAGCATTTTTTTATTTAACACATGACTCTTTGAAATGAAACCAAAATAAAATTCAACTCCTGTATATTCTTAATACTAAATAAATTTGGTACAGATATCAGTCTATGGTGTTAACAAAATGAAAATTGCCACTATTCCCTAGAGTCTACATTGAATTTCAAAACAATTTCACCTTCAAGAATTGGGTAATTTGTTCTTAGCTTGAGAAAAACCAAAGTGAGATTATTCAAAGTGAGACATATTTCGTACTTTTCAGGATTCCTAAAAATTTTTTTAAATACAAAACTTATACACGGCCACAATTTTCGATTTTTTCCTAAATTCTAAGCAAAATCGACAACAACCTACACTGTCCTAATTCACCCTTATATTGTATTTTTTTTCCTATTAACTTGAAATTAATCAAAATATATTAGTTAACGTTAGGTGTATGTTCTGTTATTTCTCACAGTTTCATCAAATTTCTTATGCAGCAATATAGTAAAGTTTCGCAATTACATGTCTTGTCTGACCACGCATTAAACATTTTGTTTCGATAACATGACCACAGCTGTTTGCATTTTTGACATATTCGGCGTTTCAAAATTTAGCGGAAAAAACTAAACTATAGAAGAAACATTTTTAAAAAATTGAGAGAGAAAAGCCTCTGTGAGCATTTTGGCATGCATATTAAACAAAATTTGGTAAAATCTATCGTGTCGTTTTTAGAATGCGTACGTTATGATTTATTGCATTATTATCTTGATTTAACAAAGAATAACAAAGAATTATTTAACAAAAATTATTTCGGTAAGATAATGCTATAAATAATATAGCACGTTCAATCACCAATTACTAAAAGCAACATTTAATTCATGCTTTGACCTGGACAATTACCCGACATAAACCCGATTAAAAATATATACATCTGAATGAACTAGTTATGAAATTCTGAAACAATTAAGCTGTAAATCTAGTATATAATAACCTAAAATACTACACACACACACACACACAAACACACACACATACACACAGACACACACACACACACACACACACACACACACACACAAACACAGACACACACACACACACGCACAATAAAAAAAATAAAATTAAAAACTTCTACCTCTTTTTCGCGCATAGAATTTGAATCTTCTATTTCCATATTAATTTCTTCTAACAAATCAGGTTTTGTGATTAGTTCTTCAATATCAATATCTAAATTATCCTCGTTTTCCATTATTTTATATATATTTTTTTACAGAAGTTTATCTAAGCCTTTATAAATGTTTTTTTACAATTTGTATCGCTAAAAATTCAGCATATGCGATTCTCCATAATACCTATTGTTTAATAATTAAATTGCCTTCCCATTTGGAAAGTTAATAACTCGCCCTCTCAGTTAAAAAACATGTACGGCGTAATTACAGGTCGTTTTATTTTATGACTGTTAATAAGGTAGTGTGTTTTTCCAATTAAGACTGACTTTAATTTCAAAAACGTATTCAAAAACGTATTTAAAAACGTATTCACATATTGCAGAAAATAGTTTTAATTTTATAAAAATTTTTTTTAATTATTATTTTTTTTAATTTATATAAAAGCATTATTTTAAGTTTTTTATAACTTATATTAAAGTATTATTAAATTTTTTTTTTTTTTTATATTAAAGTATTATTTTCATAAAAAAATTTTTTTTTTATCATTTTAATTCTAATTTTACAAAAAATATACCAAATAACGTTTATTCAAAAAAATAGCCTCGCTGACATATTAATTGATTTCCGTTTTATTTTTTGCTCAACCCAACTGTTATTCATAATTATTTTATTAATTTATATGTTATTTGGGCAACTTTCTATAAAAGGTTGCATAAAATTGCTTATGATGATCAGTTTAGCCTTTTTGTTTTGTTTTGTTTTGAGTTATTAAGGTGCTCCAAAAAGACTCAAGCACAGCACCACGGAAGAGCCTTTAAAAGGAAGATTAGGCCTCCTTTCTTACCAATGTCGCTTACTTGGCCAGAGCAGTCATCGAACGTCTTGGTTATAAACCAGATTCCTAATCACTGCGCCATGGCAGCTAACTATTATTAAAATTAATTTATAAAGTTTATAAAATTAATTTAGAATTTATATAACTAATTATATTTAAAGTCTTTTTAAATTTTTGATAAGGTCTATGGTGATTTTTGGATGATTAAAAGTTAAAATACACAGAAACGGGTCAAAAAGAAGTAAGCGAAACTACAAAATGGATAAGTATGAAGGATGGCTCAATAATCAGTAACAGAGAAATAATAAGAAAATTTGAAAGGATTCTGAGAATCGCGTCAGAAACACCCTAAAATATTTAAAACAACACGTTTAAGAAGTTTTTTCAGGGTATTTCTTATCACAAAAACATTCTTAAAACAATTCGTCAAGTAAGAGCCGATACATGGTTAAATTGAAGTAAACTTAACAACACATTTAACGAAAATCGTAAAAAAAGTCTTTCTTTAAATACGATTGAAAAAAGTTTACTTAAGAAAAAATGGTCATGTTTATGACGTTATTAAAAAACACATACTAAAGACCAGAGGATCACTCTCAAGATTAAAGTGGTTTAAGGAGAAAACTCGGTGGTCTTTGGAAAAGTGAAACCAAGTAATTTTTAGTGATTTAAGTTTGAAGCAATTTTTAGTGATTTAAACTTAAAACTTATCGACGAATATAAGTCTAGTTGAGAATAATACAAAAAATATTTCATCAACTTGTTGCTCTCACGTTTTGGGAGGGGAGGGGGAGGCAAAATTTTGGGGCTTTTTTGTTTCCATACTCCAATCGTCGCAATATTTGCAAAACATCCTTTATTTGACATATGTATAAACATATAAATGTTTGGAGTTTGCTCCATGTCTGGAAGTTAGCTATCTCAAAGACTAAAAAGTGCTTGCGCCGCCCCTGCTTCTGGTAGACTTAAGTGAGTTTCTATATTTAAAATTCTTGCTTCTGACAATAGATTTATTAGTTCTTGAAAGAAAAATCAGATTGCTATTTTTTCTAGAGATTGTATTGAAGATTTAAGTTTAAAGACTCAAATAGAAATTGTCTGTTAACCTGTGATTTTTTTGCATTACCGTTCAAAATTGATACTTCAAAATATATTTAAAAAAGTAATCTGGATCATATCGATTTTGTGCTTACTGAAAAAAGTCTTCTATCATCGTTATCTAAACCAAAAAAATCTGCATGAGCTATGATTCCTAAAAAGGATGCTATGATTCCTAAAAAGGATGATAGTATTCGATTGGATCTTGATCAGATGCTTTAATAATATATAACTCAAACAATATATAACTTGTATAATATATAATATTCAATAATATATAACAATATATAATATATAACTTCTTTCATATGAAATGCATGTTGATATTAGTTTTACCGCATTTGGTGTATATTAATAGCTTCTACCATTAAATGTAAAGCATACATGCGGAACAACATACAAATTGCTAACTTAAAAAAAAGGGGACATGTCCTGGAAAAGTTCACATAACATGTCCCCTTTTTCAAGTTAGCAATTCATACAGAAAGTCATAGCGACATATCTCAGTCTCTAAACTCATACCTGCTGTTACCTCTTTCAACCTGTGTTCTGGTTTAACTAATTTCGTTGCATTAAAATCAAATTCTTATATTTATATTGTATTTCAAAAATATCTGATTTTTAATCATCTGTGAATTTTTCCTGAATCAGACAGTTTAGGATCTCAGTCATAAAGAATGCTCATTAAAATAATTTTACTTTGTTTTTAATGCAAAAACAATGAGAATGTACCAAAGCCTATCATCATATCCACAAATCTTTCAAAAACATTAAATGGTATTTTATATTGATTAGTTACATGAAAACTAATATATAGGGGAGAGTTGCCATAATTGGAACAGCGCCCTTATTGGAACACATGCATTTACTTTAAAAAAAAAAAAAAGAATTATGACTATATTTTGGTAAAACGCATTATTTTCTACGTTTTGACACATTTTGATAGTTATTTTTTCAAAAAATACATGTGTACCATTGAACTAAAGTTTTTTTGTGTCCCTTTATTTTCGGAAATCTAATTTTGTGTTCACACTATTTTGATTGCACTGGTTAAACTATACTGCTATAGATTATACGGTTTTTTTTTTGTTTAATTCAATGGAATTGGAAATGCAAAATAACAACAATTAAAATAACAAACTTATTTTATAAGTTGCTGCGAGATAATGCAGTGATATAACAAAAGTAGTCCTAAGTTTCCTTAATTGGAACTATAAAGCTTTTCATACTTAATCAGTAATAAAATCAAAGGATTGTAGAAATAGTTCAGGCGCAGTATGAATATACTCAGTAACAACCAAAAACCTCAAAAATAATCCTTTATTTAGTGATTTGTATTCAATAAATTTAGAGAGCGTCAGAAAAATTGAAGCTTTTAGACAAATTTTTGTTTGTCGACTTTCAATTTGCTTGAGTAATATTAATCCTATTATAGCTTTTCGAACTGTTTAAATTTTGACTGTAAAAATAAAAATCACTTTAAATCAATTTTTGTTGATTTGGAAAATTTTGAAAATGAACAATTGCACTAATTTAAAACAATAAAGTTTCGGCTTATAAATAATTTCAAAACAAACTAAACTTAGATGTGAAAAAAATTAAATCAAACCTTTTTGGTTTTGCTGATAAAACAAATAACATGTACCTACACGTAACAGAAAAAGATAAAAAATTTTTACTAACTCATGAGAAAACCACTAAAATTTTAGAATATGCAATTAATTTAGAAGCCCAAAGTATCGCTAAAAATATTAACCTTAAAAACAGAATTGAATCAAATACCCCCTAAAGATCGTAAACCAAATTTTCAAAACAAACTTTCTTATACTCATTGGTTCCCTCAAAAAGTGAGATTAAACATATAAGCAAAATTAAATTTGACAAAATAACTAATATTCTTAGAAATAAATTAACTTTACAACAGTGGAAAAATACCCTAATGTTATAAATTGGTTCTCCATAATCGAAAATAAAAATGACTACACAATTGTTTATTTTGACATTAATGATTTTTACCCCTCATTAAAGGCAGATATTTTAGAGAAAACAATTGAGTTTGCTAAAATCCACACTGTTATTTCAGAAGAGACAATGTGTATAAAAAAACATTGCAGAAAAACCTTACTTTATTTTAATAAGGGAACGTGGGAAAAGAAAATCATACATGACTGCTTTGATGTAACAATGGGTAGTTATGATGGAACAGAAGTTTGTGAATTTTTGGGACTACATATTTAAACTTATCAAGTAAAATAATTAATATAAATAATTTAGGTCTTTATCGTGATGATGGTTTAATAGTAATGTGTAAAAAATCTGACCCACAGCTCGATAAAATTAGAAAAGATATAATTTTTTTTTTAATCTTGGCTTTCAAATCAAAATAAGTGCAAATTTAAAAATTGTGAATTTTCTTGATGTCAGCTTTAAACTCTCTGAAAATTCATATGAGCCTTTCAAAAAACCAAATGATGAGTTTGTGTATATTAATATTAACTCAAATTATCCACCCCGAATTGTAAAACAAATCCTAATTTCAATTAATAACAAGCTAAACCAAAACTCCTCTAATGGAAATGTAATCAATTCCTTTAAACGAAATTTCGAAAATGCCCTTTAAAAAAATGGATTTCAAAATTTTGAACTCAAATTTGACTCTAAAAAAAAGAATCAAAAAAAAAAAAGGAAATAGAGCTACAAATGTAATTTGGTTTAACCCCCACATAGCAAACATTTTTCCACTCACATAGAAAATGTATTTTAAAAATTGGTCGATAAACATTTCCTGCCCACAAATAAACCACATAAAGTTTTAATCGGAATAAAATTAAAGTTAGCTACAGTTGCACAAAAAGTATGGAAAGAATTATAAAAGGTCATAATAATACTTTACTAAACAAAAAAAATCCTTAATGATTAAATATCGTATATAAATATAACAAAAAAAAACAACAATTGTCCAATCAGTGGAAAATATTATCAAAAAACGTGGTATATAAATGTGTTATTTTCTCTAAGAATGTATCTGAAAAACAATATATTGGCTTAACAGAGGGTGAATGGTGATGATTTTGTAACGAATTGGTTCATCTTTAAAACACCAACTGCATATAATGGGGAACGGGAAGGGGAGGAATGAAGTTGAGTAGCGACGTAAGATATAGAGTTTGTTGTATCAAAAGGCGTAACAAGGTTAGTTGCTAATTCATTAATGCATATATGATGCTTATTTATCTATGTATATAAGTGCTAATCATCTATGTATACATATATACATTAGCAATTATACAGGGTATATTTGTCATTGATTAAGATAGCTATGCTTTTATCGAGAAGAATTGAAGGTGGTTCGTGTTTTTTTTATTGTTAAATCTAAAGAAATATTGCGATGATTTGATTTTGTATGCCTTGCAAAGCCTCATTGAAACATGCATTTCTTAGAGCAAATTGCGCAAGAAAACTTATTTTTAACTGTTTCACTAGACAATTCAAACAGCAAAGCATCTACATCTTTAATAAAATTTTTGTTACCAAAAAGAATATCAGTTTACAAACTAAAAAATAATGTATCTACATCAAATGTCTTAAGGCGTTTCCAGATTTTGTACACTCTGTTCCTGAACAAACAATTGTTTTCGAGTGTTTTAGCGAGTAATAGATAAATCACAGTATTACGGCTTGAGCAGGGTTAGCATTAAAAAACCCGCCCAATAAAACCCAATAAAACCCGCCTAAAACAATCCAATAAAACCGGGGAAAATCTGGGTTTTATTGTTTTTTTTTTAAAGATATTTAAAAAGTTTGATGACCTATTATAACCAACTTTAACATTATAACTATAATATTATTAACTAAATAATTAATAACTTTCATTCTTAACTAAATTATTATTAGCTATTATTAATAATAATTTCTAATAGTATTTCCGTACTTTAGAAAACAAAACCATTTTTAAACGCAAAAGCTCTAATGAAGATTTATTTTTCATTTATTCACAGCAATCTTTCTTACTGCAACATTGCATTGGGAAGTACGAATTACGGAAAACTCAAAAAACTTTATAGTAAACAAAAGCATGCTTGTATTTGGGGCAAACAGAACTGTTTATTGCGAACCACTATGAATTCGTCTCAAGGCGTTAAACATTTATAAACTAAACATTTACCAAACATTACTTTTCATGTTTAAAACGAAACATGGAATATCTCTACTTATATTTCAATCTTATTTTAGCGAAATATCTCATAAGTATCCTACAAAGTTTTCAGAGGATAACTTTATTGTTCCGAGAATTAATTTAAAAATAAGTTCTTATCGAATTTAATATCGAGGACCTTTTTATGAAAAAATTTTATTAAAAACTTTAATAAAGAACACTACTCTTTAGAAAAATTTAAAACAGTTTCTATAAGAATCTTACTTCAATTAGATTTTAATTCAATAGACTTTAAATTTTGTTAAATGTTTCAAAGTATTAGTATACAAAACTTTCTTTATTTTTAAATTTTTAATATAATTGTCATTTTATTATTTGACAAAAGTTATGTACTCTTTAACGTTTTTTTGTACATTTTAATCATGTTTATAAACACGGACGTTTTGTAAACGGGGCTCGGTGATAAGACAGTCATTGTCTTGCTCCAGCCAATTTTTATAAATGTAATATGTCTTTATTGTAAATATATGTAACGGCAAATTAAAAAAGAAAACAAAAAACTATTATAACCAACAATAACAGCTATCATAGCAGTTTTACTAATATTTGAATCATTATTTTGAAATACATTATTACAATTTTTATTCAAATATTTTTATCGATTGAGATTTTTTAATCTTATATGTTATTCACCTTCCAAGGTGAATTTAAATGAGTAATAGTGGCCAGAGAAGCTCTCTACAGTCGAGGAAGCTACCTTTTTGAGGTTACAACCTTCTCTCAACTCCTAAACACAAATCTTTATAAACAAAGTCGCTGCGCGGAGAAACAAGTTTGTTCATTTAAATTTTAAGTTCAAAGTTTAATTGAAACTTCAGTTACTGCCTCCCATTTTCTAGACTTCTTTTTTCCATT
Organism: Hydra vulgaris; assembly: GCF_022113875.1. Lineage (NCBI taxonomy): Eukaryota > Metazoa > Cnidaria > Hydrozoa > Anthoathecata > Hydridae > Hydra > Hydra vulgaris. The sequence continues at coordinate 11,204,279 of NC_061157.1, read as the reverse complement.
TCTCATTGACATTTTGACATTCATAGAATAATACTTTTAAATTTAAAATAAATCAATACATATAGATTTAACGTGTAATTTTTTTTTCTATTACAGTTTTAAATTATATTTAAAAATCTTTCTCAAAATAATTTGAAAAATCCTTGTTACAAATTATTAAATAACAATATATAATATATATTTTAAATAAAGTTAAAGTAGAAAATAAAACTAATTTTCAATATCATTAAACAAAAATACAAAAATATTTTTACAGAGACGAAATAAAAATAAAACCCAAAAAACCCCAATGAGCCAGATTTTTGCCAACCCTGGGCCTGAATGACTAGACTATCTATTTCTTGTAACTATGTCAAAATTGTAAGTTTAGAGCGGTAATAGAAAGAGAAAGTTTTTTTCTTTTTTTTTTTTTTTTTTAAGTTGATTAAGATGCCCCAAGGAGTCCTTACGGTCTTATCACAGAGCACCACGGAAGAGCATTTAATGGGAAGTTCACGCCTCCTTCCCAACCGATGTCGCAAAACTTGTCCAGAGGTGGGGTTTGAACCACGGATCTAACGTTTCTGAGGCAAGTGCGCTACCCTGCGCCACGGCTGCTTTAAAGTTTTAAAGAAGAGATAATTGTGGGGGTGGATTTGGACTGCACAATAAAAAAAAAAAAGTTATGAGTTTGGGTAAAATCTTTGAAAAAAAAAATGCGCAAATAAAAAAAGATTTGAGTTTAAAATTTAAACTTTTTTAATTAAATAAATACACACACGCAAAAAAAGTTCCTATTAATGTTCCTATTAAAATGTGTTTCTAGGTTTAACCTTTTTATGCACTGGGTTTTTGCCTGTTTGTAAGCGCGTTATTTAAAAACAATACTCTTTTCGATTTGTTGTTGTATAACAACCCAGTACCTAATAGGAAGATCTTCCATAAATTACGTAATATTAAATTTAATTAATAAACAAAACGAAGAAACAACCGGAAATGGTTACACCCCTTTGCAAAGAGTTGTTTAATTACAAAAAAATTGTCTTAGAAAAAATTTTTTCGGTGTTTCAAATGTGATGACAAAGGACATGTGGCTTCAAAATGTCTAGAGATGTAGGAAAACGGTTAAAAGAACAAGGAACCTCCGCAACCTTGCTTCTGAATAACAGTTAAACGAGCGCGTTATCTGCTAATCGTTTAAAAGTTAATGATATGGTAGCAACAGCTATGGTAGCAACAGCTATGGTGGGCAACAGCTATGGTGCGCAATAAATATTCAAAGGCAATTTTAAATCACTAGTTTTTATTCAAAAATTAAGAAAAAAGTGTAGACTCTCCTAAGTTGGAAACCTTGTAAAAAAAGGTTCATCAATGATTGGCATCGCGCAATATCAATACCGATAGTAGTATATTAATAAAATATTGCTTTCGACAAAAATAGAAGAAGACCAATGTACAAAATATATATTTATCAAGTTAGTAGATTTAAAAAAAAATTTCTGAAAGAAAATGGAACAAACCAAATATTTAGAACTGGCGATAAAGTTTGGTTGAAGCCAACTAGTGTAAATTTTTTTTACTAAGTTGGAGAAAGCCTTAGTATTCAAAGAAGTTTCACAACAAATTTTATAAGTGGATGGGGTTCCGTGTCATGTGAATCACATCAGTCTTCGATATGAAACTCAGCCGTTATGCCTTATTCCTGACGTGGAAGTAGATGTGGGAAATAATTGTGAAAAGATCGGGCAAAACAATGAAGACCAAAGTGAAAGTGTTTCCAAAACAAGCAAAGTGCACAGCTTCGTCTTTTTCTTCGTCATTGTTCTCGAGCACTTCCTTGCAAAGAATCAGACGTTTCTTTGCAAGGAAGTGCTCGAGAGCAATTCATGCTTAAAACATATATGATTAGGGTATTTATTTCTGGCCACGTTCTAATTCTGACCGTATTTCAAAAGCACTAAAATATTTAATGAAGAATGTAATTGCTCTGTTATAAAATAAAAAAATAGTATTTCAGCTTGGTAATTTTTAAAATATTTAGTTTAAAATATACGAAGACTTCTCGATGCTTTGAAAACGAACTTGAAACTTTTTGTCTCCGTAAACTCATTGCTTGTTATTTTCAAGGTTTTTATGATTAGATTCAAATTTTTAAACGTTTGAATTGCAAGTTATATTGAAAATAATATTTTTAAAATTGTAGGAGAAAGTCGAGTCATCCCGGACGGTAGGTAACTCCCGACACTTGATATAGAGCTTGAACTAAAGAAGCTTTGTGATTATAAAATACTATAAAAACATTATTTGAGTGAAAATATGGCATCTACAAAACATCTATCGTAATATGCCAAAGCGATTTGCTGGGAGTGCAACATAATGTGTCTCAACACCAGATGAGCGATGTTTCATCATATTTGATTCACATATTAATATACCTAATTTTTATGTAAACTAATAACATTTTTATTTTTCAAAGATTCTTATTTACAATATTTATTAAAAAAAATTTGTTTAATACTTTAATTCAACGTTTTTAAAACTAGCCAATGAGGTTTGGTGGTATTGGACACGTGTTTGGAGGGTGGTTTGGGACAACTTAATCCATTTACATATTAAAAATGAGCAACTTTTTTATATAATTTATAATACATTTAATATAATAAACAAACCTATAATAATAATTTAATTAATTCATTTAGTTTTAATGAAACCTAAGATTTTAATAAAGCGATTTTAAAGTGTTTATTATTTATTTTCATTAGTAAAAAATTATAGCTTATATTTCTAAATGATGACATTTTCATTCCCATTCCTTATACATTAGAGGTAATTTTAAAAGGCAATTTTTTTTAAAATGTGTTGAAAACATTCCAATGTTAACTAATTATATACTATTTTGTGCCACACGGATAAAAAAGAGATAAAATCATGGTTAAACTATGTGTTCGAGGCTACCTTCCAATTATGAAACATGCCTTTTTTCTAACATTTTTACTTTTATGTTTTGTATATTATTAAGTTACAAAATAATAATTTTTTTATTTTTAATTCAATAGATAAATGTTTACACTTTTAAAAAAAGTCTTTTAACCTTTTGTTTTCTGTTAGTGTGTACAATCTATTTTTTTCTCTAGTCTCCGAGGCCCAACCCAACTTTCGTCTATGATATCAATAATTCTTTTAATTTATGAATTTCTTTATACAATCAGAATTAAGTTCAAATGGCTAGAAATAGGTCTTTTAGCTAGCATCTAAAAAATTGACGCCTAAACTCATGCTAACTTTATTTTTTAATTTTAAAAGCGTTATTAACCGTTAAGTAACCTCTTTAAATCTAAACTTGTTTTTTATATTACGCAAAATTTTTTTATAATAATAAAGGCAAAGTGGCCAGAATTTGGTCAGTTTACCTTACTGTTTGTTTTACCCTTAAGAGTTAAGAAGGAGTGTGATTATGTTTCGTAAAATGCTGGAATATTTTTTGATGTCGTTTGTAATTTAAGTGGGTTTTTAGTGGTTATTTTTAAGGTTTGCAAGTTGATATAAATTTTCATTAAAGTTTGTAAGAGACGGATTCTCATTGAATTACGAAAACATCTTAACTTAGTGTTGTGTTTGTGCGAGAAAACTACAGCATTTAATTTAAAAAAAAACAGAAATTTAAGCATCTAGCTCAGCGAAAGATTATTTGGATGAATTTTTTTTAACTAAATAAAATTTGAGATAAAAATAATTTTAATATATACCAAATTTATGTTGCAACAAAAGTAACAATAAAAGTTAATGATTTGTTTTTAAAAACTTTAGTTATAAATGATGCTAAAACACAAAAAGGAAAAAATAGTTTGACTTTTTTCAAACCATATTTCTGAGGACAATCCGATCAATATGCGTTCATTTAATATATTTGCTCTCTGGCGTCGATAACGCTTCACACCTATGAAGGTAAATTTACTGCGCCTATGTAAATAAACCAGTCGACGTATGCACACAACATTAGAATTAGCATATAAACCCTAATCTGTAAACGCGAAGAGCGCCCAACTTTTTTGGAGACGATTTCTTGTTTCTTTTCAACTAAAATTCAAAAAACTTCTTAAATTTTATGCGGATGATCAGAAACAAATTATGCTTATCCA
>NC_061157.1:11085161-11195161 GCF_022113875.1 Hydra vulgaris | reverse complement strand
TCATAAATTTATAAACTTTTTCAAATCTTTATAAAAATATAGTTTAATTATAATTTATTTGGAAAATAAATTGTATTAATTGAACTATACTTTTGTTTTCAACAGCTTATCATACATTTCTATATAACTCTTATATTATACACCAAACTCTTATATTATACACCAAAGACTGACCTCAAACATTGAAAACACTGACCTCAAAAATTGTTCAAGAGGGCAAGAAATATCACAATTTTTGAGTTTGCTGGGGAATCACAATGTTTTATTTATTTGTGGAAGAAATACAACTTAAAAAACAACAGTCAATACCCGTTGCTATCTTCGTAAATTTCAATCATAAAACAAGATGCAAATGTTAGTGCTGTCATTTCCAAACCAAATGTAGCTGCTAAAGCCAGTATTGACGAATCATGCTGAAACAATGTATTAAAAAATATATGACTTTTATTTTTTATTTGTAACCATTTTTAATCTTACCCCTGAAAAAATTGAAAGCTTGTACAACTCATCATAAGATCTTTTAGTTTTAAAATTTCTCATATTAGTATTTATCCAGTCCAGAAGTGTACCTAAAATATATTAAATTTATTTAAAAAAGGAACAAATATGATACAAAAATTGTGTTACAATTTAGTATAGGATACCTCCTAACAATCTTCCTAGCTCGTCATCAGTATTCTTAAATTGATACAAAACCAGTCATGACTTTATACCAAGAAGTTACATCTTTATATCTTTGAACCATTTTGGTGGATTAAAGCCTTGAGCTGCCTAATGAAATACAGTATTGTTTAAAGATAATTGAAAAAACATTTTTCGTAATACTTTTTCATTAAGTTTTTTTAAATGAAATTACATATAACTAAGTTAAATAATAATACATTAACAAAAAAGATAAAATCACTTTAAAAGTTTAATTACTCAAAATTTTATTAAAATGGAAATGATTGGCTTAAAAGTTATTAGACTATGTATATACATCCATTAAAAACAATATTTGTCACAACAAATGATAAGTTTCAGCATTTTTTATGATCTCTGTTACATAATGATATGTTACAATCTGTTGCATGATGTATATAAAATGTATTTAATCTTATAATTGATTGGAAAACCTTTTGCAACAATGAAAACATTGTATCAACCAAATTCATTGAAACATGAATTTGTACTTAGTCCTAGGTGCCTTTAATCAACCCAAACAAATCCCATAGATTAGTTGGGTTGTGACAACTAAATTTTCTCTTAATGTGCTCTCTAAGACTTTAAATCGGGCTAACGTTTAGAAATCATGATGATCATTTTAAGACTCAAAATTTATTTTGGATGGAAAATTTTGTGAATAGCTTGGATGCGTATTTTGAATTGTTGTCATGTTGACCAACCCCACAACATTTTGTCTTTTGTATGTTACAGCATTGCGCCCTGGTTATTCTTCATACGTGTTTTTGTCCATAATACCTTGAATTCAATAGACTAGATCAACTTTATTATGGCTTAAACATGACCAAACCATTACTAAGCCACCAATATGCTTTACTGTGGAAACTTTGGCACTTAAAATTTTGGTAACCTACGAAATGTTAAACATTTAGCACAAACAAAGCCAAACATCTTCAACTCTGATTCATCACTCCACGCTGTCCAATTTGAAAATGGATCTGCCTTTGAAAATCTCACTACAACATTATCGTTTGAGGCAATATTGGTAGAGTGCTTGCCTCATAATGAGAAGGTATGAGTTCTATAAGGAGAAGCTATGAGTTTGATCCCTGCCACTTCCTTGGTAACACCGCAGTCAACTTGTTTCTCCGTGTTTCGGAGTTATAGAGTTGAGATAGGGTTGTAACCACAACTAAAAGTAGTCTCCTTGACTGTAGTGGCCTTCATGGCCATTAAGGAGCTGAATTTAAATTAAAAAAAAAAAATCTCAGTGAGATATTGTAGATTTCAATAACTTCGGCAATACTTTGAAATGATTCCATCATCAAAAATTATTCAATGTACAGCCAACTGTTGTTCATGAAGTGTTGATTAAAGCTGAAATTTGTTGAAAGTATTTTCGTTATCTGCTGTTTGCACAACTAACTTTTTAATAGTCTCTGTTGAATATTTATATGTTTTGTTAAGAGCAGTTAATTACTGAATTTTTTTATACAAATGTACATTTAGATAAAAAAAATTGTGAGCAATCATTTCCATAATTTAAATAAAATTTTGAGTAATTACTCTCAAGTATGTTATTTTTCAAAATTCTAGTGTAATTTTATAAATGTATAAAAAATTTCATTTAAAAAAGTTTTATTATTGAGAAAATATTGCAAAAAGGCTGTTTGTCAAATTACTTTTGGATGCTGCTGTATAAACAAGTACAGTGTATACAAGTACAGTGTAAACAAGTACAGTGTATACAGATCCCATTTAAAATTTAAATGATAATTATAATGGCAGAAAATTGTTTAACTTTGTTAAAGTTAAAATACCATTTCAAAATAAATTATTTTGATAATAATTATTATTAGTGAATAAAATTAGTGGATATTAAAGTAATATTTTGCATATAAAATATTTTGTAATTAATAAAAACAAATCTTTTAAAAAAAAAAAATTAAATTGAATTAATTTTTTAAAGTTTATTTCGAAAAAAATTATTATTTAAATTAAAAAAAACTTTTTTTCTGTTGCATGAGATGTTTAAACTGATTTTTATGTATTTTTAAACACTGAATCAAAACATAAGCTCCATTTTTGTTGGCAAGCTCTAGTTTTTTTTGTAATAACTAATTTATTAATTTTTAAAAAATCATGTTTTTCACAAGTTTTTTCTTTCAATAATTATGAAAAAAGTGACCATGTTATTGATTTTTTCAGATCAAATATATAATATGATGATTTCTTCAAATTGACATAAGTACAAGCATAATCCTAACTAAAATTCTGTGGTTTTGTGCAACCACAGAATGTTAAACCTAACTAACAATCTGTGGTTGTGCAACCACAGAAACTAAAATTCTGTTGTTAAAAATTCTATAAACTTGTGCAACAAAAACGAAACAGCTAACTTTGTAAAACCAGCATATAAATCGTATTTCAATATTAATCTCAGTGACCAAGATAAAAACTAAGCTCCATATACTGTGTGCAATATTTGTAATGAAAGTCCTCAAAATCAGACAAAATGAAAAAAATTTTACCTTATGGAGCCCCCATGGTTTGGCAAGAACCCCTAAACCATATTAACGACTGCTATTTTTGTCTCATTGATACTACTAGTATTGGCAAAATAAAGAAGCGAAAAATAGCTTATCCCAAAATTCATTCTGCTATTAGACCGACTCAACATTCTGACAAGATTCCAGTTCCAATTTTTAAAAGTTTATTTTTGTCAGATGATCAACAAAGTATGTTGTTGCAGAAACAAAAGAATTATTACCAGATTTCAAAGACTTCTCTTTTTTCAATTCAAAACAAATCAATTTGCCTCAGTATTTTAGTCAGAGAGAGATTCATGATTTTGAAGCATGCAGCAGAATTAGTAGCATTTCGATTAAAGGAAAAAGACCTGTTAAATTGATAGTTTGCAAATGTCTCTTACTTTAGAAAAAGAGATGAAAATTTTGTTAACTTTTTTTTAGAAGTTGATTTATCTGTTTACTGTCATGATATTTCAGGTCTCCTATTACAGTTGAGTTGTTCTGCATACAATCCAACAGAATGGACTTTTTATTGATAGCCCAAAGTGAAGCCTCGAACAAATGATTTTACACAATAGCAATATTTTTGGTTCTGTACTAATTGGTCAATCTGTGTAATTGTGAGAGACTTACGATGACATTAAAATGGTGCCTAATTTGATTAAATATTACAAACACAACTGGATTGTTTGTGCAGATCTAATAGTTAATATTCTCCTTGATCTGCAAAGTTTTTACAAACTTTACATGATATCTATGCATGTGGGACAGTTGAGCAAAAAACCAATAATGGATACAAACATAATGGCCCATTCAAAACTCTCACAGTGGGCATGGAAAATATTGTGAACAAATCCATTGTTAGTTGAAAAAACAATGCCACTCCATCTTAAACCTGGATTCATGAAACAATTACAGCACTGTTAACAGTTAGCAAGTTAAAGCACTGGACAGTTAAAGCACTGAAAATCGATACTAATTGCTTTCAGACATAGTTACAGCATTACCAGGTTTGTCAATAGAAAAAAGAGTTTTTAATGGACCACAAATTCGCTATCTTGTAAATGATAGAGTTCATTAAAAAAATAAATAGCAAAGAGAACAACAATTACAAATGGCTTGGTAGCCATTTGTAATTGTTGTAAAAAATTTACTTGGAATTAAAAAAGCAAAAAACAATGCAGATTTAGTTGATAAAATATTGAAAGCCTTTTGTAATGTTGGATGCAAAATGAGAATAAAACTTCATTTCATAAATAGCCATCTTGACCAGTTTCCTAGAAATCTTGGAGATGTGAGTGAAGACAAGGAATGCGATTCCACCAAACTCTCAAGCCAATCAAAGAGTGTTACCATGAACCTTGGGATAAACACATGATGACAGACTATTGTTGGAGTATGTGTAAGTGAGAAGATTCAGGAAAATTTATAAACAAAATTGCAACAATCAAAATTTTCTTCCTGATTGAATAGTTTTAATTTAACAATAATACCTGCAATCTTTTTTAAAACTTGGGTAAAATATTTTTTTTTTCTTGGTAAACAAATTACATTTTTCAAAACATATCCTAGCTTTTCAAAATGAGTTTCAAATCTGTTTTTTACAATTATTTTTAATAATTTGCAAAATAAAAAAATATTTAATGCAAAAAACCTGTAACTTTCCATAAAAATCTGATACCAGATTTGAATTCATTGAATTCATCAAAACTTCGAAAAAGTGTCAAATTTCATGCAGTAAATGTTTGGTAGACCTGTGTAATTATTACGTAAATTAATTATTTGTAAAAATATTTTTTAAGTTATTTCAAAAATTTTAATTTTTATAGTAAATATTAAAAATGATTTCTTAATACTTCACATTTAAAGACATCATCAACTATTCCAATATTTGTAAAATCAACTTTCATTCCAGTGTAATCACTTAAAACCTTAAAAAAATTCTAAAGAAATTAAGGAAAATTTATAAAATTAATCAAATGAATTACTCATGAACATGAATCTAGTAATATAAATAACCTGGCTATCGCGTTTCTTTTTAACATTCAGGTTTTAATGTCAATTGATGCAATATTTCTTTGAGACGAGGACAATTAGTTTCTTTTGGTAACAAAAGCTGAATTAAAAAATTAAAAAAAATTAAAATATCTGAAAAGAAACTCGTATGAAACCTTGCTGCTACAAAAAAAGTCTTATTTTCAAAACCTCTTAAATCAAAAATTGATTAAAACTAAAAATTAGACCAAAAAAGCTTTCCAAACAAAATAATGTGGATATAAAAGATCCCAGTGGGCATGCATCGTCTGGGGGAAGTCTGGACATTCAGGAGACGTCTAATGGGCGACTTCTGGACTCTGAACTGGGATAATAGTACATTAAAAACATGGACACGGCAAATTTTTTTAATTTTAAAAATACTCTCATTTCAACTAACTTTTAAAATAAAACATTAAATGTTTTATTTTAAAAGTTACTTGAAATGAAAGAATATTTTTAAAATATATTTATTTCATATGTTTGCTTTTAAATAAAAAATTATTTCTGAGAGGAAATTGTAGTGTAGGGGAAACTTTAGGAAATTTTACCTTTTTTGTGTATAGATTTTTTTTTTTAATTGATTCCAAAAATAATCAGACATCATTATTTGATTCTAGAAAGTGGAAACTTCCTTTATATGTTATTTTAATAATTGTTGGTAAACAAATTTACCATCAAGTACTGCATATAACCTTTGTTATCTAACTTTTTTTATATAACTTTCATTATACAACTTTAACTGCGTAACCCATATTTCACAAAAATAATGTAAATGCAACATTCATAATTGCAACTTGACATTAACCATTTTATTGACGGAATTTTTTGTTTTAGAAAATACTTCAATTTATCGACTATTTTCATTATATAAAGATAGAAAATTTTATCATTATATGAATAATATTGGGGACTTGGTTGGCTAAAGGCTAAATATGGCAACTCAAATCCTGGGAATAATTTTAACTTCATCTCACGCACAGTGGGCCAGATGGTGGAAAAAAGTATTTAAAAAACATTCTCAAAAATGACATTATTATATACCATTTTATAGCTTAAACATCTGGCTTTTATAAAATGTATATATTTCTGCATAACTATCATGTCATTTGCATTTTTAACTGTTTTTAAAAAAGGTATTTTTTAATTTTTTAATTTTTTTAATTTTTTAATTTATTTAATAATATTTTTCGTGTTACTAATAAGCAAAAAAAATTTATTAATATTTAGAGCGTCATTTTTTTATTGCATAATTTAATAAAACTAAGTATTATCTATCAAATGGTTTATTGCAAAGTTATTTTGCACGTAATTTATATCAAATAAATTGATTTCTAATGATTGCGTATTTAAAGTACTTTTCTTTGTGAAAACTTCACTTAAATAATAAAATACTTTTGCGCTCCAAGGTCCTCCAGAAATTTGAGACTTGATATATCTTGTCTAATATGTACATAATCGATATATATTTTACCTATTGTCGACGGATGTCGACTGCGTCTCTATACATAATTTTTATGAGTTGCATGTTTGTGACAGAGGGGCCAACATTCTGTTTTTTTTTGTGTTCCCAGGCTCCAATCATTGTAATTTTTCAGCAAAACATCTTTTTTATCACATTAAAATGAACATGTAAATATGTGGAGCATGTTTCATGTTTGGTTGTCCAAATGTCTCATGAATAATATATTTTTTGTATTTGTAGGATGAAAATGAAATATTTTGATATCTATGCATTCTTAGTGCACAAGCGTAATAATCTACAAATATCTGACTGTGGTATTGAGGGAACACTTATTGAGGCAAGGAATTTGGATTGCAACAAGAAGCAATTAGGAACTATACTAGCGCATCTAAGAGATAGGTGGCGCAAGTCAGATAGCAACATGGCTCGATTTGAAAAAAAGAATGAAAAATGGCTGCAAAGCCATGTTCCTGAAGATATAAATATAACACCAATACCTATTGGAAGGCCAATTAAGGCAAACTTTGATGACTACTCTACTAAAACCAAAAAACATAAAGTTAGTCACTTAACTGAAATGTATTCTGCTTCTGCGTTGCAATTTGTTTCAGAAATTAAAAGGAGAAAAGAAAATCCAATTGAAAAAACCTCAAAAAAAGATTTTAGAATGTCTAAAGTTGAAGCTCTTTGTCTAATTTTAGATGCTAAATTAACAAAAGCTTCCTACCAAATTATTAGAAATCAAGCAGTTGAAAAGGGATTTGATATATATCCGCCATATAATGATGTTCGAGATGCAAAGTTGTTATGCTATCTTGCAGATATATCTGTCTCAGATTTTTCAGCTGAAATAAAACTGCAAGCTTTGGTGGATCATAAATCAAATAGAATATGCCAGGCACAGTATGATGTCCTTAGCACTGAAGGCACTCCAGATAGTCTTTCTCTGAGATACAAAATAGGCTTTGATGATGCCACAGGACAGTCCATATATAAACAAATATCGCAAGAAACAGTAACAAGAAATTTAAACGATGAGCAGGCACTTTTTATTACTTGCCTAGTACCATTGGACTTGTGTGGCTTTTCAAATGGAAAACGTTACCCAGCTTGGCGAAACCCACGACCATCATCAACAATGTACTGTAGACCTCTGCGTTTTAAATTCGAAAAAGAAACGGCAGCAGTTTCTAAATCAGAGGAGGATCTCATTAGGCTTGAGATTTCAAACTTGAAAGATACTGAAGTTGATATAAATAACAAAAAAATCAAAATACATCATATAATACAAATTACTATGATTGATGGAAAAGTTCACACTGCTCTTTCAGATGTTACAAATTCTAGCCAATGCTGTACTATATGTGGTGCAAGTCCCAAAGTAATGAATGATATTGAAAAAATGATTTTGAAAAACGATATGACAGGCAGTTATTCATATGGTTTATCATCCTTACATGCTTGGATACGTTTTTTTGAATGTTTATTACATATTGGATATAAAATGACTTTGAAAAAGTGGCAGGCAAGAACAGTAGAAGATAAATCTAAAGTAAAGGCTCTGAAATAACAAATTCAAAATAGATTTAAAGATGAAACGGGCTTGATAGTTGATGTTTCGAAATCTAGTGGTAGTGGAACATCAAATGATGGAAATACGGCTCGAAGAGCATTTCAAAATGCAGAAAAGTTTGCAGAAATTTTAAATATTGATGTTGAACTAGTTCTAAATTTGCATATTTTATTGGCAACAATTTCATGTGGTTTAGACATTGACACTGAAAAATTTGAGGCTTTCTGTTTAAAAACAGCTCGTCTTTACGTTCATCATTTTCCTTGGTACTATATGCCACAATCTCTGCACAAAATTTTAATTCATGGTTCTGAAATTATTAAAACTTTAGCATTACCCATTGGTATGTATTCTGAAGAAGCTCAAGAAGCGCGCAATAAAGACTTTCAAAACTATCGTGAACATTTTGCAAGAAAATCATCTCGTGTGAAAACGAACCAAGATTTGTTAAATCGACTATTGTGTACATCCGATCCATTTATTGCATCTCTGAGAAAGACAGCAGGAAGTAACACCAAAACGAAAAACTTACCATCAGGAGTTATTGACTTATTGATGTCATCCACAGATTATATTAGTTTATAGATGTGTCTTTTGTATTTTTTGTATTTAATCTTAATAATTTTGGAAATGTGTGTACTAATATTTAAGTGTGACTGTAAATTAAAAAAAATAGTTATGCTCAATTATATTACAATCATCAAATTATTTTAATTTGCAAAACAAGTTTAGAAACATTTGGCTAAAAATAACACTTTGGAACTAAGCATAAATATGTGTTTCTATGCAATCGGGGTTGCTATGGCAACCACCAAAAAACCATGCTTACTTAAATTATAATCATCCAATTACTTTATATACAAATTTTTGAGGCCTATGGATGAAAGGAAAAAAAGTTATGACTTTTTCCCAAAAAAATGGGATTCTGGCCCACTGTGTCACGGTCGTTTACAAGCGTTATGTTTAGGTACGCATGCGTGAGAAAATACGAAAAACTTTTGAATTTTTAAAATGGCTACGGGTCTTAACTACAGAGTATATTTTATATGGCAACCGTGTTATTTGTTATTTGATATCTGAAAACTCTATGTTGTAGCCTTATTTTTAATGTAGATCAGTATATTATTATAAAAATTTCACAAAAATATATAAATAAAAAAAGAATAAAAAATATCTAAGAGTACTTAAACTTTATTTTCAATTAATAAATTTTTAGTGAAAATTATAGATTTGTTTATTTATTTGAAATCAATTTTCTTAAAATCAGACTGTAGGATTTCAATAATTTTTTTTTAAACTTTAGATAAATATGTTCTATATTTATAATATTTTTCTGGTCACTGCTTCAACTTTTTTTCAATAAAAATTTGTTTTTACTGTTATGACTATTTATAAATGTATTTATTAATATATATATATATATATATATATATATATATATATATATATATATATATATATATATATATATATATATATGTATATATATATATATATACAGCGCCGGCCTTAGCTTTTTTGACAGGTTGGGCAAAGCTTATGAACGCGCCCCTAGGTATATATGGGCAGGTTGCAACAACAAGACCAATGCTCTAAAATGATGAACAAGAGTGCTAAAGGGAATATATAGTTTAATGCAAAGAGATCCATATTGTGCATCAAGTTTCTTAATTAATTTTTAATAAAATTATAAACTTAGACTTTTCATGATATGGGTTTATAGAAATGAGTGACTAAATAAATAGACAACGCAACGCTGCTTTAAATATAAAAAATGTTTTTATTAAACATATAATAAATCCTCTAACTATATAAACAAGAGTTATTAAATTTTAAAATATAACTTTTCTAGCTTTTTTGTCCGCAAAATTTGAAAAGCATTTGAAAAATGTCGTCTTTTCTTATCGCGTGGATATGTGTCCAAATTCACTTGTATTGCACCTATATTAATTACATAATCAACAAATTGAATGTTGCGATGAATTGGCCACAAACCACAGTCTGAGTAATCGATTGCTGTTTCTTTGGTGCGATCATTTACATCACTATTTTGGCCATCATCATTTTCGCTATCGATATCTTTTTCATCGTAGTGAACATTTCCGACTGACACTATTCCGTCTTCGTCATCGCTGTTTGATGTATCACTAAGTACATGCGCAACATTTTCTAAGTACATGCGCTCGCAACTCGTACATGTACTAAGTACATGCGCTCGCAACTCGTACCAAAAATAATGTTTAAAATTTAAACTTTAAATAAATGGAACGCAAAATAATTGGCGCCGAGAAAGATACAATTAAAAAAATGATTTTAAGTAACAACATATATGTTATGATTGAAACACTTTTAATCAAATTAATAATTTTGCATAAACAATTTTTAACAGTGTAATAATACAATAAATAAATTATTTAAAGAAACTATTTTTATAAAAAAAAAAAACATTCGAAAAATTAACAAAAAATCGAAAATCAAAATCGAAAAAATTTAGGATATGGATCGTCCATAAACTACGCAAAGCAAAATATATTTTAAGAACAGGAGTAGGAGATATTAGGCTCTTTTACGCGGCGATTTTCATTTTCATCCTATTTTCATTGTTTATTTAAATTAAGGCTGTGCGAGGGAAAACTTTTGATCATTTTTGTTTTGTTTTTTGTGAAACTTTGCGTTACGTAATTTATGGACGATCCCTTGATTTATTTTTTCTATTTATTATATTGTTAAAGTTTGCATACAACGTTTGGCGCCCCAGTTTTGCTGGCGCCCTTGGGCAGCGCCCAACCTCGCCCCCCCCTAAGGCCGGCACTGTATATATATATATATATATATATATATATATATATATATATATGTATATATATGTATATATATATATACATGCTTTTGTTACCTGAAATTTGCAAATATTTTTTTGCAGTAAAATTCTTTGGAAGTAATATAAAAAAAGTTATTAAAGACCTGCTTGTTATGATGCAAGTATGCATTTTTTTAACTGTATAAGTGCATATATTTGCATATATAAACTGTTTAAATGCATATATTTGCATATTTATACTTAAAAAATAGGGAAAGTCTTAGCATAAGAGTATTCTTTTTTACTGCATTTTTTACTTTTTGTTGCAATATTCAACAAACTTTGTACAAAGTATAATAAAATATATTAATTTAATAATAATCTCTAAGCAATTTAACTTGTAGGATATTTTTTTTTATAATAATTTTTGTATTTAGTTATGTTAATATTGATTAGATTTATCTGACTTGCTAAATATTTACAGTTAAACAAAAACTGCAAAGTATAAAATATAAATAACTTTTCGAAAGGAATGGCATTAAATCTGGAACATCTTCAACACATAAACTAATGAAGGAAACAGTTCTAAAAGTAGTTCTATATTATATTTGCAGGTTGTTATATTTGTGTAATGCTTTTATGACATAATTATCATAGATTTTTTACTAAAGTATACATAGCAAAAGTTTCATCTGCAACCTGTTTTTGCACAACTTATGTTAAAGAATTGTGCAAATCTTGTATTGAAGCTATTTTTAAAATTACCAACTCTTGTTTGTGAATGACAATTGATGAAAATAAAGCTTCTGGGAGATCACAAATGCTATAATTGGAAGATAACATTAAGAGCAAGAAATCAAACAAAACATTTTAGACAGATAAATGTGAAATTTTATGGAAAAAATTTTGGGAATTATTACGCATATATATATATATATATATATATATATATATATATATATATATATATATATATATATATATATATATATATATATATATATATATTGTTTATATATTTTACTGTTAAATCCAGTATCAGGAATTAGCTAAATTACTAATATTTATAATATAAGAACAAAATTTTTGGTACTAAAAATTAATTTTGCTTTTCTTTTTTTGTTACTTGCATGATAGCTGTGATAATATACTTGTTTGTCAACTTGCTTCTCGTGCAGCGGACTTGTTCATGTTTCGGAGTTATAGAGTTGTAATCACAAAAGTAGCCTCCTCGACTGCAGTTGGTGTAGAGGTGAATAATTATACATACATATATATATATATATATATATATATATATATATATATATATATATATATGTATATATATATATATATATATATATATATATATATATATATATATATATATATATATATATACATATATATATATATATATATATATATATATATATATATATATATATATATATATATATATATATATATATATATATATATATATATATATATATATATATATATTACAAACAAATATTAGCAATTTTTCTGGTTCTGCAGGTAAAAGTAACATAAAAAGTGTTTATTATCAAAATACATAAATGTTAGCAATTTTGATTTTATGTGGCTTTTTAAATATTTAATTCAACACATGATTGGAACGTAAGTGCACTGTATTATTATCAACTTATTTATTACTAAGATAAATTTTTAAATTTATTCAGCTATATGTTATTATTTATTATTAATTTTATTAAAGTTATATTGGAGTCCCTTAAGACCCTTAAACATAAATGAGTTTCTAATATTATCAACAACAAAAAAATCTTCAAAAGTATATCTTGACATTTTATCTCAAATTAGGCGAAATTGTGAAAATTTCAAATATTATAATTATATTATAAAAAACTTATTGAAAAAAAAAATATTGCAAAAAATTGGTAAAAATGCACTATTTTCTTTTTTAGGTAATAAACTTCATTTTTTATCATGTTAAATCTAACATTGAAATTTTCATATAATTTTGCTTCATTTAAGACCCAACATGATACACTTAAATAATTTATTTTTTAATATTAGGAACTTGTTTCTAAAAGGAACATAACAAATGTTCCTTGGGGTCTAAAAGGAACATAACAAGTTCCTAAGGGTCTTGAGGGAGTGAGCAAAATATTTTTAATTCAAAAATTTTTAAAAACCAGTTTTTTTTTATTATATAAAACACATTAGGCATATATTTTTCAAAAATGTTCTTTTTGGGAAAACCTTATTAGATAATAATATTTTTTAATTACTTATAATTAACTTGAGATAAATATGTTTTATATTGATGATATTTTTCTTGTCATTGCTTCAACTTTATTTCGATATAAAAATTTACTTATATATATATATATATATATATATATATATATATATATATATATATATATATATATATATATATATATATATATATATATATATATATATATATATATATATATATATATATGTATATATATATAGTCAGAAAAATAGTAATTAAGAAAATAATTAATGAAATTGCACTTTGATATATAAGGAAATAGTCATAACAGTAAAAACAAATTTTTATATGTAAAAAAAGTTGAAGCATTGACCAGAAAAATATCATACATAAAGAACATATTTATCTGAAGTTTAAAAAAAAATTATTGAAATCCTACAGTCAGATTTTTAGAAAATTGATTTCAAATAAATAAACAAATCTATGATTTACATTAAAAAGGTATTAAATAAAAATAAAGTTTAAACGCGCAAAGATTTTTGTTACCTCTATTTATTTATATTTTTTGTGAAATTTTTGTATTTTTATATTGATTTACGTTAACCATAAAGCTACATCATTGGCTTATCAGAAATTAATTAACAAATAATCTGTTGCCATATAAAATATTCTCTGTAATTAAGTACCGTAGCCATTTTAAAAGTTCAAAAGTTTTTCGTGTTTTATTACGCATGCGTACCTAAATATAGCGCTTTTTACTAATATCTATCTAAACGACCGTGATCTGAATAATATCTTGTAGAAAGCATCCCAGGCAAATATGGTAAGGTTAAGCAAAAAATTTCTACTGACCCACCTTGCAACCTATCTTCATCTAATAGCCTGGCAAAGATATAAACCTGTGTTACGATATTTTCTGCATAGAAAGAAAGATGAAAACTGAAACTTTTTGACTCTAATCAACATCAAAAAAGAAAATAAAATAACACCAAAAAGAGTGCAGGCTTTCTCCAGGAAGGAGAAAAATAATAATAAAAAAAATGATGATTGAGTGAATAGATGCTAAGCAAATCCATTTAAAAGATGCTGATTGTGAATCAAATTAAATAGCTATCAATGTTCTGAAAATGAAACAGCTGAATTTAAGTCAGATGAGCTTTGCAAGTCGTAAAATTCTACCTATAAAAAGCTCAAAGACCAATTTTTAAGACCATCATAATACTATCATCATGAGTATTTGTAAAAGAAACAACTTTGTAGTTATATTTTTTTAAAAGTTTTTTGTTTTATAATTTCAGCCATTGTCATGATTTAAACTATTAGAAAAAAACTTGACCCAAACATAGATACCTCTAAAAATATTATTTGCTTCCAGGACCAGAAGACCTGTACATTTTTGTGTCACTGAGTACATTTTTTGTGTTACTGAGAAAAATATTAAAAACAGAGAGTTTAGTATGTAAAGACTTTTTGCCAAAAAGTCCTACTGTTTATTTAAATATTTCCTAAAGTTCTATTATTTTTATATTATTTATGAGACCATTTTTAATACTATTTTTGAACACATTCCACTGGTTGGCAAATATTTATTGATAATAAACAGAAAAATCACAAAAAAAAGACATACAGCCTCTTGGTTCTCAGCTGATAATTTGTAGGTGAGTATATATATGTGCACATGTGTATTTCTGCATGTATGTATACATGTGTCTGTATATGTGTATGTTTGTGTATGTATGTAACAATATAAATTTTTTTTTTTAAAGCTTATTGTATTTCTTTATTTTGTATTCATTTTTTTGGTAGTTTTGTTTTTTGATTTACTTCTTTCAATGTTAAATATACATCTTTTTATTTTTATTCTTTTTTTTATTATTGTTACTTCTATTATATTTATTGTTATTATGGGTATTATTATTTTTAATTTTATTAGGTTAATTAGCTAGAGTTTAAACTACATTTAAATATGTTTTTAAAAAGTATCATTAAAAGATTTAAAGGTAAAGAATAACATCATGAGTAAAAAAATGAACAAAGCAACAAAGAAAAGAAACCCTAGCAGATGCTAACTTTATCATGGAATAAATGTATAGTTTCCATGAAATGTCAGTGGTATAGGACAATCAGAGAAGAGATGAAAAGTAGAAGACTTAATATAAGTGTTGCTAATTTCTCAGTATAAGTGTTGCTAACTTTTGTAAAAACTGTAACAGGAATCGTGATTGTTGAAAGTCCACAGGCTGTAACAACTTAAATGCTGTTACCAGCTGTAGAAAAATTTAATTTTCAATACTTTGCTGCAAAAAATAAGTTTTAAAAACAAAAAAAGTAAAACTAACAAAATAAGAAATTTAAATAAAAAAAAGTGAAAAAAATTATTAATTTAAATAATTTGTGTACTGTTTTATTTTTGTTTTTTTAGGATGGTTGTTATAAAATTTAGTATACTTGTTACATTAACATTTATCATTCACAACTGGACTCTAAAACAGGTTTAATGAAACACATACAGCCAAAGGAGCCTCAGGGAAAAAGGAGAAAAGATTATATTAGAGTACGAGTTCGCTAAAAACTATTAAAAAGTGTTGGACAGATGTCCAGCATAAAAGCACAAAATTCAAGCAAAGATTTATTAATAATAATTGTTTACATATATTTCAACAATAACATAGTAGACTAAAAGAGTAGATAGAACTATAGCATATAAAATATAGCATATATAAAAGATAGCAGGTAGAACTAAACACACTGATTTAAATGTTAAAAAGCAACAGGTATCCAAAATTACAAAATGCTTAATGATTGGGATAAAAATGTACAGGAGTAGAAAAGTAATATGAAGCAATTAAGGCTATGTGAAAAATGTGTAGACGGCATTGCATTATTGAAGCTTAAAACATTGTATATATGTATGTGTACTTTACTTAGAAAATACAGTGAGAGGCTTAAATAATAAGAAATCTGAATATGAAGAGATGTGTATCATTCAAAACATACAACAAAAAGATTTTTTATATACAGAAAAAAAAAAAAAAGATAAACGGTTTCAAAGCAAATATATGAGCAGTGGTTTTTAAAAGAAAAACAATAAAAAATTGTGTTGTGATGGGATTCGAATCATAGACATTCTGAAAATGATTATGATACGGAGAGGTTCCATAACTTTAAATTACGGACTTTAACCGTATATTTTAGTTTACTTTAGTATAGCCTCTATTTTACAGAGCGCCATAGTTCTTTTTAACGAAGAGAAGTTATACATATTTTTTTGTTTTTTTTATTTGCATTCACTCCCAACAAGGCTGCAAGCAACCACTATTAAGTTGGGAGTTACTAGGAATAAAAAGAACAGAGTTATAGAGCAAGGAAACGGTTGACAGAAGACTTGAAAAGTTGAAGGTTGTATGAGTCAGTAAAACATGAAGATGGGAGAGAGTTCTAAAGGATTGAAGTGCAAGGAAAAAAACTAGATAAATAAAAGTTTTTAGAGCATGCAGGGACAGATACAGTAAACGAATGAGACTTAGCTGAATGACAAGTAAAACGAGAATGAATTTTAGTTGATGGAACTAGAGATGATAACTCCTTTGAGCAGTGACCATGATAGTATTTGTAGGAAAGAGAAAGAGATGCAACTTTACGACGATGGGAAAGAGGCTCAAGCTTAGCAGATAGTCCAGGTCCAACAACATTTACAATGCGTTTTTGGACCTTGTCAAGAAGAGAAAGTGAATCGTTAGAAGAACCAGCCCAAATATGACAACAGTATTCCATACAGGGACGAATAAGAGATTTGTAGAGGTAGAGAATGGAATCAGAAGTAAGGAAATGGCAAGCACGATAAAGAGAAGCAACCTTAGCAGAAGCTAATTTAGCAATTGATTGTATATATGATTTCCATGAAAGGTTAGTAGTAAGCGATAATCCAAAAAAACGTAAAGAGGAGGACTCAGTAAGAGGATTGCTATTCGTTAATATAGAAATGTTGACCATATTACGGTAGTTGTTTGCAATAAACAACTGGGTTTTGTTAGAGTTGTAATTCACAAGCCACTGTGAACCCCAATCTATTACTGAAGTAAGATCGGATTCAAGATTAGCTGCTTGTTCTAGGCGATCGAAAAGAGAAGACCTTTTGTCAAGACAGGAGTATAAAGTTGAGTCACCAGCAAAAAGAGCTACTTTAGATAAAAGGTTGTCAGGAAGATCGTTTATGTAGATAAGAAACAAAACAGGGCCCAGGATAAAACCTTGGGGAACCCCAGAAGTTACAAGTCGGCCGTAGAGCGAGAGGATCGAAAACCGTATTGATTGTCTTACAGTAGTTTATTTGACTCAAGATGAGATGTGAGGAATTTGTTGATCAAAGACTCAAAGACCTTGCTAATAACAGAAAGAAGACTGATCGGACGATAATTGGAGGGGTCAGAATTTTCTCCAGAGTTTTTGAATATTGGAACCATAGATGCCATTTTCCAACAAGCAGGAAAACAAGGCTCAGTCAAACACTTGTTAAATAGTTTAGAGAGAATTGAAGAAAGTTCTGGAGAACAATTCTGCGAGACTGTGACAGGAATGTTGTCTGGACTACAAGTTGTAGACGAGTTTAATTGGAATATGACTTTAGCAACAGAAGCCGGAGTGATTTGAATGTCTAACAATGGGTCAACCTGTTTGACTGGAATGGAAGGAAGATAATGTCCATAAGATTCAAGAGTGAAATTAGAAGAAAAGTTCTTTGCAAATAGTTCTGCCTTATCCTTGGGAGAGGTAATAAGATTAGTCCCATGAATGAGAGATGGAATGTTAGATCTACCCTTGTTAATAATACTGTTGAAGATTTTCCAAAAGTCTTTAGAGCCTCACTTCTGTGATAAGATGCGAGATTTAGTGAACTGAGAATAATGGAGTTTAGCATCAGAAAGCACCTTTTTACATCGATTTCTTGCAATAATAAATAGCCGTTTGTTCTCAAGCGAGTTGTTCTTTTGAAAAAAATGATTACGATTGGATATAGCAGCCGCACAAGAAGGAGAAAACCATGGAGTAGAATGAGGCTTGACTTGAAACCGACGAGAAGGAATAAAAGCTTCCATTCCAGCCTGAATCCAGGAGGTTACGTAGGAGGCGCATTTTTCAGCTGAGAGAGAAAAAACATCAGCCCAAGGACCATCACGAAGAAAATCACAAAAAGAATCCCAGTCAGCTTTAGGGTAGTAGTAGGAGGTGCGATGATAAAGTGAGCCAAAAAAGAAGTACGAGAACAAAGATTTATAGAGATTATTGCATGGTCAGAACCACCTAAGGGAGAAAAGGGAGAAACTGAACATAAGCTAGGGTCAGAGACAAGACATAAGTCAAGGAGTGAAGGTAAATGATTAGGGTTGTCACGAAAACGAGTCACAAAGTTAACTATCTGAGAGTAAGAGATTGAGAAACGCAGAAGTTAAAGGCTTTAGCGCCAGCAGGATCAGTGGTGTTAAAGCCAAGCCATTCAGTGTGATGGGCATCACACTGAATGGCTTGGGTCTAACAACAACAATATTGGCAGAGGGGTAAAGAGAGAGAGAGAGAGCATGGTCAATTTGATCAGAGATAACATCTTAAAGAGTACAATCATGAGAAGAAGAACAATAAAGAACAAAGAGAAAGGTGATAGAGTGAGGAGGTGCTAGGCAAAAACACATAAAAGAATGTTCAAAGGATTCGAATCTGATTTCACGACAAATAGGGGAATTAATGCGTATGTATACCCATAAACCTAGCATGTGACTATTGGAGTCTTTACGAATTAAAGGATAGCACCCATCAACACTGACATCTGAAGAAGGAATTGCAGAATTTAAATTTGTTTTACTGAGTGCAAGTAAGTCTGGTGAGGTAAGACTCAACTGGCGGAAAGTTGCTTCGCAGACCGCAAATATTTGTAAAAGATATATTAAAACATTTAGGTGGTGGGGATGGTTTTTTAGGTTTAAAATTTTTGGTTATTTTGGTCATGATTTGGGTTTAATGAGAACTTGACTCATTCATAGATAGAGCACAGCCTCCTAATTAATGACCTATGCAGTTGTCTCAGTCCTGTTAATTAACCCTTAGCCGTGACATAGGGCTCCTTATGTGGCCTTGACAATACACACCAAAAGCATTAACAGGGACACCATCCATGCGCAACATGGCACTGTTAATACTCTGATATTTTGCAGCTGTTGATGGAATCAGCCTCTCTGAGAATTCGGGAAACCTTACTACCAGCCGGCCTCAGAACCATTAAACTGAGTTTTAGAGCTGTACCCGCATATGGAGATAACAGGAAGAGTTGCATAGCCATTATCAAGGAGGCATAAGCAAAATTCTATGAGTAGAGTTAAGGAGAACAAGCATTCATCATCCTAGGCAGGAAACAATGTAACACAGGCTACAATTACGCCAGCCTAATAGATGAAGAAGGGGTTCAAGGCTGGTTAGCAGAATTCTTCTGCTTACCCCTAAAGTCTTTGCCTAGGAGGCCTTTTACAAGACAGTAGCTGGATGCAGATCAACATCTGCCCAAGATGAGTATTTTTATCAAGACACCATCTCTAGCTTTTACTCAACCAAGAGCCCCATAGCAGGGGAATTTTTAGTCGGAGTTTATTTCTCCTAGCCTTTGCCCACGAAGAGCACACTCTGCAAGGCAGCAGGGCTTGTGGCAAGTGATACTGGGTTATGTGATACCAGTAGCAAGATTGATCTTGATTATCCTGACCTGACCTGGAGTAGTTAAAAGGAGTTACTTCCCCCAACAGTACTTTGAGAAAACCAGGCATGACATTTTGAAAGTGCATTAGGAAAAACACTGCATCTAACAAAATACAGGAGTCTTAGGTAAGTGTAGGTTTTGTAGTTGGAGTAAGTAGCTAGTTACTGAGCTCATGCTGCATCAGAGAATAAACAGAACACAAACAAACATAAATCAACTTACGGGTGAGTCAACACCGCGCCAGAGGTTCTGACAGAACACAAACATACATAAAAAACATAAAGTAACTTCGGGTGAGCGAACACCGTGCCAGAGGTTCAGACAGAACACAAACATACATATAAAGTAGACTTTCAAACTCACTTTCCAGATTACCCGAATCATTTACCTTCTCTACTCAACTTATGTCTTGTTTCTGATCCTAGTCAGTGTTCAGTTTCTTCACACTCACCCTTAGGTGCGTCTGATCAAGGTTTGGTTTCTCTAAAACTATTATCTCATTCTTATTTACCATTAGAATCCCCCTATCATCGTACATCTTACAACTACCTTAAAGCTGACTAGGACTCTTTTCGTGACTTTCTTCGTGATGGCCCCTGGGTAGAAATCATTCGTCTCCCTGTTGACAAATGTGCTTCTTACATAACTTCGTGGATTCAGGCTGGTATAGAATCCTTTATTCCCTCTCGACAATTTCAGGTCAAGCCTCACTATTCTCCATGGTTTTCCTCACATTGTGCTGCTGCAATTGCCAATCGAAACCATTACTTCCATATCTATCAGCAAAACAACTCTCCAGAAAACAGACGTCTCTTTATTACTGCTAGGAACCATTGTAAAAAGGTTTTGTCTAACGCCAAAACCCGCTATTCTCAGATCATGAAATCTCGTATTTCATCACAAAAATTAGGCTCTCGTGACTTCTGGAGAATCTTTAATAGTATCAATAATAATGGCAAGTCTGTAATTCTACCTCTTTTGTACGGTTCAGACTTTGTCACCTCACCCCTAAAGACAAAGCTGAATTGTTTGCCAAGAACTTTTCATCAATATCATCTCTTGATGCCACTAGTTGCGTTTTACCTGATATACCCGTCAAACAGGTTGATCCATTGCTCGATATTCATATCACTCCAGCTTCTGTATCTAAAGTGATTTACCGCTTAGACTCTTCTACAGCTTGCGGCCCGGACAACATACCTGTTATAGTCTTGCAGAAGTGTTCTCCTGAGCTGTCGTCTATCTTTTTAAAACTATTCAACAAGTGCTTATCAGAGTCTTGTTTTCCAGCCTGCTGGAAAGCAGCATCTGTTATCCCTATTTTTAAAAATTCTGGAGAGCGATCTGACTCATCTAACTACCGTCCCATTAGTCTTCTTCCTATCATAAGCAAGGTTTTTGAATCTTTAATTAACAAACACTTAATCTCTCATCTCGAATCTCATAACCTACTTTCTGATCATCAGTATGGATATCGATCTTCTCGCTCTACGGCTGATTTGCTATCAGTAATAACCGATAGATTTTATTGCGCATTAGATAAAGGTGGAGAGGTTAAGGCCATTGCTCTTGATATTTCTAAAGCGTTTGATAAAGTTTGGCATGCTGGTCTCCTCCATAAGCTTTCTTCTTATGGTGTATCTGGAAACATCTTTAAGATTATTGAATCTTTCTTTTCCAATCGTAGTATAAAAGTTGTCCTTGACGGACAGCACTCTTCTTCTTATTCTGTAACCTCAGGCGTTCCCCAAGGTTCAATCCTTGGCCCTATACTCTTTTTAATTTGAATTAACGATCTTCCAGATATTCTCACATCTAAGATGGCATTGTTTGCTGATGATACTACGATTTATTCTTGTCACGATAAGAAGCCAACTCCCTCTGATTGCTTGCAGGGGGCATCTGACCTCGAAAAGGATCTCACTTCTGCTACAGCATGGAGCTCGCAGTGGCTGGTGAACTTTAATCCAGATAAAACTCAATTTTTTTCGGCCAATTGTTATCGCAATAATTTAGACCTTCCTATATTTATGAACGGTAATGTACTCGATGAGTCTCCTACCCTTTATCTTCTAGGATTAACTCTTACTTCTGATCTTTCTTGGAAACCTTATATCAAATCCGTTGCAAAATTAGCATCTGCTAAAGTTGCTTCTCTTTATCGAGCTCGTCACTTTCTTACTCTGGATTCTATTCTCTATCTCTATAAATCTCAAATCCGGCCTTGTATGGAATACTGTTGCCATATCTGGGGTGGATCTTCTAATGATGCCCTTCCTCTTTTAGACAAGGTGCAAAAACGCATTGTAAACATATTTGGACCTGCTCTTGCAGCCAACCTTCAACCTCTGTCACATCGTCGTAATGTTGCTTCTCTTTCTCTTTTTTACAAATACTATAATGGGCACTGCTCTAAAGAGCTAGCGTCTCTTGTGCCATCTACTAAAATTCATTCTCGTGTTACTCGTCATTCAATTAGGTCTCGTCTTTTTTTCTGTTACTGTTCCTAAGTGCTCCAAAAACTCTTATTCATCTAGTTTTTTTCCTCGAACATCAGTTCTTTGGAATTTGCTTCCTTCATCTTGCTTTCCTGATTCATATAATTTGCAATATTTTAAGTCGTCTGTCAATTGTTATCTTGCTCTACAATCTTCATCTTTTTTCTTCCAGTAACTTCCAACACTAATTAGTGGTTGCTTGCAACCTTGTTGGAAGCGAAGATAATTAAAAAAAAAAAAAAAGTATATATACATATATATATATATATATATATATATATATATATATATATATATATATATATATATATATATATATATATATATATATATATATATATATATATATATATATATAAATAAAGTAAAGTAATATTAAATATTTTTAAATTACATTTTAAAAATTACAATTACAGTGTTACATTTTTTTTTTTTTTTTTAAATACAACTTAAATAAAATTAAATATATATATATATATATATATATATATATATATATATATATATATATATATATATATATATATATATATATATATATATATATAAAGATAAGTAATGATGTAAAGTATGATGTCGCTTTTTAACAAACAAAAAAGTTATAAAATAAAAGAGAATAAAATAGAAGTTAAAAATAAAGTAGTATTTGAGATACGTCATAATCAAGTAACTGTTTATTTAAGATACTTTAAAAAGTTTGAATTGAAGTTGTAGTTTTACTATTATTTTGGAAGAATAAGTTCTACAAATGAGGCCCTCGGTAAGTTATTGAGAATTCGGATTGTTTTAGCAAAGTTTTTGCTACCTGATAATTAAGCAACTAATACTTTGTTTGATGTTTATGATCAATAATAAATTAAAGGTCTTCAAAAATATTTGGAAGCATTTGATATTTTAATCTAAACATGAATAAGAGAATATTATAAATATTTAATTGGTAAACATTCAGCATTCCAAGCTTTCTAAGCAGTGGATTGGCACTGGTGTATACATTAGCATTAAATATAAGGCGGATTGCTTGTTTTTGTATTTTTAAGATACGCGTTAGTTTTGACGGATAAGTGCTTGCCCATGCAATGTTGCAATAACTAAAATAGCTTTGAACAAATGAAAAGTAAATGGATTTTAAACAGTTCTAATCCAACATAGTTTTATACATAATACCCATACTTTTTGAAACTTTATTTTCTACAAGATTTTATTTTCTACAAGATTACTCTTTCCAACTTATTTGCTCATTGATTAAAACACCTAAGAATTTAACACAGAATGTCCGTTGCAATTTTAAGGGCAACGTGCCAGATTTAGAAGATTTAAAAAAAAGAGTATATTTGCTTTTGGCAAGGTTCAGAGAGAGTTTGTTGACTTTAAACCATTCATTAAGGTCATCAAGTTCATGATTCATACACTGTTAAAAATTCCCGTACTTTTACGGAATTATTTTCCGTAATTTGTACGGAAACTATCCATTTAACAAAAATGAACGGATACTTTCCTTCTTTTAAAAAACACGGAAATTTCCGTTGGTATAAGACTTTATAATGGATGCCAAAGTAAAATTTTATCATACAAGCTTGTTACATTAAAAAGCAATTTTAGATTTTTTAGCTAGCGCGTTTTTTAAATATAACCCATTCTAGTGTATGTTTGTATATATATATATATATATATATATATATATATATATATATATATATATATATATATATATATATATATATATATATATATATATATATATATATATATATATATATATATATATATATATATATATATATATATATATATATACATATATATATATATATATATATATATATATATATATATATATATATATATATATATATATATATATATATATATATATATATATATATATATATATATATATATGAATTATAAATATATATATATATATATATATATATATATATATATATTATATATATATATATATAACTCATATATATATAAATTTTGTGCTAAAATTTTGTGCCGGGTTTTTTGAACTTTTTTTTAGGTAACGTCAGGCGAATGTTTTTTTGTGGCGTTTCTGTTTAGAAACATTACTAAACTTAGATTATTTTTGAAAAAAAGAATAGTTAAACTTGATTAATATATAACATTTATGTGTGGTTAGTAATTTTTGTATTGCTTTTATTTGTATTAAAAACTTGGTTGTTGTTCTCACATTAAATTATTGTCGAAGAAATGCTCAGATAGTTTGCAAACGTATCCAGATAGTTTTTTACATGTATTTTTTATCTACATACCAAATTTCATTGAAAAATATTATTGAGCAGCTATAAAAGTGAGCAGTTTTGGTACCTCATTTCTGTTTTTCTGATTTCTGTAAATGGGTGGTAAGAGGGGTACGAACAAGTTGAATTTTATTATGTTATATGTATAATATATATATTATATATATATATATATATATATATATATATATATATATATATATATATATATATATATATATATATATATATATATATATATATATATATATATATATATATATATATATATATATATATATATTAATACAATTAGACATAGACTGCCAATATAATATATTTTTCTTTTTCTTTTTTTTTCAATAGTTGATTAGATTTTTTATATTAATTAATATTAGTTTGTATATTTTTACTAGTTTATTTTATTTTGAAAGTAAAAATTACTATTTATTTTAGTGTGACTTGTTTATAGTTTCTAAAATTTTATTGGTTTATTAAAATTGAAAACATAAGCGTTGATTACTATAATTCTAGCTATAGGTATGATGGTATTTTAAAAACTCTTTGTATTATCACATGTTTTATGATGTCAGTATACATTGGCATTTTTGTCTGCGTGTATAAATAGTATTTTTTAATTACGTAATAATACAGTATTATTAAAAATATTTTTTATAATAAAAGTATAATATTGTTTATAATTTTATGTTATATTATTATTCGGTAGTTATACAAGACTTTCTTTACTTTTTTTTTGTAAATAAAGTTGCTTTTTGTGCCCCGCCAATGAGCACAAAAAGCAACTTTATTTTTTGTTTGTAGTACAGTTAAAGAGTATTTAGATACACACTTCTTTTTACCTGCCAAAACTTGCATTTGTTGTAAAAATAGACATGTACCTTTTTTATTTATTAACAGTATTAAGTCATTTGTTATAACTATTATTTTGTTTAAATATTTGTAAACCACAAATCTTTAGGGTTTTGAAAAGATGTAAAAGTTGATTTTGCAACTTTACAAGGAATAGTAATCGTTTTAAGGAATTTTGTAATGAACCCTGTATATGCATTGCACAAATATTGCCTGTCTTTCTATCATCATATCCTACTCCAAATAGTTCTCTTACTACTGTTTTAAGTACTTTAGATAATTCACCACTTGAACACATAAGTAATTTATCACCACTAAATCACAAGCCTTTATTTTCCAAACATTCTGTTAACAATGAGTTGGCATGAAACAAGAGGAGAAAAAAGCCCTAGAAAAAAAAGGTTTGAATACCAGATTGTCCTATTCAACTTCTCAGCTTGCTGTTACATCCAGCATGTGTTAAAAAAAATTAGTAATAGTGACAACAAAATTAAAAAGCACGGCATACAAGTTGAAAGTACTGAGACAAAAAGTTACATAAAAAAAACAAATTGTTAAAGTTTTGAGAGCTGAACTTAGAGATCTTAAACAAAAGTTGCAAACATATTATTACAGTAAGATAATACGCAATCTTAAAGCTTAAAAAAAAAGAAATGAAAATTTCAGAACTTTTAAAGCTAAAATAAGTTAAAGTTGTACATAATTAAGATATTAAGGCAAATAAAATGCTGATAGCTAGTTACGAATATTTGCTTGCATATATGTAAAGCAGTTGATCATCAAGCTTTTATTTAGATTTTCATTTAGCATCTTTTAATGATAGTGATCAATCGATCATCTCAAATATATCAAACGCAATGTCAGGCAAAGTTGCAATTAACCATCTTACCATAAGCAAACTGTGTGACATATAAGGGGAAAGTTTGAATGAACTAAACTGCCATTTACACGCTTTTGATATAATTGCTACCTCATGGCTGGGTATAATTGTATGGCATTTAAAATAGTTTTGGCTATGAACAAGTTGAGGTTTAAACATGGCAAAGGTGATTCAGAAAGATTTGTTAGTTTTTAGATGATCAAAAACTACCACGAGGTATCATTCCAAGGTATCAAGAAAAATTCTTCATATTTTCTTTCATACTTGTTTTATTTTTATAAAACATTTAATAAGCTTGAGTATTTTTTAACCATTGGAACAGTAATATGCAGAACTATACAAACAGTTCTTAATGCAGTATTTTGTAACAAAACAGCTCTAAAGCAAAAGTGTGTGCTTGCATTATTTGGAAAACCACCTTCTCAAAGTCACATAAAACTTTTTCATATAGTTTCCACCCTGGATGACAAAGTTTTGTGTGACTGTTGAGGAGGCAAATTTTGACCATTATAGTGGAATTCGGTATTAAAAAATATTTTACTAAAAATTGCAGATTTTAAATCAAATCCAAGTTCACTTTTTAAAATGACCTTGAACCAAATATTTTAGATCCAATAAAAAATGTTTTGTTTGATTGATGAACACTTTATCAGAATGACTTTTGCTTGTCTTATTGCAGTGAGAGACGTCATAACTCATCAATGTAAGAGGTATTTCTCACTTTCTATTAACCAGACTCTCAAGGAGGAAGTAGCATGTGCAAGGCTTCACAATATAAATAGTGAAGAGTTAATGGGAATGTTTAGTGAGGCTGAAGAAAGATCCCCTAATGTAACAATTTGTTATGTTTCATACAAATTTAAATACCTAGATAGTTTAAATCAATTATCTAGAGAAAATATAGTTACTATTTAAAAACTTTGGCATATAAAATTCGCCGAATGGTCACACACGAGCAGTGAACGCCTGAGGGAAGAAATGAAATACATTAGAATAAAGGAGAATTATTTATTAGACAAAGCATATTTTGACAATTGTCAAGACAAAAATAAAGATTAATAGAGGAATATTTAAAAATAAATAAAACTAATAAATAAGGAATCTTTAAAAATAAATAATATAGTTATGTGGTCTATTCAGAAACCCATAAAAATATAGTTATGTGGTCTATTCAGAAACCCATAAAAATACAGTTATGTGGTCTATTCAGAAACCCATAAAAATATAGTTATGTGGTCTATTCAGAAACCCATAAAAATATGGACGATAAATCAAATGAAGCATAATGATATATGAGCAGATGTTTCAAAAAAAACATGTATGCAAATGCTAAAAAATGGATGAAAAAGACAAAAGAAAGTTAAAATGACAGTTGCTTGAACTCTCTTACAATGAAATAAAGTGTTTAAATACATCGTCTATCAAACAACTTCATGACTAAGAATATGTAATGTCATGACTAAGATGATGTAATGTCAGATAGAATTGTTGGGCAAAAACTTTGCCATGAATGGTACTAAGTGAGTATTCGAAGTATGTCATGCATGATGGTATAGAAGAAAAACTTGATAAAACAAAACAAGACAAAGTTTACACGATTTCTTACTAGAATAAAGGTAATACTGATACTGAAGCTGTTGACTACAACATGATAAAATTTCAGCTTCCGCTGATGTGGGACCAGGAGAGTTGATATTTTTTTAAAGTGTAATATGTAACAAATTATGATATTACTTGTAATGAAGCTTTAAAAATAGATACTGCAAGTGATGAAACTTACAAAACAGATACGGCATATGATGAAACTTGTATAAAGGTATTGCAAGTAATAAAACTTGAAGAAATAATCATATAAAGTCAGGTATGCCTGGTATTAAAACATGTTTTTGTTTTACTTTTTTTTATAAATGTTTTTAGAGAAGAATAAAAGTATTTGACTTGGAATGATCTTTGCACAAGTATTGTGACTTCCAAAATATTTTGATAGGCGGCTCTGGCTTATCTTCACGTGGTTTCTATTGTTACAAATGATTATTACAGTGTTCCATTTATGAAATTGATTATTTTAATTATTTACTAAAAGCCAAGAAAACTATTTAATCTTAGGATATCTAAAACGTTTTAATACAGAACAATATAAAATTGATTGTTACATTTTTTTTATGGGATACAACACTGATATTTTTGGTAATGAAATAAAATATATTTAATGAAATATCAAAAAATGAAATATATTAATTTATTTTGTTTGTTAAAGATACAATTATTTTCAAGAATTCAACATCTTTTTATTGTAGGTTGTGGGTAACCATTACCACCCTATTCAACAAACTTCTCAACTTAACCAAAAATTTACGAATAGCAACGAAAAGACTTTTTTTCCAAAAGTAGGCTCGGTTGTGGTCTTTATCTTTAGCTTGTAGGTTATACTTGGTGCCAAAAGCCTAATTCAGGTTTTAAATTGTTAACTCATTTTAAAATAATTATAATTGTTATTATAAAGATTTATTTATTTTACTTATTTATTTTTTTAGGTTGGGGGGGGGGGCACACGCTCCTCCCACAAGTCAATAAACACACCACCAATAAATGAAATTCTCGTAACAAAAAAAAATTTCATGTTTTTTATACTGTGTACTAGTTTCACTTATTTTATTAAATATAGAAATATTTATTTATTTATAATTAAAGAATTAAATATTTTTGAAATTAGGGTGTGTTAAACCATCACCACCATGTCCATCACCAACTTTAATAAACATCAATCATTGATGGTCTGGAATAAAATTATAGCAACTTTTTGTATAAAAAAAATAACCGTTTGTTGAAAAAAAGCACTTTTTATTGAAAGAAATATGCTTATTTTTAGGGTAAAAGTGGTGGTTCGGCACCCCCTCTAGCCCCTAGGAAACGCCCAATAGGTAGACGATGTTATAAATTTGTAGCCCATACCCTATCTTTTGATACTAAGTTGTAGGTATTTAGAAAAGAATTAAAAAATTTATAACAATTTAAGTGAAGAAAAATTAAATTTTGACCACAGTTTCTTCAACAAATCCATATATCAAAAATTTGCGACTAAAAACGTCATAACTTTTTGTAGAATAGTCGGATTTTAATAATTTTTTCACCTTTAAAATACTGTATTGAAGAATACAGTATTTTAAAATGATATATAACAATCTAACCTTTGATCAATTTAAAATTTTCAATCCACATACCTAATATATATATATATATATATATATATATATATATATATATATATATATATATATATATATATAATTATATGTGAATGATTATATTATAATTGCAAAAAAAAAAAAAAAGACTAAAAAGTTCACAAGTTACTTATAAAGTATGTAAGATAAAATATTTATATAAAAGTTAAATGTAAATTTATTATGTTACATAGTTTATATACTATGTGATTTGTTTGCATTTAATTTATATTTTTTTATAATAATATTATAAAAACAAATATAAATTAAATGCAAACATATATATTTAAACATATATATATATATATATATATATATATATATATATATATATATATATATATATATATATATATATATATATATATATATATATATATAAATGAAAACATATATATATATTATTAATATAGGTAATATAAACTATAAAATATAGGTTTTATAATATATCATAATCATTTAACTATATATTATATACAAATTGTATCCAATAAATTTGTGTGCATATTATATTACAACACGATTACAACAATTGTATGCAAACACGTTTAATGCATACAAATCAAACTCTGAAAAATAATAAAATAATAAAAATAATAATATATGTCCAAGCATAGTATACTATGTAATACAATACAGTGTATATATATATATATATATATATATATATATATATATATATATATATATATATATATATATATATATATATATATATATACATATATATATATATATATATATATATATATATATATATATATATATATATATACATATATATATATATATATATATATATATATGATACATACACCATTGGCCATTAATTAGAGCATAGTTACTTATATATCCTGTTTGCTTAAAATTACTTTAAAAACTAGTTAGCTTTTTAAATATTTTATTATTTCTAATTAATATCATATTTTTTATTTAATGGACAAGTTGTTACCATAAAATTTCATTTGTGTTTCTAATTATATGTAACTATAACATCGACTATATTTAAAAAAATTTTTTTTGTTCGTCAAAAATTAATGCTTACATCTTTATTTTTAAAATTAATGTAATATTTTAATGATTTTTTTTTATAATTTAATTTAATTTTCATTAGCATTAATTAACTCTAAATTTCTAATTTTGAAATAGTACTGATGAAAACACAAATAAATTAGATATTAAAAAAGCCTCAAAACGAGTGAAGTAATACAGCATGAAACTCCAAAATCATGGTTGAGATTCTCTGAAATTACATGTTACAAATCTATTTTTATTTAAAACCAAGTACTCGTCAAATAGCCAATAAGTTAAATATTGGATATTCAGTTTTTGCACATATTTGAAAACCTTATACTGAAACAGATGACATTAT
Organism: Hydra vulgaris; assembly: GCF_022113875.1. Taxonomy (NCBI): domain Eukaryota; kingdom Metazoa; phylum Cnidaria; class Hydrozoa; order Anthoathecata; family Hydridae; genus Hydra; species Hydra vulgaris. The sequence continues at coordinate 11,164,051 of NC_061157.1, read as the reverse complement.
GGATCTGGATAATCTGGTGGGCAACACAATGAGATAAACGTTTATTAATTTGCTTGATGAAACACGACAGCAAGTAGTGAAATGTTATATTCTCAGACAAAATGAGGTAGATATGCAAGAATATGTTATTGCTTCGTGTTCTGCTATGGCGATCACCTCAAGAGTAATTTAATTTGATTTGTACATGAAAACCAACCAAGCAAGGTAATGGCAGTGTAGACTTTTAGGCCTACATGAATTATGCAGGACTTAAATGCTATTGATTATTTGAAGGTTGACTTAATGCTGATAGAAACATTGAAATTTTAGATAATTGCATTCTTCAATCCTTATTTGAGAAAGGTGGTTCTGCAAAATATCGAAATGCTTTTTTTTATGGTTTTTCTTTTGTAAATTATTGTTTTAGTATATTATTTGAAATATATACTTAACTTTAGTCCAATTTTTTTAAAAATTAAAATAAAATGTTTCATTATTTTTTATTTTTTGATATCTAAATCAATATGTTAAGATCTTTTTTTGGATTTTCATAATGCATATAGATTTTACTTATAATATTAAAAAAATAAAAATAAGAGCATTTTAGTTTCTGATTTATTTTTTTTTGAATTTAATGTTTTATAAAAAAATCGTGACATCTTATCTACCCCGAAAAACTAATTTAATGTCATGTCCTGGACATGACTTTAAACCGCGTAACTAGCATTGGATAATACCTCGTATCTACAGTACATTTTTTTTAAATGTATATATATATATATATATATATATATATATATATATATATATATATATATATATATATATATATATATATATATATATATATATATATATATATATATATATATATATATATATATATATATATATATATATATATATATATAATAGGGTGGGGCATAAAACACCTAAGTCAATAAAAAAAATACCATAATAGTTTTTCTGGTTCCTTTTGATATCTGCATTATAAATATATAATTTTTTTTTTTATGGGTACTCCTATGGTCGGTCCCAGCAGTCCGAAATTTTGAAAATTTCAACTTTTTGTAAATAATGAGGGGGGCTGGGTCACTTACAAATATTTCAAAAATATCTTTAAGGTTATTTTTGTAGCCTGATAAATCTAATTTAAGATTATATTTTGTTTTATTGCAAAAAATGAAATGAAATGGTCACCCCTTCCCATTTAAAGACATGTTGTGTATATTTGGGAGTTAGGGGGGGGAGGGGTTCAGTTTAAAAAAATCCGTAATTTTTAAAATTTTCATTTAAGTGTAAATAAAAACAATGTCAATAAGCAATGATTATGGTAAAAAATCTCATCGTGAAGTTTTTCTTGTTGGAAAAAGAATCGGAACAATACCTATCACACAATTGCCAACTAAAAGAACTGTATTGCAATATTACCATTACAGAGATCTTATGCTAAGAGCTGATTTTCCAAACATTTCATCAGTTAGTATAGCTTCATGTCCACTTGGTGATTTCTTTACTGCACAATGTGCTGAAATAGGTGGTTGTCTCCAAAAATGTTTACCATGCGTCCTTTACGAGGTGAAGAAAATTTGGCAAAAAGCAGGAATTTTTTTTTTTTTTTTTTTTTTTTTTTTTTAAACATCTTCACTTCCAACAAGGCTGCAAGCAACCACTAACAAGAGTTGGAAGTTACTGGAAGAGAAAAGACTAAATCTGTAGAGCAAGATAACGATTGACTGATGACTTAAAAGATTGCAAATTATATGAATCAGGAAAGCAAGATGAAGGAAGCGAATTCCAAAGAACTGATGTTCGAGGAAAAAAACTAGAAGAATAAGAGTTTTTGAAGCACTTAGGAACAGTCACAAAAAAAGGATGAGACTTAATTGAATGGCGAGTAACACGAGAGTGAATTTTAGTAGATGGCACAAGGGACGCTAGCTCTTTAGAGCAGTGCCCATTATAGTATTTGTAGAAAAGAGAAAGAGAAGCAACATTACGACGATGTGACAAAGGTTGGAGATTGGCTGCAAGAGCAGGTCCAACTATGTTTACAATTCGTTTTTGCACCTTGTCTAAAAGAGAAAGAGCATCATTAGAAGATCCGCCCCAGATGTGGCAACAGTATTCCATACAGGGACGGATTTGAGATTTATAGAGATAGAGAATAGAATCTGGAGTAAGAAAGTGTCGAGCTCGATAAAGAGATGCAACCTTAGCAGATGCTAATTTTGCAATGGATTTGATATACGGTTTAAAAGAAAGATCAGAAGTAAGAGTTAATCCTAGAAGATGAATGGTAGATGACTCATCTAGTACATCACCATTCATAAATACAGGAAGATCTAAATTATTACGATAACGATTGGCCGAATAAAATTGAGTTTTATCTGAATTAAAGTTCACCAGCCACTGTGAGCCCCATGCTGTAGCAGAAGTGAGATTCTTTTTGTTAATACTGACAAGCATATCAGGTTTTTATTATATTAAAATGCTTTTTAATTTTTAGTTTTATCCAGTTTAAAATTGATATTATACAAGTAACAATTATAAAGTCATAACATTTTATATATTTATAATAAATTACAACAGTTTTAATGCATTATTTTACTTTTGTTTTAGAGACAAGATTGTTGACTTAGAAAAGAAGAGAAAAGATTTAAACAAACACAGGAACCGTTTAAGTAAAAATTTAGTTTTAAAAAGAAAACTTTTTCAAGAATGCTAGAGGAAGTATTTGATGTAAGTCAAAACAATTGTGAACATACTATTATGAAAGATAAAACTTAAAATTTAAAAATTAGAAGAGAGGATGTAGATTTTCTTAACGACCAGAAAGGAGCGCGTGTTCAGAAAATGTTGGGTAAAGATAAAATTTCACAAAATATTGTAAAAAAAAAAAAAAAAAGAGAAATGAAAAAAAAAAATCAAAGTATAAAAGAGTCCATAAGAAAACAGAAAGAGTTGGTTACTGAGGAATTTGATGACACAATGAAAAATTTAAATACTTTAGATAATGACCAAGATGAACAGTATCTACAGCCTTCTATAAAAATTAAAAAATCTAATGCTGTTCCTCTTATAGTTCCTAAAAAATATAGGAAAAGATTTAGCTCCAACAGCATCACGATATGGAATAAGTTCGACTACACTGAATGCAACTCTTGCTTCTCTTATAAATAACATTTCTGGAACAACAGATGATTTTTCTATTTCTAAACAAAGTATTTTGAGGCAGAAAAAATCAAGTATAAGTACAACTGCCTGTAAAATTAAGGACAACTTTATTATATTGGCTAAGGGTAAAAGTCTTACCGTGCATTTTGACTCCAAAATTATGGTAGAATTGAGAGAAATTGGTAAAGAAAAAGTTGAAAGATTAGCTGTGCTAATCAGTTCACCAGATTTTTCAGAATCCCAACTTTTGGGTATTTTAATTGTGAAAGATGGCACTGCTGAGTCTCTTGGGAAAGCAATAAAAAAAACTTTACAAGACTGGGAGCTATTTGACTATGTTGATTATCTGTCCTTTGACACCACAGTCACAATTACTGGTTGGCTAAAAGGAGTCTGTACTCTAATTGAGCAGTGGGGAGGAAAAGCTTTGATTTGGATGGCTTGTCGTCATCATGTCTACGAATTACATATAAAGGTAAATATTGAAAAGAAGTCATAAAATATTTCTATATTTATTTATTTAATATTTCTCGATGAATTTAATAACGATTCACCTTATTATTAAAATTTAGTTAAGTGATTTGAAATAAATATATTTTAACACTTTTCAAGTGTTCTTACTGGAGGTAAAACAAGTGGACCAAAGACTGAGTTATTTGAAAGACTAAAGTGTAATTGGAAATCAATTCTTGAAAAGAAGATAAATTATGATAACCTAAAGAGATTTGAGAAAAAAAAATTAAATCTTTTTTGGAAAAGCAGGTTGGTTTGATTGTCCTAATTAGATTAATCTGTTTGATTATAAGTTTTAATAATAAACTTTCTTTATTTTTTATTTTAGGCTTCTGAATCATTAACATTTCTTCAAAATTGCCTCGATATATTTCCAAGAAATGACTACAAGTATTTTATACAGTTAGCAGTTCTTTGGTTAGGTGGCAAAGTAAAAGATTTTCACTTTAGATTTCCAATGGCTTCACATCATGCCAAGTTTATGGCACAGGGCGTTTATTATTTAACATACGACATTCTACAGCCACAATTCAGTAACTTATGTTCTGATATAATATCATTACAAGAGGGAAAGCTGATTCGTGAAATTGGTTCATTTACAGCACTATTTTATGTTCCATAGTTTATTAAAGCTCCTATCCCTGCCATAGCACCTTCTTTAGATCTAAAAGCCATTAATGAAATGATACAATATTCTGAATTATGTCTTAAACCAGCAGAGGCCGTACTAAAGTCACTTGAAAAACAAAATTGGTATTTAAATAAAAGATTTGTGGTTATGTGTCTTGCTGATAAATGCTTACCTGTAGATCAGCTACATAAATTAGCTCTTAAATTAGCTCAAACAGCAAAGCCTACCAGTTATAAAATGGAAAAACTAAGTTCAGTTTTTTTACTGACAATGAAAAAAAAAAAATAACAAAAAGAATTGAAGATTTTATTCGTCCTGAATCTGGTTTTTCTTTGATTTACTTAAAATGACATTACATGAGACAGAGTGGCTGAAAATCAGTTCATCAAACTTGGTCAAGTCTTTATTGAAACTTTCCGAAACGAAGAAGATAACCAAGCTAATTTACTGGTTGTTGCAGATCATCGTCTAAAATTTTAGACAACAGAAAAAAAATCTTGGTTGAAAGCTTTAAAATAACTTTTCTTTAAAAAATAAATACAAATGTAAAAAATTTTTTTATTTAAAATTGTAAAAAAAATTTTTTACTCCTCTCACCCCCCCCACCTCCCAAATATACACATCATGTCTTTAAATGGGTAGGGCTGACCATTTCATTTCATTTTTTGCAATAAAACAAAATATAATCTTAGATTAGATTTATCAGGCTGCAAAAATAACCTTAAAGATATCTTTGAAATATTTGTAAGTGACCCAGCCCCCCTCATTATTTACGAAAAGTAGAAATTTTCAAAATTTCGGACTGCTGGGACCGACCATAGGAGTACCCATAAAAAAAAAGATTATATATTTTTAATACAGATATCAAAAGGAACCAGAAAAACTATTATGGTATTTTTTTTATTGACTTAGGTGTTTTATGCCCCACCCTATATATATATATATATATATATATATATATATATATATATATATATATATATATATATATATATATATATATATATATATATATATATATATATATATATGAAAGAAAATTAATCAATGAACAAAATAAATCAAAACATTATTCTTTAGTTATGACTAGGAGTTTTTATATAGAAATTTGTTTTGTTTTTTATTTGTTTATCTCTACATTGACTCTTTAACCACAATAACTACAAATACCTATATTACATCCATACATATATTACATTACATACATACATACATATATTATGTATGTATGTATTAATAAAAACATTCCTGCCAACCTGTCAAAGACAAAATTAGATGTGTTTTTGCTAATTTTAATAAATTAGCAAAAACACATCTAATTTTGTCTCTGTTATAGCACTCTATTTTTAAAATACACTAACATATCTTACACACACACACACACACACACAGATATATATATATATATATATATATATATATATATATATATATATATATATATATATATATATATATATATATATATATATATATATATACATATATATATATATATATACATATATATATATATATATATATATATATATATATATATATATATATATATATGTATATATATATATATATATATATATATATATATATATATATATATATATATATATATATATATATATATATATATATATATATATATATATATATACAGGGTTTCCCACTTTATTTCGACAACGTATCATTCAATTTCGACATTGTATCAGTACATTTTGACAATGTTTCATTCAATTTCGACACCGTTGCATTTGATTTCGACTGTTTTGCATTCAGTTTTGACAGCGCTAATAATACTTAAATTAATATACAAATAAAACAGGTAGGTTCTTTTTAAATTCATTTAGATAATATAATTTTTTATTTTGGATACAAACTAAAATCTAAACAAAAAAAATATCGTATATAAAGTATTGCAATTGCAAATACTCTCTAATAAAAATAAAAATTACAAAAGTAAGTTTATTCTTTAATAACTGGTTCTCTTCATCATATACCTCAGTACGTGCGCAAAATAATTATTACAGTTTGTGCTAGTAATATTCAATGCACCGTTTTGTATATTTTCAAGCAGTTTCTCCTCAGTTCTAGACGAACATCTTCTGATAAACTGTTTCCATTCAGAAAACATATTTTCAATAGGTTTAAAAAAGGGGAATATGGAGGTAAAAATACCAAAGAATGCCCAGCACGTACTATTTCATTATGAACAACAGCTGTTTTATGAAAACGATCATTGTCTAAAATTAAGATAGCTCCAACAACTTCATTAACAGCTAATTGTGCTAATACTAAACGAATACAATCTAAAAAGCTTTCTGTATTAAATGCTCTTGTTTGTGCTACATATTTAAAAACTCCGTTTTTGTTCATTGCACAACAGACGGAAATATTTCTTAACCGTATATTGGTCACTGTTTGTGCGACCCTCTTTCCAGCTAAAAAACGTCCTCTTATAACTCGCATTGAATCGCACTAAATCCTACTTCATCAATAAAGAATATTTTATTGTCATTCATAGAAGACAAAATGTTCATGAATCTTTCTGCATAAGAAGCTCTTTCATTTCTTCTCTCTGGAATGTTGTGAACACATTTCAAAGTATAATTAAAACTATCAATGCATCTTGCTATAGTAGATTGACTGACTGAAATAGATTTTTGTTCAAAAAGTTTTTGTTTAATCTCCTTAAGAGTTATTCTACAATTATCAATTCAATTTTTTATTTAATCCTTGGATTCTTCTGTTAATTTTTTGTTTCTAGAACCACCTTTTAATTGCCGTTCTATCGGCAAACCATTTTTATATTTTTTAATAATCGAATAGATTGTAGTTCGTTTAAACCCAAGAATATTTGCAATTTCTGATGGTGAGTTTCCATTTAAGTAAGATTCAATTATCCTCGAACGGTTTTCATTGTTGATTGTTTGATTCGGCATTGCTGTTTATAAATATTGAAAATGATATTTAAGCTTTTATTATGAACTCTTGTTGTATTGAAGAGTCAAGTGCTTTTATTTACTTAATAAAAAATTATAACATTAATTTAATTTTTGATGACATTTTAATTATGTATTATTGGGATATTTTCCAAAGCGTAGATATTTTTTTTTGGCAATTAGACATAATTTATCCGGTCAATAAAAATAATGAATATAGCAATTAAAAACAACTATTATGGTAACTTGAAATAATTAATATCCACATTGTTTATTTTACCTATATATTTTACGTATATCCAAAAAAATATTGAAACCATATTCATGATGTCAGTACCCACTTTAAATAATGCAGAATTAAAAAAATAGCCACATTAATTATTTTATTGTCCCAATTAAATTTAACCCATTATTATTTAACAAAAATTTTCATCATAAATATAAATACTTTAATTCAAAATAGAGTGTTTTTTTAAATTGTCGAAATGTGATGCAACAGTGTCGAAATTGAATGCAAAAGTGTCGAAATGTAGTGATACAATGTCGAAATTGAATGCAAAAGTGTCGAAATGTAGTGATACATTGTCGAAATGAGGTGAGAAACCCTGTATATTTCGTTGTGTCAATCCCTAATGGTTAGTCAAAGCATTTACATTTACTTCTATTTATCAATTATAACCAATTGGTGTAATTACTCTTTAATTAATTTAATTAATTAATTTTACTAGGTCAGTAAAGTATCATTTTCAATAAAACGTGTTTTAAACTTAGGGGGGTGCGCCGTTTACAAGTCCGCCGGTTATTTGTATATTGTGTGTATAAAATATTTTAATATACAGCATTTGTGTACTATATAATATTTTGTATACACATGCTTTAATATAGCATATGTATACAAATATTATATTGTAAACATTTGCTATATGTTAAAATGTTAAATGAACGCCTTATACAAAGAACCTATTTGTATATTATGTAATCAATATTATTAATAATATTGTATACACAATATACAAATTTACTATTCGTATACTGTGTGTATAAAATATCATCATAAACACATTCTATAAAAATTGTCAATGATAATACTCAAAAGTATTTAAGTAATATTTACTATTAAAAGTTATTTAACTTTTAGTTAAATTAACCTTATGAAATTTTCATATATAAAATTTTTTTAATGTTAACTAATTAAATTATCTTTTTAATACTGGCACTAAAATTTTTTTTTTTTACATAAACAAAATTTATAATAGGTTTAGAATGTTGTCCTTATAAATTTCCAGCTGACGAATGGAAAGATAATTCCAATGAATGGCCTTTACTAAAATATCATGACCTATATCATTACTTGATGAAAAGTCCACATAAATTTTTATATTACTACTTTAAATTTTAATTTTTAATGATTTATTAAAAAATAGAAATATACCATTTAACTATAATTACAAAATTTTAATAAATTTTACTAACAATTTATTAGCTTTGATATTTTTACAATATTTAAAATATACTTAAAATATCTTTACAATATTTTAAGTTTACTTTAGGTTTGTTCAGTCCAGAAGCAATGGAAAATCACAAATCATTAGAGGCTTATAAATACTTTGTTTCGGGATGGGTGCAAACAATATATCATATATGCTTGATTCTGGGTTTTTTATTGCTAAGGCTGATGTTTGTTCGTCATACCAAATTAATGATACTCCATATCAACCATGGATTTCTCTGAATAAACATGGTTCAGTTCTTACAGCACAGTGCAACTGTTTGGCATGGTAAGATAAAAATGACAATAATAATTTAAGTAATAATAATTTATAATGGCAATATTTATGTGCAAAGTGATTATTATGAGAGACTGAAATATGTATGATATAATCTTTTGTTATAATTTTTATCTATTTATTTTTATTTTAGACTTGGAGAAACTCGCTCACAGGTTGCTGAAGTCCTTTACAAACTTGAAGCAGTTGCTAGACTTGGTATTATGTCAGACTCCCACAGATTTACCATGTCAGTGGAATCAAAACATTACTGAAAAATTGAACCATCTCTAATTTCTAATATAGATTTTTATTCCACTGAAGCTAAAAAAAAGGTTACAAATAAATTTAAACACAATCATTTGGAACCAACTAGCATTGAAAAATCAAACTTTCTTGAAGCAGTTAGAAAAATTGGTGCAAATGTTGTAGGATTGTCACTGTTTCCTGGCATGAGCAATGCTTTTTTACAACATTCTGAAAATAATGTTCCTGTTAAATAATTACCTAAACAACTTCGTAATTTGAACATGTCACACAGTATCGATTTTGATCTTGCAACTTTATGTTTATATTTGGTTTTTAGTAAAATTCAAAAATATTATGTTGTTAGATCATATATATTAAACATATTAAGTACATTTTTCAACAACTACATGTTAGAAATTGATGAAATTTTGTTCTACCTGCTAATTATTCTTACGCAGTACCATACACTCCTAATTTATGGGCATGGGCCCCTAAATTAGGGGAATGGGCCCCTAATTTAACGGGACCCTTTTCAAAATATAAGACGCTTTTTGTATTACCTAAAAAATTAAGTTTTTTTAAATAAAATTAGGCCCTAATTAGGAGAACTTTTAGAAGAGCCTCTAACGACACTGTTCTTACGACTTACATTTACTTTAATTACCTGTAGGCGCCGGCCCTGGACAAGACTAAGACGTCTAATTTAAAACGGAAAATTTGGCTGCGTAATAATAATATAAACGTATTAATATAATATAAACGTATAAAATAAATTATGAAAGGTATATAGGAAAGAGTTATGTTAAAAAAAATGTAATAATAAAAGAAATAACATTATATAACTATCTGATAATTCACAACAATTCAACTAATCTAATCACAAACTCCATGCAAGATGAACTTGATTTTATTTTTCTTATGCCTGTGTATCCATTAATAGAGTTTAACTTTTTATTAAAAGTTATTGCAAATATTTACAAATAAAAAATTGTTACTCAAGTTAACGTCAGGAAGGGCATCAGGTTGTGAAACATTGCTTTAACTCTTTCATAGTGGCCTTTATGTCACTATGGAAAACCATCCAAACCAAACAAGTGGGGGAAAATGAATATAAAAGTACAAAAAAACAAACAAACAAAAACACAAGCTAAACAAAAATTTTTATCAAGATTTCAAAATAATATTATTTCAATGTGTTTTATATTTATATTTATACTAAATAAATATTTTATTTAAATATGTTATTTATATGTATATTATTTATATTATTATATATATATAAATATGTTATTTATATTTATACTAAACATATAACAACCCTAAAAATATTTTGACTTTATTAATGTTTTGTAAATGTTCAATTTATTATTGTTTTATAAAATGCAATATCAACAGCAGGCATGTATGAATACATGGAAATGATATCATTGGCTTTTGCAACAGATATAGACTGATAAGAAGCACGAAAGCAAGCTGCCATTGGTATATTGGTATTTAATGGTTTTGCAACAATGGTTGATGCTGCTTTCTTGACAGACTTATTTATACGAGCTTGTGAATAATTATCGGAAAACGAGGTTTTAAAAAAAACATGGTATGGCAGTCCGTTTCGATAAACAAGATTTTTAACCTTTGAATAAGGCACTAACTTATAACTTGACAAACCAGCGACAACTGAAAAATTCTTTACATCTCCTAATTGCATTTGGTAAACACAGAAAGGTTTTTTACGGTTTACATTTTTAATAGCTCTTTCTAGCCCAAGTGGACTAAATATTTCTGCAGCAGAGAGGGATTTTTCAATCTGACTATGAATGTTGTCACATTCTTGAATGCTGGAATGACCTGGCTCGCAGAACTTCTGTTTAATTACTTTTATTTGTGGGTATCGTATTATAAATTCACACAAAACTGCTGACATGAAACTATTGCGGTTTTGTGGTACACATGAATCGAACCAAAGTATGAACTTATTTATGTCAAGGTCAGCCATGATTTTCAAAAGCAAACATGTTACAGCACTGGCTAGATCATTTCCTCCACGACCAGTCATGGCTTCGTGCCAAAGGATGCAATAACCCTTCCTGTTAAGCGAGCAATGACCAGTTAAGTTATAATTTGAAAGTTTTCGTTTGTAATAAAAGTTTCCCACATTAGCTCTAGGCAAATTTAAAACATTTTCAAGGTCAATACAAACAATTGCAGTTTTAGAATCAACATTTTGGCGATCATTTTCACGTTCAGTTTTGGTATCATTCCTTGATTTTATGTGCTTATTATAACTATCTGTTTGTTCATTGCTTGCATTAACAATGTTGCGATACTCATAGCATGTGTCACATAAATCTTTCTTTGGTTTTTGAAATTCTATATTGAACTCGTGATTAAAGATATAACGATACATATGTTCTTTTGCTGGAGGAGAGACATTTTCATCACAATATATTTTATAAAGATCATACATTCTACCTATATTTAGTGATCCTTCCATGTATTCTTTATGTGTCTTTTTCCTGCTATAATAAGCATCAATTCTTGGGAAAAGGTTAATATGGTCTCGTACAACTTGTTTAGACTCTTCTAGTAACCTTTTTTTAACATGTTTCCCTGATTTTGATTGCAATGGTGTTTCAGTAGTTAAAGATTTATTAAACTTATGAAAGTAAAACACTCTATGGCTGCTAATATTCAATGTTGAAAGATAATATGATTTACAAACTCTATATTGTGTATTAGAAACAAAAAAGCTATAATAATAAGATGTTTTTCTTCTTGAATTGTCACTAGCAGCTGTCCGACAGCGTTTTTTCTCCAGATTTTCAGTAGTTTTAGAATAGAAATGTTTTTTTCCGTCATCATCTAAGGTCCAAAAGTTATCAAATATTATTTGACGCTCAATCTCAGATATATTGGTAGAACATTTAAATTTACAATTTCTGCAACTTTTTAGTGCAACAATAGATCTTTTTGGCATTTGTTCTCCTTTCGTATTTTTATAAGCTTTACCCGACTGACGTTGGATTTTTCTTACACTTTGTTTCCAACTACTCCTATCAGCTTTATGTTTCCTAGAAACCCCACCATGGGGCGACCGACGAGAAGGTGTAATGCCAAGCAGCTCTAACGATTAAAATATTAATTTTTTATTATCCAGGATGTATAAATAATAACTTTTAAATTTAATCTGTAATGGCACAAGCGAAAGTCGAATTCTACTTTTCCAAAATTATAATACAAATTAAGTTGAAAAACTACCTTCGTTTTGATTTAGGGCAGGTTCCATTTCTTGGTCAATATTTGCAGTTGCCATTTTGAAAACAACAAAACTGATAAAATTATTCTTCTCCAATCAACCAATCATATTAAATTGTAATTGTAATATGATTGGTTGATTGGAGATAGAACAAGATAATATTTTAAAGTTTGCTCATTAAGGAGATAGAACAATGCAATATTGCATGCAATACCGTGTTAAAAGTTTCATTTTTTTTCAATATAATTAAAGTAGAACAACACAATGCTAAAATATTCGAAAATAATAAAATCTCAATTTTTTCAAAAATTAGAGATAGCACAAGATAATTCTAACGTCGCGATATGTCATAAGTCATTTCTTGTTATATGATATAAATATATATATATATATATATATATATATATATATATATATATATATATATATATATATATATATATATATATATATATATATATATATATATATATATATATATATATATGTATATATATATATATATATATATATATATATATATATATATATATATATATATATATATATATATATATATATATATATATATATATATATATATATAACTTACATCAATGAAATTATGTATTGTGATTATAGAGTAGCCTAGCAACAGCTTACAAAAAGTTTTTAATCTTGAAAAAAAATTGAATACTAATATCAGTAAACATTCTAAGAAAGATCAACAGTTCATTTATCTGAAAAAGTTAAAATTTAAAAATTTCTACGCTCAAAATTTTTTTAAAAACGATTTGAAAACAATAAACAAAACATACTAAAATAGCTTTTGCTGTAACTACATTTTATTCACTTTTAAAGGTTTTATATTTAATTTGAAACATTTTATCGTGTACTAGAAGTTATTTTTATTATAATTTCCTTTTAATAAACGGCTAAATGCATATTTAATAGCTAAAAATTAGAAAAATAGCTCGTTGTCAATGAGAATTTTTTTTTATATTCGTTACAATATGATAGTGTTTTTTTTATAATAGTGTAATTCGTTATAATATAATAATGTAATAGAATATCACCGCACCTTAAAATATCACCGCACCAGTAGAAATAACGAAAACGAGGATGCGTTTTGAAGTAATAGAACTTAGTAGAGTTCCGAATACGTCCGAATAATACAAGAACGTTCAAAAAATGTTGTTTTTTAACAAGCAATATCTAGTATGTTGGTTTTTTAACAAAATACAAGGGTGATGTGATATTTTAAACATATAATAGTGTATTTCTAAGTTTTATATATGGGTGATGTAATATTCTTAACATGAAATAGTGTATTTTTTAATTTTATTAAAGCAATGTGATATTCTAACATTTGAAGCAGTATCTAGTATGTTGTTTTTTTAACAAAATCATGGATGAAGTGATATTCTAAACATGTAATAGTGTATTTCTAAATTATGTATAGGTGATTTAATATTCTAACATTCTAAGCACTATCTAGTATGTTATTTTTAACAAAATACATGGGTGATGTAATATTTTAAACATGTAATAGTGTATTTTTTAATTTTATTAAGGTGATGTGATATTCTAACATTCTAAGTACTGTCAAGTATGTTTGTTTTTTACCAAAGTACATGGATGTTGTGATATTCTAAACAAATAAAAGAAGCATGCCATAACTTTCTTAATTTTATTGAGGGGATGTGATATTCTAACATTCTAAGCACTATCTAGTATGTTTTTTTTCAAACAAAATACATGGGTGATGTGATATTCTAAACATATATAAGTGTATTTCTAAATTTTATAAAGGTGATGTGATATTCTAACATTCTAAACTCTATATAGATTGTTGTTTTTAACTAAGTACAGGTGTGATATTCTAAACATATATAAGTGTATTTCTAAATTTTATAAAGGTGATGTGAAATTCTAACATTCTAAGCTCTATATAGTTTGTTGTTTTTATTTTGAGCGATGTTATATTCTTTACATATGATAGTATGTTTCTAATTTTTATTAAAGTGATGTGATATTCTAACATTCTAAGCTGTATATAGTTTGTTGTTTTTAAACAAAAACATGGGTGATGTAAAATTCTAAACATGTAGTAGTGTATTTTTAAATTTAATAAAGGTGATGTAATATTCTAACATTCTAAGCACTATCTAATATGTTGTATTTATACAAATTACATGGGTGATGTAATATTTTAAACATGAAATAGTGTATTTTTTAATTTTATTAAGGCAATGTGATTTTCTAACATTTGAGGCACTATCTAGTATGTTGTTTTTTTAACAAAATCATGAATGATGTGATATTCTAAACATGTAATAGTGTATTTCTAAATTTTGTATAGGTGATGTAATATTCTAACATTCTAAGCACAATCTAGTTTGTTATTTTTTAACAAAATACATGTGTGATGTAATATTCTAAACATGTAATAGTGTATTTTTTAATTTTATTAAGGTGATGTGATATTCTAACATTCTAAGCACAGTCAAGTATGTTGTTTTTTTACCAAAATACATGGGTGATGTAATATTCTAAACATGTAATAGTGTATTTTTTAATTTTATTAAGATGATGTAATATTCTAACATTCTAAGCACAATCTCGTTTGTTATTTTTTAACAAAATACATGGGTGATGTAATATTCTAAACATGTAATAGTGTATTTTTTTAATTTTATTAAGAAGATGTGATATTCTAACATTCTAAGTACAGTCAAGTATGTTGTTTTTTTACCAAAGTACATGGGTGATGTGATATTCTAAACATATGAAAGAAGCATGCCATAACTTTCTTAATTTTATTGAGGGGATGTGATATTCTAACGTTCTAAGGACTTTCTAGTATGTTTTTTTTCAAACAAAATACATGGGTGGTGTGATATTCTAAACATATAATAGTATATTTTTACTTTTTATTAAAGTGATGTGATATTCTAACATTCTAAGCTCTATATAGTTTGCTGTTTTTAAATAAAATAGATGGGCAATGTTATATTCTTTACTTATGATAGTATATTTCTAAATTTTAATAAAGGGGATGTGATATTCTAACATTCTAAGAACTATCTAGTATTTATTTTAACAAAGTACATGGGTGATGTGATATTCTAAACATATAATACCTGTAGCATCCCATATATTTCTTTATTTAACGGCAATGTGATATTCTAAGGTTCTAAGCATCAAATAAAAATAATTTTTATAACATTAATGAACAATATATATGGGGATGTGATATTCAAAATATTGTGTAATATATCAAAATATGTGTGTAATATATTTCCTAATTATAATAAGGAAATGTCATATTCTAAGTTTTTAAACTAAATGTGCAACTAATTAGTATGATATTTATAAACAAAATACACAGGTGATGTGATATTGTAAACATACAGTGATAGTTAGTGATATATTTCTCAATTCATTTGCTGGATGTGATATTTTAAGGTTCATAGCAGAAAATACAACTAATTTTTATGACATATAAACAATATACATGGGGGGGGGGGGGATGGTGTAATTTTTTAAGTAATATAAAACTTTTAGTGTACAATAGATTTCTTATTTACATCTAAGATTCAAAGCAGCAATCAAGACTAACTATGAAATTTTTAAACAATATACATTGGAATTGGAATATTTTTTATATATAACATATAATACTGGTAGTACATAGGGGATATGACATTCTAAACATACTGACAGTTTGTGATATAATTCTTAATTACACTAAGGGAGTGTAATATTCTAAGCAGCAAATTTGACTAACTATGACATTTATAAACAATATACATAGGGGATGTGTGTCTAAACATAATACTATTATATGCGTTGTATTTCTTAATTTTATTATGAGAGGAGATTTATTAGGATAGTACTCTAAGATACTACTCTAAGAGATTTATTAGAATAATATTCTTTTTTTAGGTTTTTTCTTATTGTCCCTGGCCACTAGCATTATGTTTTGTTGCATGTTATCAGACTTGTATGGTCACTACTTTTGAAGCCTTTCTGACTGAACAATATCCAGCTGTTTGTCATCAATGCCATCTATATCATGTTATGTAACACTGACTGCTATCACTTTTAAAAAAAACAGTTAGTTAAAGTCTTCTTCAATCTGTTTCACTCACTTTCCATTAAAATAAATACAGAATATCTTACCTTTAAGAGTATTTATAATTTTTTGCCTGATGTTGTCTTTAAGTATCCCAATCTTCAATTGTAGATTGCAGCTACTAATGAAGTTTGTAGGCGAATACCTATACTATATCAAGCAGAAACCAAAGCAGTACAACTAGCACTTATTTTTTCAGCACTTATGTTTATCATTATCTTATTTATCCTCCTAAACCAAATATGTTTATTCTTCTCCAAATATTCTCCATCCTCCTAAACCAAATATGTTTGTTCTCTACTGATTTCTAAAATGATTGCTTTTTCTCTTCTTTAATATACATGTTTCTTTACTATTATACACGTTTCTTCAATTTCTGGTCAAGGTAGAACTTATTATTCTCCACTTTGACATTCTGTTCAAAGACAAAAGTGTTCTCCATAAATTTCTTTAATTTTTACTAAACTGTTTAATAAGTGCTTGACTGAATTAAAATCTTGACACCTGTCACCTCCAACTGCTATTCAATCAGTCTTCTCTCTACTATATGCAAAGTCTTTGATAATTGATCAACAAATTTCTAACATTCCAACTTGAGTCTAATATTTTACTCTCTGACAATCAATATGGTTTTTGAACTTCTTGTCTTAAGGCCGACTTGCTAACTGTAATGGCATGTTGGTCTTCTCCATAAGCTTGCTTCATTTCACGTGTCTGAGAAAGTTTTTGAGATTATCAAATCATTTCTTTCTAATTGCTTTATTAATGTCATCCTCGAAGGCTAACACTCTTCTTCATTTCAAGTACCTTCTGGAGTACCTAAAATGGTTATACTTGGTTCTTTGTTATTTTTTATCTGCATTAATGATTTTCCTGACAATCTTACATCTAAAGTGACTCTATTTGTTGATAAATAAACTTTATACCCCTGTCTAAATAAAAAATCTGATCTCACTTTTGTAACAGCTTGGGGCTTGTAGTGCCTTTTAAATTTTAACTTCAACAAAACTCAGTTGCTTACTTCAACCTAACTCCAATTGTGGTTAAGTTGCATCTCCTTCTTTTTTCTACAAATGGTTGCTGCTCAAAGGAGCTTTTATTTCTAGTTCCATTAATCAAAACTCATTCAAGCAAACTCGCATTTTACTGTATCTGTTCCTGCATGCTCTAAAAATTATATAAACTATTTGTTTATTTTTTTTCTTCGAACTGTATTTATTACAATATTATTATTATTTAAAAAAAGTGATTATATATTCTGTATTTTTTTCAAGTATATTTTTTATTTAGATTTAGTACGAATCAGCAGTGAACTTATTCAGAAATTATCAAACAAGTTGGAAACTGAAAACTTTGATACACTCAAAAAGTCACTTTTCAAGTTTAATTATTTCCTTTCGAAATTGAATATACAATCAATACCAAATTAGGTTCACAAAGTAAATTTAACTTTCTTAAAGCAATATTTTAAATAAAAAAAAATTAGAAGAAAACTTGAGATTGTTGTGTTGTTTCTTCCTCCTATAAATTAACCTTATTATTTAGCAACTAAATTTTCTTTTTAATTTATAATGTATATTAAAAGAAAAATTCGAAAAAAAAAATGTTGTATTTTTTTTTTTCAAATTTTTATTAAAAAAAAAAGAACAGGCTAAAACTTTTCTATATTATCTAACTTGTTTTTTCTTTTATTTTTTTGCTTGCATCGGTTGTAATGAATTAGGAAGTATTAATCAAAGAAGAAGAGTATATAATACTTTTTGTAACATCAAAAGTATACTTTTTAAAATATTAAGTGAAATCGAGCTTCATAAATATAAAGACTGTTCTCCTCTCATTTCGGTTTTATAAACTTATTGCTCAGGATAACTAATTAGACGCTGATATAGAAGGAATTAATGAGAATAAAATCAGCATGTAAAAACTTTTTGTTTTATCTTTTTTTTTATTATTGTAAATGCTTACTCGACAGTTTCATAAGGCTTTTTTAAAATCATTTTCGAAAATCGTCTTTTAGCTTGTAATCTTAATCTGCCTAATTAAAGGCGCCAAAAAAATTAGGCCCTTTTTTTTTTTGAGTAACTCAAACTTAACCTGAGCAACATTCAAAGCAACTTTGCAACATAGTTAATTTTAATCTTGTTAAAAAGCAAAAAAACTATTGGTTAAAATGAAGTATTGGTTGATCAAATATGAATACCTGCAGCACTTGAAGTAGGCCAATTTCTACAAGAATATTTTTAGATATGCCATTGCCTTTATTCAGGGCCGTCCCGAAGGAGGGTATAAGGGTGACATGCCCTCCCAAATCTATCATATATATTTATTAGAGTTGGCACATTGAGCAAGTGTAGTTTGCAAATTGCAAATATACACCTTTTTTTTTTCTTTTAGGTGTCTTGTTGGCAAAAAAATACATACAACACCTCTCTCCACCTTTTTCTATGTAAAAACTCATCGGGACGGCACTGCTCTGAGTTACTATATTTACATAAAATTAAAATAAAACATTGGTTCATTAAATATTTATACCTGCAGCACTTAAAGTAGCCCAATATTCACAAGATTGTTTTTATATATGCTATACTAAGTTGCTGAATAAGTTTTATTGTTTGTTAAAAAAATAATTTTTAGTGTTTTAAATACAGTTTGTTACTCCATATAATCGCTCTGAACTTCAATACATTTTTTTCAGTGATTTTCTTATTTATGTACTCTATCCTTGTATCCTTTATACTGGTGCGGTGATATTCTAAGGTCCGGTGATATTCTATTACATTTACCTAGCCATTTTTAAAACTCTTAAAATATGCAAACTTTACTGCGCTTGCGTATAATAACTTTCCACTTATTTAGTAAGTCCGAAGGACCACTTAGTAAGTCCGAACGACCATGGATGATGAGTAAATACTGTTGATATAAATAATAAACAATAAAGGGCCTAAAATAGAACTCCGTACGTGATGTTTTCTAATTTAGTGTAGGTTTAGTCATAAGAAACACGTTGTTTGCGGTTTTAGGATAGGAACAAAACCATTTAATATTATTATTTTTAACTCCATAACTTTTAAGTTTGTAAAGAAGAATATCATGGTCCACAGTATCATGATAGAGCATCCATTAAACATTTGGATCCAGGCATTGCAAAAGCTCTAGGAAGGCCTTCATAATAAGTATTGTATATACTTATTACGCATTATTGCATATGAAGACTCCACGGGGAGAAACGGCAGGGTCACATTTTTTCATTTTTCGATAAATCATTTTTAAACTTTTAAACCTATATAACTTTTTTATTTTTAGGGAAAGGATTAAAATTTTTAAGATATATCACAAAAAGAACTAATTTTTTATGCAGTTAAAGTTGTATTTTTAATTTAAATATAATAATTTACGTTATAGGCTTTCTTTTTTAAGTAAGGTTTTTTATGGACTCTGCCGTTTTTTCCCCGGTAAAATGTCTTTTTTATTTTATTAGTTTTTCGATCAATTAAAAACATAAAATGTTGATTATTTTTTATTAGCTTATAAATAAAATTAGGCAGAAGCTAATTTTACCAAACAACCTCACCACCAAGACCTAATATTGACCCTTAAAAAGTCTAGGGGATTGAACTAAAATTAAAAATACTGTTTAGTGTTGATATTTTCGTTAAGAAAATAATTATAGTTCTCGTTAACAAAAGGCTTCAATTTTTGTTCTTTTTTCGTGCACGAAAATATCACATACAGTCAACTCTCGATATCTTGAATACTTGATATCTTGAACTTTTTTGAATCCAGTCGAACCCTTATTTATGGAAATACTCTCGATAACTCGAACATTCTCTATCTTGAACTAATTAATCGATCCTTTGGAGGTTCGAGATATCGAGAATTGTCTAATTAAATATAGTAAAAGTTCTAGTTCTCGTTAACGAAAGGCTTTAATTTTTATTATGAATCTTTCATTCAAAAATATCACTGTTGATGACAAAGTTCAATTTGTTTTTAATTTAAAGGTTAATCTATTAAATCCTATATAACTATACCTATACAGGTGTCACAAAACTGTAAGCACAAAAAGTTATTTAATGCAAAGTTTCTTTCCTAATAATAAAGGGGCTTTAAAATTTTATAGGTTTAAAAACAATTTAGTATTTATTTGATCTGAATTTTTATTTTCATACCCTGACTAATAATTAAAAGATATATTCAATATCTTGTGATTATTAATTATATAAATTGTTGTATATTAAGTGAAGCAAAGAAGAAACATATTAAAGATTATAAATTTGTCAAGAAACACTAAGAAGAAAACAATTAAAAACAAAATTTAAATAAAAAAAGAAGTCTATTTACTCTTCATCTTCAGAATCAATATTTTCATGAAATGTCTCGATAACGCAAAGAATCGTAAACCTGAACATTGGATGTAAACCTTTTTAATACTTGTAAATCTCTGTACTTTGCCATAGAGATCTCTATGGCAAAGTGCATCTATGCAAAGTTTTGCATTATACAGAATGGGGATTTCACTATTTATAGTGTTCTTCCTATTATTTTATAGTGTTCTTCCTATTATTTTATTCAAAGAGGACAAGTTGGAATTGGACATTTATTCTTATAAAATGGTCTTATAAAATCAGTTATACTTTTAACCATACCTTGCGTTAATTCTATAACATGAAACAGAGTGGGTTTTTTACGAGCATTTTTGAATGTTTTAATCCAATCTGATGGATCACTAGTGGGTATTTTGCAATTAATTAATCCTATATCTTTATCACATTCCATAACAGAATGACCACGTTTTGGAAATGTAACTTTAATAAAGTCAAACCTTTTTTTTCATGAACAAGAAAATCCATAAAAAGAATTAATGTATAATTTTTGTTTTACCCAGCACATGAATTACAAAATAGCTCTGCAGATCAAATTTCTTTGTCTAAATGTTTTATAAAAAAATCATCAAAGTTACTTTATCAGCCCCTTTTTTAGCTATAGTTTCATCATAACAATACAAATAAACTTTATTGCTTGAAAGCACGCGAATATTAAATGAATAAAATGCTAATTTTTGTTTGTAGTAAAAGTCGATGGTTGATTGATTTGGTAAGTTAAGATTTTTTTGAAATCAAAAGCAATTGTACTCCCTTTTGTACTTTAAACCAAGCATTTCTTTTTCTAACATAAAATATTTCTGCATCTTTGTGGTGCTGTTCTTTCTGTAACTCAAGCTCATGCAATTGTTGTTCAGGCTTTGTAAATTCTGAATTAAAAGATAATTCAATTTTTATTGCATCAATTTTAATTTTAAACTCATCGCATTTAGGACTGACGCGTTCAGGGTACCCAAAAGAAATGTTAAAACCTTTGTTAAATATGTTGCGATAAGATTCATATGACAATTTATCATTTCCATACTTGATTTTTAACAAGTCATACATCTTGGTTATAATTAATAGATCTTGGTATCTACCTCTGAAAGAAGAAATGTGATCACATATTTTATTTTTTAGTTAAGGAGTAAAATTGTTATACTGATTCTTGTGTTTACCTCTTCTATCATGGGGAGAGTGACCTATAATGAGAAAAAATAATTTTTATATATAAGAAAACTTCCATTAAAAATAAGCATTCTATACTCAAAATACATAAATTACCTTAAAAATACATAAATTACCTTTAGTTAAAAGGCTTCTTTTAAATGGTCTCTAATCTTCCATTCTTTATGCAAAAGATTGAAATAAACGCAGAAAAGCAAACATAAATAAACGAACTCGTAAATATCTCGTGATTTGTAATAAAAAGTTTATATTTGTAACTGCTATTATAACCTTTGGAATTAATGTTTCGTGGTCTTCTTCTTGAAACGTTATTTCAAGTTATTAAACTTGCAAGATACGAATCTTGAGCATCCTTGCTGGATAGAGAGTTAAAATATCTTATTAACACTTTTCTATCTTCTTCTTTAAGCATTTCAGCATTATACAGTTACATTCAAGCCCTGTTTTATGCGATGCTAATCTTTGTTTCTTTATACTTTCACGCAATCTTTCCTTACTCTTTCTTTTCTTGGATTTTTTTTAATCATTTTTATTGGTATTTCAAGTGTCGCCATTTTTATTATTTAATTTACATTAACCAAATCACCTGTGATTATTTTGAAAAATAAAGACTTATAGCCGTAGGTATGAGTCTTGATAATTCAAAAAACAAAAATGGTAAACTTGGTTTATGTCTATTAGTAAGTTGCAAATATTGTTTCAACTCGTCTTTTCGGGGAGGTATGTATTGTATAATTAAAAAAAGTGATTAAGTTCCATTAAACTATGAAAGTACATCCAATTGTTTTTTTGATTTGAATTCAGATAAAATGCATAATAATATTGTTTATAAAGTTAAAAAGTGTAAAATCTCAAAATTTTCAAAATGTGACCCTGCCGTTTCTTCCCGTGGAGTCTTCATATACTTAATACGTATTACGTATACATAATACGTATATACGGAAACAGACGTTCATACAAACGTTTATTTCTGCAGAAGTCAATATAGCATATGTTCTCAACTTTGTTAAGAATTCTGATAATAAATACAATGATTTGGTTAAATTGGATGGAGAATCACGAATATAAAATTTAAATAAATCTTGCATTTATAAGAAAAAGCATTTTAGTTTAAATTTTGCCTCTATAAACTGGTTTTGAAGATTAATCTAATTACGACATAGACATCGAAAGCAATGAGGATATTGGGAGCGAAAGACCAAATAAAAATCATAAACGGTTACTGACCATGGTCAATAATTGCTTATGATTTTTATGAATGAACTTTTCTTTGGTTGCAACCAAAGAAAAGTTCATTCACTAGTTTATTTGCATATAATATAAACACAAGTTCTAGATTAGAAAGTTTGAGTAGTCTACTTGAGTCTGACCGACCTGCGGTCTAGAGCAGGCCTGGATACAGTTAGGGGGGGGGGGGGTAATGTGGGTAATGCATTACCCCTCCCCCGCCCCAGACTTTAAATTTTTTTTTTTTTTTTACTCGAATACTCGTTTCGAATACTGGTTGTTTCAATCAAAACGTTTTAAAACTTAATCGAATTATCTGCCGTTTCACACGTGAGCTAAGTTCCGGTATTTGTGTGTTAAATTGCTTTAAAATCGCCTGTATTTAGTATCTTAATATGCTATGGAAAACGCAAAAAGGGTGTAAGATTACAGACTATTTTCAACGAAAACGGTTTTTTTTCATAAAATGTAAAATATTTTTTACAATTGTATTTTATTTGTTTATGTAAAGTAACTAAAGCTAATGTTGTCCAATGTCCACACAAAAGGAACATAAGTGGACATCGGGACATTTGTGTGGACATTGTCACAAAATGGGATATTTGTGTGGACATTGAACAATTAACTTTACACTTCGCGCAACTCGTGTACTCAATTACACTAATAATTAGTGTGATTGACTAATTATAATAAAACTAATAAAAAGGGACTAATTCAAAAATAAAAAATGAACTAAAAATAAAAATTGACTAATTCATGAATTCGTCTAATCCTGACTTGATGCTACAAAATGTTAGAAGGGTATTCACCGTGTTCTTTTTTGTTTATTTTCCAGTCCAACAGCTACTACAGTTGATGACGTCAGTCAAGTGAGTTTGCCCAGTGGTTCACTACCTACTAATTCTGCATTCTTCACTTCATACCAAGTGGGTTTGTCCAGTGGTGCACTGCATACAATTCTGCATTTGTATGCATACCTATTGCTTCAATCACTTAAGTCCAAAAGCCGAACAGTCAGAATAGAACATAGGGATGATTTCTTAAAAGGGGGATACAACATCCCAAACCGTCCTCTCAGTAAACCTCCAAGAATTACCCCCACCGGTGAATCCTGGATCTGCCGCTGGTCTAGAGGTTACTGGCTTATTCTTTTTCAAATTCTCTATAGGCGGTGTTCAACCTGTGACTTTCTAGTCATTAAAAAATCAATAATTTTCAACATAAATAGCTTAAAATAATTTAATTTAGATTACTTTAAATTTTTACTTTTCAAAATTATAAATTCAATTGCTTAGTAACTAAAAACAACTGTTGTTCCCAAGAAATACGCTTTGCGCTCCAAGAGCGCGACTCAGTATAAACTTAACCTCCATGACCCAGTATGAATAGGGTTAAAAAATAAAATTTGTAAACAAGAATTAATATAACCCCTTAAAATTGAGGGGGTTCAAAATTTATATGATGATAATTTTTGAACGCTAAGAAATTAAATGTGTTATTAAGTTTATATACTTGCTTAGATTAGAACTCGTTTTGAGAAGAGTAATACGACAAAATTAACTGAGCGTAACAATAATTAAGAAATTTGGACTCAACAAAAGGCCCTACAAATTTGTTTAATGTCATTAACTCCTCCCATTTTAGTTTATACTTATTTTGACTGCCACTCCCACAAACACTAATTAAGTGTATTTAGGATTACTTTAAACTTTTTTTTTTGATTCTGAATCAATTTAATTTTTACTTGTGACTTTTTATTTTTACTTTTGTTTTGAAGTTCTTTACTTTTAGTGCTTTTATCTAATTTTTTTGTTTTTTTCCCTTGTAAAAAAACTGTTGCAGCAAAAATTAAGTTTTATTTTATCACAGTAAAATTTATGCTGCTATTAGTAGAATTAAGTTTTAATGAATCCCTTAATTTTTTAAATATACCTTATATGGGGAGACTTCGGACATTTCGGACATTTTCTAAAGTCTTCTTTGATGCTTTAATAAATTTAAAAATAACAATTCCCTATGGACAATTATTAAAGTTTTGTAAATTTCTATTTGTACAATCGTAAGGGTATATTGATAATTGCCACATGTACCCCGGAAAAAGAGGTGCTTGCAGCTGCAAAAAAGGCAAAATGGCGAAGAAGCTTACAAAAAGATAACCAAGAAGAAGATTTTGAGGCGAAAACCTCTAAAAAGATAATCCTTTGAGAATCGTTGTCAGATGAAACGATAAATCTATAAATTTTAATGATTGAGAGTACATATAACCTTAAAAACGATGGATTCAATGGCAGCAATTCTGATACATTTGATGTGCCGGATAGAAGATTTATAATTGTATCGGTATAAAGATGTGAAAAATAATCAAGCTGTAACTATACAGCAAAAGTTGTTAAAAAAGTGGTTATGAAGTGGAGATTTACAAAAGGAAAATTACTTCCAATATATTTATAATAACTAATGAATATTTTAACGATTAACGAACGATTAAAATCGTTAAAACCGTTAATCGTTGAAAATAAAAACTATTATTGTTAATATTTCCTATTTATTTATTTGATGTCCATAATCTTCCCTACACATGTCCGAAGTCAACCCGCATGCGGGGTTCGGGGACTTCGGACACTTGACAAGCATTTTTAAAACAGCTTTTAAACATTGAAAATTAAGAAATATAAAGAAGGTTAAAATGTTAAAAGATTCCTTAATTATTGTAGTTTGACAAAAAAAAATTTTTTTAAAAAATGCAATAGTTACTATATAAGCTAAATTAGAGTATAAACTATCCGAAGTCTCCCCGGTCTTCCTTATATGTAATTTTAAAAATATATTTATCATCACGAACATGGATATTCAATAACTATAATAAAGCAAGTTTTAGATAGTACTTTACATCTCATTAAATTAATTATGATTTTATAGTATGCTTACAGTAAATATAATACAATTATTTTAATACCTACTAGTTTCAAAAAATAATAAGTAAATATAACAAATCTTGTTTTCCATATCAAGCACAAACAAATGTTTTATAAATAAGCATTTTAAAAATAGTACTTTTCTTTTTACAAAATTGCACAAATCTACAAAAAGTTACAACATTAACACTTTTTATAATAAAAATCGAAAATGAATTACTCTTGTGTGTGAGAGTGCTCGTGTTTTGCTTGTTAATCAATAGACCATTTCATAAATATCTCCGACGGATAACGGAGATTTTTTAAATTAAGGCAGTGCTTGTGACGATCAAAACTAACTCAGCGTTAGGCTATTACTTTGTAAGATTGCGAATGAAATGATGTAGTATTGTCTTCATTTACTTTTTAAATCGTTAATCTATATGTTGTTGTTTCTAGAATAGTATATTAAATAAAATAGTTATTCTCGTTTAAAATGAAATTTTGACGTACTTGAGGAGATTATCTTGATGTTGATTACGATGCATTTAAATACTTTTTTATTAGAAACCTCAAAATATTATTAAAAAAATTCGAGTTAAAATTTAAAAAAAATTGATTTTGAAGATATAAATTGTTTAAATGACATCATCCTTAACAGTTATTTCCAAATTACATTAACTATATGATGATTTATTTTAGTATTATTAACATTTTTTTTAATGTAATGGTAGGAAAATATATATTCTTTGTTGTTAAATTACATCAAAAAATACTTTTTTACGGTTTTATGCTTTTTTATTTTTATGTTTTAGTTAAAAAAAGCTGAAACTTGTTTGAACCCTAATTCCACCTACAAAATCAGAGCTATATAAAAAACAATAATAAATTCCGTCTCAGTTATTATTATCAGTTACTGATGCTTTTTCGGTTGATTTATAATACTTGTTATATCTTATGTTAACGTTAATATCTTATGTTAACGTAAATACTTTCATATTTTCTTTTGTTGACGTAAATACATTCATCTTTTCTAAACTGGTTAAAATTTGTTTGTTAAACGTAAGTTTTTTCATCTTTTTTAAATGCATTTAAACCTATTAGTATTCTTATAATTTATGTTGTAATTGTTCAAATTATAGTTATCGTTTTTATTATTAATGTCGAAAAAAAAAAAAAAAAAACTTTATGCTGTTGTTTTTGATTTAACACAACATTTAATGTTTGATTTAACAACTGCCATTGTAAAAAAACGTGGGTCTATTTACATTTTAACAAGCACAGCCTCGTTTCAAGGAGTGTTTTATGAAAAACTCTATTGGAACTAATATTATTTAATTAATAATAACACAAAATTGATAAATTGATAAATAACAAACTTCGATAAGTTAAGAAACAGTCAAAAGTTAACAATAAATATAAATAATGAAATTGTATTGGGGTATATATATGCATGAAAAAAAAATCTTTTTTACGGATTATTCGGCTAATAGTTGTCCAGTTCACTATTTTATTCGGCTAATAGTTGTCCAAGTTCACTATTTTTTAGCGAGGAGTTATAAAACTTCAATCGATTTAAAACCTTTCTCCTACGAATAATTATGACAAACAGCGTTACCATTAGTAACAAGGTCAATATCATAAATACAAGAAACCCAATTTTTAATTCTAAATAAACAATTAATAAAATTAAACATTTTTAAAGAATATAAATATATATTTATATATATATATATAAAATAAACTCTATATATATATTTAAATATAAAGAATATAAATATATATAATATAAATATAAACATTTTGAAAGAATATAAATATATATTAAAATTATAAATATTTTTTAAAATTAATTTAAATTTATTTACAAATTAGCAACGTAAAAGATTTTTCTTTTACTTTTCTTTAAAAAAATAAACTTACGTAGCTGTGTCAAGAAAAAAATAAACTTACGTGGCTGTGTCAAGAAAAAAATAAACTTACGTAGCTGTGTCAAGAAAAAAATAAACTTACGTAGCTGTGTCAAGAAAAAACCTTTATGAGGAAAACAATCTTGTTTTGTTGTTGTTCGTCTACTTGTAAATCTAAATAGATTTTGAATCTATAAGATTCACGAAGCCATTCAAAAAATGTTAACCTTTTTAATATGAAACAAAACATAAACATTTTATTTAAAAAATTAATAACAATAAAAAAAAAAATTGTAATTTTATCGTAACATAAAGATTAAAAATCTTTAATCAAATAACGTTTTAAAAACAAATCAAAATGATATATAAATAAAATTCCAAATTTTTACAAAATTATAGTTTAATTAATGCTATTTATTTAGAAAACTTCTAGTGACTGATCTCAAACATTGATTAAATCTCAAACAATGGCCTCAAAAACTGTTCAAAACGCTGACCTCAAAAATTATTCAAAACACTGACCTCAAATATTGTTCAAAACACTGACCTCAAAAATTGTTCAAGAGGGCAAGAAATATCACAATCTTTGAGTTTGAAGGGAAAGATATTTCCAGATGTATCATTTCGAAAATGCATTTCCACTAAAAAATTTCTAATGAAAAACTATATATATATATATATATATATATATATATATATATATATATATATATATATATATATATATATATATATATATATATATATATATATATATATATATATATATATACACACACACACACACACACACACATATATCACAATGTTTTATTTATTTATAGAAGAAATACAAATTAAAAAACAACATTTAATACCCATTGTTATCTTCGTACATTTCAATCATAAAACAAGATGCAAATGTTGGTACCGTTATTTCCAAATCCAATGTAGCTGCTAATGCCAGTATTGATGTATCATGCTGAAACCATGTATTAATTTATTAATTAAACAAACATATGACAATTACATTTTGAAAATATTACCATTTTTTCTTACCCCTGAAAATGTAACCATTTAATCTAACCTTTGAAAATGAAACCATTTAATCTTACCCCTGAAAAAATTGAAAGTTTGTACAGCTCATCATAAGATCTTTTAGTTTTAAAATTTCTCATATTAGTATTTATTGAGTCCAGAAGGGCACCTAAAGAAATGCTAAAATTATTTGAAACAGGAACAAGTATGATACAGAAATTGGTTTACAATTTATTATAAGATACCTCCCAATAATCTTCCTAGCTCGTCATCAGCGTTCTTATATTGATACAAAAACACCCATGAACATATATCTTGAAGTTGCATCTCTATATCTTTGTACCATTTTGGTGGACTAAAACCTTGAGCTGCCTAATGAAATACAGCAGTGTTTAAAAGTAATTGAACACCTTTTTTGAATATTTTTTTCATTAGTTGATATTTTTTTAGTGAAATTACTTATGTCAAATAATGCGACATTTACAGAAAAGATAAAATCACTTTAGAAGTTTAATTAATCAAAACTTTGTTAAAAGAAGTAAAATGATCGACTCAAAAAGTTATAAAACAATCTATATATATCCATTGAAAACAAAATTTATCTCAACAAAATATAAATTTTAATCATTTTTTATGATTTCTGTTACATAATGATATGTTATAATCTGTTATATGTTTATAAAATGTATATATTGTTAATACTTGATTGGAAAACCTTTTGCAACAATGAAAGCATTGTATCAACAAAAATCTACTAACAAGCGCATTTAATGAACCCCAACAAATCCTATTGATTAGCTAATTTGTGACCACTAAATTTTCTCTCAATGTGCTCCCAAAGACGTTCAATCAGGTTGAAGTTTAAAAATCATGATGGCTATTCTAAGACTAACTTTCTTTTGGAAAGGAAATTATGTGACTAGTTTAGATGAGCTTTACAGATTGTTGTCATGTTGACCACCCACACAACATTTTGTCTTTTGCATGTGACGACATTGTACCCCTTTATACATCTTTTTGTCCATAATACCTTGATAGATTAGACAAACTTTATCATGGCTTAAACATGACCAATTTATTACTAAGCCAACATTATGCTTTACTGTGGAAACTTGGCAATTAACAACGTTTTGGTAACCTACTGCAGCCGTATTCACATCTCTTTGTTAAACCTTGCAATAAGCTATCAGCTGGTTGAATGTAAATCGGCAGTTTTTAACGCCAGCGATAAAATAAACTCGTATTCATGTTTCCATTTGTTTAACGACAGGAGTAAATTTATTTATCAGAAGGCTGTTAACGCCAAAATCTAACCCTGCTATACCCTACAGTTAAAACTACTATTGGAGAAATTTTTTACTATATCAGGAAAAATAAAAAATGGTATCCAATCAAAACAACTGTAAACAAATAAGTTTACTTTTATAACAAATAAGCTATTTATATACAGTAATAAAGTTATAAGATTTATCCCTTAATTATGAAAAAAAATATTTATATTATTTATACTCTTTTGCATTTGAATATATACATCAATACATACATACATACATACATATATATATATATATATATATATATATATATATATATATATATATATATATATATATATAAATAAATAAATAAAATCATATAATAAGTATATATAAAAATATATATTTAATCAATGGTATTGATTAAAATTATATCACATTTTAAAGCATAACTTGAGCCAATTTTAGTTATGGTGTAAAATCTTTAGTTATGGTGTAATATCATCATCAGAAAGAGGGTGGAGTATATATATATATATATATATATATATATATATATATATATATATATATATATATATATATATATATATATATATATATATATATATATATATATATATATATAAAAGAAAGCCGCATGCTGTAGCAGAAGTGAGATCCTGAAAAGGATCTCACTTCTGCTACAGCATGCGGCTCAGTGGCTGGTAAGACTTTAATAAAACTCAATTTTTTTCAGCCAATCGTTATTGCAATAATTTAGACCTTTCTATATTTATGAACGGTAATGTACTCGATGAGTCATCTACCCTTCATCTTCTAGGATTAACTCTTACTTCTGATCTTTCTTGGAAACCTTATAACAAATCTGTTGCAAAATTAGCATCATAAAAATGCTGATCTCGTTTCTATGTTTTATGGTAAGACCTTTGTATCAAATTTTTTTTGCCAACCTGATGCTGACCTCTAAAAGATTGAGGTCAGAAAATTATTGCTGAACTCATTTTTCCTTATTTTGAGAGTTGTATATATATATATAGCATTTATATTAAATATCATGTAAGAGTTATTTTTAAATGTTTTTGAAATATTGTTATTTTTTTATTTTGGTTTTTAAACAATATTATTATAATTAAAAAATTGAGTTACATTTTTTGTATGTTTAAAAATTTTAACATTTCAACCTAAGAAAAGTTCATTTTAAAAGTAAAATAATTTTTGATTAACTTTTGTCAATTTCTTAAACAGAAAGAACACAGTACAAGGTACACAGCAAAATAACTCATTTTAAAGTTAATATATAGCTTAAACACTGGAGAAAAAAAACTTCCATTTTGGTGTGATAACTGCGATTTCTTGAAATAAGCAACAATAAAATTATTTGGTTTTAATATTTTGATCGGTTTGCAAAAATCAAAGAAAATAGAGTTATGAAAAAATGTTTAATCCATAAGAGTGAAGAAGCATAAACATAAAATTTAAAAAAGTGAAACTAAGTGTTAAGTAGATACAAACCATTTGATTCTTTGGTATTATAGCGTGTATAAATTAAAGTTAGAGAATTTACCAGCAACCATTATTTTAAAAATCACTGAATGCAATTTACCAATTAAACAAAATCATTGTCTGTTAGCATTGCAACATTAAGATGCGATAAGATGATCTTTGTGATATTGTAAAAGGCCGATCCTCACAAGAGGATCTGCCTTATACAATATTAATACAAAAATATCTTAGTGAGATATTGATTTCAGCCTTCTTGATTTCAGCAATATTTTGAAATGATTCTATCATCAAAAAATATTCAATATATAGCCAACTGTTGATCATGAAGTGTTCATTAAAATTTGTTGCAGTCTTTTCATTATCAGTTGCACAATTAACTATTTAACAGCTTTTGTTAAATATTTTTTCATTAGCTGATTAATGATTTTTTTATTATACAAATGTATATTCAGAAAAAAAAGTTGAAGAAAGAAAACTTTTAAAACGGTGTTGAAATTTATTTTGCCTTATACTTTTGAGCCAATCATTTCCATAATTTAAGTAAAATCTTTTTCAAAAATTTTAACTTTTATAGTAAATATTAAAAATGATTTCTTAATACTTCACATTTAAAGACATCATCAACTATCCAAATATTTGTAAAATCAACTTTCATTCCAGTGTAATCACTTAAAACTTTAAGAAAATTCTAAAAAAAATTAAGAAAAATTTATAAAATTAATCAAATGAATTACTCATGAACATGAATCTAGTAATATAAATAACCTGATTATCATGTTCCTTTTTAATATATTCAGATTTTAATGTCAATTGATGCAATATTTCTTTAAGGCGAGGACAATTAGTCTCATCTGGTCGCAAAACCTAAATTGAAATAGTAAAAAAAAGTTAAAATATTTGGGTAGAGCTCGTATGGAATCTTGTTGCTACAAAAATGTCATATTTTCAAAAACTCTAAAATCAAAAATTGGTTAAAACTAAAAATTAATAAATATTAAATAAATTAATGATAAATCAAATAAATAAACTAAAACTTTTTTTCAAGTAAAAAGTTCAAATAAAAAAATAAAAATATTTAATCAATAGAATCAACTGATTTGTAAAATCTGGCAAAAAAATTTTGCCAAACAAAAAATATGTGGAAATAAAATGTGGAAAAAAAAAAAAAAAAACATAAAATAATTAAAAAATAATACATACATAATTGATGGGGTTTCAAAAAGATGCATTTATAAAAAACTGTGGTTTTGGTTTTAATAAAAAAAAATAATGTGGTTGACTGTGGTTTTCGGTTTTTCTTGTTAAATAATAAAGCTTATGTAAGTTTATCTTGCATTATTTATTTAAAAAGTTATTTAAGCAACACATTAATAAAACTTACAATGAATTATTGTAAAAAATTATAAAGAAAACTAAATATTTTAACAATTCATCAGATAATCGTGATCTAATTTTTGTGCAGAAATTAGTGCAGCTTGAAAAAATGCATTTGACATCTGTTGAGGTGGGCTCTATAGAGAGTATCGCATTGTAAATTTGTTCAAAATTTTCTTTTGCCCATATTTTGGTACAACAAAAACTCTTGCTTAAACCATTTGAATCGATCAGTAGATTTAAACAAGTATGTGATGATATCTTTATTGAGAAGTAGGTCTAATTCATCCTTAAGAGAATCAGGTGAACTTTTCGATGTTGTAAATGGTGCTTCAGCTAGTAGTGATTCCTTATCATTAGAAGTAATCCAAAAAGCCTATACACAAATTTTCCAGAATAATTTAAAGTATTTTTTAAGGAACAACTGAAGGATCTTTTAGGCACTTTAACAACTACATAACATTTCCGTTAATTCCGTCATTGACGCGCTTTTTAAATTTGAATGCAATTAAGATGCGATTTCTGTATTCATAGCAAACAGTTTTGCAAGCATGAACTCAAGAACAGTGTCTGCTGTTGATAAGGTTGCATCTTCTCTGCTAAGGAATTCTACTGCTAGTTTTGCTGGCTCTAAAGGGGCATATAATGAAGGTAATGACTCAAAATCCAGTTTGTTGATTACATCAAGAGCATTTAATTCAGTTAATGTCTGGAATAAACATTTCTTAGTTTAGAACAAAGGCGCAGTCATTTGAACATCAAGATGCAATTCGATTACTTTACCGAATTCCTTAGTAACTTTTTTCTGAAAAATTCGATTACGAACTGATTATTTTTACCAATACCACTACTTTTCGTGCATTCATCAAAATTTCAGGGTAGTCAACATTAATCTTATTGTTTACTGATTCAAAACTAAAATTATCATAAATTCCATATTCATTCTCTTCTAAATCACTGTTCGTTTTCTTTGGTATATTTGTGTCTTAATTCTTCTTGTATAACGCATCGCATACACCCAAATAAATTGCATGATTAAAGCAAAATTGATCAACAATGTCCGCTAATTGCATGAGCTTCTTGTTAATTGTTGCAAAATCTTGAACAGAACCTACTACATCTTATTCCATACAGACATCAAATGAATTCAAATGATCCTTAATAGTTTGTATTAAATTTTCAGCTAGAACATAAACAGAAAGGAACCATAAATCCTAATAAAGGCAGCTTTCTTAAACTTGCTTTCATGCAGGTTAACACCAATGTACCTAATGTGCCTAAAAGATGTCTATTTATCATGCATTAAGCTGAATTTATGTTCCATTTGAATTTTTTTGATAACTTTTTATCATCACTTCCTTTTTATCAGAAAAATCTTGATGGATTAAATTCATCACAGTTGTTTGACTTTTAGGAAGATGATTTCCTCTTTGTTGAATCGATAAGTGAATAATTTTGTTGTTAGTTATCGTATCAATCAAAACACCGTCTGTAACTAGATCAGCTACAATTTTTTTAAGACATCATTGATCAGTTCTACAAAGTGGAAACTGCCTTTATATGTTATTTTAACATTTGCTGGTAAACAAATTTACCATCAAGTACTGAATATAACTTTTCATAACTTTTATTATACAACTTTAACTGCATAATTCATTATTCACAAAAATAATGTAAATGCAACATTTATAATTGCAACTCAACCTAAATCATTTAATTGAGGGAATTTGTGTAGAAACCACTTCTATTGATTGATATTTTCACTTAATTTTATTATTATATGACTTTTTATTATCAATAAAAAGTCATATAACACAACCTTTATGTCTTAACCTAGTAAAACTCCAGAATACTTACAAATAGGGCTGTTTGATTTCCCTTTCTAACCAGTTTCGGAAAGTAGTTTCCTCTGAATTGGAAAGTATTTGCAAATTAAATGTATTTACATAGGAAAATGTTTATTTAATTACACTTTATTTATATAGTTTAAAGGCGAAAAAAAAATGAAAATTTCCAACCTTTCGGGAGTTGAAAATGGATTGAATTCAATCTATTTCCAATTTTTGGAAAGTAGAAAGTATTAAAAAATTATTCCTTTTCTTTATGTTTTTACATGACATTAAATTTATATTACTATTAATTGACCTTACTTTCCTACAGATTTTTAGCACTTCCCATTGAAAAGTCAAAAAAAAGTTAAATGATTTTTATTTTTTTTTTATTTTCTTTATTTGATAAGATTATTTTTTTAAACCCTTTATATAATTAACAAATAGTTAATTATATAAAATTCTTTTTGCACTCTTAATTTGATGAAAGGCTACTTCTTTCTTATCTTTGAGTAAAGTTTGCTTCACTAAAAGCAGATTCTACTGCGACAGAAGATGCTGGTATAATGCAATACTTTTGAACTGCACTAGCTAACATACAGAAACCTGGAGTTTTTTTTCCAAATTTGACTAAAACTTAAAGGACTTTTTTTTTCTTTAAATTCACCTCTCCAAGGCCAAGAAGGCCACTATATATGAAGAGGCTACTTAATTGTGGTTATAACCCTCTCTCAACTCTATAACACCGAAACACCAACCTAGACAAACAAGGCGGCTGCGCTGTGAAACAAGTTGAGTGCTGTACTACTAGGGACGCAGTGGGGATTGAACTTGGAACCTCTTGCTTATAAAGTGAACGCACAACAGCTACACCTCTACCACTAGGACTTAGGAAAGCTTCCTTTCTATAAAAGTTTATTTCTGCCAGTTAATGTTTATCTTGTGAAATCACTACATTTTTGGTGTGTAAAATAATAATCTCAGACCAAGGATAATTTAATAAGGTTTTCTTAAATGCATTAAAAAGAAATTTTATTATACTCTATTACTCAAATAAATTATTGGAAGTGAGATCACAGTTCGTTTGACATATTTTGAATTCGATTTAGAAAGAGAAAATAGTAAAAAGAAAAAATGCTTCTATTTTCAAAACACCAACTTTTGTTTATTTTATAACTTTTTTTTTTGCTTTGGCGTTAAAATGATAACTCTTTAAAATTAAATAAATTCTATTATACAATAAAAAATTATTAAGTCATCATTTAGTACGCAGCCGCAGCGCAGTGGTAGTGCACTTGCCTAAGAAGCAAAGGATCCCTGGTTCAAACCCCACCTTTAGGCAAGTTTTGCGACATTGGTTAAGACGGAGGCGTGAACTTCCAATTAAATGCTTATCCCTGGTGCTCTGTGATAAAACCGTAAGGACTTCTTGGGGCACCTATAACAAAAAAAAAAGATCAAAGGTAATAAATATATTTATTTTTTAAAATTAATAAGACCAATTTAGCTAAACTGCCCTAGTCAAAAAGTACTATAGGATAAGAATTAGTAACAAAAAAAATTTCAGATTTCAACCCCATTAAATTAAAACTCATAATTGACAAAATAGATAAAAATTATTCAATTTTTTAAAATGATTTTCCAATGGAAAGTGATTGGAAAGTGTAAGGAAGTAAGGCTGAATTTAATTAATAGTAATATTATATTAATATCTTGTAAAAAGCTAAAAAAAGTGATTAAATTTTAAATACTTTCTACTTTCTGGAAATTGGAAAGAGATTGAAATCAATTTATTTTTGCTTCCGGAAAGTTGGAAACTCATTAAAAATGATTTTTTTTATGGCAAATATAACTGTATAAACAAAACAATTAATTTTTCATCATAAGAAAAATGGATTAATTAAAAAATTTTCACTTTATCGGAAGGAAAGTGAAATTAAATACTCCTACTTACAAACAAATTATTCTTTCATTCATCTGAACTGTTTTAGATTAAAAAGGTTTTTAAAATTCTTAATTATACTAAAAAGTTTTTTTAAATTCTTAATTATTGACTAACATTGAGTTAACAAAGTGTTGAAATTTTAAATTATTAATTAATGTTGGATGACTAATGTGTAATAATATGTTTTTTAATTTTGGGTATTATAAGCAATCCAAAAAAAATAATAATAATTTGATTACCCATATAGATGTAGGGTAATCAAATTGTGTCAACAATATTTTGAAGACCTTATTTTGTAGTTATCATCCAACAAAATGTTAAACAAAATTATAAAAATGCGCTTTAAGTATTATGTAAGTATATATTTCTGTAATTACCTCCCCTGTATATAAATTTTGAGCTGTTAAAACGGAGAGAGTTGTAGGCGTTTTTGGCTAGCTGGTGTTGCCATGTCAGAATGCAGTGACCCTGTAAAGCACTACTAAGAGGAGGACCAATAGTGATGTGGCTTGTTCGCTCGGTCGCTTCAGTAATTACGAGGTCTAGTGTATTATTGAATAGACCCTTTGCTTGGGTGAAGGTGGGATTGACTGCATGCTGGTGTAGAGGTAGGTCAAAAATTATTTTGGCAAATTTAGTGCCAAAACTAGTTTCAGCACCAGTGGTATTGGTCCAATTGTCATGCCATATGACGTGAGGAAAGTTCAAGTCACTAGTGATTATTAGACTGCTAAACTTTTTTATTTTCTACAGCCTTTTTAATTAAGAAGTTATAGTAATTTAAAAATGAGAACAATAACTCTGGAAGTTGCTTTAATTTCAGATCTAATCTGAACTCTGGAAGTTCAGCTCTAATCTAAAAAAAGTTAATTTTATTTCACATTTATAAAATTAATATTTTGATTCAAGTCGTTTAATTTTAGGTAAACTTAATAAATTAAATATAAATAAAAAATAAAGTAATATTTAAAATGAGCAATGTGGTACTATTGCAAAAAAAAAGTTAATCTGTGATTTGATTTTATACGATTACAAGTGAAATAAGACGCATACCGGGTCACTGTCAAATGGAACTGAATGAATAGGTATAGGTTGCCAATTAATATCCTTATTCCAAACCTAAACAATTAAAAAATATAATACAAAGATCAAAATATTAAAAAAAAAAAAAAACTCCTTCGAGTCGTTTAATCACCTGGAAAAAGTAACAATTATACAAGCCTTCCTGGGAAGCGCGTGCAGTCATACGCTTGTTTGTCCACGCTTAAAGTAATTACGCGGCAAAATAAAGAAACTAGAGAATAAAACAGCAATACTCGTAGAAAAAAACCAAAGGCGAAATAAAAAATCTAAATAAAATAAGCTAAAAATAATTGCATATTAAGAAAAGAAAAATGTTGTCAAACAAAAACATACCTAAATATTCAACTTTTTTTGTTTTTTTATTTTTAGGTCGTTTGTTATTTTTCACTACCAAAGTTGATTCAAGTTGAGGAAAAAAGTAGATAAGAATATAACAAAAATTAAAATATTTTTTTATATACAATTTTTTTCCAACTTTTTCTAGTCAGTAGATATATGAAGGAAATACTTTATAATTTGTGCTAGAAAAATTAAAATTTTTAAATTTTTTTTTCAAATATCTTTACTAAACATTACTATTATAAATGTGCATTATAAATAAAAGTGAGAAAACTAATTGCTATTTATTTGTAACAAAAAAATTTGTTTTAACAAGTTGATCATGTAAAAAAAATGAAACAATGCTCCAAAATCTTGTAGGCTAGTGCATTATTAATTTACTGAATTTTTTATACTGTTAACAAAATTATTAGAAGCCTATTTAAAATCTTTTTTAATTTTCAAATTTAAACGATTAAATTTTCTAGTTTATTTAATTAAACTTGATAATTCGTTATAATTTTGCATCCTTTTTTAGGATTTTTTTCTTTTCTTAAGATAAGTTTAGCTTTTTGACACAAATTATTGAAACGCTTTACAAGTTAAAAGATTCGAATTGTTATGGTCAGTTTGTCTAAAAAAATAACTTTAGACATGGACAAACAAGGCGTGCGACTGCAAGCGCTTCCCGGGAAGACTTGATTAAATCAAACAAATTATTAAAAGAAAACTTAAATAAATAAATAAATTTATTACTCTCTCCAAATATTTTAAAATAAATTAGTAAAGCAGTTTATAAGCAATGAGACTTATTTATAAGTTGCCATAGTTCATTTTTTCCATGGAAGAACATAATCAAAATTCTAATTTTTATTAGTTTAGCCTTCGAAAGTTTATTCAGTATTTTTTTTTCCTATGGAAAAAAAAGGAGAGGTCTACTTATTAATAGGGTCTTCTTATTAATAAGTATAACACTGCAACACTTATTAATAAGAGTGTGTAACTGATGAGTTTTATTTGATTTATTTTAATTAAAATAAATATTAAATATTATATTTAATATTAATTTTAATTAGAGGTTCGGAGTTTGACTCCCACCACGTCCCTGGAAGTACGGCGCTTAACTTAATTTCTCTGCGCAGTGGCCTTGCTTGTCAAGGTTTGTGTTTCGGAGTTAAAGAGTTGAGAGAGGGTTGTACCACGATTTACAACACAAACAAAAAAAAAACAAAAAAAAAAAACAAAAAAAAAATGAGTAGCCTCCTCGACTGTAGTGGCCCCCTCGGGCCTTGGGGAAGTGAATAATTAAAAAAAAAAAAAAAATTAAAATAAATCAAATAAAACTATTTTATAGGTATTTGTGATCATATTAAGCATTTAAAAGCACAAATCAATTTTTTTTTCTTAAATTATTTATAATAATTATATTTTTAATAACTTTTTACATTGTTGAAACTTTGAATTTTGATTTAAAAACCAAAACCTTATTTAGTGTGATAACCATTTGTTTAGAGGAACTTAAACTATTTAAACGATATTTTACTTTATTTATTATTAACAGATTTAAAAAAAAAAAAATTTTAAAGATATATTTAATTGTTAAAATTTTTAAAAAATTATTTTTCAAAACTTCATTTGCATTAAAAAAAGTTTTAACAGCAGATTGCAACTTAAGTTAATTCATCATTTTAATTCCATATTTACATAGCAATTAAGTAATCTAGTTAGTGACAGAAACAATTATAAATTTAAAACTATTTAATATTTTAACTAAACTAACTATTTAAGTTTACGAGCAATATTTTTTTTAATACTTAAAAAAAAAGAATAGTTTTGATTAAAAAAAATTTAAGATCATGATCGAAGTGATAGTAACTTTTTTTTTATTTATTAAAATAGTTTTACATAAGTGATTTATGTGATGTTATAGGGTGGTACTCAATAAATCTTCTTTTTCAGTAAATTTCTGGGACACCCCCTAATTATGTTCCTTACGTTCCTTCCTTGTGGTGTCATTTGGCTATAAAAAGTTTAATTGGTCTCCGATAGAAAGAAAAAAAAAAGAAAATGATGTCATGTTAGGTTTCAAATAAAGCAAAATGATAAAAAATTTTCAAAAATATTACTCATTTTATAAAAGAATATTTTCTTAGATTTTATTGCATAAAAAGTTATTTTTACATACATACACAGTACATTTTTAAAAAATGTTAACTTTTGTACAGTTTTTTTTTAATGAATAATTTTAGACATGTTTTTATAGAAAATGATAAATATTTTTTAAAATTTTTATAAAATTTTACTTTTTTTTTTTTTGTGTAGCAGGTTGAAATTTTAGAAAATCTTTTTTTTTTGAAATAAAGACCAATGGAATCTTTTAAGGCCATACAGTAGAATCACTAAATAATGCAATACTTTGAAGATATTTTGCATACTATATTAGAATATCAATAGGAATATAATTTGGGGATGTCCCAGGATTTTACCAAAAAAAAGTTTTTTCAGCAATACCCTATGACAAAATAATACTTTTTTTAGAAAAACATCTACTTTGTTTAGAGGCCAATGTTACATGATGGTTTTATTTTATTATGCAAAATACTAATATTGGAACACTTTAAATTAGACAATTAATTAAAGAATTTCATTTGTAGAGCCATAAATAAAGGGAATAAAAAATTATTTGTGAATTGTTTCCAAAACATAATATAATAACTTTTTTTCCCAAAAAAGCCCTTTTAAAGGGATCCCTAAGTGCTCCTAACATATGATCTCATATGAAAGAGCATAAAAAAAAAAATGTAAGTTTTTGTTCTTTTTCACTAAATTGTAATAATAAATGCATGCTAACAAATAGCAATTGCCGAAATCACTGAAAAACAACTCCATTTTGATTTTATTTTTTTTACCATTGAAACTCGATTGTTAGTCGTTAAAAATCACGTTAGTATGCCACAACAACTTTAGAATATCTACTTCGATTTTCAAGTAAAAAAAAGTCATGATTAAATAGTTAAATTTTAATCAAGTTTTTTAAATTAGTTTTGCAAAAAAAAAATAGAATTCGGTTGAAAGACATTGTTAAAAAAAAGTTATTAAGTAATAGTTTTAAATAGTTCAGAACTTATTAAAAAGTCTTAGAGCGGTCGTATTAAGCGCATCGCGATCACGATTGCTTTTCACACTTTCGCGATTAGCTTTTTCTTAAAAAAAATCTTTTTGCAATTTTTTTTTTTGGTTATTTAATTTTGGTTAATTACTTTACAAATAATTGGTTAAAAAAAAAAATGGTTAATTACTTTTTTTCTAGCTTGGCATTTTTTTTAGCAATTCTTACAAGTAATGTTTTTATCATAAAGAATGTCACACAAAATTTATTGTTCTGAATAGATAGATGAATAGATGATTTGCTCTTTTGCGCGGAGATTTTCTTTCAACGTAAAACATTTTTGAATTTAAATTACTTTAAATATCTGCATGGAAAATTTAAAAGGTCGTTAAAGCGAAAAGTTGAAAAGGAAAAAGACGTTAATTCGAATTTTTTCTTCATTCTAACAAAACAGCCTGGTTTTTATCTTTGTTTATCAAAACTTCATGTTTAAAATAAGGCTTCAACGTTAGAACAAAAAAATTGCTGACTTTTATTTGCATTTTTATACTGTTTGAAAAAAAAACTAATAAAAAAGAATTAACTATTATTATTATTAATTCTAATAATTATTAATTAATATATTATTAGTTAATTCTTTTTTATTAGTTTTTTTTTTCAAACAGTATAAAAATGCTAATAAAAACCAGCAATTTTCTTACTTTAACGTTTTTAAGCCTTATTTTAAACATGAATCGATTTATTAAACCAAATTTTTTTGTTTCACTTTTTATTGGAAAACAATTGAAATAGAAAAATTGAATAAAAGCATCAACTTAAAAACCATTCAAATAAAAATTTTTAT
Organism: Hydra vulgaris; assembly: GCF_022113875.1. Taxonomy (NCBI): domain Eukaryota; kingdom Metazoa; phylum Cnidaria; class Hydrozoa; order Anthoathecata; family Hydridae; genus Hydra; species Hydra vulgaris. The sequence continues at coordinate 11,121,569 of NC_061157.1, read as the reverse complement.
TATATTTAAATTTTTAAATTAATTTAAACTTTTTAGTCTTTTATTCAAGAAACAATAAATTATAAAAAACGTGGTATCTAATTTTTTATTAAGTTTTTGATGATGTTTTTTGATTTATTGACAATAACTTTTTAATTTATTAATTAAAACAATTTCATTTATTTGCTTCGTTTTATTTTAAACGCATTTTATATTATTAAATTGTATAAAACAGCAACAAAACAGCGTCACAAAGTTGTTTTACATTAGCTATTTATATTTTAAAGACTTTTTATTTTATTGTTGTTTTACAGCTTTTTACAATAACAATTAAAACTCATTAAAAACACGTGTTTTATCGTCAGCATGATTGTATTAAACAGTTTTTTATGACTAATTAAAGTGGTTTAAATATTGCAGTGACGGATCCAAGAATTTTTAGTGGAGGGGGATGTTAAAATATTTTTGAATTTTGTACCATGTTTAAGCTGTAAATTATAACAGTAACTTACACTATTTTTAAACTCCGCTAAACAAGAAAATCATAAGATAACATTTAAATATGAGAGATAGTATGTTAAAAGATAACAATTACGTGCTAAAGAGGCAATTTTATACTAACGCAACCCCCTCCCTTCATTACCGCCTAAGAGAGAGGGGGGGGGGGAGGAGCAAAAAAACATATTTTTTCGCAATTAGATTTTTTTTGCGTTAATTCGAGCCCTGTCTTAATTTCTAATAAAATGTCTATTCAACCTTATCAATTTGAAACAAAAAAATATAGCAAAATTAAAATAAATATTAATTTAACTAAAACATTTTTTATTAATAATTTTTTTTTATCAAGTGAAAATGAGAATAACCGCCACTTTTGAAACCATAAAAATGACTGAAATAAATTTATTTTTGTACTAAGGAAATATTTTAAATAAACTTTCATGCGTCTACATCAATATTCATTTGTTATAACTACGCTGAGAAATATTTTAAATAAACTTTCATGCATCTACATCAATATTCATCTGCGGTGCTCTGTGATAAGACCGTAAGGACTTCTTGGCAGGCCTTGCGATAAAGCGTTGGGCGATGTGAATTTTACGTCGTCCAAGAGCGATTTTGCGTGTAGCTAGGGCTATTTGCATTGAGCAAAAAATTTTTTGTTTGAGTATATTTAAAGATCTTTTTGAGCGGAATTTTAATGAAGTAATTTACGATTCTTTTAACATTTAATAAAGTATTTTGATATAAAAGTTGATATAAAAGTTTGAATTGAAAAAAATTAAATATGCTCATTATTTACAAGCAGAAAAAATTCAGATTAATACAAAGTTTAAATCTTTTAAGCTAACATTTTAATAAAATTATTCAGCAATAGCAAAGTTGTCGATAAAATTGAACAAAAATACTTTCTTTTAGTTTTAGATTTTAAACTTAAATAATTATTTTACGGGGGTTTTTAAAAATTTTAAAAATTGGTGAGCGTAAATAAAAAAAAAAAAAAAAGGATTAATATTAAAACGTATTCTACTTGATTCAATAAAAAAGTACAGTTATTAAAATTTTTGTAAAAAGTAACTCAAAAAAATTATTTAAATAATAACGATCGCTTTTAAGTTAAAAGTTACCAAAACTCAACGAAGTGTGCTTAAGAACAGCTGCTGAAAAATAGAACGTCAATAGTTTTTCGAATAATTTTTTAGAATAATTTTTTCGCTGAAATATTTCTTTTATACCTATAAGATTTTTATTCTAACATTTTATTTTATTTTACTAGAAATAAAATTCCTTGTTAACATTAAAAATCTATTCAAAACGTTTGTTTAAGTTTTTTATTAATACAAGTGATTGTGCTTATTAACCGCCTTATGAAAATAAATAAAAATAAATAAATATTATATAAAAGCTGGTAAAAATATTAGCTATTGCACAGTTTTTAATCGTACAATATTAAAATTTCCAGTTTATTACTCGCTGACTTTTTAAAAAAAAAAAACAATTATTTGAAAAACTTTAAATTACATATTCGAAAAAAAAAAAAAAATCAAATATTAGCATATTTTATAATCTTTTTTAAATTTTAGTTATAATGTTTTTTATTCATTAAGTATAGACAAAACGTGTCAAACGTCGAGAAAATAAGCAAATGTTTTTAAATTTTAAAAAACGAAACATTCCAAAACATTTTAAAATAATAACATTTCTACATTAATGATTTAAAGTAGTTTTGCGGTAATTAAGTAAATTGGTGCAGTTAATGTCGAAAAATATGAAAAGCAAATGAAAAGAATTTCATGACGTCAAAAATCATGTTGTGCTTATGCGTCACGCAGTTTTTATTCATCACAAGGCCTGTCTTGGGGCACCTAAAATCAACATAAAAAAAAATTTGTTAAAAACTGACTAAAAAGAGTTTAAAACCTGGCTTCTATTCATTTTTGGCTGTGGAATTGCCCTTATAACACAAATATATAAATAAAAATTATAAAAAAATTTCAATATACAAATATATTTTTACAAAATGCTACAAAACTTATTTTTGTAAGTAATTATGTGTTAGATGAAAACGACATAACTTTTAAATTTAATTAACCAACTAATACGTTTGCAATAATGACATTTTGTCTACTTTGTTTTATTTGACATACAAACGTTAGTTTTTTGAGGCAATAGAGTCAATAAACTTTGGACAAGACGCATTTTTTTTAACCGAAGAAAAAGGTTTTTTTGAAAATTAAATTTGTTAGTGTGTGTTCATTATTACGTTTTAGAAAAAATAATATACATCAAACATTTTTTTTTAAATGATCTTTCATATGAGATCATATCTTTATAGCACTTAGGGATCCCTTTAAGATAAATGAATTAAGGCCCATGTAGTATTCCTGAATAGCATCTATGTCCAACCCAAATGCTAGAAACTTTTTTACTTTAAAAAAAAAAATAGAGGTGCTTGTTACATTCTATACTAAAGACAGTAACACAATAAGGTTTAAATATAACCTGATATCCAATTGGTGGGAAAAGACCTGCTAGTTCTGTTTCTGCACTTTGTAAACATCTTGATTCATCTGAGCTTCGGATATAAACCTAAATAAAGTTGAAATTTTATAGAAAAAAGCATAAGTAAACAGTAAAAATATTTATGACTATGTTGAAAACACTTTGACACACTTAATGTTTTTTCAACCTACATCAGTGCTTTGTAATTCATTCTCTTTGTCTTTTTTTTTCATATAATGCAGCTTTTTATCTTTTTTTTCTGTTAATCATTTTCTTGCACTTTATTTTCTTCCTAATTTTTCTAGTAACTCAAAACTTAGAAAGATGCCAAGTTTAAATAAAAGCAGGGTTGGTCCTTATGGACATCAGAAGTCTTCCCAATCATTGTGCTTAAATATCTAGTTATGTTTTCAACTTTACCATGCTACCTATTTCTCATTATCTTTAAAAGCAAGAAACATATTTAGTGTCAACTCATAATAATTTTGCCTCTATAATTTACCTGACAGCTTTTTCCTCTATTTCACTTGAATACTCTCACTGTTGCAGAAACATAAACAACTTTGTCTAAATAACTTCCATTAACATTTCAATGCTTGCTTAAATGGATTTCTCAAGATCAATAGTTTTAGATTGTTAATTAATATAAACAGTATAAACTATAATAATTAATATAATCAGCATTAATTTAATTCTAATTAGAAATAAAGATAATGAGAAAAAGGTAGAATTAGCTGTTACAGAAAGTTAGGTGTAATTTCAACATACTGATTGAATCTTCTACTTTATATTTTCTCTCATTATACTTTGCTACTATTCTCTACTAAAAACTATACATTGAATTGGAAATGACCTCTCAATATTTTACTTATCACCTTCTCACTCCTGATGCAACTCTCTACCACTTCAAATCATTATTTGCTCTTGTATGGAACACTGTTATCATGTGCTGGACTGAGTCTACTAATAATATTCTCTCACTTTTAGATAATGTGCAAAAATGCATTGTAAACATGTTTTTACTTTAACAACTAAACTTAAACTTCAATCTTTTTTAGAAATATTACCATGGTTGCCGCTCAAACAAGGTATCATCTTTTGTTCCATTTAAAAAAATTATTTTTTCAACAACTCATTGTTCTATAAAGTTAAATATTGTTACAGTCATTGTCCTTTGTAATCTTTTTTAACTTTTTTTTTGTATTTGAGATTTGTATATATAAATCAAAGAGAACATTTATTATTTCTCTTCCTTTCCCATCTAGTTACATGATCTACACCTGTAAAAAAAACGAGATAAAACACAAAATAGGTATAACAACAATAAAATTATCAGACTCATAGGAAATATTATTGAATATTTTTGTGTTAATTTTTCTAAAATAAATTATTACCTCTTTTGGTACATAGCTTTCATTAATAAAACCAGATTCAACTATATAACGCTTTTTTAAAAACTCTCCTAATCTGTATGTCATGTTCATTCCTATCTGTTAAGAAAAATAAAACAAAAAATTAATATTATTAAATAAAGAACTAAACAAATATGATAATAGTCATATGGTTTTTGTTATATGTTTTTACAAAAGTTGATTTGGCAAAAAAATTGAGATTTTTTTTGTTCCAAGCAGAACTGTAGGACATTAAAATTCAAAATATATAAGTACTTCATCAAAATCAATGGAATAAATAACAAACCAACAACAGCAGCTAATCAGTCTTATCTCAATATAGCAAAGTGCAACACTTATGTAAACTTTGCAGCAACGGAAATAAAAACTAGAAAAAAGAGGGAATCAAATATAGTAGTCGTTGGTCTTAAAGAGTCTAAAAATAGAAGCGATGAAAATCTTGTAAAAGAGTTTTTTGACGCAATTGAAGTAAACCATAAGAAAATTGTTCACGTTCGTTGTTACAAAACTTCCACAAAGAAGAAGCGTTCAGAGGAGTATATACTCAAGAGGACCGAACAGCTGCAGAGCAAGGGGCTTTCAATAAACTATACGATGAAAAGAAGCGAAAGAATGAAGATCTTATGAAAGCTAGTCTGAACGAACCTTTTCAATGGATCATCCACAGACGGACTGGATCTGTGCGCTGCATTGATTAGCAATGAGCAATCAGATCAAATCAAAACAGCAAAAACCAGTGTCAATAAAAACAATCCTTAACTTTTTTCCACAACCTTTGTCTTTTCCACTAACTAAGTTACCACTACGCCGACCAAGACCATAGTTGGTTGCCTGTAAATCAGCCACGCTTAAACCAACTAAATCATCTGAAATCAAACAAAATTAAAAAAATATATAGCAATCTGCATAAACAACTTTCTATTTTCGGGGCAAATAATCCTCGTTCACTAAATGAAGCCAAAAAAGATGAACTAGTTGCAAGAATTGATAATGAGATAGTAGAAAAGAAACCTCAATTGCTTTTCTTCACTGAGACCTGGTTTGATCAAATGTGAGACACTCAACTGTTTGGTTACCAACTTCATAACAAAAACCAAGGAAGCAGAGGAGGGGGTGTAGCAATCTACATAAAATGTGGTATCCCAGCCAAACTTGACAGATATTGAACTATGGAGAGTGATAACGATAAGCGATGAATCTTAATAGGCTGCATATACCGACCAAACGATAATGATATCAGGCTTGGACAGGAATGGCATGCGACCGCACTCTGTAACTGACCACGCTAATATTGTTTTTTCTTTACAACTTGACCACAGCTATTTTGATGTTTTAACAATTTAAATGCAATAAAAAAAGTGTTACTTATTGAATAACTTTTAATCGTTGATCTTTTCTAAAGTTTTTATTTTACGCGAAGGCCTTAAATAAAACCATAAAATTAATAATAATGATTGTTGACATAAACGCATGTGTTAATTTATAAAAAATGTGATATAAAAATCTTAATATTAATAATAAAAAATCTTTTAAACAAACTTATTCTTTGAAAGTTTTTTTTTTTTTTAATTACGAAAGGAATGAATGAGTTTTAATCTTTAATAATAACTTTAAAATTTATTACGTGAAGTGCTTATTAATAAAGTTGTAATTAAAATGAAATTGCTTGTTGACAGTTTATTTTAATTAAATCGCTGGCACATTTTTTTCTCTCCCTATTTTAGCGAATAAAAAAGTTAAAACCTTTTTTTAATCTTAACTCACTAATTAGAACATGAAATTATTAAAAACTACTATTTAAAAAAAGACTATGATATTTTTTTAAACAGTTTTTTTTTTGTTGCAACTTTTTTGAAAAAATAAAAGTTGATTTTATCTAAAAATATTATATACAACACTTTTTAATAAATTTGATAAAATTTGATCATTTATTAAACAATCATTAGAAGTAATTTGTTACTTAATTTAAAAGCGATTTAAAAGCTTTAATAAAACGTTTAAAAAAATAAGTTTTAACATTTATTTCAAACGTAATTAAATACGTAACAAAAAGCTTTGAGTTTAATTTTTTATTTTTACTTTTGTGCTTATATAATTTCTTTTTTGTAATAATTTTTTTTTCCTTTCTTTTTTTGTTAGGAGTTTTTTTTGTTTTGTTTTATTTTTTAACTTTTTTTTTTTCAAAGTTTAGTTTCGCGTTTCTATATTCAGCACATATCTGGAATGTTTGTCATATAAACAATAGTGGTCAAGATGTCTAAAAATAAAATTATTTGCGCGGTCAACAATAGCGCTCAATTGCACGCCGTTCCTGTCCAAGCCAGTGATATTCTAGAAAATGTCATCAAATCAATCGATTCAGCAAAGCAGAACTTGTCAATACTAGGCTGTTCGTCTGTCCTAAATTACGGTGATTTAAACTTCAGCCACACAACATATGACGTATTTGAAACTGATGGAAGGGCAGCAACAGTTGCACATATACAAAACAAACATGCAACGGACACGAAATTCCAGCAATGTCTAAACGAAAACTTTCTTATGCAAATGGTCACTTTCCACACTCACGGCAGAAATAGAAAAGAAAGACCATCAAGCACACTAGATTTATTAATCACTGATGAACCTGACCGCATAGATAATCTACATAAAGGCAACTCATTTGGTTGCACACCAGCTGGGGAAGCCCATTTACTACTTATTGGCTCATTTGCTATAAACAACGCTTGTGTTAAAAAAGAACAAAAAAGATTTATCTGGAGCAAGGCTAATTATGAAGCAATCTCAACGCTAAACACATCATATGACTGGGTGACAAATTTCAATTCCCATTCAGTAAATGACAATTATCAGATGTTCGTTGAAAAAATTAACAAGGCAGTCACCCTTTACATACCTTCAACTAAAACATTGTTCAAGCAACAAAAACAACCATGGAATACACCCGGAAGTTGAAAAAGCAGTTAAAAAGAAAAGAACCCTTTGGCGCAAATATCTTGCAGCTGGTAGATTGACTCACATAGAGATTTGAGAAGAGCAAAAGGCAGCTTGCAAAGAGTAGGTAAGATTGTAAGATCACAGGCTTGGTCGGGAAGCGGGAGCGATCGCTCTCGATTGCTGACCACGTAAATAATATTTAGTTGCGAAAAGCTGGCCAGATTTTTTAGCCATTTTAAAATTTTTAAATTTTAAATTTAAAAAAAAAAAAAAACATTTTAAAAAGCAAAAAAAAAGCGATTAAGATTAATTGGAGCAATGAGACAATTACAAAAAAAAAAAAAAAAATAAGCAAATAAAATATCTTTAAACGCGAAAAAACTCAAAGCTAAAAGAATTACATTTAGAACAAATATTTTTGAAACATCGCTGTTTTACAATTTTTTTTATAAAATTAAGCGATGTTTTTTATATAAATTAACAACTTACGATTGTTTAAAAGGGAAACAAATATTCTTTATTTAACTAAGTTTGCAAGTTTTAGTTTTACTTAAGCTAAATTATTTTATAAATAAAAAAATTAATTTTTTTAATACCTATTTTATGTTTCGCGTAGTTTGAAAAGCTTAACATATTTGAAGCGATTCTTCTTAGTAAGATAAACAAAAATAAAATTACTTTAAAATACTTAAAAATACTTAACGAACAGGAAGCGAAACTGCTTCACAATAACGCTAATGACGTTTAGTGAGTGGGCTTTTTAATTTTAATTAGTATTTAAAGCAGAAAAAAGTGTAACGAGTTTCAAGAATGGCAACTTAAGCAAAAATAATAAGAGTTAGTAAACCAATATCTAGAAACTTTTCTTCATATCTAATTATTTGTTATATATATTTGTGTTCTGTCGTGACCTCAGGCGTAATGCTTGTTCATCCGCGAGTTACGTTGTATGCGTTGTTTGTGTTTAGTAACCAGAAACTTCTTATATGTTTGTTACATAAATAGTTTTATTAACTTTAACGATTATAACTTCATTGAAAGCCAACTATTTTTGTAAGTCTATGTTTAAATCATGAAAATTGCTTTAAAAGATACATTACGATAAAAAACAAATACACAAAATTACATTTACATAAAGAATACAATCTCTTTAAAAATAAAAAATAAGAATATACTAATAAAATCTATGATTTATAATAAACCTTTAAAATTTTAACAATATAATTAATATATATATATATATATATATATATATATATATATATATATATATATATATATATATATATATATATATATATATATAAAACATTTATTTTCGTAAACAAATAATATGTATTCTTAAAACAATGCCAGAAATCTCAAAACGTAACAAGTCGTGAATAATACAATTTCTAAAACATTTTCTAGAAATTTATTTCACTTAATCAGCGTATTTTTTGAACCAATAGAATTAGTTTTTCGTTAATTTGGCGGGTTTTTAGAGTTCGCAAACATTCTTTTTATTCTTTCGCACAAAGATGTTTTGAGAACATTCAAGTTTTTTATGTTTCCATGTATGTCCATAAAACAAAAATTTTTTGTTTCGTACATAAACCTAAATGTTCTCAAAACGACTAAAAAACCTGGTCAGTTTTACGCAACTAAATATAATTTCTGTGGTCAGTATTCGAGAGCGATCGCTCCCGCTTCCCGACCAAGCCTGAGATCAGCAGTTAAGTATGAAAATGAAGTTGCAAACTCTTTTAAAATTGATCCAAAACAACTTCATAAACAAGTCAAGCAGAAGCAAATAGCAAATGAAATGGTAAAGTCACTAGAAGACAACAATGAAAATTTTACAACTGATAGTCATAAAATTTCTCATTTACTTAACATATACTGTCAGTCTGTATTTGTTGTTGAACTGTTACATCAGATGCCAACATTTCAGAACCGAACAGAAACAAAATGTATCATTTCTAAATACATCTACAGCAAAAATTTGAAGGAATGATTCCGCACCGCATGAATCATCGAGTACATTACCGTTTTTAAATATAGGAAGATCTAGATTATTGTGATAATGATTAGCTATAAAAAATTTATTTTTATCTGAGTTAATGTTCCCCAGTTACTGTGATCCTTTTCAAGCCCAAATGCTCTGTCCAAGCAATCAGCAAATGTTGGCTTCTTATCAAGACAAGAATAAACCGTAGTATCATCAGCGAACAATGCTGATTTAGATGTAAGAACTTTTGATAGATCATTAATGTAAATAAAAAAAAGGTAAGGGCCTAGGGAAGAACCTTCTTTACCTATGATTGGTAAAGAAGGACTCAATTGTCTTAAAGATGTTACCTGATACATTGTTAGAAGAGAGCAAGGAGAAGACCAATTTAGAAATGTCAAAAGCAATAGCCCTAACCTATTTACATCTATCTAATGCATAATAAAACCTATTTGTTATTACCATTAGCAAATCAGCAGTAGAACAAGAAGATCCAAATCCATATTTATGATCAAAAAGTAAGTTATTAGATTCAAGAATAAAGATTAAATGTTTGTTATACAAAGATTCAAAAACCTTATTTTTAATAGAAAAAAGACTTATGGGGCGGTAGTTAGACAAGTCAGATTGCTCTATAGAATTTTTGAAAAAAGGGATAGCAGATGTTTTTTTCTAGCAGGATAAAAAACAAGACTGTGATAACTACTTGTTAAATAGTTTTGAAAGAACAGGCAACAGCTCCTGAGGACACTTCTAAAACACTATGTTACAGGTATGTTGTCTGGACCACCATTTGTTGAAGAGTCTAAGCAGGAAATCACTTTAGAAGAAGCTGGAGCAATACAAATCTCACACAGAAGCTGGAGCAATACAAATCTCAAGCAATGGATTAACCTGTTTGTCGGCTATATCATATAGAACTGTGATTTGTGGAATCAAAAGAGGAGATTGATGAAACGTTCTTAAACTATTCAGCTTCGTCTTCAGGTGAGGAACAGAAAACCTGTACCATGCAAGAGAGGTAGAATAACAGATTTGTTTTATTTTAGACAGTGTTAAAAATGTCTCGGAAGCCTCTCGGAAGAAATTGATAGAAAGAGAAGAAATTGATAGAAAGAGAAGAAATTGATAGAAATCTCGGAAGAAATTGATAGAAAGAGCACTTTGATTTTATCTTGTCAAAATTAAATGTAATAAGTTTTTATCAGTGTCATTTTAAATCTTATTTTATCTACATTCCATTATTTTTAATTTAAACCTTTAAGGTCAACAAGACTATTGGCAGATGTACCATGAGCCTGCTGCAGAGGTGAAATTCAAATAATGGTAAAACCATAGAGTTGAATAGTGCTGGTGTTGGCACCTTTTGACTGAGATCACAATAAAAAAAAAGGTAAAAAGTTCTGTATTGAAAAAAAAAATGGAGGTGCAAAAAGATGTAAAATCAGATAAAATCAAAACTAAAATCCTTCTAAAAGCAGTTTTTTTTTATAAAGACCAGCCACTAGGTCTTGATTTGTATATTTCACCAGACTACTGGTTAATTTTTAATATTCTAGGTCATAATTTTAAAAAATGCCTACGGATGAGACTCCCTCAGACTTTTTGGGTACAATGAATTCCAAAATTTTTAAAATCTTTTTAAGTTGCTAACAACTAATCAGAACTCACAGCAAAATCACAAATCTATTAATCATAGTTTAAGAAATTTATTAATTTACAATAAATATATTTCTTGTTTTTAAAAATAAATTGCAGGGTAGGATATTTATTTCTTAAAACCAAAAACATGTTTCTTGTTTTAAGAAAAATATTTTGTAATATAAAATTCATTTTGCTGTGCTTACAGTATAAAATTTTTAAGATAATGTAGAGCTTATGATGAGCATGGAGAAGCTTCATAAGATACTTCAAACTCTGAACTTTAAAAGTATATTTTAATTTTTTTTTTACATTTTTTCTTAAAATATTTGTCTTAAGCTGAAAATTTATATGCATATAAATATTTATTGTACATTTGCAGCGTTTAAACGCTGAATTCTGAAGCAAATTTGCCTCAGAAACAAGAGATCTATGGTAGTAACAGATACAGCATTTTTTGGTGATTGAGTGCAACATCCAAACATTTGTATGTTTATACTTATGTCAAATAATTATGCTTCTTAAAAAGAAGCATAATTATTTGACCCTGTCCCAATTGTGGGAGTAGCAAGTTGATGAAATAATTTTTTTTGTTATTCTTAACTAAATTTATAAACACCAATAGATCTTAAGTATTGTTTTAGATTTTAAGTATTGTTTTTTATCTCTAAGCATTCAAAAATTATGATCATAAAAAAAATTGTAACCCCTTCAAATTGAGGGGGATTTAAACTTTATATGGTCATAATTTATGAATGCTGAGAGATTATACTACTAAACTTAAAATTTATCAATTAATATAAACTTAATTTACAACGCAAAAAAATGTTTTACCAACTTGTTGCTCTCACGTTTGGTGCAGGGGGATGAAATTTTAGGGCTTTTTTGTTTCTCGAATCATTGCAATATTTTGCAAACCCTCTTATTTGACATAAGTTTATTTGAAGTAAGTGTTAACTTTCAAGTTTAATGCTCTTCTGCGGTTCTCTGTGATGTAACCATTAGGTCTTCTTGGAGCACCTAAAAAAACCACAGAAAAAATGTGTATATATATATATTTGAATCACATTGATACATTTTGATCTAGTTTTGTTTACACTAAAGATCAAAAGTCTTTTACCTAACCTTCTAAAGAAACCATTTTGGATTTGGATTTGTTTGATCCAAGGCTTCAGTAATAGTATTTTAAAAAAAACATCTTTGATACCAAAATGAGGTAAAAATCATAAAATCTGTTGACTGCATAGATCATCCAGGTCATTTTTTAAAAATCCGGAAAAGTGCGTGGAAAAAGTGTCCGGAATATATTTACCTTTTAACTTTGCTTTTAGCAGAGTTGCTTTAGATTTTTTTTTTAACTTTTCATGATTGATGAGTGAAAAGGCTTAAAAAACAAATATGTTACAAAAATATGTACCTAAACTTGTTTTTATGGAATATGTTTTGAATATCCGGAAAAATTTAAAGTTAAAGAAAATATCCGTAACTCCAGAAATAACCGGAAAAAGATAATGCTTGTGACTGAGAAAAAGCTCAAAGATCAACAAAAAATCACTTGACAATAGCCAAAGTGTTAATTTATCTATTGTAATCAATGAAAGATAGCTATAACATATTTCTTAAATTATTAAGCAGAATGTTTTTTTGGTACAGGAACACATTAAGAAAATATTGTTTAATAAATTAACAGGATTTGACATCAGAATCTATAGCGCCAATGCTTGGAAATTACTCTAAATTTAGTCAAAAATCTTAGAAAGCATAACTTCGAACAATTGGCACGAATACTTCTATCAAGAAAAAATAAAATAATTTTTTATATAAATATGTCCTCTACTCCACTCCACATGAAAATTGATAACATTTTTCAATACCGGTATTTCGGTACTAAATTATTTCAATACCGGTAATACCTGTATAATACCAGTATCATAATTATTATTTTAATTAATCAAAATATGAATAAAATCTCAAGTAAATAGTAAAACTTCTTTGATTCAAGATGCTATTTTATTTTATATCAAGATTACAAACTTTTTCAATTTTCACTTTTTTCTCCTTTGTAAAGTATGCCCATAAGAAACATAGGGCATTCAGAGTATCATCTTCAAGAGATGATCGTAATTTTGTGACAATGTTGCAACTTGCTGAAAATCCACGCTCCGATTCAACACTTGTTGGCTTTACAGTTTTCAAGTATTAGTATGAATTTTACAAATATACACTGCGAGTTCCTCCATCTTCGAAAACTACCATCTCATTGCGTATGGTTTTTGATAAATTATTCGAAACGTTCAATCTTTCCTTATTGTTACATTTCTTATTATTCAAAATTTCCATGTCAATTTTCTTTCAATGACAAATTTGCAGTGTTGTCAACAGAATCGCTATCAGAAGATATGCTGGTGGAAGGATTATAAACTCACTGACTGAGCCGATCAATCAGTCGAGCAATGGTATTTACAATGGCTGATTTGCTAAGGTGTTCGAAAGATAGTGCTGGATCAAAATTTTCGTAAGGTTGATGGCCCTTGTGCAGATAGTGCAGTAAGCTGGAAAAAATTGTATGTCACTCATTGATTCGTCGCTCTAAAGTAGCTTTTAACTTAACAGCTAAATCCGTGTCTCCAATGTTATTCATCATAAACATTAGTGTTGTATCGGCTGATAACAGTGTTGCATCATTTTCACACAATGCTTCCACAGCCAATTTTAATGGCCCAAGACATGAAACAATACCTAAAATTAAATTGAACTCCTTATCAGTTATTTCAATTTTAGATTCAAGGTCAATCAGCGACTTGCGATTGCAGTTTTTCAATTTCACAAAACATTCGAGCATTGTGTGTAAGCTACTCCAGCAAGTTTTGGAGTCAAATATCAATGGAAGGCCTTTACCAAATTCCTCTACTGTGTATTTTTGAAGTGTTTGATAATTTTTTGATGGAGAACGGCAAAACAATTTCATAACGGTGCGCACCTTAGTGATTAACGGTTGCAGATCATTAGTCAGTTCAATAGGGTCACCTTTTTCACTCATTACAACTTGAAACCGTCAGTGCTAATATCCTCATTACTTTAACTGATATTGTTGTAATTGCAGATTACTTTCAAGTTTGTTTTAGCACAAGTTTATGGTTTTTTGTGCAAAACTTCTTGAACACCCAGTTGAATGCCATGCACAATGCACAACTGTTGTTCACAATTACTCAAACGTCCCAATTTCTGCATTACGGAAACTCCATCAGTAGTAATATACACCATGTCTTTATCATAGTTCAGCATAAACTGTATCATAAATCAATGCATTTTTCTGCAGGCAGAGAGCTAATCCAAGGATCTAGCTAATCCAAGGCTCCGAAATTCGTCCTCGGGATGAACATTTGCATTTAAATATCTGTAATTTTTAATTGATGCCCATTCGCCAAATGTCAAACTGAATCGCATTCCTTGTGATCGGATACCATATTGTGAATAGTTGTCAGCAATTTTGGAACAATAAACCCACGAGCTTGTAGCGATGTTTTCAGCTCTGCTGGCATGACAAATACGCTAAAATGTAATCCATCAAGGGCAGTCAATCTAGAAAAAACTGCAAGCAAGGAATTATTGTGTTGATTTTGTAAGAAGTCGGTGATCTGAGGTTTGGGTTTTTTGGTCATTGGTAACGGCGCCAATAAAAACGAAACCGATGTCGATGCTGGATCTTGGACCAATTTTCTCTTTAGTAAATCAATTTTATGGTTAGTTCTTAGGTGTGTATGCAGTCCACTGGTACTGCCACCATTTGATTTTATCTCTTTGCTGCATTTCTTACACTTTGTATGTTGATTTTCTTTATCATGTAGAAAATAAAACCACACAGAAATTTCGCCAACTTGTACGCCAGTACTGAATTCTTTGAATACTTTTTGGGACATTTCATGTTTTTCTATACTTTAAAGTAAATAAATTCATTAGACATAAAATATTGATTATTAGTTCTTAAATAAAAGCGCATAATTTTTTTTTAATAAAAATAATCTAAAGTTTCAATTTTCTTATAGTAATTTTCTATTTGCATTGAGTTTGCATTAGTTTTTAATATTTTTTTATATTTCCTAATCACACAGCGTATCCACGTCCGAATGGTTAAAATAGTAAACTTTCCTGAAATGGAATGGATACACCGCTGATTTCTATAATGGAATTTCCATTATAGAAATCAGCGGTAAAAACTTCAAATTTTTCATTCATTGCTTTAGCGCAAAACACAAACACGTGCTCAGCGAGTGACATAATGCTAATATATAATAAAACATTATATAATAAAAATAATGTATAATAATCTCTTTTAATAGAAGACGTAATTTTAATTTTAAATTAAACAAGTTTCAAATTAAACAATAATTAACCAACAATAAAACAATAACAAATCAACTTATCGCTTTCTTCCTCCCAAACTCTTGAGCGTGATTTCATACTTTTATTATAAGCTGAATGAATGTTGCTAATTGCACCTGGAAGTTTAATGGATGCACTAGGATTGGCTAATAACCATCAACGCTAAGATCATAGGATGAGACAACTGAACTCAAATTAGTCTCACAAAGAGCAAGTAGGTCTGGTGAACTTTGCAGGAGATAAGACTCAAAAAAAAAAGCTACATCGAAGACCACAAATATTAGTGAATGATAGATTTAGAGAACTTGATGATATTATATGTGTTTTATAGTTTTTGGTACTTTAGTCATTTCTGGATTTGTAAAAAACTTGAAACAAAACACAAAGAGTACTCGGTTCTCTATTTAATAGTCCAAGCAATTGCCTAATTACTATTAATAAATCCAAAGCCATAACAAAGAGCTCCAATCGTGGCTCAACAATGCACATCAAAAGTACAAAAAAGGACACCAACCATGAGCAACATGGCACTGTCAGTACTCTGATCATTGAAAGTTGTTGATGGAATCAGCCTTTCTAAAAGTTAACATAGAGTTTAAGAAACCTGACTAGCTGGCTCAGAACCATAAAACAGAGTTGTACTCCTCACAAGGAGATAATAAAATGAGTCGCCTAGTCATAAAAACACAGACACAAGCAAAACCAATTGAAGATTCAGAATTGAAGATTCAGTATTCAACATTCTAAACTAGAAACAATGTATTATAAATACATGTATGTCAGCCTAACATATGACGAAGAGGTGCGAGACTGGTCAACAGATTGAATCTGTTTACCCCTTAAATCTTTGCTTAGGAGTTTTCCTACAAAACAGTAACCAAATGTATTTCATGTTTGCCTAAGATAAATATTTTTATCGACACCATCTCTAGTCTAGAACACCAAGGCATTGTAAAGTCAGAGATGGCTTCTCCTAGCCTTTGCCTAAAAAAGTGTATCCTACGAAGCGGTAGAACATGAAGCAGGTTGCGCTTGGTTACAATATGGAGTGCTTCATTAATTTTCAATTTGTTATTGTTAGGAGCAGTATCCAAAATTTTAAAACAATTATAGTTACTTAGATTTTTACAATTAACAGATGAAATTAAACGCTTGTAAACAGATTGTTTTTTACCTGTAAGATGCTCATGAATTTTAAGTGTCTGGAGGTTTCTCAAATATAACTGGCATTACATCCAGCACAAGAAAATTTTGGATTTGAGCAGCTTAAAAAGTAAATCTTTTAAACATAAACTGTTTTTTAATTTGTGTGTAAGAAAATTAAGTTAATTAAGACATCTTTACAATAGATATAAAATGTATTGTAAAGATTTAGTGAAATTTAAGTAAAATCCTATAAATGAAAGATTATAATATCTTATATTAGGGTTATCAATACTATTTATAACAGATGCATTTATCTTTTTATCAACAAATAATTTAATTTAAGTGTCAATTATTTTAGGTGGATATTTAGGTGTTATTTTTTAAAACTTTTATTTTTTTATGCCCTTATCAAATCCTAGCCATGTGTTGTTGATTTTATAAGTTCTATCAATCAAACAACGTATAAGACTAATTTTATAACAATAGGGAAACAAATTGAAAAACTTTTGTAAAAGACCTGTTTATGTTTTTTTTTTGATAAACTGATGTGGAAAGCAAAAGAGGCTAATTGATAAGAACATCTAAAAATGCAATTTGATTATCTTGTTCTTTTTTACACATCTTAATAAACAAAATAAAAACTCCATATGTATGTATGTATGTATGTATGTATATATATATATAATATATATATATATATATATATATATATATATATATATATATATTAATAAAGTTTAAAATAATTATGTTGAAAGTGTTAATGATTAAAATAATTCATTAAGTAATATAATAAAAATTATTATATTACTTAATGAATTAATTATAACAATTGGTTAACAACAACAAAAAAGGCTAAACAATAATATCACAATAATAACAAAGGAAATAGCAATAATAATAACAATGACAATATTAACAAAATTCATAATATTATTAAAATTAAAAATAAAACATCAGGTTGATGAAGTACATGTTAATTTATTTTGTTAAAAATTGTTTTAAATAGTTAACAAAGACATTTTATTTCCTAATTAATGTAGGATATCGCGTATTACGGAACCGAATTTTGTGCTAAAAATCTGTGCCATGTTTTTTAAAGTCTGTTTTGAGTTAGCGTGGTGAAGACTTGTTTTGTTGGAAAACTTTTTTGAATTTGATATCAACATAGAGTATTTTTAAAAACTAGAATAGTTGAACTTTATTACTGAGTGGTTTATAATTGCTTTGATTCGCGTTATTGGTGTTTTTATTGCTGTCAAAAATTTAGTTGTACTTCTAGGATGAAATTACTGTCGAAGATATCGACAAATTTTTTTCTAACTTTCCTTTCATTTTAGTTTTTCATTTATCTTGGCACTTGCCAAATTTCATTGAACTCCTAGTTGTCGCAGGCACTCTATTTTTTGTCGCAGTGTTGGTATCTCATTTTTATTTTTACCCTGTCTTTTAGGGAGACAGAGGGGCCAATCAATTATTTTATTTTATATATGATTTCGATTAAATAATAAAAGAAAATATGGAAAGTCATATAACTGAAGGTTTACCATGTTATTTAATTCATATATAATTTGAAATATGAAAATTTTACTTATTTTATATAAAGTTGACTGTTTTTAACATTTCTTTGCTTTAATATAAATTTTAGTTTAAAAAATGGTAAAAAAGGTTAATAACTTAAACTTAGCTAAAGATAATCCTGAAGTTTAATAGTTGTTGCTTTTAGTAAATGCAACAACTAGTATGTTTTTGCATTTACTAAAACAACTAGTAATACTAATACAACAACTAGTAATACTAGTTGTTGCATTTACTAAAAGCAACAACTAGTCAACTTCAAGATTATCTTTAGCTAAGTTAAAGTTTACTTGTCTTCAAGTTTACTTGTAGGAAACTTGAAGATTATCTTTACATACCATTTTAATAAAATGGGTTAATATAGTATAATCTAATGGATAATATGTATAAGTTTTGTATAAATTATTTCTATAATACTTGTACATATTTTTTATTTTATAATATTATGATAAAAATGTATAACTACATATTTTTAGTTGAATTGTATCTTGTGTGTTGTTAATTATATTATGCTGTTAATTATACTATGTTTAATGTGTACAATGTTGTCCAATCACATAACTTTTTGATAATTGTATTCTTATATACTTATTTTTTGTTCATTTTTTTTATAAACAATCTAAAACAAATAACTAGTAAGTAAACTGATGATTATGAAAACCATATATGTAATGCCATTGATCATGTGGTTTTTATTTATTCAGATTTTTACATGTGTAATTATAATGAATCTGGTAATTCAATTATTGAAAACATATCAAACACAATGTCTGACTGCGCTGCTGTTAATCATCTTACTGTAAGCAAAGTTTGTAAAACCTGGGCACAAAATCTCAATGAAATAAACTGCCATTTGTACCCTTTTGATACAATTGCCACACATGTCCTTTAGCATTAAAGTCTCTAGAGAATGAGAGTTGTAAATTATATGAAAATGACTGCATGGCAACTTTGATTATTCTAGCTATAAATAAAATGAGATATAAAGATGTAAAAGGTGATTCACAAGGTTTTGAAAGTTTTTTAGACAATAACAAATTGCAACAAGGTATCACTCCAAGGTATCATGGAAACCGCATTCATGTTTTTTTTTGTACTTGTTTTATTCTGATAAAACATTACAGTGAATTTAAACAATATCTTATAACTGGAACAGTAAAGTGTAAAAGTTTGCAAGCAACTCTTCAAGAAGCATTTTTTAGGGTAATCACAATCAAAAAAATGTGTGTGCTAGCAGTATTTGAAAAACTTCTTACTGGACCCTGAATGAAAATGTTTTATGTAACATCAGAGCAAGCAACTTTTGATCATGTTGTTGGTATCCAGGTTGTGAAAAATGTTATATAAACAGTTCAACCTTGCAAATTCAATCCAGCAGGGTTATTTTGCAGACAGACTGATTTTTTTGGAAAATCGATTAAGCCAAATATTTTAGAATCAGTAACAAGTTTATGCACTATTGATGAAGACCTTATTAAAACGACGTAGCATATAAAAATAGATTTAGAGATTGACTGCATCATGCTAAAATTAGAGCTGAGAAAACATAGGCATCTAAGCGCCACAAACTTAGGCATCTAAGCGCCAAAAAATTGATGAAAGAGATAAAAGGAAGTTAGAGCGTGAACTATCAAAACTAAGTTTTAATGAAACTATAAATTCATATAAACACTTATCTTTGTACTAGGTTAATTGTACACTTATAATTGTACTAGGTTGTGTTAAACCACCATATCCACCTTTAATTCTAAAATACACCTCTCCTATAAGGTAATGGTCTGGTATAAAGATATAATCACTTTTTGTATTTTAAAACTTTCAATTTCTCTTCAAAAACACATTTTTATTTTAAAAAAGTATTAAGTTTCATACGAGTAAGATGGTGATTTGGTGGCCCCTCTGTCCACCCTATACGTCCGGTGGTTAGAGTTTAGCATAAATTTGTAGCCCACTCTTACACCTATACCATTTACACCTATGCATTTGATACCGAGATATTTGTATTTTGATAAGAATTGACAAAGTTATGACAATTTAAGTGGAAAAAAACATAATTTTGACCACAGTTTCTTCAACAAAATCCAAAATATTGAAAAATGGGTACTTAAATCGTCATAACTTTTGAATGAATGGTTCGATTTTGTATTTTGTATTCAATATACTGTATTGATCTTCTTTCCAATGATATATAACAGTATAGTATTCAAACAGTTTGAAATTTTTATCCACATACCTAAAGTAATCGAGCCATTTTTGCCATCAATCTGAGACATTAGAAGTTGTTGAACGACAAAGAATTTAAAATTATGTTGGTTTCTTTTCTTACTTGTTTTTTCTTATAATAATGAAGTAATAATAATAATAATAATAATAACAATAATAATAATAATAACAATAATAATAATAATAATAATAATAATAAGAAGAAGAAGAAGAAGAAGAAGAAGAAGAAGAAGAAGAAGAAGAAGAAGAAGAAGAAGAAGAAGAAGAAGAAAAAGAAGAAGAAGAAGAAGATTCTTCTGAAGAAGAAGAAAGAGAAGAAGATAAAAGAAGAAAATTAAGATAATAATCAGAAAAAGAAAAGAGAGAAGGAGAACAAAAATAATAATAATAATAACTAAAAAATAATTATTTAACTACCTTTGTGAGCATTCCAGGATTAACAGGCCATTGATTAACAAACTGATTTTTAGGAAAAAAATAAATTGGAGAACGTGCACCATGACGATGGACCTTTCAAAGATTATAGTTTAATAGTACAAAAACGACTAAAAACAAGAACTAAATAGTTTAAAGTCGTTCTTAAATTATATAATAACTAACTATACCAAATGAGCCATTACAAGACTTTTGTTAGCATCAATAGACTCAAACATCAGTAAAAGCACAACAAATTTTAGCAAGTCCATCTTTTAAAGTTCAGAAAAAAACATAATGGCATGTATGAAAATCTTTTTCTTTTAGTACTATAATAAACTTATACGACGACAAGTACTCATAATATTTATAAATAACAATTTATGATAATATCGCTTAAAAAGATCGAAGTGACTACAAATACGGCATGCCGTACTATAGTACGGCATTTGTTATTAGTACTAATAACAAATTTTCTTATTGATACCGCCAATGTTTTGGACGCAACGGAACCAATTGCCAGAGTTCTAAATTATTATACAAAGCCATTAAAAGTAAGCAAATGTTTTAATTCTTTGCAAGAATTAGAAGAAAAAGTTTTATTCTATGAAATTGAATTACGCGTTTTTCTTTATAAGAGAGAAAGTAGGACGATTGAGTCAGCCAGGAAAAGAGGGATTAAGAGATTTATTAAATAAAGTTTGAAGTTTTATACAATACTATAGTCCATACTAAACGTATGTGTTTCATAAAGTAACTGGACTTTTGGTTCTAGTTGCAAAATTATACAAGAATTTTGTTACATAAATCAAGAAAAATATTTATTGGTATTCTAAACTGCCTCATTTTTCAAAAATGACCACTACAAAGTTTACTGGTACGGTCTGATAGGTAATGAACAATCTGAAAATGTAGAAATTTTTTTTGCAAAAACAAAAGTAGTTCACATTTTTGGACAATCTAATCAATAATTACCCAGGTTAATACTTCTCTGATTCCATAACGCTGTAATTTATAACACATTAGCGGTTAATTATATTAAAAAAAAAAAAATATTTTCACGCATTTTATATAGTTAATCAGTTAGTTTAGACGTCATCATCTGGTGAAACATTTCAATATCAGTTTAATTCTATAAATTCAATAAATCATGTTAATTTTAAATAAATTATTATTTAAACAGTTATATTATTATCCTCAAAATAAATAAAATTTATATATGTAAATGGTTGCTAGAAACGGGTGCCATGAGCGCCCCTGAACTTAAAATTTATTAAGTATACGTAATATATATATACACTTCTTTAGCTTTCCTGGCTTCACTTCACTTCTCAAAATAAATAAAACTTTTATATATATATACGGGCATGGGCACCTCTAAATTTTCTAGAGCCCAAATAATAATAAATGTGCGGAAAAAGAATCTAAATACTTTTAAATAAAAATCAAAAGGAATCTTTAAAAAAAACATTAAACTGAATATAAAAATGTGAAACAATCATTACAACAAAAAACATTTAATTTACTTCCAGAAATAGTATTATCAAAATCTGATTCAAAGTCTGTCATTTCTAACTCTAGGTAATTAACTAATAAATTGAAATTTGGTTCATTATTTTACATTTTTAAAATTTACTTTCTTTTTTTAACATATCACTTTTTTATATAAAAATTATTTTTAATGAACTGTATAACTTTTTTGTTAAATATGGGAGTCTGAAAGAAATCCATCAGGAACTTACCATCTTTGAATGTTCCCAAAAATTGTTATTAAGTTCAGAAACGATATAGGAAGTTTGATCGGAGATGCATTTGAGCGTGCTCATATGCTCAATCTATCAGGAATGTTTAATGATCCAGTTATTGTATTAAAGTTAGCTTTAGACAAATCCAAAATAGACAGACAAAACAAAGTCAGTTAAAGTATTGCAAGACTTAAAATTCGTTAAAAATAACAGAGAGTTTGTTTGCCTTGGTGGTAATGGTAAAATTGATAATGAAACTTTAGTTATAATAGATATAAAAAAAGAAGATGTTAAGGTTGTGTTAAAGAGATCAACAGAGAAAGAACATAACATGACTGTGAATTTCTCCCTAGCCTTTACAGTGGGAAGTATCTTACTCACTAAGTTTTACCTCTTGTTAGAGCAACAGGAAAAAATCAAGCTCAGTGTCTCTACAAAGTTACTTAAGAGTATGATTCTTTACATACTCTAAAAGCAGTTTTGGTAGACAATACTTCAACAAACACAGGTCATAAAGTAGGAATGCTTGTGGAGTTAGAGAAAAAAACTTAGACAAAAAACTTCAGACGATAGGTTGCAATCTTCATCAGAATGAGTTTCCCTTAAGATCTTTATTTTAAAAAATTGATGGAGCAACTTATTCACCACATCATTTTGCTGGACCAATAGGTAAAATGGCAAATATCAATAATGAACTTAATTTAGTTGTTAATTTTGGTGTTATTAAGTGTTCAATTATCATTATTTTAGAAAAAGAAATTTTAGATGATTTCAGTAGTGACCAGAAGTTTTTATATAAATATTGCATTGGAATTGCCAGTGAAAATACGAGTGTTAAATATTCAAGTTGGAAAATTGATCCCCTTAATTATTAACTAATAAGTCACCCTTAATCATTCTCGTTGGTTAACATTGGCAATACGGTTGATGTCTTTATATGTCCAAGTACTAGTTCCTGATTCTGAATTATTTTTGTAACCTATATTGACCGAGTCTATGTTCCTACATGGTTCCTCCATAAAAAGACCAACAAGTTACACAAAGCTCTGTCAATTATATATTTTATGATTAACCAAATCAAGCTACATTGTACATCCAGTCAAAAATCACCAAAATCATAGGTTTGATGTATCGAGTTCGCTCTTACGTCAATAAACAAAGTCTGAAATTAATCTACTTTGGGCTGTTACTTAGCTTTATCAGCTATGCAAATATTTCATGGGCAAGTACTCAAACATCAAAGCTTTAAATACTGTATAGTTTGCAAAAACATGCTTGAAGAGTCATTTACTATAAGGATAGGCGTGAATACGCTAAACCCTTAATGATGAATGTGTTTGAAATAAATGTCTATCAGCATTAAATTTTCATGTTTGTTACAATTACAATATTTCTCCTATAAGCTTTAATAACAAGTTTGAATTAAATAAAAATGAAAACTATAATCTTAGAAGAATATGTTAAACACATTTAAACTGCCTCGGATAATAAATAAATATTCAGAACATAGCATTTCATATCGAGGTCCTAAAGTATGAAATACCTTTCAAAAAGGATTCAAAGGTACAATAAATTCGTTAAGTTCATTCAAGTTTATAACAAAAAAATAGATTTTTAAAATTTGAGAAACTTTTTTGGTTAATATTACCTTTCTACTTTTTGTTGTTTTTGTTGTTGTTTAACAATCTTATTAGCAAATTACGCATTTTATTACGATACTTTATTGAAATTTTGTTAAAGGGACTCTATGAAAAGATTGCGATGACGTATTGTCATCCTCGTCTTCTTTGAGCCCCTATCTGTTTTTACTTACTTTTTTTTTATGAAGTACGAAGTTGTAAAATTCTTATGTTTTAAACAGAAAGAAAAAAAAAAGCATTATTTAATATAATAATAATATAATTAAAAAAAAGCTTTATTTAATTATAAAAAAAAAGTATTTAATATAAAGTATTAATAAAAAGCTTTATTTAATTATTACGGCATTAACAAAGATAAAACTTCAGGGGTAAGGGCTTTTCCATTTTTAAACTTGTATTTTTTGAAAAAATGTTTGATATTGCAGGATCAGTTTTAATCAAGGGGTATTGGTACTGGTTTTTCATAATATTCTTTCTAGATATCTGTATGTTTCAAACTAGCTTTGCGAATTTCCTTATTCAGAACCTCTTGTGACTCCTCAAAGTAGTAACCAATTTACAGTTCTAATACCTCAGATATCTGCACACCATGTTCTAATAGCTTATGAACAGTTGAGGGAGTCACATCCAGCAATGAGCATAAGGGGCGTAGTTTCATAGCAATAGTGGCCAAAACTTTCAGAGTTCAACTCACAACTGATACTAGAATTGTCCTAAATCTAATAACTACATCTAATGCCACTCCTGTTATATCAGCAAAAGTTCCAGCATTTTCAAATGTTCTTTTAGCAGTGTTCCCATTGTTAGTGTTGAAAAACATGTTTGGGCATATCAACTTCAAGACTTAGCTTCTCTCTAAACCTCAGTTGAAGTCCTTTTTTCTATTTTTTACTAATGCTTTTTCAGCAGCGTATTTTGCAAAGTACTTTTATAATGTCTAAATTAAAATGTCTTAACTAAATGTCTTAACTTTTCCTAAATGTAAAATATATTTAAAAGATCTGAGCCAGCAATGCAGAGTTAAAAGACACAAAGATAAAGCTTTTTCATCGATTGGTTTAAATCTAATCAATGCTGTGTTATTATGTTCACTGGGCTTAGCTCAGCAAACATTATATGATTGGGAGGACAGAGTGTTAGTGAGGGCATTAACCACTTTACCATCAAACGTGGTTAAATCTAGTTTGATCTTAAATGTGATAGTCGTATCCGGTTTGCCTTTATCTACTTAGAACTTTACCTCAAACTTGGCTTTTTTCATTTTTAAATTTCGTATTCATATCTTATCAATTATTCTGTTTTAAAACATGCAATATGCCGTCAACTTTTGCATATGTCGATTTTCGAGGTTTGATAATTAGCACCATCTGTTTGAGTATTTTTACTAATAGGAACTAAAGGTATTACTTTTGTGATGAATGAAAGCAATGAACTATTGTTCGCTTTATACGCTAGCATTGATCAAAAATGGAAAAAAACATATAAAATACGAAGTAATTAAAAAGTATTATTTCAATTGGGGCAAGTTGGGTCAAATGATTTTTATTTTTTCTGGTTTCATATATACCCATCAATAGAAAAATGTTAAAACTACCATGGAATCTAGTGGAATCTATTAGTTTTTGAACTAAACTCATAATAAAACTAATTTAAAAAAATCAATTTATGACGCATTTTTGAATCTAAAATTAAAATTTATTGTCAAAAATGTTATTAATAGTTACCAAACATCTTAAACATATAACTTCAAATTAAATTTTGAACTGTTTTTACCCATATCAATCTTAAAAGAGTGACACTAAAGCAAGACTTTTGTGAACGAGTTTTCCGAGAAATAAAATTAAAAAAATAAGTCTTGGAAAAAGGCGTAAAATTGGTGAAATCTTAAAAATTAATCACAAAAAAATTAATTAGTGTCTTTTAGTGGTATTTAGTTACATTATAACTTAATTTATTATTTTCTAGCAAGAGTTTTTTATGGGGGTTTGTTTGCTATGGATTTTGACTCACTGTGCTTCGGCAACCTATTTTAAGTAGAGAGGTTTTTCCTAAGATAATTAAAATAAATCATTCTTAATAAATTAAAAAAAACAGCTGCAGACTGTTTTAAACATAATTTTAAATCAAAATATTATGTAATTTGGGCAGACTGGAGAGACATGTAATTTAAATAGCTAAGTTGCATGAGACTCGCGATCCGCTTGTTGCTGACCCCTGATATAACCATTGAACAAATTTTCTACAGTTTAAGTTAGCGTTTTTTTATAATCAGAGTTTACAAAAGAATTATGTTAAAGTATTAATATCTAACTTAGAAAAAATATATATTTTTGATTTAGAGTACTTTACTTGGCTTTTCTTTAATTCTAAGTAACTGTCAGTCCTTTTGCTTTTTGTTTATTTTATTTTATATATAAACTAGTTAGGTTCTAAATTTATAACGCCACAGCAAATGTTGCGCAGAGAGCCTTTGGACTCAACTTCAAAGCTAAAATCGCTCTTGGAGAAACTATTTTAATTTCATAATATTTTCCAGGATGTGTTTTTGGTCTGTTTATAAAATATCTCCATAATGCCAAACACATAAATCCAAAAAATGTTGTAGTTCGACCTGCCCTAAGCCAGCATTTGGGCAGGTCGAACCACTAAACTTATGAATAATTAACGAAGCCTGACAAAAAATAAAAATCAGGACAATAAAAGAGAGCTATTATAAACCATTGTAAGTGTTGCTTGAGACTGTTGTTAATGTAAGGTTTTTGATTAAGCCTAAACAAAGTGGAATTACTCAAATTATACTAAAGTTATGTGCAAAAAAAATTCAGAAACATATAGAGCTATATTTAATTGATATAAGATAAAAGAAATCCAAAAAAAAAAATTTTGATAAAAATTATGATTTATTTACTATTAGTTATATAATAATATTTTGAAAAACGAATGTTTTGTTTACTTTTTAAATTAGCTCTAGGGTGATTCTTACCCGTTTTATCTTTAACCTTAATTTTTTTTATGTAAAACGGTATAAAGACTCCCACTTGTTTCTTCTTATTATTATTTTTTCTTAACCACCTACTGAAAATATATTTATAATGTAAAAGTAAAAAGTTGCTTAAAGTTTAAAAAGAAGAATAGAAATCATTTTGAAATGTTTTCTTCTAGAGTTTGCAAATGTTTTTCTTTTGAAAATGTTTCTCGGTTCTTTTACGTTGCAACAATCTGATGAGTGTTTCAATATTTTCCAATATCTTTTGGGATTTTATCACCCACCACCACAAAATGTATTCTATATTTTTATTCCTTAACTTTTCAAAACTTAGCCCACTAATATAGCACACCTGCTGGACATCATCTAAAAAAGATTGTTTTACCGTGGGATTGTTAAGCTGAGATTTAATAATATCATTCGTCGATGAAAGAGTGAATTTTTAAATCATTATATTTAAATATTTGGTACAAAACCAAATCTGCCAAAAACAATTACAGTTACTGTAAAAAATACCCAAATGCAGATGAACGTTCACGGGTTTAAGTTACAAACTCCTCCAAGAGTGCTGTAATGTTAAACTTAGTTAGGTAATCTTTGTTAATGTGCATTAAAGCGAGGTGAGTGAGGCAACTCTGTGACATTGTTGACCGTATCATTAAGTAGTCTCAATGCACTAAAGGACCTTTCAGAGTCAACTACGGATATTGGAACAGATAAACACAACACAACTACCTGTTCCACCATCTCAAATAACACCATCTCACATAACATCGACCTTATTTGGCAAACTTTGCAGTGGCATGCTGACTAGTGTGGCTTCATTATTTGTGGATGTGCATGAACCTATCAAAATAGCTTCTGTGCATGCAATTTTATGCAATCCTTCTTGGTTAAAACGGCGCTGCAGTTCTGCAACTGAGTGGTCAATGGCTTCGAAGAAACTTTTCTTCCAGATAACATCTGTAGTTAATTGTTCTACATTACGGCTTTGAGCTCCATGCGAGAAACGAGCAGGAGCATTAACTGAAGGACTACGCTGTGCTTTGGACAGCTCGAGATTCAATGTGGTAGAATTCTCGATGACCTTCCTGTGTAATTCTAAAGCAAATTCATCACTACGCAAGTCTTAAAGTTAAGCCAGAAGGAGTTGAAAACATTTTTCAGCGGCTGATGCACTCAGTGATGGGCTCTGTAAAGCTTTGGCTACGAATTCAAATTTGGCTACGAATTCAAGTAATAGAAATCCATAAAAGGTTTGTGCCTTAGAAACCTGTTTGGCTAAGCCTAAGATTTTAGCCCTTTCATCAACACGTACTGACCTGTCGCCTGCTAGCTGAGATAAGATTTCATAAACTTCTCCATAAATTGTCATATTTTTATTAATGGCTTTTGCCCTAATGCACCATTGAGTTGGACATAAGCTGACCAAGCTCAGAACAACATCATTAATATTTTCAGTAGTCTTGAAATTATGTAATGCTACCGTAAAATGATCACACTGCGAATGCTAGCTGACCTAGGCAACTATTTAGTACAATCGTCTGTTTCATGATTTAAAGTAAGCATATTAAATGCTTACTAACCTCGCTCTTGAAAAGAAGACGTCTATAGTCTTGAAACGGGGCTTCTTTGCTTCTGACATTGATTGATTTGTTAAATAATTGCGCGATTAAACATTAAAACAAACTTTGTTTTTTTTAATTTTATTTTATTTTCATGGAGTCTGTACTCTATACTCTGAAAACTGAAATTTTTTTACTAATCGAAATCTATTGAAAAATTTTTAATTTAGTTATCTTTTTGTCATGGATAATGACTTTGAAACAATAGACTTTCAAAAGTTGCGTTTTGACGTTTTCAAAACTGAAAATACTTTTTTTGCGACTGATAAATATGAGAGCGATATTTTCTTTTATAACAGAAAAAAATTTGACTCAACAAACTTTGCTATTAAAACCTTTAGAGCTAAACTCCAAACTAACATACGAAAGTTCACGGTAATACACATCAACATCAGAAACTTAAATATCGATAAGCTAAAATACTTTCTTATCGAATGCAAAAGTTATTTCAAAAAAGAAACATTTTTTGCATACTTTTGAATGCAAAAGTTTTTTATTTTCGGAGGGCATAAAATAATCGCTGTTTTGAATCGCGGATAGTAACATTTCGGAGAGGGGCAGTTGGTGCAGAAATGTTAGGTGGGAAGTTACCTATACTGAACCCTATGTTCCAGCGCCTATGTATGCTTAGAATTATAACATGATGTACTTAAAAAATGAGCTGTTTTAAATTAGCGTTACAATAGCTAGCAAATGTTAATTTTCATTGAAACCATGATTGTATTTCAAATATAATAAATGTAAAGAAAAAAAATAATTTATAAATGTAAAAAAAACACTCGTTATTTAAAACCAAAATCATCGGAATAAAATAAAAAGCTATTCGTTTTTTAAATAACTAAATAGAATACGATTTGAAAGATATATTTTTAAATAAAAAATACATATTCGAAACAGAAATAAAGTCGTTGTAACAATTTAAAGTTTGTATCCAAACGCCTTTTTTCGTTTGGCGTCCTTTTTCAAACTTTTTTTCGATTCTAAAAAGAAATTGCAAAATAATGGAAACGAAATAAACAGAGTATGCATTATAAAACGATGCAATAGTTTTATAATATAAAATTATAACATAAAATTAAAACAGTAAAATACAGCGCTGTAATAATGTAACAGTAAACAAAAGCAATATAGTTGAAATATTTTAAAGTTTTATTAGATGAATATTGATATCACTATCAATAAAAAAAAACCTACATAGGCACCAATAACAAAAATAACCTACATAGGCACCAATACTTAATACGACTACTAAGTAAGGTTTGTTACCGAATTTTTAATTACCGGCAATATTAAAGTGCGATAAACCGGCTAGTTATAGGTAAATTTTTGAATATAATTGATATAACACAGATATAGCAATTCAGTAGCATTTTAATTAGTTGCTACTTTTGTTAAAAAGTAACTTTTTAATATATTTTTTTTTTTACATGTAAGATTATCTACAAGAAAAAAACACAAAATAACCTAAACACTATATATAACTTCTATTTAAATTATTAAATAATTACTCTTAAATGTTTACTATTAAAAATGTTTAATGTTTAAAAGTATATCTTTTTTATTACTCAATTGAGAATTTTTGTGTTTTCTATACAAAATAATCCGAAAATTTTATAAACGGTAAACCTTCAAAAAAAATCTACGGCTAAAGTATCGTAAACAAAATCTAATTACCTTTTACCCGTTTTGACAATTCCTGCCATAATTGTAGACAAAAAAAAATTGCAGAAATAAAAAAAATTTCATGTGAACCCAGTGGGCACCGGACCAAAAAAAAAAGACGTCTTTTGAACGTTCAAAAGACGTCATTTTTTTTTGGTCCGGTTTGACGTCTTGGACGTCGTTTTGACGTCATTTTGACGATGTTTTGGACGTCGTTTTGACGTCCAAAACGGTCAAAAGAAATTCAAACGACGTCCAAAACATGTATAAGACGTTTAAAAGACGTGTTTTTTTACGTCCGTGTTCACTGGGAAAGCTATTAGATATACCAAGTAATAAAAACTGAGACAAAAATGAAGAAAACTCACCAACATTCTGAACGCGATTCCAGACTTCGAAGTTTTTGATGAAGCCATCCTGGGAGTCATACCATGGATCTCCAGCGTATACGTCGATATTAGCAAATCTTCGTGCCAAATAGTTTTGTCCTTCATATACTTTTTTGTGATTAATATATACTTTAAAATAAGCTTTCTCTGATTCAACAGTTTGATTTATTTGAACATTTATCCACTTGTTTAGTGAAAGTGGCTCAGATTCAAAATTACGATAAGGTATAAAAACAACGTGTAACTTTTTATTAAAAATCCAAACGCCAGGAACTCGATCACCGTATATTAAATCATTTTCTCCCATTGTCAAATGAATGACACTTCTATATCCATCTGAAAAGCTGTTAAGTTTTAAGTCGAAACTAATATCAAATGATTTTTCTAAACTTGACAAACTCGCAACCAAGTTATTTTTTTTCAGTTTCACTACGTCATAATTATCCACATTGTCTAACGTAAAGAAAAAACCACAAATTTAATGATTTTAGGTGATTAATAAAAAATAACAAAAATTTTCGTTCTAAAAATAAAATTTAGTTTCCAAACTTTAGTTAAATTTGAAAAACCTTACCTCTTGTCTCTAGAGCTTTCGCTAATGATTTACCTAAAATACCGTGAAAAAAACGGAATCTATTTAAATTCAGTTGAACAATTAAAAATAAAGTTGTAAAAACTAAAATCTGTAATACTATTTAAGAAAATAAAATAAATATGTAAATAACAATAAATAGTGTATTTAAATGTTTTATAATGTCCTTTCTGTAATATCAAAATACAAAACGAAAAAACAGACTCTGATTTAGGTGCATTACACACAAACCGTAAAATATAGGATATAAAAAAAGTATTACCTGGTTCCCCATTTTCAAGATTTAGATTTCGTATTAACCCATTATGAGATAGATGCAAAGGATCTGAAACAAAAACTTTGACATTGTAAAATTTTTGCGGTTTATTGTTCTCTTCATTAAGTACATTTGTTCCATTTAGATCGATTGTGAAAACATATTTGTTGTTTTTTATACGTTGTTGAATAATAACAACTTTGGTCCATTCATTGAGTGGAAGTTCATCGATATATACTTGTCTGTTAGGATTTTCATTTATAGATGTAACAATCCGAAATTCTGTACGGTTATGTTTATCCTCTTGAAACGAAAGTGCCGGAGTGCTATTTCTATATTTACTCATATAATGACCAACGGTGAATTGAATAACATTATGAAGACCATATGAGTACGACTTGGGTTTTAAATCAAACGATATTTTGTATGACTTAGCCAATACAGGAATAGCAGCTACTAATTCATTTTGTTGTACACTTTTTTCGTAACCCCTAATTAGCTGATCTGAAAAACACACAAAAGACGATAAAATAAACTGAAACAAAAAATTGAATTAATAAAAAAATAAAAAAAATGAAAATTATGCTTATTATCTTGTAAAGCAAAATACTGAATTTCTTATAGCCACGTTAGAATTATTAATAATCTCTACATTTTTGAGTTTTGAGACAAGACGATTTAAAAAAAAAAGCTTTAGGAGACTCATCTAAAACATTTTTATAACTTATGTTCGTTCGGCAATTTTTTTACTTATAACTTAGATTTGAATGCAGTACAAAAAAATTATTCTGAAGTACACAACACTATCAATAACTCAATTTTTTCAAAAAGTAGAGATTAAACAAGATAGTTCAAACGTCGCGTTATTTATTTGCTGTATTTGTTTTTTACTGTAATTTCCAACTGGTAATAGTGGTTTCTAATAAACTTTATAGTACTTGAATAAATGTGATACATCCTTGTCAAGAAGTCCTTTAGAATCCTATAAGATTTTGGAACAAGATGAATTTCAGATTTTAATCCCATTAAACTAAAACAGATAAGTTAAAAACTGTTTATAGTAATCAAAGTTTTTTTTGTTTTTGTTCCAAATTCTATAGGTCCTATGCAACTTTTTTGCTAGACATTGTTATGGTTTTTTTTATTGAATAAGTTAAGAAATAATTTTGAGTGTGCTTTGTTATTTTTAAAATGAGTGCGAATAAAGTTATATACCTAAACCATGTGTAACCACAAACATCAGAACAACACCAAGTATCACTTTCTAAGAAAAAAACGTTAATCATAAATGAAGTTTGCTTTTCAAAACTTATTTTGAAAAAACTAGTAAAAATTCATTACATAAAAATTTGAATCTTTTAATACCATTTTTTTTTTTCTGCTATCTGCTTCGCAATGGTTCGCTTTCTC
The DNA here is from genome assembly GCF_022113875.1 of Hydra vulgaris. Lineage (NCBI taxonomy): Eukaryota > Metazoa > Cnidaria > Hydrozoa > Anthoathecata > Hydridae > Hydra > Hydra vulgaris. The sequence continues at coordinate 11,088,561 of NC_061157.1, read as the reverse complement.
TCAGCAAATCTGCATAGATTGATGAAACGGCGCGTCTTTATATAGAGAGCAAGGTTACAGACGCGTGACAAAAATAATTCTCTTAACAATGGATTTTTAAATTCAATTTGTAAGTTTATCTTCTATGTTATTATTTAAAAATATTTAAATAACCCTTCGACGTAAATTCATTAATGATAAAATCTCATTTGCATAGACATCTGCAATTCAATTCAATTAAGTTAGCTAAGGTTTCTGCAATGCAATTCAATTAAGTTAGCTAAGCCCTTTCATGAAACCGTGTCATTATTAAAAAGTCATTTTAGTTTTAATAGACCGCATCTTTTAGTTTTAATAGACCCCACCTTTTAGTTTTAATAGACCGAAACCGATCATTCAAACTCAGTTGTTTTTTCATCAGAAATGATAACCTTTTTATATTCCTTTAATTTTCTCAGCGTTGCGTATATCATGCTGAAAGTTTTTGTAAAACGTAAATAGTTTATTTTTTTACACATAAGCTGAGACTAAATATAAAATATTGTAATTAATGATATAGCTATTCAAATTATGTTAGCTAATTCAATAGTTTAATCAGTTATAATAATATTAAAAGACATTTTAATGCAATAGACAAATTGAGACAAATCTCGTTTTACTTCTTACTTACATTTTACTAAATCTAAAAATCTATCAGAAGACAATAAAAAAATAAATAGGTTTTCTTTTAAGTCATCTTTTCTAACAATCTATATGTCATCTATACTAAATAACACAAATTATTTCAACTGTAAAATAAAATTTCTATATCCATTTTTTTTTCTCATATATATATATATATATATATATATATATATATATATATATATATATGTATATATATATATATATATATGTGTGTTTGTGTGTGTGTGTGTGTGTGTGCGTGTGTGTGTGTGTGTATATATATATATATATATATATATATATATATATATATATATATATATATATATATTACTACATGAAATATACAAAATGTTTATGAATAACATAAGATATATTTTTAATTTCCTAAAAACATTAAAATATGGTTGCAGTCGCGTTTGTAAAGAAGAATATTAACAAAATGGATTTGTCTACAGCAAAAGTGAAGTGCAGTCTACTGCATATACTGCACTTCATTTCTATAGCTGGATAAAAAAAAATCTTTGAGAGCTTTTGTTAACTGTTGATATAAGATATGGCACAATGTTTTCTTTTATATATATATATATATATATATATATACATACATATATATATATAAATATATATATATATATATATATATATATATATATATATATAAATAAATAATATATATATATATATATATATATATATATATATATATATATATATATATATATATATATATATATATATATACATACATATATATATATATATATATATATATATATATATATATATATATATATAGTAGAAAATAAAACTACGTGATTTTCACAACTTGAAGTTTCACGTTGTTACAATCAGGGTTGGCAGGTTTTTTTTCGGCAACAAGCCAAAAATATATCTAAAATAAACCAGAACAACAACAACAAAAACAATTAAGTAAAATAGAATTATTTTATTCAAATATTTTTTTTTTTAAGTGTAAGTTTTTAAAACATTTAATAAAGTTCCGCCAATACGTAAAGGTCGTCTTCATTTTCGCATGCTTTTGTTGCGTAAATTTCATTTCCAACCTTTTAAGTCATTGATTCGGGAATGTTTAAGTCTTTACAACAAATCTTTCGGCTCATTAAACAAGACTTTATTCGAATGACTGAATCCAACACTTGGTTTGACATTCTGTTTCTCTGTTTGCTTTTCACATAGGTGACCTGTGAAAAGACTCAACAAAACAGTTAGAAATAGGAACACACAGACAGGCAAGACAGTAGTCGGAAATGTCGCAAAAAGCGGAATGTCCGAAAATGTTGACATCGACCTTTAAAGCTATCCAGAATTCAGTAGTATTTTTAGGAACTTCTTTTCCTTTAAAAATGGCAGACTCAGTTCATTCAACGATACAGAATTTTCTATATTGGTTTTCAATTTCTTGACTTTTTGTACCCATTATGTGAGAAAAAGGTAGCTTTGAAAATGGAACCTTTTTATCTTGGGAAAGAGTTTTCATTAGAGACAGGTTTGACAAGCCGTGAAAATTGATCTGTTATCTGGTAGTCTTTTTTCAAGTTCGCCTATAGCCCTTTGAAGAAAATCATGACAGCGAATTTTTACATTTTTGACCGATTCTTTAGCATTCAGTTTTGCATTTGGAGGTTGCTCTTGAATGTAAATCTAGCACTCTGAGAAGAATTTAGCTCCAAAATCAACACACTGAAGAGGAAATACAAAGCCTTTGGTATCAAAAACAGGCTGCTTTAAGCTTTTGAGATGCGTATTTAGCTCACTCCTTAGATCTTCTGGATTAACATTTGACCCTTGAAAGAGAGAGTTTTGACGCTTAAACTCTTGAATGACTGGAGTGAGAAAAACAACATAAAGGTAAAGGGTTGCTGTCTTAGAACATTTTGCTTATTAAAGAGATTTTGTAACGGAAATCATAGTTTGCATTCATTTTTCACAAATAAAAAATGCTTTTAGTTCTTGCCAATTTACAAGCAAGTTATAAAAACACTTTTTTCAAAGCAACCAACGAGTTGCAGAAAACTTTTGAAAAGGGATGGGGCTCACACGTGCTCATTGTTTGGATTTTTGAGTTCAAATAGTTTTTCATACTCGTTTTGACGAAGAATGCTCTTGTTAAAAAACTGGGGTACCTCGTTCAGAAGAAAGCCGACTGGAGATGGAATTGCATTAAAAGCATTTTGCACCACAAGATTTAATGAAGACAAATGCACCTCATCATAATACAATAAAGCGATTTAGTTTGTACACGAGACCAGACTGAGTTATGTATACCAATAAAATTTGAAGCACCAGCTGAACTGTATCCATTGTTTTAAAGAAATAATCCAATTGAGTCGAGTTTATAATTCAAAGCATTAAAGAGATCTTCGCCATCACTCGAATGAGGCCAAGAAAGTCATCGACAATCTGTTTCTCTTATTCTGAAAAATATCTCACGCATAATGCAAGGTGCTTGATTGAACTCACATCCGTTGATTGAGAATGAAAACGGTTTTGATTTGATTTCTTTAAAAATTTCTTCTTCTAGAGTCGATGAGATGACATTTTGAATTACTTTAGTGCACTTAGTGCGGTGGAGTTTTAGATGTTCCAAGGGACTGCCTACACCAAACTTAGAAATAATTTCACACAAATAGTCAGCGGTTGAAATTGCTGAGTGACGGCAGATACACATAGCCAGCTGAATGTCTGCTTTTTTGTTTACAACAGAAATTTTTACTTGATCCGGAAAATTAAT